>OW799233.1:48055340-48742840 GCA_941918925.1 Phyto melanocephala | reverse complement strand
CCATTAGTTTTTCATATCTTAACAACGTAAATTTTTTAGTTTTTGTGGCCCATTGCTTGTTGTATTTTGATTTTAAAATTATTATTAAATGACCACAACAACATTGGTCAGGATTTATATCCTTAAATTATTGTTGTTGTTCATATTGTCTAAGTGAGTGCACAATCTATCTGTGTTTGTTTTTATGACCAGTGTAAGTAAACAAAAAAAAATTAAAGATTTTCTATTTAAAATCTCTTTGCTTAATTGAGTTTGCTTGGGAAACTAGAAAAACTACGAGAAAATAGTAACAGCAAGAAACTGACCGACCCATAGTTAAGGTTGTTTTGTGAAACCGTCTACTTGTTACTAATTGTAAGAAATGTTTCCATTACTAATTTAAATATTAAAAGGAAGTATACCTCTTATTTGGGTATTGAGTTAATTTTGTGAATAGAAAATATATCGCAAAACTATTCGTCTAGCTTTTCACTATTCGCGATGGAGCTGTTGATTGCAGATATTCCTAATAGTTGCAGTTGTCTAAGTGTGCATTTAAATCACTTTCTCGATCTATATGAATAACGAAATTGCAGAACGTAGTATTCTCGTAACTAGAAATAGTTATAATATGGTGATCTTTGTTTCTTTCCATGGTCAATCGAAATTTTGTTATTAAGGGATCGTTAAGATTTATATCTAGGGAGATTAATCGGCTTTTTAAGTTTGGTTTAAGCTGGTTGTTGTGTTTTTAAATGTCCAGTTTTGCAAATAATAATATGAATATGTTTTCAACTTGTGCTTCCGCCACCTTATTTTTTCTGGTTTTTACACACAACCTACGATATAGAATCTCCGAACTCCATTTTAATTGCATTGTGGTTCGTGGAAATAATAAATTATTTCGGTTGTTTGCAAGAGTGAGCTAAAGTAACCGATTGACGCAACACTAAATATTTTTTACTTTTGTTGTAAGTTTACCCATTATACAAAAATTTTTCCTTAATTTTTTGGTTCATCTGGCAACTTCAATCATTTCATAAAGTATTGTAAATCAAAACCAGGCATATTAATTCATCAGGTAATTGCAGTTCCGAGAAAGTTTTTTTGTTTATATCTTTTATATATGAAGTTTGACATTTTAAATAAATAAGAGAGGAGAGAAAATTGTTTTTTATTTATGCATTTTGACAGCTGAAATTTAAAATAAGTGATGAAAAAAATAATTAGCTGACGAATCCAGAGTACCTGATGAACAAAATATAACAAATTTCAAAAAACATAAAGCGTAAGTCAGAAAAAACTTATAAACACTCTCTGAGCCAAAACTTAATCTTGGTGCAACAAATCATTATTTCTTTAATCACAATGACTTTTAGAAATATGTCGATATTACCTTATCTACACCACTCACTTTCAACTGTTATTTCGGTCAAAAGAGGACAGCGAAAAATTTAAGTAAGAAAAAAATGAAAACTTCTCGGAAAAATCTAATAAGAAAATTGCAATAGATCGGAAAATTTATTGCCACACTGTTTTAAAAGCCATTAAACAAGAAGAAGGAAGAACAAGGAAGAATTAAAAATTGAAAGAGAATCTGGATCAGGAAGAACAAAAATGGTCTAACAGTTATTGGTAAGCAAAAGAATTCCAAAAGAAGTATTTCGAAGAGAACCGAAGAATTCTATCAGAAGAGCAATTCGTTAGGATAAATAGTCTAATTGTTTTGTGAACAGAGCCAGAACAGAGAAATCGTATAAAGTTCAGAAAGTTCTAAATCGCAATGCGGTAAAGATTTTAGAAGCGAAACAATAAGCGATTAAATTAAGGAAACTTTTTTTAAAAACACAGGATAAGTGAGGAAATTTAAAAATGTATGTACTTGTACACTTTTCACAACTTCCGGTTCAAGATTTTTTTATGACTAATGAACGAGGAAATGTTAAAGAAAAATACCGGATAAAACAAGTAAGAGCACAATATACGGCCATGGCGAATTTCAAATACCCACCACCATTTTTATACCCGCCACCAAAAAAAATGGTGGGGGTATATTCATTTTGTCATTCCGTTTGTAACACATCGAAATATCCGTTTTAGACCCCATAAAGTATATATATTCTAAATCGTGGTTTGATTTTATGACGATCTAGCTATGTCCGTCCGTCTGTCCGTCTGTCCGTCTGTTGAAAGCACGATAGAGGTCGCACCGAAAAAGCTAGGGGGCTCAAATTTTGCCAGAATCTTTCTCATAGACAAGGTTTGTTTGGTATTGAAAATGGGCTAAATCGGAATATTAGGAAGAGAGTTATAGCTCGAAAAGCAAGAGTAGGTCGAAAAAACCGTGTCCTTCGAACATCGAATAAAATGGAATTGTGTCCAAACGCCTTAACGTACACTCATGAAACTTCGAATATATATTTCCTGAGTAAAGAAAATATTTTTCCCCGAAAATTGTCTCAATCTATGCATTAGGAGAGGAGTTATCGATCAAAATGTACGAAAATTTATACCGCACAGTGTATTTTTCGGTATATTTAAAAACAAAAACGTCATAAAAGCAACAAAATTGGATGTACGACTCTGAAATTTTGCACATGTTGCTTTTTGGTGACACGCTTTCTTGTAACGGCAAATCAAGGTGCCACGCCCACTTTTACGCCCACCTCCCATATAACGTTTTAACTAAAATTCATATAATTTCTCTATTAATAAAGATTTTGGAATAATAAAGGCCTATATTGAAACACCTCAGTTGTACTCATTCGCAAAAATAACTTTGACACGCCTACTATAACGCCCACTTTTCACGTTATATACCGTTAATGAAATTTAAAAGCTCATAAAACCGCTAAAATTAGAGGTATGATGATAAATTTTGCTACGCCTATCCCCCTAGGCAATTTCATTACTATGCCGAAAAATTAAGGTGCCACGCCCACTTTTACGCCCACCTCCCATATAACGTTTTACCTAAAATTCATATAATTTCTCTATTAATAAAGATTTTGGAATAATAAAGGACTATATTGAAACACCTAAGTTGTAGCAATTAGCAAAAACAACTTTGACACGCCTACTATAACGCCCACTTTCACTTTTGAATTGTGTCCAGACGCATAAACGTAGTCATGAAACTTCGAATATATATTTATCGAGTCAAAAGAATATTTTTCCCTGAAAATCGCTTAAAACTATGAATTAGGAAAAGAGTTATAGATAAAAATGTACGAAAATTTATACCGCACAGTGTATATTTCAAATTTAAAACGTAATAAAACTGACAAAACTATATGTACGATTCTGAAATTTTGCAAACATGGTTTTTTGGTCAAAGTCTTCGTTATAACGGAAAATAGATGTGCCATGCACACTTTTTTCCTTAAATTTTTATAAAAATATATAAGTCATATATATTAGCATTTATTCATCTTACACTGCACCATTTATTGTACTGTAGCTAAATATAAGATAAAGATGATAAGATAGATGAGTCTACTAGCAACTACTAGATGGCATGCTAACAACTTATGACTATGTTCTCCTGAAATTATGCTCTATTAAAAATGGGAATTTAGGAAAATTTTGACCTAAGTCAAAAAAAATTGTCTCTAAACATTATAAACAATTTATTTTCATGTACTAATGGCTAACAAATTTTAAAATTATACAAAACTTATTTCGTTTGAAAATCTTTAAAAAGCAAAATGTTATAGAAGTTTAAAAATCAAAATCTTACTAATAAATTTCCCGTTTTAGAAAAATGCAGAGAATGTATATTTTAAATCACCCTGTGGCCCTTAAAATTTAACCTTAAATTCACTTTCTTCCTCTTAAATTCATGTAAATTCTCTATGAATAAAGATTTTGAATACTAAAGGACTATATTGAAATATCTAAGTTATATTTATTAGCAGAAACTTTATTGACACGCGTATTTTAACGGCCACTTTCATGGAAAGACTAAATTTACGAAAACATTTTACTAGCATACCGAAGTTATAATGGGTGGTTTTATTTTAAGGGACTATGTTGATTTTGAATAAAATTATTATGAAATTATTATCATTTATTTTTATAATGATAATATTTGTATGCTTCAATTATGTATGGAACAAAATATCGGCCAAATGGCCCCCCCAACCTAGGCGGCACACCTCGATCCGATAGTCCATATTTTCAATGACACTGTTGATGCTCAATTGTTGGGCACGATAATGAGTAGAGGTTGCTTGCTCTTTTGCCACGTTATTGTGAAAAATAGCAATGTTTCCCATTCAACGAACTAAGATGGCATTCACAGATGTTTTCACATTTCATACAGACCTGATTTGCAGACATTTAAATATTTTTTACAATTCTCACGATTGTGGACGAATTCGAACGATTATGTTGACCAAAAGAATCACGAAGTGCACAAAATGCATTTTGATTTGAACGCCCATTTTTATAAAAATCTTTAATATTTAAAAGCGTTGCTCGATTGCGCATCTTTCCACGGTTCAAATTGAGTTAGTCTGAGATTGAGAAATGTCAAATGAAATGCAAGAAAAAAGTTAAGGTGTGGTTCACCTTCAACATGGGCCCTTAAAATTGAACCACCCTCTTAAAAGAAAGTGATACATATTTTATTATAAAGAGATTATTCTATAGCGTTTAACAAAATAATAAATATTGTGCTTTAAATGTACACAAAATTGGTGGTGGGTAGAAAAGATTCGGCACAGCCGAATATAGTGCTCTTACTTGTTTTGTAATACTTTTGTACGATAAAACTTATTGTTTTGTGTACAATTCTGATTACTGTGGAAAAAACTTTATACCAAAGAACGAGTAAATTAATGTCAACTGACTCAAATCATCCCTTTCATTTAGTAGATTATAGCCCATGACTATTAACAGCCTCAATTGGAGCTATAACAATTATTTTTTGTGTGTTAATTTCTTTGTTTAAGTTCGATTTGCTACTAAATTATTTTCTTACATTTAGGACCATTACAACTTGCGTTTAGTTAAAGGTAGGATTTTGTCTGCCTGATAAATAGCTTTGCATTATTAATAAAAATAATATTTAATGGATAAAAAAAATAATAAATGACGGGAAGACGGACGGACATAACTGGGCCATCCTAAAATTAAACCAGGACTTTACTTTATGGAATCTCAAATGAATATATCTATGTGTTACAAATGGAATGACAAAATTAATGTACTATTTTTTGGGGGTGGGTGTAAAAATAAACGAAATTCCACAAGAAGTTGTTTCTTGTGAGGCAAACCATTTGCAGTTGTGGCTAAAGAAGCCCAACATTTGTGCTATCAGGTGCGATAAATACTGAAATATATATTACGGAATGTATATATATAATTTTTTTTAAACAGCACAATGTAACTTTCTGCCCAATTTAGCAACAGGTCACTATAAAACAATTACTTGTACACTGTATTCGACTGTGCTGAATCTTTTATACCCACCACCAATTTTATGGTACAGAATTTATTATTTTGTTATTAACAGTAATCGCTAAAGAATGATCTCTTTATACTAAAATATGTATCACTTTCTTTGTATAACATCGATATGTCAGTAAAATATTTTAGTAAATTTAGTCTTTCAATGAAAGTGGACGTTAAAGTAGGCGTAACAATAAAGTTTCTGCTAATAAATAAAACAGAGATATTTCAATATAGTCCTTTGTTCTTCCAAAATCTTTTTTAATAGATAGATTATATAAATTTGTGATAAAGTGCTATTTGATAGGTGGGCGTAAAAGTGGGCGTGTAACATATATTTTCCATTAGCACTAAGCCTTTGACCAAAAAAACAATGATATCAAAATTTCAGAATAATACATCTAATTTTGCCAGTTTTGTAACGTTTTAAATTTTGAATTTACGGATAACTACACTGCACGGTATAAATTTTCGTACGTTTTGATCTATAACTCCTTACCTAATTCATAGATTTTGGTATTTTTTGCGCCCTTTTAGCTCCAAGCCACAGATATATAGATAGAAAAAAAATTTAAAATTTTATTGCAAAAGTATTTTTTAACTTTTAAAAAATAAATAAAATATAGTCTTCAACGATCTTGTAAATGTATACTTCCTTTGCAAAATGTAAATTTAGTTTTCAATTATAAAATGTTTCAAATAACCACACTACTCGTATCGAAGAGGTAGTAAAAAATCGAATTGTAAATAAGAAACAGAAAAGAAACAACTACTGAAACTACTAAAAATGTCCGTTAAAAAATAAACAACTACATAAATTAAAACTAAATACAATTGCAAACCACACACATGCATACTTATGAACGGAATAACCCAACCAGCAGAATAATACAACAACGTCTGACTAACAAATGTCTGGATCAAACAAGGCTGCAAATGTCTGCCTTGGTCAATATTTCCTATGGATTTCTGTCAGACATGTTTGAGAAATTGTATGCACGACATGTCTGACAGATTTCTGACTGATTTTGTACGCATTTGTAAAAGTTTTTGTTACTAGCTTTTGTTTTAGATCTTGTAAAAACTGCGTTTCGTTTTATACATACAATTTGTGGTATTTTTGCAAACAAAAATAAAATTTAAAAAATAAATATAAATTTCTAAATTCGTGCCATTTTTTTATTATTTCTGACGCTATTCATTTTGAATCTTTAAATGATTAACTGTATTCGACTAATCAAAACCTTTTTTTTTTTTTGAGCTTTTAAATTTTTTAAATGTTTTCGTAAATTTAGTCTTTTAGTGAAAGTGGGCGTTAAAGTAGGCGTGTCAATAAAGTTTCTGCAAATAAATATACCTAATATATTTCAATAAAGTCTTTTATTTTCCAAAAATCTTTATTAATAGAGCAATTATATGAATTTCAGTTAAAACGTTATGTGGGAGGTGGGCGTAAAAGTGGGCGTGGCACCTTAATTTTCTGGCATAGTAATGACATTGCCTAGAAGGATATACGCAGCAAATTTGATCATCATACCTCTAATTTTGGCGGTTTTATGAGCTTTTAAATTTCATTAACGGTAGATAACGTGAAAAGTGGGCGTTATAGTAGGCGTGTCAAAGTTATTTTTGCTTATGAGTACATTTTAGATGTTTCAATATAGCCTTTTATTATTCCAAAATCTTTATTAATAGAGAAATTATATGCATTTTAGTTAAAACGTTCTATGGGACGTGGGCGTAAAAGTAGGCGTGGCACCTTAAGTTTTTGGCAAAATAATGACATTGCCTAGAGGGATATACGTAGCAAACTTGACCATCATACCTCTAATTTTGGCGGTTTAATGAGCTTTTAAATTTCATTAACGGTAGATAACGTGTCAAAGTTGTTTTTGCTAATGAGTACAACTTAGGTGTTTCAATTTAGTCTTTTATTATTCCAAAATCTTTATTAATAGAGAAATAATATGAATTTTGAGTAAAACGTTATATGGGAGGTGGGCGTAAAAGTGGGCGTGGCACATTGATTTTCCGTTACAAAAAACCCTCTCACCAAAAACCAAAGTGTGCAAAATTTCAGAGTCGTTCATCCAATTTTGTTGCTTTTATGACGTTTTTGTTTTTAAATATACCGAATAATACACTGCGCGGTATAAATTTTCGTACATTTTAATCGATAACTCCTTTCCTAATGCATCGATTTAGATAATTTGCGGGGAGAAATATTGTTTTTACTCAGAAAATGTATATTCGAAGTTTCATGAGTCTACGTTAATTTGTTTGGACACAATTCCATTTTATTCGATGTTCGAAGGACACGGTTTTTTCGACATACTCTTGCTTTTCGAGCTATAACTCTCTTCCTGATATTCCGATTTGGCCCATTTGCAATACCTTGTCTATAAGAAAGATTCTGGCAAAATTTGAGCCCCCTGGCTTTTTCGGTCCGACCTCTATCGTGCTTTCAACAGACGGACAGACGGACGGACATAGCTAGATCGTCATCAAATCAAACCCTGATTCAGAATATATATACTTTATGGGGTCTAAAATGGATATTTCGATGTGTTACAAACGGAATGACAAAATGAATATACCCCCACCATTTTTTTGGTGGCGGGTATAAAAATAATGAGTTGAAAGTACTAGAAAACAGATCTCCGCTACTTACAATTGGGCATCTAAACCCATTATTTTAACACGGCGATGTCATTGGAGGCAAGTACTTGCCTTGAACGGTTACAAGTAGAGACTAAATAAGTACTTAACATCCTCGCTTACAAAGAGGAATTCGTATTCGTACTTATTACGATCGCTTATAAATAGGAACTTAAACAAGTAAAAGCGCTATATTCGGCAGTGCCGAATCTTATATACCCTTCACAACGTGTAGTCATGCAATAACAGTAGTTTGTATCACCATTCATCCCATATAAAATACGTACATACATTTAAAAAACATACATATATAAAACATCTCATTGTAAAATTATAAATTTACGTATGTATGTTAAAAAAAAAATAAAAAAAAAATAAAAAAAAATAAAAAAAAAATAAAAAAAAAATTGAAAAAAAAATTAAAAAAAAATTAAAAAAAAAATTTAAAAAAAATTAAAAAAAAAAATTTTAAAAAAATAATTAAAATATATATAATAAATATAAAACAAAAAAAATAAAAAAAAAAATTAAAAAAAAAAATAATAAAAATGTAAATAATATATTAAATAAAAAATAACAAAAAAAATAAAAAAAAAATTTTTTTGGCTCTGCTGGGATTTGATGCCACGTTTTCTCTAACGAGTATACACGTTTGTATGTATGTATGTTGTTGTTGTAATGTTGTTTTTGTAAATAAAAATTCGAGGTGGTCGTGGGTTTTTGATCATATCTCAGTTGTTTATGTACCGATGTTTTTCAATACCGTTCTACTCCCGAATATTTCTAATATTTTAATACCTTACCTGGGTCCAACCTATGTCGGGGGCTTCAAAAAGATGATTTCAACATACACACGGACAGACGGTCAGACGGACAGACTGACAGCGCTTAATCGAATCCCCTATTCATAAGCTTTCAGAAAATATATACTTTATGAGGTCGGAAATGAAAATTGTAGAAATTTCACACGGAATGACAAACCTATATATTTTTCACTGTGTGAAGGGTATAATAAGTAATTATTCTTATAGCAATAAACAAGTACTTGATTTTAATAACCTAAATATTCCATTACTCTTATTGACTTACAGAAGTCGTTCGGTTTTTGTAAGGACGAAATTTCAGTTAGATTATTCTGTTTTAATTTAAAATTTTACAATCAGTGAAAAACTATAAGTCATCACTTTTTTAATGAAATGCTTTGCCGCTGTTGTCAAAATAATTAGAGAATTACTAAAAGTTATGTATTTGTATGGCTTCAAGCAAATTTCGCAACAAGAAATTGTATTGTGTGTGTAACTAAGCAGATGTCTGAAGTCATTACTAAAATACTTCTCAGTAACACAGACAACATATATATAATAGTCATTGAAAAGTATGTTGTTTAGTAAGAGCAAGTCATTACTTAGTTTTTGCCGGGATGTTCAATAAAGTAAGTAATTAATTAATTAATTAAGAAAGTAATTAAATAAGAAAGTAAGTAAGTAAGTAAGTAAGTAAGTAAGTAAGTAAGTAAGTAAGTAAGTAAGTAAGTAAGTAAGTAAGTAAGTAAGTAAGTAAGTAAGTAAGTAAGTAAGTAAGTAAGTAAGTAAGTAAGTAAGTAAGTAAGTAAGTAAGTAAGTAAGTAAGTAAGTAAGTAAGTAAGTAAGTAAGTAAGTAAGTAAGTAAGTAAGTAAGTAAGTAAGTAAGTAAGTAAGTAAGTAAGTAAGTAAGTAAGTAAGTAAGTAAGTAAGTAAGTAAGTAAGTAAGTAAGTAAGTAAGTAAGTAAGTAAGTAAGTAAGTAAGTAAGTAAGTAAGTAAGTAAGTAAGTAAGTAAGTAAGTAAGTAAGTAAGTAAGTAAGTAAGTAAGTAAGTAAGTAAGTAAGTAAGTAAGTAAGTAAGTAAGTAAGTAAGTAAGTAAGTAAGTAAGTAAGTAAGTAAGTAAGTAAGTAAGTAAGTGGGTTAAGTTAGGTTGAAAAGGAGGGGCATTAAAAGCCCAAACCTATGACAGGTATACACTTATGCCCAGTTAGCATGTTGTGCGCTCCATGTGGGAAACGGAATTCCCAACTAGCCCAAGAACTCAGTCCTCTCAATGTAATTCTTTATGGATTTCCAGTTCGAGTTCCCTAGGTACTCCAAATTTGGCATAGTATCCACTGTAAAATTCTCGCGTCTAATATGCCCAAACGCAGGACAATGACAGAGATAGTGTATCAAAGTCTTTTCTTCTTCCTCGCATGCTCTACATGTCGTTTCTTCAGACAATTTCATCCGATGGGTTCTCAACTCCGTATGACCTGTGATCACACTGGTAGTCTCCTAAGTGTTGGTCTACTTAATCTCAGAATTTCCTTTGATTTCCGAAGATTTGGTTCACCCCATAGTATTTTTGTCACTTTACCGACATCATTGCCTTGCCACTTTCTGGCATGTTTCTCCGTCGCCCAAGATTTAAGTTCATGCTTGAATTGTTTAAGGGGTTTAGCGTTCTCCAAAGTTATAGTGCTCAGAAAAGCTCCCATTTTGGATAATTTGTCGGCTTTCTCGATTCCAATCAGCCCGTGATGGCTTGGTATCCATATTATCTCCAGATGTTCACAATTTGCATATGAGTTTATCTCGTTCTTGCATTGCAAAATGTTCCGGGATTCAACTTTCTCCTTTCTTTATGTCTTAATCACTGATTGGCTATCCGTAAAGATACGAATTAGGACTTCGCTATTCGTTTCCTTTATCCATTTAATTGCTTCCGTAATCGCCGTGATCTCAGCCTGGAAAATGGTATTGTGATCTGGTAGACGGAGGTATTTGCTTCTGTTTCGGCTTATGTCGTATAAGTCCACTCCAGTTTGGTCACCAATCTTTGAATCGTCTGTATAAAGATCGATTCCATTGATGTTTCCTATCCTTGTTATTCCATCCCATTCTCCCTCTTCCGGTATAATGGTGATGCAGTTAGTATTCTCATATCTCATCGGGATTTTGTCACATATTACTTCCGTAATATTTCCCATCGGTAAGATATCCGTTATTCTTTGGTATCTGGTCTTATGTTCTCTTATAAGCCATTCATCTTGTAGCAGCTAAAGCCGCTTCATATTTTACCTGCATCTCTATTGGCCGAATTGGTAGTATATTCTCAATGGCCATTGTCGATGTGGTCCACATGGCACCAAGTAAGTAAGTAAGTAATAAGAAAAAAAAATTTAAAAACAAATTATATAAAACTAAATTTTACTTGATTTCTGTGAGATTCTTTTACAAATTTTATTAGATGTTGTTTTAAATTTCTATAAGAAATCTATATACATGAAGCTTAATGCATCAGAATTTCGCCTACCTACTTATTAGGTTTCTGTAAAATTTTTGTTAGAAACGTCGATAAGGAACTCAAAATTCCCTACAAAATGTCTGTCAGAATCCGTGTCAATCACATGATATGTTTTCGGTTAAAAGTTTGATAGAACTCTAACAAATTTCTAACTTTTAGACATTTCAGGCAGATAGCAATTTATTACAGACATCCTGGCAGACGTCGGAGAATTTTGCTTGCTGGGAAATTATACATAAATAAATGTATGCAGTGTGTAGGTATTATACGTAGTTGTATTTATAAAATGTTGCCATTAATTTCATTTGGTCGTTATAACTGTTTAATTTATGACCTCATATCCAGGCAAATATAGTTTGTTTCTCTTTAATTTACAAATACATTCTTAAATACGTTTTTAAGTTGAAAAATACCAAAAACTCACACTTGAATAATTATTGCTTTAAAACATGTTAGAGTATGAGAATTATAACTTTAAATATTGGGAATATTGTTGACTACAGTGCACTGTTTAACTGCACAAAATAGTTTCAACAAAATTTTGTGTATTTCCTGAAAAACATAATTTTAGGTGCAGTTCAGTTAAATATTATTCTAGAAAAAAATTAATATTAATTTAGTTCAAGCTGAGTGTTTTCCGAACTGAATTATTTCTCTCTCAAAAATACAAACGTCCAACTACACATAAAAAATTAGTTCGAAATACATGGGTTCGAATTTCGAACTATTAAAGGTATATGAACTATAGTTCATATAAGGAAATTTAAATAATTTTTTTTAACTAATGTAGGTATTCCATTTATTTATTTTTATTATATAGAAAATTTAATTTAATTTTATAGAAAATTATTTATTGCGGCTTGAAGTCGGAATGGCCTCAATTATTGTTTCAATAGACTATAAAGTATATACTTATATTCTGAATCCTTATAGATATAGGAATTAGTTTTGCTAGGTTAGGTTGAACAAGAAAGGCACTAAAAGCCCGAAGCCATAACAGGTATTGACGTATATTCAATTGGCATACGTCAATGTTGTACGCTCTAAAGTAATGAAGTTTCTCTAATACAAATTATAGTCCTAATATCTTTAATATATCTACTAGGTAAAGAACTCAGTCCCCTCAATGTAATTCCTTATGGATCTTCAATTCAAAATCCTTAAAGTTCCGCATGGTATCTACGTTAAAGTTCGTAGGTCTAAAGGCTGGGGCACAATGAATCCGTCGTCCGTCAAACTTCAACTTTTTCAACTGACAACTAAGTTAAAATACATGTTTTCTTATGAGTGCTGTCACATTCAGTACGTCTCCGTCAACGCAAAGTACAAAAGTTGACCAACTTTTAACTTTTGGCGTACGTCGAGTACTTTGACAACTACCATATGGTTGTGCGCAAAAAGCGAAGTCAACCGGCTTTACAGCAGCCGCCGTACTTTTTTGTGATGCATGAGCCGCCACAGAAGCATACAGTTGTTTTCGGTTCAAAACTCTTTTTTTATATATAGATTGTATGAATTTAAAGCAAAATTGACATTTTCTTAAAAAAATATTATTTTGTTTTATTAATTTTTTGTTATTGTGAAGATGAGTAAGAAAAAATTATATAAATATTATCAGCCTTCAGCCGCCGCTGTTTTTTTTTTTTTTGATTTGTCGCAGCAGTCAACAATTTAACTTGACCTTTGATCCGTCAACACAAAGTACTGATTGCGCCAACCCCTCTCCGTCAATACGTTGATGTCAGTTGAAAAAGTTGAAGTTTGACGGACGACGTATTCATTTTGCCCCAGCCTTAATACGCCCAAACGTAGACAACGGTAATGTTTCAAAATATTGTCCTCTTCCTCGCGTGCTCTTCGTGTCTTTTCATCCGACGATCCCATGCGAGCTAGATAAGGTCTTATCTGCGTGTGACCTGTTATTTCATTTGTTAATCTTCTAAGTGTTAGCCTACTGAATTTCTGAATCTTCATCGATTCCTCAAGATTTGTGGCAGCCTTTGGTATTCATATTACCTTTAGACGTTGATAATTCGTATGCAAACTTCTCTCTTTCATTCTCTTCATTCATTAGTGTCCTGACTGACTATCCTTATAAATACGAGTCGGAGCCTCGTTATTAGTTTCCTTTAATGCCTTTCGTAATTACCAAAATCTCAGCCTGGAAAATAGTATTGCGTTCTGGTAGACGTAAGAATTACTTCGGCTTCGGCTCATGTTAAATAAACCCATTCCAGTTCGCTCACCAATTGATTTCGCTAAGTCCATCTGTCCGTTTGTCTGTCTGCCTATGTTGATGTTGAAATCAACTTTTTGAAGCCCTCACGTATATTTTAGACTCCTATATGGTAAAAGTTTATGAGATATGCTTTCGAAAATCTTGCTATTGAAAATCAGTTATGTGGATATTATACGAGCTGCGATATAAGAGAAAGAGCACGATTTTGTTTTTTACCCAAACAAAGTTAGATTTGGCAGCATATATGGAATTTATTGAAACGTTTATTACGTATGTATAAAACAGGTACCTTTGGCAACATACAGAGTAAGTCTTGGTTCAATTACCGTCAAAAATATCGGAATAAATGTTTGAAACAAATTGTTAATTAAAAGTTCAAATTATCTATTTTCTAATTGCATCATGTAATTGCTAGTTATGGTCATTGCTTGATGGTTCAATTTGTGTGTAGGGTATATAAGATTTGGCACTGCTAAATAGAGCGCTCCTACTTGTATATACTAAAAGTTTATTTAATTAAAAAACAAAAATAGTTTGTATAACTTTTTTCTTATGTCTAACTTTTAAAGTAATAAAAATTTGTTTAAAAAGAAGAAGAATGATTAGAAACAAATTTTTATTAAAAGCATTATAGCATGATTGCTTTTTAATCATTCTATTGTTATTTAAAATGCTTTTGAAAAAATGTTATTTTGTCAAACTTTCCTTAAAAGTGAACATCAAATCATAAAATTTAAATAAACTATTGATTATCGTAACAAAATAAATGAGAGAATAAAATTAAAATATTTTATACTTGTTTTCGTCAATCTAATATAATTTGCATGTAAACATGTAACATTATGAGGCATATTACACAGTACAACACATGATTTGCCAACTCAATTCTGTTAACTGTATGTGAAATTAGACCCAAAAAGAAGAATTTCTGCATCATTCGTTTTGTCTTCTTACCTGCGATTTGAA
Organism: Phyto melanocephala; assembly: GCA_941918925.1. NCBI lineage: Eukaryota > Metazoa > Arthropoda > Insecta > Diptera > Rhinophoridae > Phyto > Phyto melanocephala. The sequence goes on along the minus strand of OW799233.1, from coordinate 48,728,231 downwards.
GTTAGTATCGATTTGAAGTTAGTACTATCGTATAGGGGAATTTATCACGTTTTAGGCCCTGTTGTTTGACATAGCTCGACAACCACTAGCCCAATTTAGTTGAAATAAATTTTAAAAAATTAAGAATTACAATTCCCTTAATCTGTTCATATATTGTTTTCCTATACAAGTAACACTTTCGAAGTTAAAAATGAATGTATGAAGGGAAAAAATTATTTTTTGCCTAAAAATTTAAATTTTTTTTTTTTTTAAATACATAAAAAATCCAAAATGGAAAAAAGTTTCAAGTCTAGTTATTTTTTCGCAAAGTCACATAACCTATGAGCAAAATGAGACAAAGATCATAAAAATCGATGCACGCGTTTCGCTTTTATTCGCAATTGAGTAAATGTATGAATTTCAAAAATCAGTTATAGCCACCACTGGAGAAAAATCACTTTTACTGTTCGCGTTCGTCGGCACTGGCTGAATGCCAAAAATCGATCAATGCACACCTATAAATACTACGTATTTTTGAATATTTTACTGCCAGGTACTTATAAATGGACGCATATTTGAAGGGCGGCTGGCTATATACCTGATTCAGCACTTGTACGTTTCAAACTGTGCAAAACTTTCAAAATAATGACCACCCTTAAATGTGGGTGCAATTTCTGTAAAAAAATCATATAGGTAGCCACCGGAAAAACCAAAATAATAAATAGGTCCACTTTCCGTTTAATTGTCCACGTACATTTATTACCGCAATCATAAAAATCAAATAACCTTTTGTTTATTCCTTTTTTTTAATTCTCAGAATCATGAAAAAGGTGTCAATGTTTTCTCCAAATAATGTTGTGCATATCTCGAGCAAATTTTTGAAATTCATACATTTACTCAATTGCGAATAAAAGCGAAACGCGTGCATCGATTTTTATGATCTTTGTCTCATTTTGCTCATAGGTTATGTGACTTTGCGAAAAAATAACTAGACTTGAAACTTTTTTCCATTTTGGATTTTTTATGTATTTAAAAAAAAAAAATTTAAATTTTTAGGCAAAAAATAATTTTTTCCCTTCATACATTCATTTTTAACTTCGAAAGTGTTACTTGTATAGGAAAACAATATATGAACAGATTAAGGGAATTGTAATTCTTAATTTTTTAAAATTTATTTCAACTAAATTGGGCTAGTGGTTGTCGAGCTATGTCAAACAACAGGGCCTAAAACGTGATAAATTACCCTATACGATAGTACTAACTTCAAATCGATACTAACTTCAAATCGCAGGTAAGAAGACAAAACGAATGATGCAGAAATTCTTCTTTTTGGGTCTAATTTCACATACAGTTAACAGAATTGAGTTGGCAATCAATTAACTGAAAAATGTTGTACTGTGTTATTTAAACACTTCGAATAACTTGGAATCAGTAAAGCTGGAGTTACATACCATCCGTTCATGCGTTGCTGCGTTTGATACTTTTTCACCTTTTTATACGTTTTTAAACTCAAGTTACACACAAGGCTTTTTAAGCATCAACTTTTTTGCTTTGATCAGCTGTTGTGTTTATATTTTTATTAACTTAAAAAACAATTTTGCCAAAATGAAAGTGAAATTGGCATTTTAAGGGAATTTTTGGAATTCATTGAGTGTACGTACATGATATTTTATGTTTAATTAATTAAAAACAAACAGAGATGACACTCACCACATAACAGTTATCGATAAATAGAATAAAAATTTCGGTAAAGAAAAAATTCTGTTTAAAATTAGCTTTTATGTATTTTCTTCTTAAAAGTAATTGTGAACTTTATTTCCAATTTCCATTTTTCAACACGAAAAAAAAAGAAAAAATTAATCCAAAATACAAACAGATTTATCGATTTTTTTTCTAATCCATGGCTATCACCAACAGCTGACATTTGTCATCTTTTATGCGACGGATACAAGAGTAGAAAGTCAACATACTTTGTTGCGTTGATACGTATATGCATTCTTTGCGTTTTGCCGTGTAACTTGTCACATTTAATTACACAGATTCTACTTTTGACAGATGCAGAAAAAGGGACAACGGATAGAACGCATGGTTTATAACTCTAGCTTTAGCTTTATAAAAATGATAAAAAGGGACAATATCGAGTCGTGAGATAAAACCTATTTCATGTTGAGGGCATTCAATTAAGTTTTAAAAGTAAAAAATATATTCTTTTCATTTTTGACTAATCGAGAAGGAAGCGCAAATCACTGTGCATCCTAAAAACAACTCTAAAAACTCTATGACAAATGTGAGTTTTGCGTGTTCGACTAGAGTTTGTTATAATTTCTAAACAAAATTGAGATTTTTTTGTACGTCTTTAGTTGTATGTATTTCTAAATTTGTACAATAACAACAACTAAGTATGGTGCTCTTCTAATCCCTTATTATTAAGAACAATTTCAATATTTTAGATGATTTATATTATAGTCTCGTATGTGTTTAGAATTAATTTCCACACGACTAAGCTGTCTACCAACGGACTTCTCTTTAGCATAACGGGTTTAAGCCAATACATGTATGTATGTGTTGCTTGTGCTAATATGGTTGGGAAAATTTAAAATTTCCTTAAGAAAAGTCGACAAAATAATTTCATTTAAACTTAGTTAATGTAATTGTCATTCGGTTATTTCTTTCTCTTTCTTTCTAAATTATGCCAAAATAATCACCTTAAATCAAATTTTAAAATATGCTGTTTTATTCGCCAGCAAGTCCGTCAACCAGTCAAATAGGCGGCCATCACCATTCAGCATGGTCCTTGATCGATTGTCGCTTGACTGATTGTAATCAAAAAAAAAAAAAAAAATACAACAAATTAAAGAACGAATAATATAATAAAAACAAAACAAATATATAAATTTTTGTTGTTTTATTATCTGCTCCTTCTGCTTTTGCTTGCTAAAAAGGTTTAACCAATATGTATGTATGTAGTTCGCGTATCCATACAAACATGTGATGTGTATCTTTGAAATGTACTTTAAGGTAGTAAAACATACTTGGGTGTGTTTGTTTGTATGTACAGATACAAACAACATAAGTAAATACAACATTGACTATTCAAATATTTATTTATGCAATTATTTTTTTCGCATTTTCTTTTTCTTTTTTTATTCATTTTTGCAAATAGTTGATTGTACAGCGAAAATAAATAATATAAAATTACAATTTATACAATAGCAGTAGCAATAACAACTAAAACAATAAACAAACAAGTAACAGTGCTATATTCGGCCGTGCCGAATCTTATATACCCTTCACAACGTGTAGTCATGCAATAACAATTGTTTGTATCACCATTCATCCCATATAAAATACGTGCATACGTACACGTTAGAATAAATGTGGCATCGAATCCCAGCTGAGCCAAAAAAATTTTATTTTATTTAATATATTATTTATATTTTATTATTTTTTTTTATATTTTTTCTAAATTTTTTTTTATTATTTTTTTCTTATTTTTAATATTTTTTTTTTTGTAATTTTTTTTGTTTGGTATGTTTTTTACATGTATCTATGTATGTATGTTGTTGTTGTAATTGTGAAAAAAAACGAGGTGGTCGTGGTTTTTTGCTCATATCTCAGAAAGTTATGGGGCGATTGTGCTGAATTTCAATAGCGATTCATTCCTGGATATTTCCAAGAGATTAAAACCATATACAGATCTGAGGAACATACAGTTGCTTCTAAAAGTTGATTTCAACCAACACACGGACAGACGGGCAGACGGACAGACGGATAGACGGACAGACGGACAGACGGTCAGGGCTTAATCGACTCCTCTATTCATAAGCTTTCAGAAAATATATACTTTATGGGGTCGGAAATGAAAATTGTAGAAATTACAAACGGAATGACAAAGCTATATATACCCTTGTGCATCACAGGTGAAGGGTATAATAAGAAACAAATTTAAACTTCCGAATACACTCGTTTAAAAGAATGTCTGTTGTTGAATGGATGAATGAATGAAAGAGTTAATGTTTGTTTTTATACCCTTCACCTGTGGTGCACAAGGGTATATATAGCTTTGTCATTCCGTTTGTAATTTCTACAATTTTCATTTCCGACCCCATAAAGTATATATTTTCTGAAAGCTTATGAATAGAGGAGTCGATTAAACCCTGACCGTCTGTCCGTCTGCCCGTCTGTCCGTGTGTTGGTTGAAATCAACTTTTAGAAGCAACTATATGTTCCTCAGATCTGTATATGGTATCAATCTCTAGGAAATATCCAGGAATGAATCGCTATTGAAATTCAGCACAATCGCCCCATAACTTTCTGAGATATGAGCAAAAAAGCACGACCACCTCGTTTTTTTCACAATTACAACAACAACATACATACATACATACATGTAAAAAACATACCAAACATAAAAAATTACAAAAAAAAAAAATATTAAAAATAAGAAAAAAATAATAAAAAAAACTAAAAAAAAAAAATTTAAAAAGATTTAAACAATTTAAAAAAATTTTTTAAAAATTTTTCTAAAAAAATTTTTTAAAAAAATTTTAAAAAAATATAAAAAAAAATAATAAAATATAAATAATATATTAAATAAAATAAAATAAAATTTTTTTGGCTCAGCTGCGATTCGATGCCACATTTATTCTAACGTGTACGTATGCACGTATTTTATATGGGATGAATGGTGATACAAACAATTGTTATTGCATGACTACACGTTGTGAGGGGTATATAAGATTCGGCACGGCCGAATATAGCACTGTTACTTGTTATAATATTTCATTTATTGTCTGTTAGTTGCACTGTGATATGAAGGGACTAACTTCAATTGTTATTGTAATAGGCCACTATATAGCTTTTATTTATGGATTTGTATAATAAACTCCCTTAACTAATAAATTTATATTTTCTAACACCTCCATTTCTCTCGTCGTACTGAGTGGAACTGGACTGATTAAACTTTATTCCTGGATAGAAACTTCACGGGTAAATATATAATTATAGGAAAGTTAAACTTTTATTTCGATGGGGTAAAAATTCATTGAGCATTTAGCTTGTCTGTGTCGCAAAACTAATACAAGATGTGAATTTGCCCCATTTGTGCAGTAAAGTATTGACAACCCTTTAGAATTAATTCGACAGCTGATAGTTTAGGGCTAGTAAAAGTGGATCGTTACACGACGTGTCTTAATTATTGAATAATATTTCAAAAATAATAAAAGTTTGGCGACCATTATTTTGAAATACATTATAAAATATGGCTGGAGTAGAGTTTTAACTTCTTCAGCCGTGAAGAGATTAATTGCAAAATTCAAGGAGACTGGATCTTTTGAAGACTCCAAACACACTAGTCGGCAAATAACAAGCCGTTTAAATGTAAATATGAACCAGTGCGTGAGATTGTCGGTGACAATCCAGGTACCTTAACTAGACGTCGTGGATAAAATTGCAAATGTCAAGAATTTCTCTACAGCCTATACCCAACAAAGATCTGGGTGAAAAATTTAACAAACGAGTGAGTGTGTGCATGCAATTCCGTGGTGGCCATTTGCCCGATGTGTTATTCCATAAGCAATCCTATCCTAAGTACTTAATAATTAATAACAATCAATAACAATCAAAATAATAAAAAAAATGTGTTTTTTATTCAATTCAAATCTTGTGTTAAATCTGGGACACTGTTAACTAGTCAGCCAATACTCATTTTAAATATGAATACAGGTACACAAAGAACATAAAATAAGCTCTTAAGACTCTTGTTCCAACTATTCCACTGTACTCTCTTTAGTTTCGGAATAAATTGAGGTTTTAATGTTCATATCGAGTTTTATATCATTCACATCAACATCATCATCATCATCATCTGGCTGTTTTAGCAATTGGCTGATGGTTGATTGTTTGGTACTTGCAGTAAATTAAAAATTAAAATTTATTCAATTTAAAAGAAAAACGAATGCTTTTTTTGAACGTCTCTATGCATTTACAGCATTTAGTTGGTTTAAATGATTTCAATTAAACAAGTAGTTAAATGCAAACGAAATGCATACAACACACTCATACATATTCCTTTTAAGGCCCAACTAAAAAACAGGTGTTTCAACAATGTTTCACTCACCTCTGAGCCAGCAATTGTTGCTGATCATATGAATTTTGGCCAAAACAGAAAACTACACTTTATTGGCTAAATTTGTATTCAAATAATTGTTAACATTAAGATTTGTAATGGATTTTTCATTATTTTAGCCATTTAAGGTGATTTCTTTATTACAATCATATAGAAACTGTGCTGTATGCCTTAAATGTGTAGAATATGTTGTATCTGTTGTTGTTGTTGTTGTTGTTTTTTCCTTATGGCCTATAGCATGGCTCGTGCCAATCGAGTGTCAATATCAGCACCTAATACTACCATAATTGTATTTGTATGGACTTTGTTTGCAACAGCACAAATAGCAGATAATAGAAAAACAAACGAAAAACGCAACAACAAATATATAAGTAATAATAACCATAGCTATGGATGTTTTACGAGAAGTACGACGACTACAATTTAGTTGGTAATTGCAAAACAATTTTTAATCAATACACAGCCTTTTGTAGTTACTTTTGCTAAATAGGCAATCAAGACGGTACGTCAGTCATTCATTTTGACTGCTAGGCATGCATACATATATCCATCCATCTTATTTGCGAATATCTAATAATCACATTGATCGGTGTTGCCAGGAAGACATAATAATGTTCTTAAGAAAAATCATGTTGTATAAAGGATTAAAATAATCAAGTGACTTTTAATTGTCACCTTTCGTTGTATTACAAAAATTTTCCAAGTTACAGCATTCGGTTGTTATTTATGCTTAATTTGTGGTGAAACTAAGGTTTTTAGTATTTGGAGGTAGGTAGATAGAAGAGTCAGCTATTGTGCAGCTCACTTGGGTTGCATTATATTGTTTCCTTTGTAATACCTGAGTAGAAAAGAAAGCAGACTAATCCATAGTCTTTGGCGGGAATTGAACCCGCCACCCCCAGACTAGCAGACCAGCACATTACTGACCACCGAGTCCACCGAGAATGGATGTCCTTATAAGAATTTTTTTATATCGCAAGATATCAAATGCCATAACTTAGCTTTCGTTTTATAAAAAACTTTCATTAAAATTCAATAGAATTTTATAGATAAATTGTTCTTTTTTTGAAGTTATCCACTATTTGTATACACTATACACATAGGTTTAGGTTAGGTTGAAAAGGAGGGGTATAAAAGCCCAAACCCATGACAGGTATGCATTTATGCCCAGTTGGCATGTTGTGCGCTACACTATACACATACAAAGTTTTATTAATTCGGCAACACAACATTCATCTGTTTAACGATCCATTCTTAGTGTCTAGTTACTTTTAACATGCAATAGTGCCTGCAGTAAGTATTTGCTCTTTTGTTTGTTAAACATGTTAAAGAACACATAAGGAAATAACTATAATTGGTGTCCATTATTAACAAAAGTAAACAACATTTCCATTGTACACTCGGAAACGATGAATTAAAAGTTTTTTCCTAAAGTTCACATACATACATTGTTGGCAAAATATTAAGATTTTGTTGACAAAGGCTTATCGTTTTTATAGACTCCTTCGATTTCTATTTACAGCTCTGTCATATTCTCAACGCAATAATAAATTTTAATCAAAAAGCTGTGACTTTCCACCAAACTAAGCAGGAAAGTATTTCTGCAAAATATTCTGTTTTGACAACTGTTGTTAATGGTATGAATCATAACAACTGCAAGTAATAAAGATCGATAAATTATAATCAGTGTCAACATAGTTTTTTCATAACGTACATACATTCATACGTACTTACCTAATATGTTTTACAAATATATTTATAATTCATATACAAGAATAGTCTAAAACAATGTTTTAATATAATGGCTAATAGCATTTGGTTTTTGGAATCATTTTGGCTTCGCTCCTTTTTATGTATAACTTTCCTTGAATTTAAATTTTACTAGCTGCTACACCAGTCAAATTGTAGTTTTTGGCTTTTGAATTGTGTAGCACCATCAATGCTCTTAGCGTGTGATTGTAAGAAGTGTCTCGAAATGCTTTTTAAAATTTTTTACAGGGCACTACTCAAACAATTATTATTTAATTAATTTTTTTGTTCCACTCTGTGATAGTTATAAGAGTCAACAATACTTTGTTAATAAGTTTATTCAAATTATTTAATCCGTATTTAAAATGTCGTCAAATAGAGAAAAAGTGAGAAATATATTGTGGATATTCAGAATGAAAATAAACAACTTTCTTACGCTGAAGTTGCGCGACGGGCAAAAGTGTCCAGACAGACTGCCCGTAACGTTATTTTTAAATTCAAAAAAGACTTGTCTATTAAGCACAAGAAAGGTGAAGGCACTTTGGAAGCAAAATCCAAACATTTCCATTCGCGATATCGCACGAAAACTAAATATTTCGAAGTCGCTTGTAGAACGAATAAAGAAAAAAGAAAATTTAAGAACATTCAAAGTCAAGAAAGCTCCAAACCGAAACGAAGAAGGAACAATAACGGCAAGAATAAGAGCAAGACAGTTGCTACGTCACAAATTAAATAATTTTAATGGAAGTATTTTAATGGACGATGAAACCTATTGTAAGGCTGACTATTCAGAGCTTCCTGGTCAGGGTTTTTATGTTTCTTATAAAAGAGTTAATGTTTCCGATAAATTTAAGTATAAAAAGATTTCAAAATTCGCCAAAAAATATATGATATGGCAAGCAATATGTACATGTGGGAAAACTTCAAAGGCAATCATTGTGAATCGTACAATGAACAGCCAATTTTATATTAATAAGTGCCTGAAAAGGGCTGTATTGCCATTATACAGCAAAGACGTCCTTGAGTGGTATGAGGCCAACAAAATAAATTTTGTACCAAAAAACATGAATCCACCTAATTGTCCAGAGCTAAGGCCTATTGAACGCTATTGGGCTATAATAAGCAGTACCTAAGAACAAAGTTCAAAGCTTCTGGAAATGTAAAAAAATTTGGATTTATTTGGAAAAAAGCTATCAAACACTTCGGTAAAACGTGTGTCCAACGTTTAACGCAAAGCGTTAAGAAAAAAGTGCGAAATTTTGCAAAAGAAAATAAAATTTGAAACTTTGGTTTTTTGCATAATAAAGTTTAGAAATTTTTCTCCATAACGCCAATAAAATGTATTTTTTGTTTAAAAAAACTAGATTTGGGAGACATTTTAAAATGTAAAAATTCAAGAATGCTTGGTTTAAGCTTTAATACAGAATATAAGCTGATATGTATTTCACTTAACTGTACTAAGCAAATGAAATTCATTTGTTTTCTAAGGTATTTTAGCGCTGTTCAGTGTGCAAAATCCAGAAAATCGTAATAGGCCTACAAAAACAAACAAAATTTCTTTTGCATACGAAAGTCTCTGAATTTTTTTGTGTACTTCTATCATAGAGATTAAGTTAAGAGACTGAGATAGGCAAGAGCTTGTAGCACTGACAGAGATCTGCACCATAACTAGAATGTTTACTAGACAGTACAGAAAAAATATTTTCCGTTTTTAAGGAAAAAAACTTGGTTTTGAAAATACTTTCCCTTCCTTTATTCGTGCGTGCCTTTAAATAAAAAGTACTTTTGCGATTTTTATTTATTTATTTATTGTTTTTGCCGAAATTGAAAGTCAGGTATTAAAGCATGAAACATTGAAGAAGCAAAAAACAAAGATTTTGGGGTCGAGAGGTATGTAAGTAATAAAACAGGAAACTTGAAATCAGTGGCGCTAAATACTTCATTAACACTTAAGCCAAATCTTGAAAGTAGCAGGTTTTGAGATAAATTCAATTAATTTTTACTAGATTTTCTATACAAAACTAAACCTACTTCGCCACTAGATTTTAGCCAAATCTAATAAAAATCTGGAATTACTGCGTGATGCAACATTGTACAATACTAAAAATATTATGCTGCATTGATAAAATTAATAATAATTGATAAGGTGGTTGCAATTGCGCACGTACTTTATTTTTTGAGAGCTACTCGCACCACCTTATAAATAAAAATACTGCTTTAGAAACGAAATCACGCAAAATGTCGAAAAATAATTGTGTGAACAGTGTAGATTTTGATTAAGATTTTAACTCAAATCGAAAAGATTTCACGCAGGTTAATCGAAGCAGAAACATCAAAATATTATATTTTAAGATCCAAAGAACAATGCCGATGCATAAACATAAAATGTCAAAAGGTGACCCTCACGTTCGGTAAAAAAAGGTTTTCTAAACGCCTTACAAATATTGTCTATATTCGAAGTTAATAAAAGTTAATAATTTTTCTTGCTGTACGATGTTTAGTACTAGAAAAAACAAATTATACAAGCAGGTGCCTAAAAGTAGCCACCTAGTGATCTCTGCAGAAAACGCGACTAGTCCATACATGAATGTTAAGTAACTCCATAATTGTTTAGGACTAATCCAAACGTCACCAAAAATATAAAACAAAACTTGATCGATTTAACATTACGATTGGCTAGCGCTGCATTGATGCATCGACATTAAGAGAAAGGGCTTGACTAGCCGAATATAATACATTCTAACAAATTTAAAATCCATTATAGTCGTGATTACAAAATGGCGTACAAAAACTTTATATACGACTCAAATCTAGTATTGGAAAATGTACTCACTTTAACTTTAAAAGGCTTGACCAGTAGAATACAGTAATCTATGAAATATTTCACATCCAAGATGGCGCTTTAAATAAAATGGCTGATATGTGAGTCAAAATTTTTTTAACAATTACGGCTTTTCCCGTGCAACCCTACAATGTTGATACTAAATGAAAGGGCTTAAACAGTATAAAACAGTAAACTATGAAAAAGTTAAATCCTAGATGGCGCTTGAAATAAATGACGTTATTTTTTTCTCAATCACATCAATACAGACTGTGGACTTATGCGAAAAACTAAAAAAGTAATAATAAAATAAAAAAATCACAGAAAAAAACTACGAAATGACAAATATTCTCTGACCAGAAAAATCCCCGAATATTAAATTTGTTTTTAGTTTTAGAAAAAAATAAAAAAACAGTTTTTATTAAAAAGCTGCTTACTTGCAAACGGAATGTTGTTAAAAACTCAAAGTTAAGGTTGTTTATTACACGCAGTAGTAAGTAAATGTATTTCGACTTTCTTCGAAAGCGTGTTTTTAATGTTGGCAGTCTACTCACAAGCAAATTTCGTAAGTCGTGCTTTAAAGTAATGAACTTGTGTCACATAAAAATGACCGAACTAAATATTATCTTGTAAGTTGTATTCAGTTTATTTCTTTTATTCTGTCAAAAACTTTCAAATCGAGATACGCCCTTTTTATATTAAGCCATCGATATACTGCCATTGACATCCTAAAATTGACACAGATCTGCAAACACTTCAAGTCTCACCATAATAATAATCTATATATATAAAAATCAATGTGTGTTTGTATGTTTGTTTGTGTTTTATAGACGGTTAAACGGCTGGACCGATTTTCTTGAAATTTGCACAGAATATTTCTGTATGTCTGGAAGGATCTATAGGCTATACTTTGGTTTGAAATTGTAAGTGGGCGGGGTGCCACGCCCTATTAAAGAATGAGTATTTAATATTATATATCACGAAAGTTAATGCAGCTAGAGTCTTCAAATAAAGTACGGTAAACTTTGACATCCACACGAACATTTGGGTAAAAAATGGGCGTACTTGCAATAGTAGGCGTGGTCACATGAATTTACTACTAAAATTCGTATATTTGAAAAACGATATCCATTAGAGTACTAAAATTTTGCAACACCAACTTTGACACCCAAATAAACATTTCGTGGGCGTGGCAGCTCTCATAGCAATTGAATACCAAAATTCGTATATTCGGGAAGCGATAATAGTTAGAGTACCCAAATTTTGCACGAGAAGCTTTGACGTCTATATGATTATTTGAATAAGAAATGGTTGATTTAGTAATAGTAGGCGTAGCAATTGCAAAATTAATATATATTTGAACTATAAAATTTTTATTTCATTACGATGGGGGTGGCGAAGCACACCTGGTATTAACTAGTAAAAAATTAATTAATATATGGAATTCGAATCGTAAGTTTTTAATTGTATGCTTCTTCTTTATATTTTGTATACACGTTTCGTTTTACCAGTTAAGAGAACAAAAATTGACCTGACTCTCAAAGATCTTAACGAAAATCTGGCAGTAACTTCATAGAAAGTGACAAAAATAACACGAAACTACTTACTCACATTAAATTGCCAAGTCATTGGTCAAAACACCAGGCTTGTTTAAAGAAATATACTCACAAAAGGTGCTTATTTTACAATAACATCTAAATGGCATGATTGCATGATTTTGTTAAAAATTTTAACTTCCTTAATTTCGGAGGGTGCTGCTGTCACTTTTCTCTTTTGGTGGAGGCACATGCATCTTTAATTATTTACTGCCAGAATGGTTATGGCAGCATTCAGTCAAAGTAAAATTGAAGCACATGCCAATCGTGTATTAACACAAATTCTTACAAAATAAATAAAATAAAATGAAAAATAAACAACAAAAAATCTACTTGTACTTCCGTATTGACGTTATGTACAAAAGTACCAAATATGACTTGAAAATAATCATCATAATCACACTTTTTGTAATCGATGTAGAAGACAGTGATGGCCAGACACACAGACCGACAGACAGATATATGAAAAATAAAAAAAAAATAAAAACTTCTTTAAAATACTTAAACACACATCCATACTACTGTTACAAACAGTCTTTGTATCTATTTATTTGTGTAAGAACTTTATTGATGGCATACTGCTGCTGAGTTCTTGTTGTTGCTTTGGTTCATTTTTATTTATTTTGTATTTAGAGGAGGCGCGAATTATTAATGCGTTCCAGCACACAGGCAATTATGCCTCGCTCTATATAGAGTTTTCTACATACTTGAACATTCACTCTATTACTATTAACAATCAAACTTAACTGACACTGTTTTTATTGTTGTTGTTGTTTTTATTTGCGATTGTATTTCACGAGTACCTATATCTGAGAGTACTTATCTCTAACACTACACAGTGAGAAAAGAAAGTGTTACATGTAATCGAATACGTCATCATTGCTTTCGGGCATGATGTTATCATATAAGGTGATTGTATTTCGAATAATTTGAATTTCTTTTTTATAAAAAGTTTGACATTTTGATTTAATCTGACATGATTTACCTACAAAAATTTATTAAAAGCTTTTGAAATAAACGAACATTTATTGTATCTGTCAAGAACAATATTTTTATTGAAAGAAAAAAAATACCTGCGCACTTGCCTTAAGGATCGGTATTATCCCTTAGACTACACTCGATTTGTTTATCTGATATTGTTTCATGGTCATTTTTTTATTGTGAAAGAATTACGAGCACTTTTAAGTTGAAAAAGTTACCCGGGTACCAGGTTATTGACCGTAGGGTTAAATAAATACCTTTTACCCCATACCTAAACAAGAGCGATGAACGTCAAGCGTTGGAGTTTTACATGTGTTTTGTTTTTGTTACAATAACAAAATACATGCAAAATTGCAACGCGTCTTTATTTGTTGCGATAAAATCTCAAATGTGATAATTAGGAGAATGGAAAATAATCTTAGATTAACTCTTAAATACTATGACAAATGGAAATTAGAAGTCAGTGACGATAAAACTCAAACAAATATACTTCCATTCAACAAATCGCCAAAATGCATTCCTACTAGATATTTATGGTCTAGCGGAACTATTATCCCATTGAAGAATGAAATACTTAGAAGTAATCCTAATGTCTCCAATTTTTGCGGTTTTCAGCTTTTCTGTTTTTGGATAAAGTCTGCTGCTACGAAAGATTTTGTAAGTGCTGCTTAAGTACCACCCAATGAGTGTTTAAGTTCTTGTTAGGTTTGAAAATAGTATATGTTGTAATGCCTTGGTCCTTGGTCCTTAAACTTTTTTTGACCGGCATGAGCGACCTTTGTCTTCTGTGTCAAAATCACTACTGCTAAATATCACAAGCCACTTCCCGCACGTTGAAGCCGATCGAACACATTCCGACTCCATAATGTATATATTTTCTAAGATCTTATGCAGTGGGGAGTCGATTGAGTAATATACATGTATTGGCTAAAATCATCTTTTAAAAAAACAACCACATCTTACAAAAACCTGCATTTGGTACATATCTTTCTTGTGGAAATATTCATAAAATACATCACTATTGAAATCCAACATCGTTGCATAACTTACTGAGATATGGCAAACAAACATAGTGTCTCATCCTAAGGGAAATCTAAAGACTTGTATAAAATGTTGTATAAATCGGTCACTAATTAGAAGCGAATGTTCAGCGCAAACCACTAATAGAGAACCGTGAAAATATAATACTTCCGCCGCTGCACATAAAATTGGGTTTGATTAAAAATTTTGCCAAAAAATTAGACAAAGAAGGTGAAGCTTTTGCCTATTTACGGTCAATTTTCCCTTACCTTTCGCTGGCAAAAATTAAAGAAGGAGTCTTCGCAGGACCCGAGATAAAAAAAATTTTGAAAGATGAAAAATTCCCAAAGCTGTTATCACCAATCGAAGCCGCAGCATGGAATTCCTTCAGGCTTGTTGTGGAAAACTTTTTAGGAAACAACAAAAGCCCGAATTATAAGGACATAGTTGAGGATCTGGTAAAGAACTATGAAGCCATGGGAGTGCACATGTCACTTAAAATACACTTTCTGCATTCTCATTTGGATTTTTTCCCTGAGAATTTAGGAGACGTGAGCGACGAACACGGCGAGCGCTTTCATCAGGAATTGAAGGCTATGGAACGACGCTATCAGGGCATCTATGACACGGCTATGATGGGTGACTATATTTGGACCCTAATACGTGAGACCGATTGCAGCGAATACAAAAAACAAAGAAGAAGTCAGCAGTTTTTCCACATGGCATAAAATGTACACTTATATCTTTGTTTTTACTCATTTTTTTTGTGCGTTGATTTGCTTAATTTAATTAGTTAGTTTAATTTCGTTAGTTTAGCTAATTGTGCGATACATTGAGCATGTAGTGCTGTAAATAAATTAAAAAATAATATACGAAGACTAATTTGTTTATTTTAAATTAAGTTCAAATGTATTTATTCGCTTGCGTTGGGTAGGTAAGCTGTGCAAATAATGAAAATCAAAAAATCGTGAAATAGCGGAATTTCGGTCGTTTACCAAAAAAATAATAAGTCGGCCATTTGTCATCAGATTTTGTTAAGTAAGGGCTTATTTTCTTTGGAAAAGTGTCAGCTATACGTAAAAAAATTAAAATCGCTGTTAACATCGCGTTTTATATTTTATATGAATTTTTATATGAATTTTTCAGCCACATTTTTACTAAAAAAACCCAGTTTTTTAACCTTTTTAAGCCGCCAACATCAAAACTACTAACCCGATTTGAAAATTTTTTGAGAATAAGTTGTAGACGGCTCAATTGTCTTTAATTTGAGTAGTAGTAGGATAAAATAGGTCAAAGAAGACTAAAGATATGCTCAAAATAGTAAGTGTACCTCCAAAAATTAAAAAAAAAAAATTAAAAAATTTGTATCTCGCAAACCAATCGACAGAAAAATTTTTAAAATTCATTTTCGTGTTCAGTAGGTCCAAATCCATGAGAAAAAGTATGCTAGAACCAAATAACAAAATGGCTGTTGCCTAGTGTAATCGGCAAAGTTATAGGCAAAAATATATATATATATTTTTTTAAATATCAAGCCTTTAAATCTTCTTAATAATTTTTGGATTCCAAACTACAAGCCATACAAATTTTGCTGGCGAAAAAATAACAAATAGTCGGAAACTAACAGAGATATAAACATCAAGATAAGACCTTTTTGATGTTTCTCCTAAAATTTTTAAACTAAACCAAGTAATTCGATATGGGTATTAAACTTAATAGCAAAATAGAACCCACTATAAACAATTTTTCGTCCATGATGGCCGCCAAACAAAATGTCGCAAACTAAATTTATATATGGGACGAATCTAGTAATATGCCCCCTCAAAACCATAAAGTACTGTTATCAAATGAAAGGGCTTAACCAGTATAATAAAGTCAACTAAAAATATTGCAAAATCCAAGATGATATCAGAAACAAGATGAAGTTAAATTTTTTTTTCTTAATCCTTCTCTGCGATGAGCTCATTATATCTATAAGATGGTAAACGCCATTTTCAGATTCCGCACGGCTGAATATACCACACTGACTTGCTTAATTCGAATTAGATCAATAAAATTTATACTCCAGTGTAAACAAGACTGGCGAAACGCAAGACAAATTAATACTTCGTCAATTTAACCTCACATCTTTCTGGAAGTGTATGAAAGTAGAATAAGTGTAACCCTATTCCAGATTGATGATACTAGTAGCTTAAAAACTTTTTAAAATCATTTACTTTTTTACTTTATCTTAATGTGAGTAATACAATGAGTGAATGAAAGACTGACTGACTGAATGTCTATATGACTGACAACTGTGCGACGATGGATGTGCGTTGAAGCTGGCTGTCAATAATTGCTACCAACTTTGCGTTTTTTTTCATCATCTT
The DNA here is from genome assembly GCA_941918925.1 of Phyto melanocephala. Classification (NCBI taxonomy): domain Eukaryota; kingdom Metazoa; phylum Arthropoda; class Insecta; order Diptera; family Rhinophoridae; genus Phyto; species Phyto melanocephala. The sequence continues at coordinate 48,711,590 of OW799233.1, read as the reverse complement.
CATCTTCTTCTGGTCTCATTTAATTTTTCACTAAAACGCTTCTTTTCTTTTTCTTAATATTTTTGTGTATGATGTTGTGTGTTTGTGCTTTTTTTTGTTATGTTCATATTGTTACTGCTGAAGACATTTGCAGACAACGATTAAAAATCGATTATTATGCTGAAGTTAACCTTTGAGACACCGTGTTCGTTTGTTCGTTAATCCATCGTTTGTGTCAATAATGACGCTCTTAATGTGTGCAACGGAAGTTTTAGTTCAGTTTTTATTTTTTTAATTTTTTTTGTTTCAGCCTGTCGCTGTTAATATTATTTTTTGGTGCATGTTTATTTGTTTGTTATAAACGGTAGCCAGACATTTGTGACAGTTTTGGCTAAAGTGTCTTCTTTGGTTGATTTTAATGGTTGCATTGGAGCCGTTAAGTCTGACTGCTTTAGACGTCGCAAAAGTGCATGTTGATTAAATGAAATGGGGAGAATGATTTAAATTGTTTAAGGATATTACAAAAAACAGACACCATTTTTATTTAAATAAAAAAAACCTTTTATGAAAAATTTTTATTATGAATGTATGTATGAATATACATATTTACGTGTTGTTTGTATGCATATGCTATAAAGAATTGAAATCTGTAATTACGTATCCGATCAAATGTGCAGCTATTCGCATCAAATCGGTATATGGAAGCATTCAGTTGATTAATTGTTTCTGCTTTATTGGGTTAGACAAGAAAATAAACAAAGTAACTTGTGTGTGTGTGTGTGTTTATAAAAAAACTAGTTAAAAACCCTTCACACTGTGAAAAACGGTATATGTATATAGGTTTGTCATTCCGTGTGAAATTTCTACAATTTTCATTTCCGACCCCATAAAGTATATATTTTCTGAAAGCTTATGAATAGGGGAGTCGATTAAGCTCTGTCAGTCTGTCCGTGTGTGTTGAAATCAACTTTTTGAAGCCCCCCGATATCGCTTGGACCCGGGTGAGGTATTAAAACATCGGAAATATAAGGGGTAGAACGGTATTTAAAATCAGAAACATCGGTTGATAAACAACTGAGATATGAGCACAAACCCACGACCACCTCGATTTTTTTTCACAAAAACAACATTACAACAACAACATACATACATACAAACGTGTATACGTGTATACGTGTAAACGTGGCATCGAATCCCAGCTGAGCCAAAAAAAATTTTGTTTTAGTATTTTTATATTTTTTTTTTAATTTTTTTTAATATTTTTTTTATTTTTTATTTAATATATTTTTTATATTTTTATTATTATTTTTTTTATACCCTTCACCTGTGGTGCACAAGGATATATAGTATAGCTTGTCATTCCGTTTGTAATTTCTACAATTTTCATTTCCAACCCCATAAAGTATATATTTTCTGAAACCTTATGAATAGAGGAGTCGATTAAGCCCTGACCGTCTGACCGTGTGTTGGTTGAAATCATCTTTTAGAAGCCACCATATATTCCTCAGATCTGTATGTGGTATCAATCTTTTGGAAATATCCTGGAATGAATCGCTATTGAAACTCAGCACAATCGATCCATAACTTTCTGAGATATGGGGAAATAAACACGACTTCCTCTGTTTTTCCCATATTTTTAACACCCAAAATTTAAATTTTTCAGCCATAGAATAATTTATAGGTACCTTTATTACTATTTGTAAATATAATATGCCTCTAGAGATATTCGTGAAAAATTCTAGATAAATCGGGCTCTAATCGGCTATAAATTTTTTTTAAAATTATATATTCCAAAAATTTACAAACGAAAATCAATTTTTTCAGCTTCTAAACAACCGAGAGTGTCTATATTGGTATCATCTGAAAGGACTTGACAAACGCAATGTAAGTAATGTAAAAAAAATTAAAGTTCATGTTGGCCGCCACTACAAAATGGCGGACAGTAAATTTATAAATGGGTCAAATCTAGTATTTTAAAATGTAACTTGAACTTGAACCCCCTCAATATTAATATCAAATGAAAGGGCTTGTTTGTCTGCAGTCCTAAATTTTAACTTGATCAAGTGTTTCATGCAAATTTGCCTAAAAGTGATGATTGTGTTCTTTGTAATTTCCTTTTATTGTTAATGTAAGAATCGATTTTTTTTTAAATCCTCAAACATTTGCTTTTTTTAATTGTGCAGTAATTAAGGAAATAAAGAATTTTTTTCTATAGTCTTAAAGTATTTTAAATGTTTCACATAATTTCGTAAGAGTGTGAAATTATGCCACTGAACAAACATATAAAATTCCAAACTGAGATGTTTTCTTAAAACAAACACGATACACTCATACCTAAATGTGTTTAAATGACTTCTTAATCTGTAGTTTATGTTCATCTTTGCACCACGACAAAGACTACGAGTACTAGACAATATGTTGCCCATACTCACAGTCACTCAGTTACACAGATATAAATGTTCTTTAAGAAATCCAGCAATTGTACAAATATTTGCTTTTCTTCCACACTTCAATGCTAAGAGTAAAGGGTTTCTTGGGTAAATAACAGAAATGAAGATTTCTTTTGTTAAAAACAAAAAAAAAAAATAGTCTTGTGAATTTGTTTTCTTATTTACAAAAGGCAACTATAACACATACCAAATGGACAGACGTAAAGTCGAAAAAATAAATAAGCAAACAAACATTTAGTTACGAAATTTATAAGACTTAGCCAGTGTAATCGGCTACATGATCTTTTTTACGCTAAAATATACATTCATTTCTAATTTGCATAAATTGTTTATTAAGATAAAATTTCAGAACGCAAAGTCTAACAAGGCAGGAGGAAAACAAACGGGCAAAGTCTAACATGTTAAATTTAGCAAAATCCTCTGGTATTTTCGCAAATGATTTAATATTTGAATTAATTACTGCAGTTAGTTATTGCTAACGCCTTTATCTTTAATTATTTGTCAAATTGCTAGACTCTTAGCAAACTCTTTTACAGTTGTCATTTGGTTCATCCGTTTCCGTTTGTAATATGCTGCGGCCGAAAGAAAGACATTTGTATGCATGCATGTGGTATGTATTTGTATGAATGTTTGATTTTATATTTCCTTATACCCTGCAGGGAATGTGAGTAGTAAAACTGTAGTGTTGTACTAGTGACATTGTCACCAGTACTACTGACCAGCTATGCCCCAGCCAATGTAATCTACTATTGACATCTAACACAGGCTTGTCATTGAAAATCCACCAGTAGACCTTATCACTACTGCCGTGGTACTTCTTTTAGGAGACATTTGAACCACAGATTCACTAGTGCATTTTAGTAACTCTGGTCTACATAATTGGCGCTTCTCAGGCGATTCTGGAGCTAGATTTTTACAGAGGTTAAGGCGATACACTTAAACACATATATTTTTTGTCTGAAGGAAATTTTTTATTAAGAAAAGCTTAAATTACATAGTTTTTAAATAGAACCTTATACAACTAACAACATGCCCAACTTCTTTTAACTGCGATTATATCCCTATGTGACAGTAACTTCCTGGAGAAAGGTTTCTAACTAAAATCTTATATCTTTTGCCTATCAAAGTTTCTGCAGAAAGCGGCACCTCCAGGCCTTCCTCCTTCAATATCGACAACAGCTTCTCCACAAATCTTCTAGAAGGAGTTGTTTCTATGTATGTATTATTCTCGATTTCATGTTGCAAACCTCTATTTTTGTATAAAATGGTTTGTTTTTTAATTTGTCTTTTATAGTTTCTTTTGCTCATATTATATTTTATTTTTATTTATACACAATATTATTTTAATCACCTTTTTTTTAATTATTGAACAAATTTTAAAAACAAACTTATTTTCACTGCGACCACGTGTTTAATCAACAAAAGAATATGACGCAATAGTATGCAAGAAGAGAAAAACTGTTGCTCAGTTAAAAAAATTTGTACCTATTGAAAATGCAAAATAATAAAAAAACAAACTTTCGACGACTTCGTTGACAGTGTCACCAGAAATATACTAGATCTGTTGTCTGTAGCTAGTTTCTACCCGTGCGTAGAAGAAAAGTTTTCGACTTTTTCACTAGTGCAGTTGTCACTAGAGAAAAGAGTGTTGACAAAGGGACACTTGGCCCCAGGCTGACTGTAGGGTAGAGACAGATCAAAAAATGAAATAAATCCAATATATTCACAATTTAATTTATTTAAAAAATATTTAATTTTTAAGTAAACCTCTCTGTTCAATTAACGTTACACTTATGTTTTTATGATTTTGATAGTTATTTGCATTTGAATTGCGGATATTTTATTGATTCAATGCAACGGTTTAAGGTTTTACATTTGAATTTCTATACCTTTTACTAAATGAAACTTTTTGTTTGTTTTTTATGTAGAAGGTTTTTAAGTTTCTGTTTAGTTTTTATATTTTTATATATTTTTTTAAGCAGAGTCTATAAATGTCTCTCGTAGAAGAAACTAAAGACAAATTTAACCCAGCAAATCAAATTCGTCAGTTAAAATTAATTTTGAAAAAAATGTAGCAAAACGAATAAGCATAAAAAGAACACAGTGCTGTTTGGGTAGAGCGAACTAATTTTTGCAGAGCGATTTCACTATACCCAGGTTATTCACTAAATCAAGATTGTTTTTTTTTTTTGTTATTTAAAAACTAATTTATTTAATTTAAATGCATTTTTAGGTTATACATTTTATTTAATTCCATGTAATACTAAAATTTAACTTTCTGACTGGAAAAAATTAGTAATAGTTGTTTGTTTCTTTGGTTTGCTTACCGATATTTGCACTGCTCGATCGCGAAGGCAATGTAGATCTTGTATATTCGCAAAATTTGTAGTCGTAGCCCATTCGATACCCTTATCAAAAGCCTTAATGGCTTCAGCAGCTGATATCGGATTTGTGTTTGCTGGTGTTTTGCCATTGTCTTCATCATCTGATATTTCAAATGTGCCGACAACGTCTTGCCTAGAATTTGGCTTTTTGTTCTCTATTGACCTATTGACACGACCTTAATGGAACATGCGGCCAAACTTAAATAAGTTAACACTTCATAGAATGCGTATTTGTGAGAGTAACTTGTTACCTTACTCTAAAACGATCGTTACTTTTCCGTTATTTTATGTTCTCTTTAATTTTTATACTCTTTTTTATTGTTTTTCTCCTTCGCCAAACCTAAAAACTCACTATAAAGTATGTTCATTCAATGTAAACATTCTGATGTTCACTCTAACGAGGTATTCATAGCATCGGGGGTTCACTCTACCCAGACAGCACTGTAATTAAAAATTAGCATTATCGGTCTATATTTCTATGAATGGCGTTGGCCATACCATCACCGTCAACTACAAGTTTCAATGGCCGATGTTTTAAAATTTCTTTAGCCAAATTAATAATATGAACAGCAGCGATATACGGATTTAACATGAAGGCGCCGGTCATCTCATCTCAGCTGTACTAAATCATGCGACTTGACTGCGTTAGATTTATTTGTGGAGTTATCTAAAGTCGCTGGCTTATGCGAATCAGCCGCACACCATAGCTGTTCACAGAGTCGAAATAAAACATGCCGTCGCGTCGGTTAATTTCAGTCTGATTTAAAAATTATACATTTCAGATGTCCGCCACTCAGCAAAGCCGCGGCTGACATTTATGTTTCATTTATAAACCGAATCTGCCAAAACAAATTCGATTAGTGTGCTGTTTGACAATTATTATTAATTAAAACTTTTACTATTAATTAAGTTCCGATCAAATGTTTAATCAAAGAAAATATTTCAACTTCTTTTTCCGTCGGGCATTCCCTTTAATCATCATCAGTGCAAGACATAATGAAAAAACTTAATAAAATTATATTCATGTACACATGTATTTGATAATTAACAAATAAAATTTAATTGACACATTTTTACACAAAATTCATACACATCAATAAGAAACAAAATCGACTTTAGCTTTTGCTTTACTCTGTATAGAAATAAACTAAAAAAGAACTTACGAAAGTAATGAAAAAATTGAGAGAAAAAAGTGTGAACAATTTAAAGTCGAAGCTAATATAAACCTAAACACGTAATGAATATGCCAAGTGTTCCACATTTTAATACAACACAAACAACAGTGCAGTGATTGTTGGTTGGTGCTGTCGCTGCAATTTTTTTTTCGTTCGCTTTATCGTTTCTTATGACTACAAGTTCAATATATTTTTCATGCGTCAAAATGTTGCCTGCCACTTGTAAATGCGTTATGAAAAACTAAAAACAAATGAATTTTACAACTGACAAAGAACTAACAAAAACTAAAGGAATTATACACTAAAAACAGCAGCAACAATTTTTAAGGCAAATTAGCAAAAAGAAAAACCATTTGAAATGAATACAATAAAAATTGTAATAAAAATTAAAACTATGACAAGTAATTTTTGCTAAAATAACAGCGTTTTTTTCAACAGTTGTCGCTTCTGTTGCTGTTGCATGTAATAAAATACGAATCGGCTTAAAGTGTGTATGAATGTGTGCAGGCACGTAAAGAAAGCAAAAAGAGGTTGGTATTATTTACTTGCAACAGAAGCAAAAACCAGTAGCAACAGCAGTAATTGGAATAGCAACAACAACATTAACATTTAACAAAAAAAAAAAGAGAAGTGTTGTAAAACATTGCAATTGTGCATAAAACTGAAGCACGTGTTTAAAATGCCACTCAAAGAGCGCAATATAATAAATACGTGTGTATGTGCAACACTCGGAAAACCCCCCTAAGCAATAAGAATTTTTATACTGAGATTTCCCCCTTTTTTTCTTAAGAAAGAGCCCCAACAAAGAACCACTCAACTCTGGGAGAAATTTATTTTTCTCTTGTTTACTGTGTGAATGTGCAACGAGTGCTTATTGCCTTGTATGTTGCAGCACCAACAACTTGCTCTGTCTTGTTTAACCAATTTCAGATTTTTTCTACACATATATTGTGTTCCCTTTCTGATGCTCATGCCTCCAGTTAAGAGTCCAAATACGTCATGAATATAACAGCACTTTTATAACCCGTTCAACTTTGGCCAATAACAAAAAAGTTGTCTGTCTATGCTTTTGCAACACATACATAAACACACACATGTATGTTTGCAACATACAACTATACCACTGAGGCATACAGGAAAAAAAGGCGGAGTACGCCAAATTGTACATACAAAAAAGGTATGTGTGTGTGTGCAAGCATATAACATTTGTATGTGCGTTGGTATAGTTTTAAGCACAAAAACGCGTTTGCGCTTTAATTCAACTCTGCTGGCTGGCTGGCAAAGTGCCTCGTTAAAGTTTTTATGGTTTCGTTAGCAGAGTTTTAAAAGAAGCAGGTAATCAAATCAATATTTGAACGAATTCGTCTAAGTTGATAAAATTGTTTATGAAATCTACTACAAAAATTAAATTGTTAAATCTTATAGACAAGCGATATAACTAAAAGATGTACTCTGATTGATACATGCTACGATTGCATCGTAAGCTCTGTTTTATCGGTAACTAATGTGCTGTTTATAGAATGCGAACGCTTACTTTGAGTGGACGTTTTGTGTGTAATTTGTTTTTGTTACAATAACAAATTACAGGCAAAACGTCCATTCAAAGTAAGCGTTCGCATTCTATAAACAGCACATAAGTTAGAGTTTTTGAATATAAACAAATTTTGGAAAAAAAGAAATAAATCGATGTTCTGTATTTGCTAAATGGTCACAAATCCAATGGCCCTCAAAGCTAACACAACGCATAGGGCGAGAGTTATTAAAAGCAGAATATTACGGATGACTGGCCGACATTTGCACGATGAATTAATTTTAGCCTGATATAGCTATATCCGTCTGTTGAAAGCCCGATAGAGCTCCAACAGTAAAAACTAAAGGGATAAGATTTTGCCATTATATTCTGAGTACATCAGAAATGTTTGGTATTAAAAGTAGGCTAAATCGATTATTTGGAAAGAGGGTTATAGCTTGTAATGCAAGAGTAGGTTAAAATCAAAAAAGAAACAACAGGTCTGTATAAAATGTTAGAAAATCTGTGAATGCCTTCTTAGTTCGCTGAATGGGAACTACTGCTGGTTTTTGCGATAGTGTGGCAAAAGAGCAGTCAACCTCGCCTCATCATCATGCCTAACAATTGAGCATCAACATTGTCATTGAAAATTTGGACCATCAGATAGAGGAGTGGCGCCAAGGATGGGGGGGGGGGCATTTGGCAGATATTTTGTTAAATACATAATTGAATCATACAAATATTATAATTACAAAAAGAAATAATAATAATATCCTAAATAATTTGTGTTTTATTTAAATTCAACATAAAATTTAACCACCCTTTATAACTTCGATATGCTACTAAAATGCTTTTGTAAGTGTAGTCTTTCAATGAAAGTGGTCGTTAAAGTAATCGTGTCAGTAAAGTTTCTGCTAATAAATACAACTTAGATATTTCAATATAGTCCTTTATTTTCCTAAAAACTTTGTCAATAGAGAAATTACATGAATTTAAGATAAACCGTTATGGGAAGTGGGCGTTAAAGTGATCGTGTTACCTTAACTTTTTGGCACAACGACTACATTGATTAGAAGGATATACGAAGCAAATTTGATCATCATACCTCTAATTTTGGCAGTTTTATGATCTTTTAAATTTCATTAACGGTAGATAACGTGAAAAGTGGGCGTTATAGTAGGCGTGTCAAAGTTGTTTTTGCTAATGAGTACAACTTAGGTGTTTCAATATAGCTCTTTGTTATTCCAAAATCTTTATTAATAGAGAAATTATATGAATTTTGGGTAAAACGTTATATGGGAGGTGGGCGTAAAAGTGGGCGTGGCACCTTAATTGTCTGGCACAGTAATGATACTGCCAAGGAGGATATACGTAGCAAATTTGATCATCACACTTCTGATTTTGGCGGTTTTATGAGCTTTTAAATTTCATTAACGGTAGATAACGTGAAAAGTGGGCGTTATAGTAGGCGTGTCAAAGTTGTTTTTGCTAATGAGTACAACTTAGGTGTTTCAATATAGCCCTTTATTATTCCAAAATCTTTATTAATAGAGAAATTATATGAATTTTGGGTAAAACGTTATATGGGAGGTGGGCGTAAAAGTGGGCGTGGCACCTTAATTTTCCGGCACAGTAATGATACTGCCTAGGGGGATATACGTAGCAAATTTGATCATCACACCTCCAATTTTGGCGGTTTTATGAGCTTTTAAACTTCATTAACGGTAGATAACGTGAAAAGTGGGCGATATAGTAGGCGTGTCAAAGATGCTTTTGCTAATGAGTACAACTTAGGTGTTTCAATATAGCACTTTGTTATTCCAAAATCTTTATTAGTAGAGAAATTATATGAATTTTAGGTAAAACGTTATATGGGAGGTGGGCTTTTTTGTTGCTTTTATGACGTTTTTGTTTTTAAATATACCGAAAAATACACTGTGCGGTATAAATTTTCGTACATTTTGATCGATAACTCCCCTCCTAAAGCATAGATTTTGATAATTTTCGGGGAAAAATTATGTTTTTACTCAGGAAATATATATTAGAGGTTTCATGAGTCTACGTTAATGCGTTTGTACACAATTCCATTTTATTCGATGTTTGAAGGACACGGTTTTTTCGACCTACTCTTGCTTTTCGAGCTATAACTCCCTTCCTAATATTCCGATTTAGCCCATTTTCAATACCAAACAAACCTTGTCTATAAGAAAAATTCTGGCAAAATTTGAGCCCGCTAGCTTTTTCGGTGCGACCTCTATCGTGCTTTCAACAGACGGACAGACGGACGGACATAGCTAGATCGTCATCAAATCAAACCCTGATTCAGAATATATATACTTTATGGGGTCTAAAATGGATATTTCGATGTGTTACAAACGGAATGACAAAATGAATATACCCCCACCATTTTTTTGGTGGCGGGTATAAAAATGTCTTCCGGAAATCGAATAAAATGCGATTGCTTTTAAACGCTATCACGTAAAGTGGTGAAGTTTTACTAGTATATTTATGTGATCCCGAATATTGCGCAATTCTATGAAAAATTACCTCGCACAATTTTTTTTTTGTCTATTCAAAATTTCAAACGTTACTAAGCCGACAAAATTTGATGTACGATGCTGAAGTTTCACAAATAAAGCTTCTTCATCAATATTGTTAAATTAACGGAAAATTAAGGTGACACGCCTACTTTAACGCCTTCCTCTCATGTAATGTTTTCTTTTCTTAAATTAAAAAAATTTCTCTATGGACAAAGGTTTTGAAAGACTGATGCTCTCTCTGTTAAAATATCTAAGTAGAAATCATTATCGGAAATCATACTCACACGCTTCTTTAACACCAACCTCCTACTTATGGTAAAGTCTTGTATTAGTGAAATTAAAAAGTTCATAAACCATGGCAACAAGCTAAAATCTTGCGAATGATGCATCTTATATCTATATGTAAAAAGATTTTGCAAGAATAAGGTAATATGTAACAGAATTCATATCCGAATATTCTTTGACACGCGTACTTCAACAAAATTAACAAAGAACTCTCAAAAGATATTTGCATCGAATCGGTAAATGATTATTAATTCACAGTACGAAAAACATTAAACGTGTAAAGCAACAAGAGAGAGCAAGGCATTCTGCTCAGATAGGAATAGTTCGTACGCCACTACTGCATTATAAAAAACATTTTCTGTTATTCCCATAAAAGGTACAATTGAAGCAAAAATTAAACCAGTAAATCATCCAAAATATCTGAGTTTTGCAATCAAATTTCAACAGTTGACAAGAAATGAAATGAATTTTATTATGAGTGATGAAGCTCAATTTTTGACTTGAATTGATTGTTGGTTGGTTGGTTAACGTGGTAATTCACTGCACGCAAACAGTCAAGTGGAGTCTGTATGACTTCGGTTTGACAGGACCACATCACTCGTCGGTTCTAATGTATCCCAGAATAAATTCAAGAGTGGCCCGTGGCCTCGAGGTATCTCAGTAGATAATTCAGTCCAACTTCAGATATCGTAGAAAGGTCATCCAGTACATGTTGGCCAGAAGTCTGTGTCTCTTAGCCGCTTGTGCAGGACATTCGCAGAGAGTGCGGAAAACCGATTCCTCCTTTTCTCTATCCAGACAGCTGTGACAATGGTCGTTCGATGGAAGTGCGAGTCGACTTACATGTTTGCCTAGCATCCAGTGACCCGTCAATACCGCCAGCGACCTCGATATGTCCCTCTGACTTCGACTAGTAACTTGCAATGTATGAACTGAACTGATTGTAATTTCTAGAGTTCTGAAAAATCAAAAACTATTCATCAAAACCAATTGAATCCTATTAGGAACACAGAATGGTGTGGCATTACATTTGAAAATATTCTTGAACCTAAATTATTCGAAAATGAAGTGGTTTAACAGTATATGGTAGCTGTTGATAGTAGATCATTTTTTAAGCACATTCTTCAAAACAGACCTAAGATGTGGTTTTAACAAGATGAACTCACTGCTAGAGACACAATGGTAAAATTTGTGGAGAGCGAATATTTTTGAGAAATTCGGAAATTAATTGGTGCCCGCCAGATACTTCAGCATCCGACTACTTTCTTTGGGGTTATTCGAACAAGACCAAGACAATTATAGAACTTAAGTTTAATATATTTATATATAGAACTATAGTTTGATTTTTGTTTTTTCAATTAGATTCCGCATCTTCTTCACTTCAGAATATGTAAAACAATACAGTTTTGTCTATAATGAAACTAATTTTAATTTCTTAGTGGAATTGATAAAGACTAATAGCATTTTTTACACCAACATAGATACAGCTACACACACATATATTTTGATTGCAAAAATAATTAATATGTTGAAGCCCAAGCAAGTCAGTCGCTATTTTGGAAATCCAACGTGGAAAAAAGCTTTTTAAGGCTCTGACTTAAAACTGATTGCATTCGAGAGGGTTTCGTATTACAGTTTTGCAAGTTCTGTTAAAAATTTTGAAGAAAAAAAAAACTAAATTCATGCAAAATGTTTCAGTTGTGTTAGTTGTTGCTATTTTATTGCTAGTGGTTGTTGTATTTAGTTGCTTCTTTTTTTGTTCAAACTGTCTATCAAATAACCATTTATTCTATGGCGTCCATGACCAACCATATCGTCGTCATCGTTTTTGTGGTTGTATACACAGTCATAGCTCCCTGTTTTTAGTACGTTGTGCAACGTCATTATGAGGCTTGATTCATATCATTATCATCATTCTAACCACTGCCGTAGTCTTCATCATTGAAAGTCAACAAACAGTGTACGTTTTGCTTGCATGCGTGCGGTTGTATTTATTTTTTGTTTGCTTTTGTTTATCTTTTCTTATTTTGATCCTGGCAAAATTTTCTTGCATTCATTTAGATTTGACGTTTTCAAAACCATTATTCATTTTACACTTGCATGGAATGCTCTTTCATTAAGTTTTCTTCTGTCAGTTTAGTTTCGTTTGCTTGATTGCTTGACGTTTTTAGTTTGAGGAAAACAATCTTCATGTTGCCTTATTTGTTGTTGGTTTAAGTAAATTTTCTTTGTTGCATTTTAATGGGTGTGTGGTTTGTATTAAGTTTGTGTTAAATTTTTGAATTTAATTTTAAGGATAATGTTATTTTGTGGTTTCTAAAAAAAATACTTTAAAATGTCTATGTTATATATTCCACAAATTGAGTTAAACTTGTATGTATAACCAGTTCGTATACTATACATGAATATAGAAAAGTATGCAGACAAAATGTTGACTTTAATATTTTGATATCTGTAACAATATAAATGTTAGATTTAATTAACAGTCGTCCATTGCATTTTGTATCGTCTATTAAAATACAGTTTTAGTTTATTTACCTGCAAGCGCAATTTATGTTGTATTTTGAAAGTCAAGTAATATTTAAGGTCAAGCGAATAAAATCTTACTTCCGCAAGGTACACAAAAATAAAAAGCAAGTTTTAGTAAACATTTTAAACAAACTCAAATTTAGGAAATATACTATTGAAGGAGTTGCACCAAGGCATATCCATAAGGTATATGCAACGACCAATTGATACAACAAAGCAACTTTTAATGAGATGTTTTATGTCAAGGCCAATTCGTATATCAGGGATGGAAAAGTTGTTTTTACATATTAAATATTATAAAATTTGATTAAAAAAGGATATAATTGTTTGAAACACATTATTAATGACGCAAAAGCAACAAATATACATAAATCTAGCACATTTATTATCAAAAAAGTACAAGTAAGTTAATTGTTTAATACAAAATTTAAAATCACACTTCCCTTCCCTGCATTAATAAGGCAAATTCGACCAATTTTGACATAAAGTCTCCCCATCAGCTGGGCTGATAATTTCACCTGTATGAATTCGCCTTGAGTTGCACGTTATAAGAAATTCAAGCCATTATACTAGAAAAAAACGACGGTTATATTTTTACGACATTTTACAAGCGTATGTAGGTAAAATTGTGTTTAGGGTTGGTTGGTTACCGTGGTAGTTCACTGGCCGCAAACTCGTCAGTTCAAATGTATCTCAGAACAAATCGAAGAGTAAGGATACTAGTCCGACTTCAGATATTGCAGAGAGGCCATTCAGAACATGTTCGACCAGAAGTCTGTGTCTCTTAGCTGACAGTGCAGAACATTCGCAGAGAAGGTGGAAAACCGATTCCTCCCTATCCAGACAGCTGCGACAATGGTCGTTCGATGGGTGTCCGAGCCGACTTGCACGTTTGCCTAACATCCAGTGACCCGTCAATACCGCCAGCAACCTCGATATGTCCCTCCGACCTCGACTGGTAAGTTGCAATGTACGCCTTATATTAAGAGAGGACCACGTAAGCCATGCCACCTTACATGTATCCATCCCACACCACCTGTCCTCGGCCTTCTGAAGAAAGTGTCTGGAGATTCTGCTTTTGATTGTCCTTAACGGGATTGCACCTGCATTAGAGATATCTAAAGAAAATCCTCTCCTGGCTACCTCATTTGCCCGTTCCTTACCATACCTTATTTGCAGGTACCCAAACTACAGTTACGTCAGTCCGTTGACCAAGCCTTGACAGTTTCTTTCTACATTGGCCAACTACATTAAACGTAGTAATGTATGACCTGAGTGACAAGAATGCCGCCTGACTGTCGACAAATATACCGGAAGGCGGAAAGAGATCACAATCTCCGGCTCATAAGAGAAAATACCGGATCCAACACCACATTCCATCCTAGAACCGTCCGTATAGATCCTGGTGTTAAAGCTCCCCCCAACATCATTCCCATTCCATTCACATGATTAGGGTAATTATCAAGAAATAATTTTAAAGGAAAGTTTTCGTAAAATTTTGAAATCTTATGAATTTGGGAGGATAATACTTAAAAAAAATGGTCAATAAGCAGATTAAAATTCTAGTAAAAACATATTTACATAAAAAAAAAAACAAACTTTGATCCTTATCACTATAATAGAGAGCTTGAATTTAATGCAGATGGGACTGAAGTAATTATTTGAATTCATTCACTTCGTTTGTTCAACATTTATTAGGCATAAAATTTCTTTGTGCCTAGGTCTAGAATGCACCATCTTTACTTTTGAAGATATGACGTTTAGTCATGCCACCAGTTTCTAAATGTGCAATGTTGTATGTACTCTTATGCTTTGTAATTTGTATGTTAGAAATATGTATGTTAAAAAAAATTTAATTTTTTCTATTTTATTTTTTTATTCAATAAATAATTTATTTGAATTAATCCCAAATTTCAATTACAGGCGTGATTAAATTAATTAAAATAATTTTTAAATCTTATAGAAATTTAATTTAATTTTTAATTGATATTTTTCGCAAAATATTTTCAATTAAAAATATTAATTTTCATTTAATTAATAGTATCAATTTGACGATTATAAGTAGCAAAATCAAAATATATTTTCGTAATTGAAATTCATTTTTACATATTTATTTTTACATAAATACATTCATACGTTAATACCTTCATACATTAATACATTTTTAATAACATATTGCGTATTTTATGTAAAAAAAATATTATATATACAACAACAAATTAAGTAGAAACTGGTAACATAACCGGTCGGCATCACCGATCTTGACACAAAAAAAATTTACCTGTAAAAACTCTTAATCAACTGGAGGGGAAGAGTTCAAATAATTACTTACCTATTAGGATAGCTAAATTGAGCTAAATGAAATTTGGCAAGCAGAGAGCATTCTACATTAATACATATGTATGATACATTTGATCCCGTTTAAGAAAATATCATAAAGAAATTAAATCATATTTTAGTATAACGAGATTATTCTATAGCGATTACTGATAATAACAAAAAATAAATAAATAAATTTTGTGCCATAAAAATACACAAATTTGATGGTGGGTATCAAAAATTCGGCAGAGCCGAATATAGTGCTTCTACTCGTGTTATTTTATATTTTAATTCAACGCATACCTTTTTAGTTTCAATCCTTCTACATATGTATAATTTGCCCTTGACATTTTAGGATTTTATAACTTGGACGAGCGAAGAAAAAGATGGCGTTCTTTAAGCAAAATAATAACAATAAATTAACATACACTGCATTGAAAAATCAGCCATTTTTGAGATCAACAAACAGACAACGTTTTTGACAAAAACGAAAACGTAACAAAAACGCAAAACAAGAAAGCAGCTACAAAGATGAGATGATTTACAACAGAAATGTATGTCAATTCTCTAAAGACAATTTGGACATTGTTGGATATGAAATCAACGGCTGCATCAGCACCAAAGAAGCACTAAAGGCAGTAGCAGAAGTAGTAGACGTTTTTGAAGAGTCTCCAACAAGAACGACTGAGTGCAACACCAGCCATCATGTGATGACAAAATTATTGAATGACAAAAAAATAAATAAATGCGAATGATAAAATGGAACCAAAATCCAATGAAATATACAAACAACATGACATGGACACCAAAACATGTTGTTGTCAAATAAATTTTTAACAACGACAACAACAATATTATTATGATTATTGTAGAAATGTGCTGTCAGGCAGACAGTAGGGGACAATGATATAGAAGCAAAAAGTTTCAAATTACTTAATCCTAAGCCGCACGACAAAGTTTGCCTTTTTCTTTAAATCTTTTATGTATTTACTAAAAACAGCTATCTACTTTTCAGTTAGGCTAGGGGAGAAAAGTCCTTATGTTATAAGTTTCCAACAAGTTTTGAAATAAAAGAATCTAGATAATAATGATAATCTTATGAAAAATAAAAATAAACTTTAATAAAAGTTTGAATTATAGAAATAATTGAATTTCTTTTTGCAATATGTTGGGGTTGCCAGCATAAGTTATGTCTCCATATCAAAAAATCCAGGAGTGTTAAATCACACGATCTAAGGTGACAGTTATAATCACCGAAAATTGTGCTCACAGTTTGTGTACAAACTGTTTGACGTGTGTTTTCTTTGGAAGGCGGAGCAGTTAAGTGACAGCACTGTTTTCTGCGATAGCTAATATGACAGTTCCCAGTTAAGTTGTGAATAATTTTGTTTGGCAATTAATTATGAATATACTTATGCTACAGCAACGTTGGTAAATTTTTTAAATTTATTTTGAAAAGTATGATTCAGTTCGACAAACTTATTGGATAAAAATCCAATTTCGTGCTATTAGCTATGTTAGTGAAAAGTTTTGTTACCATCGGCTTAATAACAATCCTTAAGCCATTACCGAAACAGATTGACAGGCTTACTGTTTGGTATGTCCTTTGGTTCTGTCAAAATCATTAGTCAGTTTGTCTTCAAAATAATTTTGGTTAGAATGTTACAGTCAATGGTAATTTCTCTAGAGACATTACCACTAAATTCTTTGTGTCTTAATTGGAAGGCATTAATATTGCAGATATGTGGTTTCAAGTTACAGCAAAGCCAATAAATTCAAGAAATTGGAGGACCTATTGCCAGCCCACCTTGTTTATGTATTGTGACGTCATTAAATTATTTTCTCTGAGGACAGGTAAAGACCCAGGTCTAAATCAGAAACTGTCGAGTACTTGGAATCAATTATTCGAGGCATTGTTGCCGAAATACATCCTTAATTACTACGAAGGGGGTTTTAAATGAGATGTACAGGTTATGAGCTAGCCGCGGCCTGCTAATTATTAATAACTATTGGATGGATATTAAAAAGCGTATTTCTTTGCTACGTGCTACTCACATCCTAATATGTAACCCAGTTTAGATAAAAAAATTTCTTATCAAATCGAAATATCGAATACGACTCTAAGTCACATCTTGATCAGGCTTAGTTGCGAAAAATTATGAAAATATTACCGAGTCCGAAATCCGCAACTAAAATGCGGAATTATTAATCATAAACAAAGGCAGAACACTCGAATTTTTAGTGATTTGGTTATAGAGTTTCTAATAAGAACTATAAAATATCAGTCACGTTCAAATGCTGTAATTTGTTCCCAGAAAAAAAACAAATATTTTTCGAATGAACTTCCTTCACTTTGCATAGTCATTAGACTTTATTTCTTTTATCAATGAAACTTTCCAGGCACAATTGAGTAGACATATACTGATAAGACGCTGTAGAGATAGTCTTGAAATTGATCATAATCACGCTGTATTATTATTTCTGGACTTTGATAAACACGTTTAGGTACCTCTTTGATACTGGCATTTGAATGGGTTCTTTTTCGACAACTAGTGCTTTTATTATCAATAGTTGATCTGGACCGCTAAAATTGTTTCATTAATTCTTTACAAGCAACAATTTAGGTTATTATTGCGATTATATTATTAACTTAAGTAATTAAAAAATGTGGAATCATTTCTCTAAAAATTTGATTTTCAAGGTATTATCGTTTAAAAAAAATTAGTGACAAGTATCCAATTTTGACAATTTTTAATAACACAAGTAAGAGAACTATATTCGGCGTTGCCGAATTTTTTATACCCACCACTAATTTTCTGTACTTTTATAGCACAGAATATATTATTTTGTTCTTAACAGTAATCGCTATGGAATAACCTCTCTTTACTGAAATATGTATCACTTTCTTTGTATAACTTCGATATGTTAGTAAAATGTTTTTGTAAATTTAGTCTTTCAATGAAAGTGGGCGTTAAAGTAGGCGTGTCAATAAAGTTTCCGCTAATAAATACAACTTAGATATTTCAATATAGTCCTTTCATATTCCAAAACTTTTATTCATAGAGAAAATATATGAATTGGAGATAAAGCGTTATATGGGAGGTGGGCGTGTCACATTTATTTTCCATTAGAACAATGTTTGCTAAATTTCCGAGTGAAGCATCTAATTTTGTCAGTTTTATTACGCTTTATATTTTAAATATAGCGAAAAATACACTGCGCGGTATAAATCTTCGTACATTTTGATCTATAACTCTTTCCTAATTCATATACATATTTTGGGACTTAGGAAATATAAATTCGAAACTTCATGGCTTTTGGACACAATGGCATTTTATTCTTGCATTACGAGCTATAATATATATATATTCCGATTTAGCCCATTTTCAAAACCAAACAAGCCTTGTGTTTAAGAAATATTTTGACAAAATTTGAGCCCCTTAGCTTTTTCGGTCTGACCATTATCGTGCTTTCAACAGACGGACAGACGGACGAACATAGCTAGATCGTCATAAAATGAAACCCCGATTCATAATATATATACCTTATGGGGTCTAAAATGGATATTTCGATGTGTTACAAACGGAATGACAAAATGAATATTCAACCCCACCATTTTTTGGGTGGCGGGTATAAAAACTTTTTTATTAAAAATATCTCAAACGTTAAATGTGTTACTGTATTGTGCACAACTGTATGCACAGATCGATTTAACTATTTAAAGTTTAGATCCTTTTTATGATTTTTCCATATTAGATTTTTATTTAATTTTATGCGATCACAATGTAAATGAAAGACGTTGACATTTTACAACCATTTTATGAATAAAACGAATACAAGAGCACATGCATGCATGTATGAATGTTTATAGTTCTGTGCGTGTGTGTGTGTAAGTACTGTGCATGTGAAATGTAATTGTATTTATTTATAATACAAACGTCTTCAAGGAGTTACAGAAACTTTAAAATTAACCAAAGTTTGCTTTACCTTTTTTGCGAAAATTTGTTTCTTTAATTTATTTTATTTTCGATAAAAATCGCTTGAAAAAATAACAAAAAAACGATTGACAACAAATAAAAAACAAATTGTAAAATAAGGCGAGGCATCAGGTTTATGGCAAAATTGATGCGCATGCATTTAAACTTTAACGATAAAGACGACGATGACGATGTAGACAAAAACAGGAACCACAAATGAAATTGTAGTTGTAAAAATATTTCTAGCAGCGCATGTTTAAAAAAAAGTGTGCAATCAAATTGCATTGCATTCGTACTCACATTCTCACTCCTAAGACTGGAATTAAATATTTAGTTTCTGGGGATTTCTTTTTTTGTTTGCAAATTTTGTGCAAATCATGACAGAGGATGTATACAAAAATAAATAAAAAAAGGCCAAAAGCAATAACAAGCAACCATGTTATTTGCTCCCCCTTTATAATTTAGTGCGAGTGAATTATTTATTTATATTTTTTCTTTCTTTTTTTTTCTTTTCAATTAAGTAAAGTATGAATTATTATTAAAAGTTATGTAAAAAGGTAAAGCATAATGAAAAAAAAACATTTAATTTAATAAGTGTAATATTAAGGATAGACTCGAGTAGAGAGAGAGAGAGAGAGAATAATTCTGTATGAATTGTTGGATGCATGTGCTAAAATATTTTGGTTTGTTGTGTGATAACAATGTCTACATGAACGTATGAAAGATGGCAGAAGTGACATCGTATAACTTTCTGGAAATCATTCTGAGCGATTGAGACATCTAAAATGAATATACGCCTTTTTCGTAATGCTGCAAATAACGGGTATCTACAAATTAGTTATATATTTTAATCGGCATTTCTGCAGATAAGCAGAAAGTAAAAATATAGAAGAACAACTTTACTTTCCTTAACAATGTTTTAAAAAATTGAAACGTGAAGTTCACGGTTTCAAATGTTCAAATTTAAATCTAGTCGGAATTTTAATCTTACTGAAACAAGATTATTAAAATAAATAAAATTGATTGTATCGGCTGCTGTTTCTAAAAGCACTTGTCCTACAAAAACAAGCCGTTCAAATATCAATATCAAAATAGTTCCAGGGTACACGTAAAAAGGTATACGCCGTGGCGAATTCACCTGGATTCACCTACTTCAGAAATATCAAACTATGTATAAAATAAAAGTATTTAAAAGCGAACTTAGTCGAATTCTTAAAAGTATTTATAAAAGTCGAGGAGCGTCAAAGATGAAAATTACTAAAAAAGTTTATTAAATAAATTGTTAAACAGTTGTAAGTTTGTACGAATTTTTGATTTGTTGATCGTAAAGATTGTCGCATTTGGTGTTGAGTGAACCCAGGTGTACTACCAGAAAACACATTCATCCACAACATGTAGACTAATTATTACTTCGTATATTTGATAATCTGGATGTGGACAGGATATGCACAGGTCATGTCCTCTTTCGATTCGATAATCATAATTGACAAGTTATTATGATGTAACCACCCAGATAGTCATATCAACCCGTGCTGCATCAGTGAAATTTTGCAATAGTAAAGTAAAGTGGTCGTGGGAATACTTTACAAAAGTACGCGTATCTGCCAGCACTACCCTGAAGAAAATATACCGATGTGTTAGTTCATATATATCACTGTTTAGCGTACTTTAAGTAAGAATAATTAGGTAGCCACGTGCAACATAGTTTGCATTTTTCATAAGTCTTGTTGTGTTGACCTTTGCCATTCACAATATATTTATTAATAAAGGCGCGGATCTTATCAAAATCATCTATGGAGAAACAGGTTTTTTTTAAATAAGCATTTGCTAACAGATGCCGGAATTCGGAACTGTGCGAAGAAAATATATAGTGGTCCCTAATTTCTCGCCATCTTCACACCCTCTGTAGAAGTCATTGTGAGGGACAAATATGCTGGGATGTTAGAGACCAGTGTCCAATGTTAAGAACTATAAGATACCTTTGATAGACTCAGAAAATATTGAACGCAAATTGAATCCTAGTTTATAAATCATTATTAGGTCATATTTTTCTAATCTCTTTAAAATTTTCTAGTTCCTAGATTATTAAAAAACTTTATGTCAATTCAATGGATTTGTCTTACTATCTTCCCTAAAAGATAGTAAGGAATAAAATAGCCGCTTGGCTGTTCATGAATTTAAGAACATGCATGTTTGGTATTTTGGCATATTTTCAAAATTTTTTTGAATATATCGACTCAGAGATAAATTAGGAATTTATTGTATGAAAAATTGTATGCCAGGAAAAATTTAATTTTTAAAATCAACAAACGAAAAATAAACCAGTCGTATTAGGAACAGTAGGCCTACTGCCATCACATATTTTGGCATCAGTAATCCAAGGAATAGCAGATAGAGCGCTTATTAATATAGGTGTAGTAATTCACAAAAATTTTTATTTACGAGTTCCTATTGCAGTCGAAAAATGGGGTAGTAATACCCTGTGACCTTATGCATACAAAAAAAAAAAAAAAAATAGAAAAATTATCAGTCTTCTTCATATTATTTTTATCCAAGATGAGCAAAGGTACTCTTTAAGAGATTTCTAAAATACGCCTCTAAAGCGGAAGGATTTGGCAGATGTTTGTGACTTTTTAAAAGATTCGTTGTTCCTTTTTCTGCTACATTTATAATTTGGTTAGACAAATTTCAATGAAAGTAAGTACGAAATAAAACTTAGTAAAGCCTGTCACTACTTGAATTATTGAGAGAAAACGTTGCTCACATAAGCTGTTGTCATTGTCCAGTATCCACCTGCCGTAAAGGTGAGAAGTCTTCCGTCCTCTTAGTCAACAGCGATAGCAAGGCCTGGTTCTGAACTTAATCTAAATAAAATCGATCAGATCATCTAAAGTTAGTAAATAAATCAAAGAATATTGAAAAAATAATAAAAATCTCTCGCCATCGTAGAAATTAATTCATACGACTTCTTTAAAAATTTCTGGTTATGACGTAATTTGGTTGTAAAATAATGAAATAGGAATAGGAAAGGAACTGATTGTTATTTGATATTTATTTAGTAAAAAATTTTGAAATTTTAATTCTTGAACGCTACACTTAATAGCAAAAAATAAGCGTTTCTGCAAAATTTAACTGAAAACACAAGTTTCTTATTAATAAAATAATGTTTATGTGGTGAGAGCTTTGAAAATTTGATAAAGAGTATTCGAAAAATCATTACATTTAAAGAATGTGTTCGTGAGTGATCTGCGCCATTAAACCAAGATAAAGAATCTTACTGAGGTCAAAATTGGCAATGGCGGAAATTAGCGATCTTTGCTTTATAAAAGATTGTGCGACGAGTCATATCAAGAAAATTCATTTGTTGCATAAGAACTTTTTTGATTTGGCGATCTAAATTGTCAGTCTCGTTCATGTAATTTAACGCTGTTTGACTTAAGCATTTGAAGGACCGACTTAACGTAAACAACCCACAAACAACTAGTGCTCTAAAAAAAGGAAATGTAATATTGCATTGATGAGATAAGCAATACATTGTTTCAAAATAATTTAATAATTTTGTTTTAAATTCCCCACATGGTGTATTTTTCAATCAACCTTTAAAATTTATGCTGGTTGTCTCTTTTTTCTGGGTGGTTATCAACTTGAACTGGTTTCTGGATCTAGGCGTTCTTCTTGACCCTAAACTAGCTTTCAACAACCATATTGTTATGATGGTAAATAAATCTCGTGGTGTTCTCGCTTTTATAAAACGTTGGGCTAAAGAGTTTACAGAACCACAAACAACTGTACGGTTGTACTCCTCATTAGTAAGACCTATTCTAGAATTCGGATCTATTATTTGGGATCCTTATACCAATTTTCAGAAGGATCGAATTGAATCTGTTCAGAAACAATTCCTTCTATATTGTTTAGGTCATACAACATGAGATCCTGATAGAAACATTCTGCCGTACACAACTAGACTTGCTACAATTAAGTTGCCAACGTTAGAAAGTAGACGAATTATGCTTAATGTAACTTTTATGGTGAATTTATTAAATGGTTCTGTTAATTCTGAATTTTTGCTGAGTAATATCAACTTTTATGTTCCACTTAGAGCTACTCGGAATTTTACTCCTCTTTATCTTAGATGTCTTCAAGCTAACCACGCTGATGCAGACCCACTAAGGAGATATCGAAAAACTATAATGATCTTTATAATTTCATAGATTTTTCTTTAAATGTTAATATAATTAAACGTAATATTATTCTGTTCTTAAATTTTTGTAATTCGTTAAGTTTATTTTTTACATGTATTTTTTCTGGTCTGTAAGGATTTATAATCTATAGACTTTTATTAAATAAATCAATTTCCTATGCCTAATTGTGAAGGGTATTAAGAAGCCTGTAAATACGATATTATTTGCTTCAACAGTCGATGTTATGTAAATTAACAATCCTTTTTTGTTATTAAAACCCAATAGTTTTTATCCAATTTAAAGCACAATTTGTCTTAGGGCCATACCTAAACAAGAGCGTTGAGCGTCAAGCGTTGCAATTTTGCATGTATTTTGTTATTGTAACAAAAACAAAACACATGTAAAACTCCAACGCTTGACGTTCAACGCTCTTGTTTAGGTATGGGGGTTATACCACTGCAACAAAACATTACCACAATTTTCCCGCCAATTTTATAAATCACATCAAGAAATCATTATCAAAATAACCACCACTTCAAAAATATTCAACAAAAAAGCACTCAAAATCTTAAATCTGTTGCTCATTTTAATGTCAAAGCTAAATCAAAAGCCTGGCTAAATTTTTTAGGTTTTCTAAACAACATTCGTACATATAAGTACGTTATATTGTTATACGTTTGTGAATTTATTTTCTGTTTCGAAACCAAACATCTCTTAATGCCCCAAACAGTCTTATGCTCTTTGATTTGATATGTGAGCATGCGCAATATTGGCTACTGTTTGGGAGAAATCTTTAGGGGAGCACAAAAAAAATGTACACAGTAGCTGAATAGAGTAAAAAAGTGTTTGAGTAAATTTTTTTGCTCCAATAAGCCACCCAAAAGCAATGTATGTGTAACTCTTAATGTTTCTGAGGCGGCTTTAAATGTGTGGATACCACAGAAAAAGATACACTCGCAAAAGCATGGACCAAAACAGCAATCACAGCCGAAAAAAAAGAGTTTAACTGAAACAAAGCAAAAAAAAACTAAATAAAAATAGTCAAGAGGCGGCAGTAAAGTCACATTATACGAATCGCTACTCATTGTTGTTGTCTCTCACCGTAATGTTGCTGTTATGGTTTTTTGTGGCAGGTTTTTTCTTTTTTTGTTCAAAGCAAAAG
Source organism: Phyto melanocephala (assembly GCA_941918925.1). NCBI lineage: Eukaryota > Metazoa > Arthropoda > Insecta > Diptera > Rhinophoridae > Phyto > Phyto melanocephala. The sequence goes on along the minus strand of OW799233.1, from coordinate 48,687,099 downwards.
AAGGAAAAACTAGAGAAAAAAGCCAACAGTAGCAAAAGCCATCGAGGCATTTCAATATTTTTTTCAATTCATACTCAGCATTCGTGTACGGAATTCTTGCGAGTTGGCAGCAATTTTTTGTCTGGTTCCTTTGCCAATTGCTGCAGCTACAGCTTTTTCACATCAAGGCACTTACTGTTCGAATAGTGCACACAAAACTTGTGCCCGTTCGGTGAACAAAAAAAAAAAAGTGTAACAGAAGCACTTTGAAAACGAAACTTAAAACAAAGTAAAAAGTCTGCGAAACATTTTTGCAAACTGTGACCAAAAACGCGCGCGCGATTTTTATTAAATGTTTGAATGTGTTTCAAGTGTTTTCTTCATACTGTGCGTGGTGCAAGTTAATAAGTTTTCTTTTGTACTTTTTTGCATTTTTCTGTTAATGAGCGGTTTTTTTTTGCTGCTTGTTGTCGAATTGTAAGTTTTAACTTCTGTGCGTTTATTAAAGGATCGATCGATCGATCGTTCTTGTTTTTTATTCAACAATTAATTTTAAGCATCATTACAATCGATCAGGTTTTTTTTTGTGAAAATATAAAACACAATGAATTATTGAATGTCAACAATTTGATGGCCAAAAAGTTGTACTTATTTGGTGAACAAAAAGCGATTTAAAAAAAAGCCGGTTGCAATTACAAATGTTTTGCAAAAAATTAACAAATTTTTTGTGTTCGTTAGAGAAAATCCAAAAAGGTTGAAAAGCTAAATTAGTGCAAAAGTCAAGTGAATGCTAAGTTAGTGAGTTCAAAATCATTTTAAGAAAAAGTAATTAAAAAAATCGTTGTATCTTAAAGAAAATCAATAAAGTATTAAAAAAATAATATAAAATTATAAGATAAAAAATTCATACAATCATAAGAATCATAAGGAAAAAAGTGTTTGTCTTTTGAGAAATATTAATTAAAACAAAAAAGTCAATTAATCATTTACTTAAACCAAACAACAATTTGCATAATTTTTAAATGATTATGCATGGTACTTGGTATAAAGGACCACAACTGGCGCATCCACACTCTCATACCGAGTATCATCAGTATCGTTCATATCCTTCATTTGTTGTTACGCCCTATCACGACGGCTCCTCGTCATCGTCAGTGGTAACGGCCGCAGCTGCAGCAGCTTTAACCAATTCCACAGCACCTTGTGCACCGAGTGGCCCGATTTTAGTAGAGGGCTCTTTTACCGCTACCGGTATACAATCATCCAATAGTTTAACTACTTTAAGTCCAACGATAAAGATTGAACAGAATTATAGTGATCATCAGCACCAGCCACTACATCAACATCAGCAATCACAACAGGCAGAACAAACATTAAATGACGTGGAGGATTATGCTCTTAATGGTTTAGATTGTTCCATTGTAGACAATACTACATTTAAGGTGAGTTTTGATTCCCTTCCACATTAATAATTGTTAAAGTCTTAAACCCAATTTAAGACTATTTGGAAAGTTTTATGTAAATTATAATAAAAAATTATTTGTGATCAACCAATTGCGACCTCTACGGAATAACTTTAAGGACGTGCAGAATATTTTTAAGGACGTGCCTTGATGTGTTGATATGCCATTTGAATTTGCAGTATTTTTTTTTTTTTTGAGAAAACTGTGTTCTACTAGTCAAGTTCTTTAGTTTAATATTCATATCGTGGGGCGTTTAAAAACATATAAATCGGTCATTCTGTTGTGGTGTCCATCGAAAGTTTGAAATTTGTTTATAGTGTATTCTGCCAATGTGGCCCTCCTCTTTGATACCCATATTGAGAAGATTGAACAAAATAGTTTATCCGAAAATTTAGTTCAGATGCCTTTTTTTAAATTTGGCTTCTAACTCAATCTTGGATATAAAATTTGTTCAAAATCTATTATATTCTACTTGATAAGCTCTTTCATTTAATGCCAAAATTAAGACCAGTTGTGGTTACGAAAAAAAGGGATTTTTATAGTAAATTTTAGAAAATAATTGAATTTTCGTGCTTTCTTTTAGAACAGTTTTTTCTCATTTGTTTCTGGAATATTTTTCCGAGACTACAACTCAAAGTATAGTGTTTTTAAAAATAAAAATATTTGTTAAAATTTTCTTTTGCATATAACATGCCGGTTAGCGAATGGTTTGCCCAAATTTTCGATGATCGCAGAGGCTCATCATGTATCTAAATATTAACATGTCTTCAAACTGCTAAAAAGAATTAAAAATTCTAATTGTTTTTCTACGAATATGAAAAAAAAAACATAGGCAGTCGTATTCATTATATTATATCTTAACAAATTGATACCGTACATGGGGTTGTGCAACATGTGGAAGCTTAAGAAACTTGATTTTAACAGACACAGGGACAGACAGATAAACGGGCATTCTCATTCGTGTTCTAGCGTTTAAGAAAATATACGTTATAAGGTTGCAAATAAATATTGTATCTAAACGAAATGACGAAGCTATACCCTTGGAACAACGGAGAAGGACTTAAACAATTAATCTTGTATGAAAATATTGTTTTTCAAACTTATTTTACATTAAAAATTTGATTGTGAGTTTGATTGTGGTATCAATGAATAAATCCTGCTATAATAGCAAATACAGCACCTATTGATAAAACATAATGAAGGTGTTCTAAAAACTAAGTAAAACTGCTCAGCTGCTGGGGATGCGGTCTCATGCAAAATAGTCCTAAAATGAAAAAACACTAATGACTTTAATTTTAGGCTTATTCACAACGAAATGTCAGTCTCATTTTGAAATAAAAAAAAAAAAATATTGAAACGAAATATGGCTCAAATTTTTAAGGCGACTTTTCTTTAAGATATTTAAACCCACAAATAAAAAAAAAGAGAAAAAATAAATCTCCTTATTAAGCCGTGATAACGTATGAATTTGAAACAGATTTCAATTAAACACATAGTAAATTCAATGGAAGTTATTAGGATCTAACATAAAAAGTGTCGTAGTAGACAGCCGGATTTTGGCTGGACCTAGAGAATTTAAAGTTCTAACAATTCAAACCGACGGCTTAGCCATAGCCTTTTGCCGGGCACAAGGACTTTAAACTCTGATAAATTCCAAACGATGGATACGCTAAATTAAAGTTTTTTGCATAAAATAACTCACCGCGTTATATGGAGTGTGTAATACTTACAATGTTTCGTATTTACCAAAGTTTAAAGCGAAGACGGCGCACAGTGGTATTTCTTCATACATCTAACTGCATCTAACTGCACGAATTTTTTCCTCAATGTAAAGGTCGTAATCTTTATAGAGTTTGACGAAATTTGGCACACGTCTATTAGTTGATCCAATTTCTGTTTAAATCCGTCTACTCCTAGGGGTACCTCCCTTGGACCCCCATTTTTTCGCTTATTTTTCTTCTCAACGTATGGGTAGTAATTCGCAACGGAATTTGATAAAATTTAGCAGATGTCCATAAGTTGATCTGAAAAAGAGCACTACAAATTTTGGTTGAAATCCGTCGACTCCTAGGGTACCTCCTTTGGACCGCCAACTTTTCCACGAATTTTTTCCTCAATGCATAGGGCGCAATTCTCAGTAGAATTTGTTTAAATTTGGCACACCCCTATTAAAGATGAATTTATATTCTAACCAAGTCACCTTTTTCCGAAAGAAATAAGATTTGATTTTGTGCGCTTCTCCCCAACGATTTAAAAAAAGAGCAAAAACCCGCTTTTGAACAGCCTTTTTCACTATTTCAATTTCATCAATAGTAAGCAAAAGTAAATTTGTTACATTATTGACGACATTGCTACCACAATCAATAAGTTACTGGCACATTTCACTATAAGACACTGAAAATAAAATCATTTTTAGAATTATGTATGCTTTAAATTTTATTACAACACTTATTAACGTTAACTATTTACTCGTTGCAAATTTTGTTTGCAATTTAAGCGGTTTTCTTCTATACATTTTCTTTTATTAAAACATATGATTTTGTTTCTTTTTTATTCTTATGAACTTTTAAGAACAGCTGTCAACAATTTATTAAGAAATTGTTGTTATAATTTATAACTCAAATTTCTTTAAAACGTTAAGCCTTAAGGTATGCAAAACTTTTTTATTACAAATACTAGCGTGCAATATTCGTGACTATTTTTTACTAAATCTGGATTTTTTTTAAAGATTGACAAAAGTTGGTGAATATTTTTAAACTAATATGAAAAAAGAGCCTTTTACCTTTCGTTTTTTTATACTGAGAGCACGGAGGTAAACCGAGCTAACTGAGTTTTTCTCCAACGAAAACAGCCAATGCTTAATTTTAAGGACATTTTTGATGCACTCATATCTCTCAAACTATGTACGCAATAACTTTTTATTTTCCTTTAAATTAAAAACAAGACTTTAGATTTAAATAAAATCGACACTCAGATTTTTCCGCTTGAAACATCTTCGATATATAAATATCTGAATTAAAACAAAATTACCATATATTTTCCTTTCACAATATTAACCTGATTTCAACCGATCTTTTCTAAGAATATATATACATATATCTTAAAAGAAATGCAGATTTTTGTTTGGCAGACTATTCTTTATAAAATAGCATCATCAGATTTTTTAAAAGTAATAGTCAATATATGCCTTTTTTTTATAAGATTTTCAATTTTATGCGTTCGGTCATAAACCGGCTGTCTAACTTTCATTGCGTAGCGTTAACATCTTGCTTTGGGAATTAACTCTTTATGTAAACTTTAACTTTATCGAGGCTTAATGTGTTATTAGATTTTGTTATTCAATTGGCTAGATTATAAATATTGTCAAATAAAAAATAGCCCCAAAAAACACAAATTTTGTGAGGCTTTTGTCATTTTGCTTAGGTTGGGTTTATCTCTAATTTTTTAAGAAAATTAAAATCACTCCAGCTAAAAGAATATAAACTTAACATACAATGATTGCAAAATTTCTCCAATTTTTTGCGTTGTTACAAGCTGTTGAATTACTTACGACCATTTGGCGTTTTTTACTTTGGAGATATTTTACGTTGCGCCAAAAAACTGCATCGAAAAAAAAATTTCAATGTTAAATGTCTTTCAATTAATTTCATAAACAAATGAATTGGAATAGTGATGAAAAAGTTGATTAAAATATCAGCTAAATAATTGCTGAGTTTCAAAAATATGCTTCCATGTTACTCAAGTTTCATTCGAATAAAGCGTATTTGATTTATTCATCTCAACAGTTGTATGGTCGCTAGTGCAAATTTTTATTTTTTTATATTATTTAAGTCTGAGGAAAAATTCCTTACAGACGTACAATACATCCTACTGATATAAAAAATGAGAATTTTGTATGTTAGAATATTTGCTATTAAATCACTTTTAAACGGCTGAATGGAACCAAATAATAGTTGGTACAAAGACATACAAGAATTCATTTTAACACATGGCTGTCCTTCAAACGATAATCAAGCAAATTTGCGGAAATATCCAAATATATATTGATTGTATTAAGTTAGTTGGTTGCTTAAGGGTTTTCAGTGTTTTAAAATTTACACTTACTGGCGAAACAAATTAAATCATCAAAAGTCGTGTAAAAAAATATTTTCTTTTTAAAACGTATCCCCCTTAAAGGTTTTCCAATAAGAGTGATATGATTAAAAAAAATACACTTATTGTTAAGCAAATTCATGAATGTGAAGTACAATCGATACAATTAAGTTCTAAATAAAACGGCATTCAAATGGTCTCCACGACTTCTTCTGCAGGAACGAATTCGATGAACCCACTTTTCGAGCACTTTTTCCACTAAATCAAGTTGTATGTCATGAATGGCACGTTTAATATTAACTTGTAAAGCTTGAAGAGAGTGTTTTTTTTTCGAAAGACCAATGACTTCAAATAACCCCCACAAGATATAGCTTAACGGTGCTAAGTCACAACTTCTTGCAGGCCATTCAATATCACAAATTCACAAAATCGAATCTCCAAACTTTTTTCACAATAATTCAATTGTTGCATTTGCTGTGTGGCACGTAGCCCCGTCCTTGCAATTTCGGACATAAAAAGTTAATTATCATCGATCTATATCGCTCTCCATTGACAGTAACGGTGTTACCAGCTTCATTTTGAAAGAAGTACGGAGTGATGATTCCACAATACCAAAAACGACAACTGTCAATTTAGCTGAATGTAATGGTTTTTCCTAAAAAAATTGTGGATTTTCTTCGCACCATAATCGACCGTTCTATTTATTTACTGCACCACTCAGATGAAAGTGAGCCTCTTCGGAAAAGATGATTATCCTAAAATAGTCGTTATCGTTTTTAAGTTGTTCCAAGGCAAAATGAGCAAATTCACGACGTTTACGGTGATCCAATGGCTTCAGTTGTTGAGTGAAAACCATTTTACTTATACGGATGCAAATCCAAATGCTTCTTAAAATTATGCAGGTTGTGGTTTGAGACAGTTTCAATTGTTGATAACGTCTTGACAAATTGCGATCGTCAGTAGTATTTGCCTGAACGGCAGCAATATTTGCATTACTTGGAGCGGTTATTTATCACTTGAACATTGTGTAAAAAAAATGTAGGCTCAAAATTTTCAACAATTCGACGAATAACGAGCACATTTGAACGATTATTACGACTACAAAGTGGCAAAAAAACGCACGAAAAGTTGCAAGTGGAGAACGATTATTTTGATAATAAAACTGAATAATTTGTAAACGTTGTTCGTGCATATATCTCTTAATGATGCAATTTTAAATACTACTGAATACAACAAAAAACAAATGAAAGATCATGACATATTAAAAATGGCCGAAACGTCACTTCATAATCATATCATCCCTATTGGAAAACCTTTTATAATAAATATGTATGAATTTTTGCAAGTTTAAATATTTTGATATTTTTATTACAATACCGAAGATAAAGACATCAAAATTTTGTTTTCGGAAATCAAAACAAAACATGTTTGTTGGCAGGCTGTTCTAATTTAACATACAAGTTTTGTTTCTAGATCTGTTGATTTTGCTTTGTGCAGTATCCAAAAATTTCTGGCACGGAAGAATTATTTCAAGATTTATGATTTATGTTTAATATCTGACTGTTAAAGTATGCCTCTCATATATTCTCATATTTTCTGGCATTACAATAAAATCAGCGAAAAAGCTATATATTTCATCAGCATACTTTTAAATTTTGTCATTTTTATGAGCTTTTGAGTTTCATTGATAGTCGTATACGTATAATTTCTGCTAATGAACTAAACTTTAAAATAGAGTCCTTTATTCTTCAAAAATCTTTGTCCGTAGAGAAAATATACGGTTTAAAAGGTGGCGTTAAAGTGGGAATGTCGCCTTTATTTTCTGCATTATAATAAAATTAACCGGAAAGCTCTATATGCAAAATTTCATTGTCTTATATCTAATCCTATCACTTTTATAAGCTTTAAATTTCATTAATAGTAAATTGTATAAGAACGTTGTCCATAGAGAAATTATATGAATTTAAGGCAACACGTTATATAGTAGGTGGTCGTTACAATGGGCGTGTCACCTAAATTTTCTGGAATTATAATTTTTGTCCAAAGAAAAATTATAGAAGTTAAAACAATTCTTTGGATGGGATGTGGGCGTGTCACCTTCATTTTCCTTTATTACAAATCTATTGACCAAAAAGCAAAAAAAAATTTATTCAGATATTACTTCCAGTACTCCTGCCATATATAACACATTTATTTAACACCATAATAATGACCAGTACTTTTCCGAACAGATGGAAATGTGCAAGGGTAGTTCCTATACCGAAAACAAATTCAGAATTTAGGCCAATAGCTATCTTGTGTTATTTGTCTAAGGTGCTAGAAAAGATTCTACAAATTCAAATTTCGGGACATATAAAAGGGAAAAAATTATTGTCTGAAAATCAATCAGGTTTTCGCTCTAACCATAGCTGTGTATCTGCCTTATTGGATGTCTCTGAAAATATACGACGTGAACTGGATGAAGGAAAATTAAATTTCTTAATTCTTCTTGACCACTCAAAAGCCTTCGACACTGTTGACCATGGAACACTTTGCAACAAGCTTCGGCACTTCTTTAATTTCTCTAACAATTCAACACGTCTTTTGTCTTCATATCTTTCGAATCGTTTGCAATTTGTATCTTCTAATAATTTTCAATCATCTTTAAAACCTTTAACAAGAGGTGTGCCACAAGGGTCCATTCTGGGACCACTACTTTTTTCAATTTATGCCAATGATTTGCCAAAACAGCTTTTGCATTGCAAAGTTCACATGTATGCAGATGATGTACAGTTATATTTGAGCAGTCCAGTACGATCTATTGATGAAAGTGTTGTTAGGGTTAATGATGATTTGGATAGAATTTTTCGTTGGGCAACAGCGAATGGACTTTGTTTAAACCCCCATAAATCAAAGTGCCTAATAATTCGGAAGAAAACGATCGATCCTGTTATCGATGTTAACATTCTAATAAATGGGGAAAGGATCAACATCGTTAATGTTGCAAAAAACCTTGGAATAGTGTTTAATAATACACTTACTTGGACAAACCATGTTAATACACTCGTAGGCCAAATTTACATTAAGCTAAGGTGCCTTTGGCCGACACAATATTTTACTCCCATAGGGATAAGGAAGCTTCTTGCAAAATCCTATCTTCTTCCAGGTTTAATTTACGGCTGTGAGCTTTTTGCAAGCTGCGACTCAATTAGTAAAAGGAAATTAAACGTTTTATATAATAACATAATTAGATATGTGTATGGCTTGAGAAGATATGACCATGCTTCTAATTTTTCCGCTCAACTTTACGGTGTTTCCTTTGACAATCTTCTTAACATACGCGTTCTATTATTTTTGCATAAGATTATTTATTCAGAAGCTCCTCAATATCTTATAGACAAGATAAGGCTTGCCAGATCGCTTAGAGGGAAAAGGATTATAATTCCTTTACACCGTCTTCTTGTATCTGAATGGCACTTCTTTATACACGCGGCGCGTCTTTGGAATATTCTTCCCCAAACTCAACAACTCAATAGCAACGCAAATAGCTTTAAACATTTTTTATTTGATTTTTTTTTTGCACAACAGTAAATTGTTATTAATTGTAATGTATTTGTTATAGTATAATATATTTTTTTTTATAGTTAATAATATAATAATAATAATATAATATAGCTAAGTGTATGTAATTGTATTAATGTGTAATCCCTAATTTTAATTTATAAAAACTACTTTCCTATACTTTAAATATAAGATTAAATCTTGTTGTATAGGAATTGACAAATAAAATAAATAAATAAATAAATAAATAAAAGCAGTTAGTGAACATTAACCTTAGCTTAACTAATGTCTCTGTTAGACGTATGACTTCAATACTAAAATGGTATTTCACACAAAGGGTCATTTTTACATCTTGCCTATAATGTAAAGGTTAACAAAAAAGTAACTTTGACTACCGTGGTCAGTAAAGTGACCTTTTAAATTTTTTTTTATTATAACCTCCTAGTAACATAAACTCTATTATTTTTTTCATAATATGGCAGTACCAGGTCAAAAGCCGGTTACTCTTAAAAACGTGGTGGCCGGTTCTTAAAAACGTGGTGGCAACAATGTTCATTTATGTTTTATATCAAGGCATATTTATTCATCAGGTACTCTTAATTCGCCAGCTGATTATTTTTTTCAACACTTATTTTAAATTTCAGCTGTCAAAATGCATAAATAAAAAACAATTTTCTCTCTTTTCTAATTTATTTCAAATGCCAAACTTCATATATAAAAAATATAAACAAAAAATTCTCTCCGAACTGCAATTACCTGATGAATAAATATGCCTTGGTTTTATATATACAAAAAGCAATAACATTTTGATGATTTATTTACTGATGACATATTTACCAGTTAATCGGTTTTTTCACATTCTTCAAAAATAAATCGCTTTTTTTTAAATACTAAAATTCAAACTATTCGAAAAACAGTTTTTGGAATTAGTCGAATAATCGATCATCCTATGCAGGCTGTGAACACGGAACAATAGAAATTGTTTTTGTACAGATTTGCTAAAAATTTTGTCTGCTAATAACGTTTGTGAAGAGTTTGCTTTTTGGTTCTTCAGTGTAAAAAATAGATTTGTAATACGTGGTAATGCCAAAAATGCTCAGCTTAGCCGTTGCACCATGAATAGACTAAAAAGCGCACAAAGTTTGCAATTCTTTGAATTTTTTTTAATCAAAATTAGAGCTGTGTAAGAAATGTGCTTTGACAATTCCTTCCATTTTATGACAATTTAACAGGCTATTCAAGCTGTTGTGACCAACCTTTGTACCAGATTTATTTTATTGAACATTAATAATACGATACTTCTTCAAGAACGTTTAAAGACGCAAGGGTCAATGACACAATATAAAATGGCGATGAATTATTTTTGTTTTTTTGCCCGCATTGGATAAATTGGACTTGATAGATATGAGGTTTTGACAAGACGGTTGCCAGTAGGCAAACGGTACTATAAGCCTATTGAGAGGCGAGTTGGGTGAGAAATCAATCTCACGTTTTAGAGTAGTACATCATGCTATTTGACCGTACTACATAGACTAATTTTTTAGGAATACATGAAGGCCACAATTCTCGTGGCCCTGAAAGAAAACAATACAGCTGCCAGGATTGTCGAGATGCAGGAAAAATTATGAGAAAATTGGAGTTTATGGATGGACAACATGCCAACATTTAATGAATTGATCTTAAAAAAACAAAGGACAGGCATTTATTTACAAATTTTAAAAACCCAAACTGTTAAAAAATCATCGGGAAATTTAAAATTGTTTAATGATAAATAGATCAAATACTTATATATTATTTAATTTTTGAATTCGATTTGCTCTTGATAAGTAGATTGTGTCTTAAATTTTATCATGAATAAAAGTGAAATTTTGGTTCCCTTTAGTGTGAACAGCTGGTGAGGATAAAGTAAATCATCAATGTACAAACATCTTCAAAAAATTTATTCATGAATAATATTCTAGAGAAAGGGATAATATTTCAAATAAGTTTAAGATTTTAAAGTTATTAAATAAAATTTTTGTTGCGTCCAGAAAAAAGTTTTAGCTACGCCAATTATTAAAAGCAAAGAATTATTAGATAAACTAAATTATTAATATTCTCTCCCAGCAAAAAAAAAACTTGCAAAAGGAATAGTAAATGCATGAGTTCAACCCATGATGAAGTGTTTCAATTTACGTGGAACATGCATGATTTTTACATTAACGTCTCAGTGGAGAGCATGTGATAATAAAAATATATTAACAAAATTCACTTCATTCTAATATGTAGGAGTTTAGAACGCATGCATAGTAGATGGAAAAAAAAAACATTTTTATTGAGTTAATAATTTTTGTTTACATGAATTGTTTAAGATATTTTGCATGCATTTGCATGTACTTTGAAGCACATCAATAAAGACTAACTATTTTGAATTTGGATAAGGCATTTTTTATGCCTCCTCTTGTTTTTATGAATAAGAAGTCGTGAAAAATGTTATTAACATTGAACTAGTGCAACATTTTTTTGCTGGGCTATTATTAGAATAAGAAAAAAAAAATAACAGATTAATAGCAGAACAAACTATTATTAGTATACAAAATGATTTTAATTTTATTTGTCTTGTTTAATGCAATTTCTTTAATTACAATTTTGGTTTTACTAATATTCCTTAAATTTTCAATGAGAATCATTTAACGTATTTGAATACAATTTTAATTACTACTCTGTCCATGTTCGACTAGTAAAAATATATTTCTAATAAATAAAGTTAAAAGTGTTGACGCATGGTTAGCAAAGCCATCAAAGCGTTACAAAAAATTGGTTTGTTTAAACAATCTTAATCATACCGGACAGTGTTTGAAAAAAAGTTTATATTTCAGACTCTTATTAATTATAATTTGCAGTAATTTAAATTTTAATGGACATTTACATACGACGGGCGGCTTGATAAAACTACTTTTTTTATACCCTTCACACAGTGAAAAAGGGTATGTGAAGGGTGAAAAGGGTTGTCATTCCGTGTGAAATTTCTACAATTTTCATTTCCGACCCCATAAAGTATATATTTTCTGAAAGCTTATGAATAGAGGAGTCGATTAAGCCCTGTCAGTCTGTCCGTCTGTCCGTGTGTATGTTTAAATCAACTTTTTGAAGCCCCCCGAAATCGCTTGGACCCGGGTGAGGTATTAAAATATCAGAAATATTCGGGAGTAGACCGGTATCGAAAATCAGAAGCATCGGTTCATAAACAACTGAGATATGAGCAAAAACCACCTCGATTTTTTTTTTCACAAAAACAACATTACAACAACAACATACATACATACAAACCTGTATATTGGTTAAAGTAAACGTGGGATCGAATCCCAGCTGAGCCAAAAAAATTTTTTTTTATTTTCTTATATTATTTTTAATTTTTTTTTTATTTTTTTTTATTTTTTATTTAATATATTATTTATATTTTTATTATTTTTTTTAACTTTTTTTTTTAATTTTTTTTAATTTTTTTTTTTTTTTTTATTTTTTATTTAATATATTATTTATATTTTTATTATTTTCTTTTTAAATTTTTTTTTTTTTTTTTAATTTTTTTTTTTTTAACATAAATACGTTAATTTTTAATTTTACAATGGGATGTTTTTATATATGTATGTTTTTTATATGAATGAACGAATGAAGGGTATATAAGATTCGGCATGGCCGAATATAGCACTCTTGTTTTTATTTTCGAATATATGAAACAAACATAAATTGTAGTAGCTAGACGGATATATAACAGGTGGAATGGTAGTGAATTTGCTAGCTGTTTAAAAAATCAAACTTCATATAAAAAATGTTTTAGATGGAGTTTGTTGTGTAGCCTAATAATCCCGCGAAATCACCTACTATAAACGAGGTGAGAAATCCACTTACATACATATATATTTGTGTGTTAAAAAAAATGAAATTAACAAAATAATATATATTTTCAATTTCATAAAAAAAAAAACTTAAAAAAATTGGCAATAGCCAAAGCAAAAGCTTCGCGACGTCCACTATCTAATTAAGCAAGGTTTGGAATGGAAAATTTGAAAATAGGCGATACAAGCAGTTTGACAGAAGAAGAATGCTTGTGGAAAATATTAGCGGAAATCAGACTTCGTTGCAAACAGATCATGCAAATGTCTTGCAAGTCTAGTATATATTCTAAAGTTTGCAATACCACAAAAACAATAGCGGAAATCACCCTTCGTTGCAAACATGATTCAAATGTTGCAGATCTTGCAAGTATTTTGTATATTCTTTTGCAAACGTTGCTTTTGAAAATTTCCAACTGTTTCTAGTATTGGAAATGAGTGCTTGTGTGGGAAGTGTAATTTTAGTGTATATTGTTTTTGTGTTGTTGCAAACTTAAGAATATATAGACTTGCAAGATCTGCAACATTTGCATGAACTGTTTGCAACGAAGGGTGATTTCCTCTATTAAAATTATTTCACAACAAACCGCTTGTCAAACTCGTAAACACCCCTACGCAACATAAAACAAGCTTTTACAAAAGTAAAATGTGATCGAGTTCGATAAGCCGCGTTGGGGTTAAAAGTATTTTTGCAAGATGATCTAAAATTTCGTACTGAAGTAATGAAAATCTTGCTATTTTTTATACTAAGAATTTGTTTGTGTTAATCAATTACGTAACGACCAACACGCGTTTTATATACACTCATAAGTATATGTATAGATATAAGTAGATATGTAGCACATATATCTACATACAAATATTATTACACAATTTAAAAACTTAATCGACTCAATTAAATATTTTGTTAATGCATGCAACTCGTTTTAAGATCTACTGCATTTTATTTGAATGAGTCTGCTTAACTGCTATTTATTAGAATTATTAAAATAACAATTTAAATTGGATCAAACGAACCGAGCTGCCTGAAGACCAACATGCCAGCATATAATTTAAAATGTATCTAAAATTAACATTTAAAGCAACAAATAATGCGTAAGTAAATATGTATGTATGTACATATGTATGTAGATTCATAAAAAAAACAAAAAATTAAATAAAGATAAAAGTTTTAAGAAAATACAACCACAAACAGTAACAAATCACACACCAAAAAAACACAAAAACGTAAAAAAAAATAATAATTTTTAATTCTTTAACGAATCAAAATGACACACAAATTAAACGTTATTTAAAATTATACATGTGTATGTAAATACATTTATACATGCACCAAACATAAAAAAGGGCGTTATCATAGTAATTTAAATGGTAGCAGCAGTTAGAGCAACAACAACAACAACAACAATAACCAAACATGCTTTTTGATTAAGCTTTATTTAAAGTTTGGTCAACAAAACCATCCATAAACGAAACTGTAAACAACAACAAATGGAATGCTTGCATAAACACAAAAAAATGGTAGACAATCGTTAAAAAAAACAACAACACACGAAACATAAAAAACTCCATAACAAACACGCCCACTAAACATAACAAATGATTTTTTTGTTTCAAACAAAAAATTTAAGCAACAACAAAAACATAAAAAAAGAAACTTTCTCTTTAAAACTGTATTATTTTCAATAATAAAGAGTACTTCTTTGCTTTTAAGAGAATGTTTGCTTTTTTTAGAATCTTGGACTCAATTTGAGTATTAATGTGCTTAGATTTATTTGTAAAAGCTTTTTCTAATGCACAAAAAGCTTATATTTAGGTAGCAGTGTATGGTTTGGGTAAAAAAAATGCAGGGTATTAGAAAAGGATTGTGTCCTGACTAGTAACTAGTAACGTTTTGAAAGGAAGTCTTTTGATATTAACAGGGTGGCTATGAAAATACATTCAAATATATTAAAAGGGGCTTTAAGATAAATTGTGCAGCTGTATATAAAATTTTGTTTAAGCATTTTTTTTCTTAGTTAGGTACTTTTTGTTATACCATATAGCTTTTTTGTTACATTTTTGTGATCTTTAAAGTTTTACATGGCATACAATGTTCGGGCTATTAAACTCCTGAAGTTGTGTGGCACTAGAGCGTATATTATCTATGACAAACAAATGTAATGGTGGCAGCTCAAGCAAGGCTCCGAGATAGTTCGTAGGGCACCTTTAACCCCAATATAATGGAAAATATTATTTATATTATTATAAATATTATAAATTCTGGAGTAAATTAAAAAAAAAAAAAAAAAGAAGCAGCCAAATTTTCGTTAATTTATTTAATTGATTAATTTATTAAATTTAGCGATTTATCGCCAGAAAATATTATTTAATATTAGATTTGAACATTCTTTTACTGAGTTAAATAGCTGATATTTACATACAGCACTTGTAGTTCTGATCAAAAGAGTGCTAATGATGAAACCGTAGCTGGTTTTGAAAATGCATTCCACTCAGCTAGTATCGGATAACTAACTTTTCCTAGATATTCTGTCATTATCGCATTGAACTTATAGCATAAAATTGAAATTAAAAAAAATCCCTTCAATTTCTCGACCAATTTGTTAACAACATGATTCCACAAGAGAGGTGACATAATCATTCTTTGTATACTGTATCGTGTGGCATTAACGAGAGCAATTGATATAATCCATAAAGAAACATTTGTACAGGCTAGTTCAGTCAATAATGGCTATTGCTGATGTGTCTCTCTTCTTTGCAGTTATCTCAATACGTTGACAATTTGCTTTGGCTTTTAAGCCTTCTCTATAACCAAACTTGATTGTAAAATTGCTTATTTCCAAACAAAATATGCCCAAAAGTCAGCAACATATTTTTAAAGAAAATCAAAATACAAAATATATTTTATATTATTATCCCGAAGATGATATTCAAAGAATATCGAAATATTGGCAAAGTTTAGATAAATTATTTTAAGATCAAAAGACCTCGAGATCAACAATTTGCTTAAGACATTTACGAAAATCAAAATGTTTGAAGCTATCAATGCAAATAGAAGCATAAAAGTACACCTACTTCAACAGAAGAACGCCATATTTTCTTGCGGTGATTAAAATGCAACGCATAATGTTAAAAAACGAAAACCTGCGGACCCGGTTTATATTAGTATTTAGAGATTAACTTATAAAAAATTTGTCTATAACCGGGCTGCGTTTCTACTACGCCAAACAACAACCATGGCTACGACATGATCACGACAATCGTATAATAAAATCTCTTAAACAATATTTGGTTTTCGAAAACAGTGTAATATATATTTATGTTTTATATTATCATCTATGTATATCGTTACGATAATCAAGTGTTTACTTTTACTTTATCAGTAAATGTTTGCTTCATATGAAAACTTCGACACGGTTGTGTGATCATATTCGGAGCCATTTAAAATTACAAATAACCACTAAATGATAAGTGAAAATACAGTATGATTACACTATTTCTTAACAATACATTACATTACATTACATTACATTACATTACATTACATTATATTACATTACATTATATTACATTACATTACATTACATTACATTACATTACATTACATTACATTACATTACATTACATTACATTACATTACATTACATTACATTACATTACATTACATTACATTACATTACATTACATTACATTACATTACATTACATTACATTACATTACATTACATTACATTACATTACATTACATTACATTACATTACATTACATTACATTACATTACATTACATTACATTACATTACATTACATTACATTACATTACATTACATTACATTACATTACATTACATTACATTACATTACATTACATTACATTACATTTAAAGAAATAAATAAAATGTACGATAAAGTGTTAAAGATATTTATATAAAAAGTTGTATTTATACAGGTGCAATAAATAAGATAAATAATTTATTTTTTAAAAAATAAGGTTTCTTTAAACTTATATAAGAAGCACAGGACCGAAACAAGTTTTTTACAAAATTCTGTATCTTTTGCTCGATATGTTCAATTTCGTTCCAATTTAAGTTTTATTTGCACTCCTCAATTTTTATTTAGCATTTCAAAGATAGCTTCTGACAACCGGCGAATTTTGGAGATTGTCGAGTGCAAATACACCATTAGAATCTTGCGTCGACCAGGGATGGAATTCATGGTACAATTGTACTTTTTATGGTATATTTTTGACCTTGTTGGTGCCGTGGTACAACCGCGAGCTTCTTGGTACAATTTAAAAATTTGTCCATGTTCTCTTTAATTTGTTTGTGTATATTTTATATTATACTGTCAGCTTCTCTGTTTTTGTTGCAATGCTGTTGTCAAAGCGAATTCATTAACCAGGTGGTGTCAAGTCTGCAACAACAAAATCTGCCTAGTACTTTTGTTCTTTCTTAAAAAAATCACCTGTTAATTTGGCACCACCTGGTACATGAATTTGCCTTGGCTGATGCTATATGTATTTTATTTTACTTATGATTCGTAAGCATAAATATAAGGTGGACTTTAATAATGAATTACTAAAATGGTTCGATAAGTCTACTCCAGAAAAAGTTATTATCGGAGAAACAAATTCAATAGTACCTTTTCTTGTGAAAATGTTTCACACGAATAAACAAACTTTAAAGCAATAAATAATCAGTATGTAGCACTAGCCGATGTTATTGAACTTAGATCACAAAAAGACTCAAATATTTCCTATTTTTTGTCTAAAGTATTACAGACGAATTTTAATTAAATGTGTTCATGTTCGCAGATATTTCAAGACTTGTAAGAAGAATTCTGTCTATTCCACATTCCTTGGCCAACGTCGAACGAGTTTTTTCTTTTCAAAACCTAATTAAAACAAAGGAAAGAAAAAGACTACACGTTTCCATTGTTACCAACAAAATAATAATTGAAGTCAACAAGTTCTTATTGCTTTAATTTTAAATTAATAGAAAATTTATTATCTAAAAGTATTTAATGAATAAAAGTTGTTAAATTACCGATCTCTACGTATGTACGTTTGAATGTCATATTTAATATTTTTTATTTATTGTATACAAGATTTGTATACCCATTTTTGTTGAGTTTATGTTTTTTTATTGTATACTTCTGAATTTTTATAAACATTTTTGTTAAGTTTCTGTTTTTATTAATAAATATTAAAAAAATGGTACCGTCATGTAAAAAGTACATTTTGTATTCATACTTGGTACAAAATCATTAAAGCCATTTTCATTCCCTGGCGCCGACATTTGTTTTTGTTGAAATAAAATTAACAAAAAATATATATTTTGTTTGTAATAATAATATGATAATTGCATGATAATTAGGGTAAACATAACAATCATAAAGAGGAACTACAATCGTACAATTTATTCAATCCTATGTTTCTTCTTTAGCTTGTATCGCGTTGCTTACTATCATCAACCTAAATTGCAGCAAAAGAAATTAAAGAATGCGCATACATTCAATGTATTGCTATTACAGACATAATGATTTATAGATTGTTACATTAATTTTCAAAATATTGCCAACAAAGTAGTAAAACTAAATAGCAAATGAAATTGCATTCACTTGGGAAACACTGTAAATATTTGAGTTTCTTTTGTCGTCCTCTACAAAACAAATAGTAACATACAAGTAATTGACACTACTTGGTAAGTTTCTATAAGAAAAAAAATTTAAAAATATAACAAACACAAACACAATGATTTAAAACAAGTAAGAGCGCTATATTCGGCCGTGCCGAATCTTATATACCCTTCACACCATTCATCCCATATGAAATACGTACATACATATATAAAAACATCCCATTGTAAAATTATAAATTCACGTATGTATGTTAAAAAAACGAAAAAAAAAAAATTTAAAAAAAAATTTAAAAAAAAATATTATATATAATTATAATTATTATATATAAAACAAAAAAAAAATTAAAAAAAAAATTAAAAAAAAAAATTAAAAAAAAAAAATAATAAAAATATAAATAATATATTAAATAAAAAATAAAAAAAAAAATTTTTTAAAAAATTAAAAAAATTTTTTTTTGGCTCAGCTGGGATTCGATGCCACGTTTTCTCTAACCAGTATACACGTTTGTATGTATGTATGTTGTTGTTGTAATGTTGTTTTTGTGAAAAAAAATCGAGGTGGTCGTGGGTTTTTTGCTCATATCTCAGTTGCTTATGTACCGATGTTTCTGATTTTCAATACCGATCTACTCCCGAATATTTCTGATATTTTAATACCTCACCCGAGTCCAACCTATGTGGGGGGGCTTCAAAAAGTTGATTTCAACATACACACGGACAGACGGACAGACGGTCAGACGGACAGACGGACAGACTGACAGGGCTTAATCGACTTCCCTATTCATAAGCTTTCAGAAAATATATACTTTATGGGGTCGGAAATCAAAATTGTAGAAATTTCACACGACATGACAAACCTATATATACCCTTTTTCACTGTGTGAAGGGTATAAAAATACAACTTATACATGTATAAAAATATTCCTGAACATAAAAACGCTCTGCCAGCATTAGCTGTACTCACACTATATGCATCCTTTGCAGCATTATTATACCCTTCACACATTGAAAAAGGGTATATATAGGTTTGTCTTTCCGTGCGAAATTTCTACAATTTTGATTTCCGACCCCATAAAGTATATATTTTCTGAAAGCTTATGAATAGGGGAGTCGATTAAGCCCTGTCAGTCTGTCCGTCTGTCCGTCTGACCGTCTGTCCGTGTGTATGTTGAAATCAACTTTTTGAAGCCCCCCGACATCGCTTGGACTCGGGTGAGGTATTAGAATATCAGAAATATTCGGGAGTAGATCGGTATTGAAAATCAGAAACATCGGTACATAAACAACTGAGATATGAGCAAAAACCCACGACCACCTCGATTTTTTTTTCACAAAAACAACATTACAACAACAACATACATACATACAAACGTGTATACTGGTTAGAGAAAACGTGGCATTGAATCCCAGCTGAGCCAAAAAAAAATTTTTTTATTTTTTTTATATTTTTTTTTTAATTTTTTTTAATTTTTTTTTCTATTTTTTATTTAATATATTATTTATATTTTTATTATTTTTTTTTTAATTTTTTTTTTATTTTTTTTTTTTATTTTTTTTGTTTTATATTTATTATATATGTTTTAATTATTTTTTAAAATTTTTTTTTTTAATTTTTTTTTTTTTAATTTTTTTTTTTAATATTTTTTTTTTTAATTTTTTTTTTAATTTTTTTTTTATTTTTTTTAATTTTTTTTTTTTTTAACATACAAACGTAAATTTATAATTTTACAATGGGATGTTTTTATATATGTATGGTTTTTATATGTATGTACGTATTTCATATTGTACGTATATCATATGGAATGGCGATACAAACTACTGTTGTTGCATGACTACACGGTGTGAAGGGTATATAATATTCGGCACGGCCGAATATATCGCTCTTACTTGTTTTTATTTCCTCTTTTACTGCTGTTTGATTGTGTATGTCTGCCGTTGGTGTTTTTTGATGCTTTCTTACCAGCAATGAAAATGTATGTTAGAAGTGCAATTTTCGCTTTTCTTTTGGTCTTCTAAAGAACAAATATTGGCGCGCTATTTTTTTTTTTTGTTTTTATATATTTTTTTGTGTGACTTTGTCTTACATACATTAATGTCATTGTGTTTGTGTATTTTTTATATTTTTTGTGCGTGTATGGTTTTTATAGTAAATTTATCCAGACGTGTACAAAAGTCACATAAAAATTGTATTAGAAAAGTGAACTAATGTCTATTAAAAGCCCTACAGCTCGAAATAATAACAAAAAGAGAATCTGTATATACTGACTGACTGACAGATTCATCAGCGCACAGCCAAAACGCAAAAAGCTAGAGAAATGAAATTTGGACAGATGGTTCGTTTTCTGATGTATAGATCCACTAAAAAGGGATTTTTGGAAATTCGAACTTAAAGGGTAAAAAAGGGTTAAATGGGTTAACTGATCTGCTAAATTATAAATGATATAGACTTACTTGAAAAGAAATTGTAATCTACTCAAGATTATGCTGATTATGGCCTGCCGCTTTTTTTTTAATTTTTAATTTTCAATACCCAAGGGGCTAAAACGGGTAATAACTAAAATTTGGTACTTCTTTGGTACCAAAACAAAAACAAAATTATACTTTATTAGTTATACCGGTAAAAACTATTTTAAGGGTTTTACCACTTGTTTCAAATTCATATGTTTTCTTACATTAAAGACTTAGAATTATAATCGCCCAATTGGATATGGACAATTTATAACGTGATATTTGTGGAATCTTCGAGAGGGACAAAAAAGTATCCAAAAGGGGAAAATATGTATAAATGCTTATTAGTGGATCAAATCTCATTAAACTTTTAATGGAGCTCCACCAGACATAAAAAATTATGTAATTTAGTGAACAACACATTCCAAACGGGATTAAAACGAAAAAATCCGATAAAACAGTTTGGTACTTTTTAGAACTTTTTTATTTTAATACAAAAAATAAAAGATTTAATCACTTTAAATGATGTCTACTCCAATATTTTATTGTTAAATAGATATTTAAAAATTTTAAGCTTTGAATTTGTACCTTAAAATGGAAAACCCAAAAGGTACATTTTCTTCTTCTTGTGGTACTTTTTGAATTTTATGAAGCTAGAATTTTTAAATAATATGCTGTTGATTAAAGGTGAGACAAAAAATTGTATGGGTGACTTAAAAGACACTTTTTCATATTTTTATGGTACTTTTTTGTATTTTCTACGTTTGTAAAGATAGAATTTTCAAATTAGAAACTATTGATTCGAGGTAAGACTTAAAAAGTTTTGATCTATTAAAAAAGGCACTTGTTTTGAAATTTTAATGAAACTTTTTGTTTATTCTATATGCAAGATAAGAGACCATTGATTAAAGTTGAGATTGAAAATATATTGGAAGACAGAAAAGCTAATTTTTCTTGTTTTTATGGAACTTTAAGTTTTTTCAACATTTATGAGATTGAAAGTTTGTTGAGATTTAAAATAAATTGAGAAACACATATTTTAAGGGTAGTATTTTGTTCTTCCAACGTTTGAGAAGCTAGAGGTAGTGTATACAGACTTACTTTTTTGCAATTTTTTGTGAAATCGAATAAACAGTTTTTTAAACTGAAAACCGTTTTTTTTTAAATTATTTGCTTTTATTTGATTATAGTCATGCCTTTAATTATAATATTCCTTTTACCTGTAACATTGAATGTCAAAACGTATTTTCTTAAAACATTTTTAACATAACAAAAAAATTCTTCATTTAGTTGTAGCTAACCCAGTCTGCTTGCTTTGCTGACCTAAACCAGAGTTGTTTTTTTGCTTTTGTTGGAAGAGGGATTTTAATGCTACTGTGTGGGAAAAGTCGAAAATTGCTTTCGTAAACTGTTTGAGTGTGCATTGTTTTAACAGTCTAAAATCATTTTTGTATTTTTGGTTTCTGAATGAAACCGGTTTGAGGCACATCTTTGCCCGTCCCTTCCTTAAAATGTTATTTCACCAACCATTGATTGTGAAATTTCAAATGCAACTATTCACAAAAGAAACTAGATTTCAAATTTAATAAATTAGAGAATCTATCTGAAATTTTATAAGAAGTAAGACCCACCATAAATTATGAATTTAAACAAAAAAATTTGAGAAAATTAAATTATTTCAACATTTATGTAGTTTAAGTTAGATTCAAACAAAACGTATTTGAAAACAATTAAGATGTTTACACAAAACTAAATTGTTTTAAAGCAATTGTTTGTGCGTAGATATTTTGATAATATTTTTTTTCTGCGTAGATTTTAAATACATTGTAACGAAGCATATCTTAGTGGTACTCGTTTTAAATTATTATTTTTTTAAGTATTTCTGAGAACTTTTAACGTGATTTTATATATGTGTAATAAAAATTCTTTATAATTTATTAAAATTATTTTTAATATTATTTTTTAATTTTTAACCGAACCCCAGTACTAAAAAAAACTATTTTTTGGAGACCCTAAAACTATTTCTACTCACTTGTTGAAATACAGTACAATTCATGAATATATTCTTCAATAAAAAGATAATTTTATAACCGTTAGTGATTTTATCTAAACTTACTGCCTGTTCAACGATGTCGAAAGAAAACACAAGCGAACTTTCATTCGTACAAATATATTGAAAACAACAACAAAAACTAAAAATTTGTTTTTGTTTTCAACGTATTTGTACGAATGAAAGTTCGCTTGTGTTTTCTTTCGACATCGTTGAACAGGCAGTTAATCCCTTTACAATTTCTTAAATTTTTTTTGGCTGCAAAATATCATTTCGCTCCGTATGAGTAATATTTATTCCCCTGTTTTTAATATTATGTATACGTTTTCCAAGTGTCAGTGATAGAAATGTAATTCTTTAAGTATATATATTTTTTAAAATATTCGTAAAATATTTGTTTTGAGGACTTACACTATATCTTTTACACTATATTTAGAAAGAAACAAAAATTTAAATTATTAATTTAGTAAAGTGCCAATACTAATATATTTTTATTTTGTATGACGGCACTCAACGTGTTAAAAAACAAATTTGTTTAAATAAAATCATTACCAAAAACTGTAGTTTATGATAGGCGAATGCTAAACGTATTTTAATAATAATTTTTAATAAAAGCTTTGGCTTTAGAAATTAAAGTCACAGTGAAAAAATTTCACTATATCACGTTTGGTAGTTTCAATATTAAATATTTAACAAAACTGCCATAACAAAACAAGTACTTATCAGCCTCGCTTATAAATAGTGACCCAAGTAAATTTCTTAACCCTTATCCATTAACAATGTGGACTCACAGAAATTTTGCAATTTCGTTAAGGAAGAAAAAAGGACATGCGAAGTATGTTGTTCTCTAAAAGCGAGTCATTATTTAATTTTTGATAGAAAGTTGTAAAAAGACGTTTAAAGTTTTAAACGTTTTTTTTATAGGCTGCTTTATAATAATTTTAATTTGTTGATGTGTGAACAAAACATTATGGGCATGAGAATGTTAACAAACATTAGGACAGACACATAGATTTCGCAAAGTTTACTACCATTTTAAAAATGTTTAGGGGAAGGTATTACATATTTAGGTGAATATTTTCTACTAGTCGGCCCGGAAAAGCCAGATTGGTGACTACAAAATTCTGTAAATATTTTTATTCGAAGATATATTTTAATACAGGATGGATCAGATATCGACATGGGCCTAAAAATTTAATAACTTTATGTTTATTTATATATATTCTTTTTTAGATTTTAAAAATAATAACGGAATAATAAATAATCGAAAGAATCATGACTGAACAAGGTATTAGAATAACAATATGCGGGCGATCAATTATTTAAACGCATGCTATTTGCTGACATTTGAGGTCAGAATTTCACCTATTTGAGCAATGATTCGTTTGCTTCACCATTGTTATCACCACCATGGCACCGTAAGAGATTTGCCCTAAACGGGTAGATCACTTTTAATTTGCAGTGCGAAAAATATTGAATGTGTAAGGCAAAGTGTTAACAAAACACCAGAAACATCACAAGAAGACGTTGTGCTCAGCTAGAAATGGATCTTTATTAAAAATCTGCTTATGACTGATGAAGCTCATTTTCATTTGAATGGCTTTAAAAATAAAAAAAAAAGGAGAGTTCTGGGGTTTTGAAAATCCAAGAGCCATCCATCAACACCAATTGTACCTGATAGAGTGTACGGCTTGGTGTGGCACTACATTTAAAAATGTTATTAGGCTTTACTTCTTCGTAGATGAAGATGGAAATGCTGTTACTGAATGAACATGGACACCTATATTAGATTGCTTTTTAATCCTTGTTTTGTTGCGCTAGTAAAACAGTAGAATCTTTTCTTCAATTTTATCTTGAAAATAAACCAGATATTAATTTTTGATCCCACTAGTAACAAATTGCAGTGTGCATATGTTGTATATGTTTGTAATAATTTAGACATACAAGTATAAGTACAAACTTACGAATGAACAAATAGTGTATGGCGCAAGCGAAATACTACAAAAACATTTTCCAGCTGATGTAAGCCATAATATCAAATTGCACACAAAACCATTTATACGGTCAGTAACTGTTGCTGTTATGATGTAATAAATAAAATCTTTTTATATACTCTTTTATTGTAAGAATAAACAAACAGTCAAGAGTTTAAGTGTTGTGCGAATGCTTTGCAATGACCATATGAAAATACTTAAAGAAAAAGCTCTACCAAACAATGTAGCTCTCACTGTATGTAAGAACGTTACTTAAGAAATAATTATGTATAAATTAAATGCATTTTGAATTAAAGAAATCATTACTGAATTTACTAGTGAACTCGGCTTTACTGAAACAATCCGAGGCAAAATCTTTAACGGTGGCTTCTGAGCAGTTTCTATGCGGCGGTGGCTATAACAAATGAGAACGGTGGTTTAAAAAATCTAAAGTTAATATACTTAGAGCTTAATAGACCATCTCTGTTACGAATTTAATTGTTTCTTAAGTGGACTGAAACTGACCAAAACATCGGCTCTCTAGAGTTATTTTAAGTCAACAAAGTTCCTTCGGCTCTGAGCCGGTCGTCTTTTTTTATTGCTTTGCTGATTAATCTAAACTAAGCTAAAATAATTGAAATTAATTATTTTAATACCTTACAAGATAGAGAGGCAGTCAGGCAAAAAATCTAAAAAGGGTTGTTTTGTATTCTAGATTGTTCGTAATTTGTATACGTCATCATCAAAATTTTTGAAAACTCAGTATTTTGTATTGTATACTCAAAACAGTCTTGATCAGAGATCTGCAACATGGAGTCAACTTGAATCATGATTAATTTTTTCGTTTATTTATACGCATTCATACTTATTGAGAAGTCTTCACTTCTTATACTCACTTTTAAATTTAAGGCACTTATAGTACTCATATTCAGCAACACGTATGACTCAGTTAATTGCTATTGTCGTTAACGCAAGACAAAAAGACGATCACAAGCAAGTATGACTCTCATACTCATTATGAAGTTATGTGTTTGAACTAGGCTTGCCAGATTACAATTTGACATTCACCATAATAATTGTTGATTATTAAAAAAAAACTACTAGACAATTTAAATTTAACGATATAATACAAAAACAACAAGCAAAAATAAAGTGCTTGCTTTGATGTCTGTTTTTGCGTATTATCTTTCAACTTTAAAATAGCGCCAAAATACGCATTTTTTTTTAACTGTTATTGTTAACCCCTTATTATAGAAGCCAACCAAAACTTAGCTGTAAGGCCATAATTGGTTGCATTTATTTAAAAATGAAATTGTGATACTTGGAAAAATTGTATACTTATTACACATTGTAAAATTGCAAATTTTCTTGCGGCTAAAAAATATCTTGCACTCTGCGACCTGACAGCATTGTTTATTCTTCATACAAATGAGAGTTGTTAATGTTTTTGTTGTTGAATCATGTTGAATCACTCTAAGAAAATAAGTATTTTCTTAAAAATATGAATCAACGTGGGTTATTTTTCGAATCATATAAGTATTGGACGGTATAAGTACGACGTAGTACCCATGTTCATTGTGAGTTGTACTTACAAATCAACGTTGTTGTTGGTACGTCAGCTCAGTAAAATTTCAGTGATTTATACGCACTTATACTCAAATTTTATGACTCCCTATGAATAATGAAAAAACGAGTAAAAGACGATCACTGGTATTGATTATATTTGCAAACAAGTAAATAAAAAAGTGTTTTGGAAATATTTCTTCTGCTTAAAAATTTACATTTAATAAAAATAATTACAATAATCTGAAAAACAAAAAAAATCTTCAAACAATTACAAGCACTGACTGGAATGTAAACAAGTCAGAGCGCTATATTCGGCCGTGCCGAATCTTATATACCCTTCACAACGTGTAGTCATGCAATAACAGTAGTTTGTACCACCATTCATCCCATATGAAATACGGTACATACATATAAAAAACATACATATATAAAAACATCCCATTGTAAAATTATAGATTTACGTATGTATGTTTAAAAATAAAAAATTAAAAAAAAATTAAAAAAAAATTAAAAAAAAATTTAAAAAAAATTTAAAAAAAATTTAAAAAAAATTAAAAAAAAAAATATTAAAAAAATAATAAAAATATAAATAATAATAATATAAATAATATATTAAATAAAAAATAAAAAAAATAAATAAAAAATAAAAAAAATAATAAAAAAACAAATAAAAAAAAATTTTAAAAAAATATAAAAAAAAAATTTTTTATCTCAGCTGGCATTCGATCCCACGTTTACTCTAACCAATATACAAGTTTGTATGTATGTGTGTTGTTGTTGTAATGTTGTTTTTGCGAATAAAAAATCGAGGTGGTCGTGGGTTTTTGCTCATATCTCAGTTGTTTATGTACCGATGTTTCTGATTTTCAATACCGTTCTACTCCCGAATATTTCTGATATTTTAATACCTCACCGGGGTCCAAGCGATATCGGGGGGCTTCAAAAAGTTGATTTTAACATACACACGGACAGACGGACAGACTGACAGAGCTTAATCGACTCCCCTATTCATAAGCTTTCAGAAAATATATACTTTATGGTCGGAAATGAAAATTGTAGAAATTTCACACGGAATGACAAACCTATATATACCCTTTTTCACTGTGTGAAGGGTATAAAAATGTTCGCATCAATAAAGATTTAGATGAACGAATGGTAAATACTGTGTTCTATAAAAACGTGAACAACTTATATAAGGAAGCTTGAGTTACATCCAAACCCGCTAGCATGAGACATTTTAAGCCATAGAGGACACATTTGACTGAAGAGTAAGGACACCATTGCCTTCAGCCCACTTATAACATGATTTTTTTATTTCTTTTGAACTAATTTTAGTTTTTATTTATTGAAGGCCCTGCCAAGAAATACACTTAAAGTCTACTCCATAAGCGAGTACTGTGTATGACTTAAACTGCTGATGAGATCTTACTATTGTATTTTCTTGTATTGTTTTGTTTGCTAATTATTTTATGATGGTTTCTAACAATGTGTCACTGTTAAGTTCGTTTTGCAAAAAGTATCAATTTTTCACTATTTGTAATTAGAGCTTAGAGAGCACATACAAACACATCCATATAGTGGGTGAAACAAGCAGCGAAACTATTTTTTTTTATTGTAACAGATTTAGAGTTTCAACTACAAATCGTGTGAAAATTGAATTTTATATCAAGATTGTTTAGGTTTCTTGTAATTCATGTTAGAAAAAATATATATAAAAATGAATAAAGGAAAAATTAATACATGGTTTTTATTGCACTGCTAACTCCCCCAACAATAAAAACCAATTGTTAGCCAGGAACAAGGAGTTAAAGAAAACTAAAAGGAGAAAAACAAAACAAGTAAGAGTGCTATATTCGATTGTGCTGAATCTGGTAGTACCCGCCACCATTTTAATCTATCATTTTTGATGCCATATTTGAATTATAATGTTTATATAGTTAACTGTATTCTTCCAGTCAAGCCGTTTTACTTGATACCCACATTGTTTCTTTCGGTTGTTCAGATTTGGAAAAAATCGAGTTTTGTTTGAAAATTTAAGGAAAAACACCGAAGCAGTTGTATTTTGCTCCTTATATCTCAGCTAGTTTAAAACCGAGTTGTTAGTTCTTGTCTACAGGTAACAATTTGATGTCTAAATGCGTCCAAAAATTATTAAGGAACTTGAAAAACTTGATATACATTTATACAAAAATACATATTTACAGCTTTACACAAATACAGCTTTAGGACCTACATGTTGAATTTTTAATAAAATCCCTAGAGGGGTCATATGTACAAATAATGACAATCGTCTCTATAGAGTATCCTAGTTTTAGGAAGAAAGGTAGTTAGGTAGGTAAGACTGATGCAAAGTTACCCTCGCACCCTCACCCGGAGACCATTACGGTCTATTGTGACGCCTTAATATATAATAAAGAGAAGTATAGAATAAGAATAGAAATAATTAGACTAGAAGAGAAATAGAAGCAGACCAGTACTGACTAGTCCACCGGAGCACCCTGTATCCTAGTTTTGAAACATAAAAATTTTCGGGGTCAAAATCAGTGGAAAAAACAAAAGCAGTCATGTTTAATTGCTCATATATCAAAAACTTATGAGAGGATTGTGCTGGATTTCAATAGGAATTTAATACCAAATATTTTTAGTTGAAAAATTTTATATAAAAGTAAAAAAAAAACATGTGCGAGCTTACAAAAGTTAATTCCAACCAACATACAGACACACGGACATTGCTCAATCTAGAACGCAATTTTTAAATTTGGCGCCATTCGAAGTGTCATTCTTTGACATTTGAACAATTGTTATTGTTTGCTATTAGAAGGTACGAGGTTAGTAAAAATGGAGCGCTACACGAATAAACAACGCATTCTCATTGTGAAATTGTTTTACCAAAATGGTGAAAGTTTTGCGGCTACAGTTCGCAAATTGCGATCATCCCATCCATTCCATCTTGATGGCTTCGTCAATAGGTAGAATTGTCGCATCTGGGGTGAGGAAAATCCTCGAGTGATTCACGAGAAGCAAATGCATCCTCAACGTGTCACTGTGTGGTGTGGCTTTTGGGCTGGATGAATCATTGGACCTTTTTTTTTATGAAAATGAGGCAGATCAAGCGCAAACAGTCAATGGTGTTCGGTATCGTGAAATGATAACCAGTTTTTTCTTGCCTAGAATTGAAGAAATTAATGTGGAGGACATGTGGTTTCAACAAGATGGCGCCACATTTCATACAGCCACAGAAACAATTCAAGTGCCGCATCAGTTATTTCCCGGTCGTGTTATTTCGCGTTTTGGAGACCAGAATTGGCCGCCTAGATCGTGTGATTTAACACCTTTAGATTTTTTTCTTGGGGGTTTTTTGAAGTCGATGGTGTACGCGAATAAGCCGAAGACGTCTCAAGCCTTACAAGAGGAAATTGGACGCTGCATTAATGAAATACCGCAGCATTTATGCAAAAAGGTCATTGAAAATTTCATTAAAAGATCGCGTGTGTGCCAGCAAAGCCGCGGCGGCCATCTGCACGTTATATTGTTCCATACATAACCTCATTCTGCCTACTTTACGATATAATAAAGTTTCACGATTTTTTTTTTAAATATCTGTGTTTTATTTAAAGTTTAAAAATTGCGTTCTAGTTGGGACACCCGATATAAGCTTTTAGATAATTTATACTTTATGGGGTCGAAAATCCATCTTATTGAAATTACAAATGGCATGACAAAGCTTTATATACCCTTGGCACCTCATGTGAAGGGTGCAAATACTTATTGGTTTGTTTTTTCTTAAAAGACTGTGCTGAAATGGACATGAATATTTTTTGTAATGACAACCAAAAGGTACAACAAACACCACATATACATGCAAAAGTACAAACATATATTTACTCGTTTTTACTATGGCAAAAAATGTAAAAAAAATGTTTTTTTTAAGCAGGAACAATAAAAAATTCACAAGAAGACTATAATAAACAGTGTTTACAAAATGGTTAGTACAAAACAAATAAAAATATTTTGTAAAATAATTAAATAATTAATATACAAATTTTAGCATTTTCCATAGTTAAAAAATATAAAAGTTTTATTAATATGCAACTGGAATTTTTTTATTGCAAATAATAATAAGCACTTTCGAAAATTAAACTGTAAGCAATTGGTGTTTTTAAAGCCTTTTGATTTTTTTTACTATTATTAACGATCGCTGATATTGGGTAGATGAAACTATGAACTCACAAACCTTTAGAGGAAAATACGCAGGTCATTTTATAAATAAAAGCAAATCTTTGCAGCTGTACCGCAATAAGATAAAAGCAAATAAGGAACCTTTAGCGGCTGCAAAAAAGCTCGTATAAAGTCTATTGTAGACCTATTGATGAGTGCTTTTTGTATGACTCATTTTGTTCAGCCAAAATTATAACAGAAACAAACAATAAAGTTAAAAAATTTTAAGCAATTTTTACATTTTCTATTGAAGTACTTTCACTGTCGCTTCAACCACTGTACAGTTTTAAATGTCCTTTAAACCATATACAAAAAAAAGTAAATAAAAAAGAAACCGTTATGAAGCAAACACAAAAAAACAAGAGTATAAATGACATCGTCAAATATGTTGCTGTTGTTCGCTCCTCTTTAAGACGTTGGCATTGCAATGGTCACATATCACAACGACTACCAAAGCAACGGATAGCAGTAACAACAACTAAAACTGAAAGCGCACTACAATAAGGATAACAACATCTTATAACCAGAGCAAAAACAACAGCAACAAAGTTCAGTTATTGCAAATGTGGGAAAAAAAACATCTAACACATACGAGTCAGTTAAGAAGCAACCCACACTCTGGGCAACTGTTAAAGCTGGTGGATACTAAAGAGATGTAAAACCGAAAGCAATACTACACTTTACTAGACTCTATACAGCTGTATGTACAATATCGTAGCAACTAAACATACTAAGGTCTACTTATACTTAAAAGGACCTTAACTTTTGCTCACACACACAGTTGTACGCCAAAGAGGATCACAATATACTCATACGTTCGTTTGTATGTCGATGTGTGCAAACAGTCAAACAACAGCAGGAAAAAATATAATGGAAGCCCCACTATATTCTAAGAAAAAATAAAAGTAACAATAATAAAAAAAGGCAAAATAAACCAAGTACAACAGAAGAAAAAACAGGACATGGTTTCAGGAACAAAAAAAAAAATAAAAAAAAACAAACGACATCATGTAGAAATAGAATATATATCAAAGATGTTGCTAGTGCTGTTGCTAATGTTGTTTTTGTTGCTGTAGTCGCTGTTTAATGGAACACAAAAAAATACGCTAAAAACGTATAAAAGAAAATCAATCTTTTCCCTTTTATTTTTTCTAGCATTTTGTCGTTGCCACTGCTTGCTGTTGTTTGAATGTGTATGATACAAGCACATTACTTGATGCTGATATACAATTCCTTTTTTTTGCTACTGTTGTTGTTGCTGTTCCTCATCTCATGGCGTTATTTTATTTTTTTTATATGCAATAATTTTATTTTTATTTATTTTTTTTCTTGCTTTCACCCGTTTGTACGGTGGAAGGTTCACATCTTATAAAAAAGACCTGCTTGCAGCTGCTTTCAAGAAATGAAAAAATATAAAAATCCAGCTACAATAGCAACAAAAATTACAACTAGAGATGAACAGCAAAAACAACAACATTATAGAGATGAAAGCAACAACAACAACAACAAAATAGTAGTAGTAATAATAGTAGTAGTCGTCGAGCAGTGGAAATAAAAAATAATAAGAAAAAAAGCACCAACAACAACAATAAGATGAAAAGCAAAAAAAAAATACATAAAAATCCCCACTACAAAACATTCACAACATATAGAGCCTCGAAAAAAGTACAAAAAAAAAACAATATTAAAAATAAAAAATAAAACAACAACAAAAAACAGAAGAAGAACTGAAAACGTAACGCTCGGTTTGATGATGCCTTTTAAAAAAAACTCCAGTTGTTTCCAGCATACGTAGCCAAGATGATGTTCACATACTGGTGGAGATGGCTGCCATTGTACAAAAACAAGAAAATAGCGCGCGCTCTACAAAATCCATTTCATACATGGACAATAAATGGCAAAAACATAAATTTAAAATATGTTTATTTCTACTTAAAGTTTTAAATAAATATGAAATAATTGTTAAAAGAAATGTCGCAAAGAAAATAATAAAAGTAGCGATACCAAAGTAAAAGTGCAATAAGTGTAACGAAAAAAAGTGTGTTTTCATTATGCCTAACAAGTGTGTCCATTAACAAAAAGAAAAACCAACAAAAGTTTTCATTTGAAAATTCCCTTTTTATAAATATGCATAATAAGGTCATTTAAACAAAAATATCTACTTGTGACTTTAAGTCCTTACGATCTTTAATTCAATGTCACCGAAATACACGGCGTATGACTGTTTTTAATTGTGTTTGAAAAGAGTATAACTGCTTTAATACGATACGACTGTAGAGTGAGAAATTATGATTTTAACATCTGTATTGGTGTATGCAAAAAGTGCAAGTGTCCTTAAAATATGATTTCAAAATATTAACGCTGTGCAAACGGCCGATTCTGATATTGTTTATTGTGCTCAAAAGAATGTGGACCGAAAAATTATTAAATTTTAAAATTAAGGGAAAGTTGAAAATAAAACAACACAATATTTTTCTTTTACAAATATTTTTTGTAAGGCTGATCGAGAATGCCTCTCATATGGTTTAGCCATGGTCTTGAATTTACCATTAAAGAATATAGTTATCGGCCAATAAATTTAAGTAGAGCTCTTAGATTAATTTTTTAAGGAAACATCCCCTGTTCATACAATGCACCATGGTGGCAGGTTGATTATGGGTTAGAGCATAAAAGGAGTAGTGCTCAGTTTTAATTTTTTCTTTATTGTCAGTATCTAGAGTATATGAGTCTAAATGTAGATAATTGGCCTTAATTCAGCGCTATCAACAGTTCGTAGCTTAAGGGCTTTGAAAAATCCCAAAAATCTTGCGTAGCAAATAATTCTAATCGTTCATTGTTGTAGCGACTCCACATTCTAGAAAACGTTATTTCCTTATGCACAGTGTTGGGTAATTGAAAAGAACATGTCCTATATTTTCACTATTCTTTACTTAAACAGTGCAGTTGCCAGTTAAAAAACTTTTTAATATCCTCGGGTTTTTCTTATCTAAGGAAAGAAGTTCCTTTGATTTGGCTTGAGGAAGGTAGAGAATTTTTTTTACCCGACATTGCCCCTGAGCCCATCTCTAATGAGAAACAGATATAAAGTCCTAAGGGGCTAACAGTTCACCCCGAATATTCCTTCTAGGTAGATTTAACACAAAAAGACCCAGCTCAAGTTAAGAGATGCTCGAAAAGTCCATTACCAGCATGTCCCACATGATCTAGAATCCACAACAGTCTACGTACTAAAACGGTTGAGTGCAACTAACTTCTGCATTCCATGAGTTAGTTCTATTATAATAAGACTTGTAAACGAATTTTGTCTTAAGTTCTATGCATTTGTTTTACTACAATAAAATTATTAAAACATTAGCTAAGAAGTTTTGTTTTTAGACAAAAATATATTTTTTTAAAAATCTGAAATAGATGTTCCGAAATAATTCTACGTTTAATCTGGAAGTCATGTAAAATATTAAACGACTATTTGAGACAATAGTGAAATCTTTAACGATATTCAGATGGCACTTTTTTTAGTAAGACTCTAGAGTAATACATGCCTGCTAGTTACTTAGGATACTTAAGAAAAATCCACTTGGATTGAGTACATTTTTCTGCCATAGAGGCAGTCAAACTAGATTAGGTGAATTTGTGGTTGCAACTTTGCCTGATGTAATATGAGATGAATTTAAAGCTAATTACTAAAGAGATGAGAATACAAGGTATTATCCCAATATATGTTGACATGGTTTAAATCAAGCATGAAGCCTATGTTCTCTAGTTAATATTTTTAAATAACTTTTTTTTTTTTTGAAACAGGGCGCAAAACATGGAGTGTAGCTTCGGCTGTGTGGCACGTAGCGCCGTCCTGTTGAAACCAAATGTTGCCAATATCCTCCTCTTCAATTTTTGTAAACAAAAATTCGTTCAACATGGCCCGATAACTATCGCAATGGAAAAATGGCTCAATTATGTCTCTGGACCAAAATCCGCACCAAACAGTAACTCGTTTTGGGTGTATCGGCTTTTCAATGTATGCGTGCGGGTTTTCTGTGCCTCAAATGCGGCAATTTTGCTTGTTTACATACCCGCCAAGATCAAAATGAGCTTCATCTGAAAAGAGGATTTTTTTGGCAAAATCGGCATCTTCTGTAAGTCAATCGCAGGCCCACTTATCAAAGCGTATACACAACCATACTCGTTCAGCTCATGTCAAATCAGACATAAGCTAAGTGTTACCATTCACGAAATAAGCACTAGTTAAAAAAAAAGGGTTGGATGGCGGACCCTTTAGTTTGCTGGTAGTAATAATGGGTTACAAGGTACAGGAAAGTACTCAGGAATCTCGTTCAACAAATACTATCAACAGCTGAAAGACTATTAGAGAAGGGGAGACGTTTATCCACCTTCTCTGCCATTATTCCTCCTTAGCTGCTAAGAAACACATATTCTAACAGAACCAGACATAATAATTCATCAGCTACAAGTTCGATTTAATATCTTCATGACTTTTTATCACACGAGTGGTGTAGTCTGGTTAAAACAGTTTTCCTTCGCGTCTAATCAACTATTAATTTAAACATTATATTAAGTCAGGCGGCGCTGAGGGCCTTGAAGGGAAATTATGTCAAATCTAGGCTAGTTAGAAAATGCAGGAGAGCACTTGATAGGATCATGAGCCTCTTCAACGTCAGATTGTGTTGGGTCTTAGGGCACAATGGAATTGTTTGCAATGAAATTGCTAACGTACTTGCGCACGGTAGATCGGCATTAATTTCGACGTACGAAGAGGACATGTTGAGGCCACCGTAAGGTAACTATTTTGGGCGTATTAGGGCGTATGGCATGGAACAACAGAAGGGACTGCAGAGTGTCAAGGGCTTTATGGGCCAAGTTAAACTCAGTGGACTCAACGTTGCTGCTGGGCCTAGATAGGTTATGTCTGAGGGCCACCGTTGGAGCTTTAACAGGACACTGTCCTGTGAGAGCTCGGATTTGTAGATGGAATCGCGACACTCCGGATTATTGTACGTTGTGTGAAGATAAGGAGGAGTTGGAAACTGTAAAAAACATTGTCTGTCACTGCCCGAGGCTACATCTATATGAATTTTTATCATCCGAGTGATGTTGTCTGAGCAAAACAGTTTTCCTTCGAGTCTAATCAACCAACAAGTTAAACATTAAATAAACCAACAACTGAAATAAAGAAAATGCCATATATTTATGACTTTAAGCTCTAAAAATGAAAGGGATGAAAATTTGAGATTTAAAATTATTAAGAATTATAACGAATAAATTAAGGTTTTTAACTTGTTTCTCAGGGTCTCATCTACAGCACTACAGGCAGGCTATATAAAACTATAAAAATATTTTTATCAACAAACCTTTTCGCTGGTATACCAAGTCACAAAATTAATAAAATCACAATGAATTTCTCTTTTAACACCCGCAACTTTGGTGTTGTTTTATCTGTGATTTGGAGCTAAAAGGGCCAATGTCACTTTTTGGCTCTTTTGAGTTAATCGTAGCATTAGATTTGTTTTCTCGCTCTATTTCATTATGGTAAAACAGCTAAAGTCATACTTAACCCAGAACAGCTTCAAAAATAAAATGCTGGCCAATGTCAATATGAAAGCATCTATAAAAGTTAAAGTTCAATTCCAATTTTCTTAAAAGTAAATATTTTGACATTGGTCCTTTTAGCTCCAAGCCACAGATATGTTCTAGCGACAATTCTAAATGAGTACTAAATTAACCTATAAACACATTTTAGTACTTGACTTTTTTGTGATGTTTTTTTAATGAGTTTCGAACTACAGTGTATTCAGACATTTACAATTAAATTTTGGGAGAAATATTTTTATTGGACTTTTCAAGAAACAGATAATAAAGGACCTTCCATTAAAGGCCTAGAGGGTTGAAATTTTTTACAAATATCTAGTTTTATATACAAATCTGTTAAACACATACCTATAATTTAAGGATCACCAAGTTTTTTATCTGGATTCATCATAATAGCAGGGATATAACTTTAGTCCACATTAAAAAATAACTTAAATATAAACCGTTAAAATGCCAAGGAATGTATCCTTTCCTCTGGCAGTCTCTGTTGCGGGATTTTTATTGTACACGGGCAGTGTGCAATTTATCTATTTATTGGGGTTTTTAAAATATTTAGAAACGCTTTATACATGGTTTTTATTTCTAACAATCACACTACAACTTACTCTTGTTGTTGTAGATTTGATATAAATCCTTACTGCATTAAATTCATTTTTGATTTTGATTTTTAAATACATAATCATTAATGCTTAATACCAACTAACTAATGATAATACAGAAAATATGTTAATTATTTGTGTTAAAAATTTTAAGGCTTTAAATTGTCAAAAAATCATTTTAATATTTATATGTATGTGTATGAACACATTTATTTTTTTTTTACATTTTAATTACATTCAATTTATCTCCGTATGCAATAGAAACCTAATTAAAACCAAACATGAAACAACAAAAACAAGTCAATATTTTATAAAATACGTAAAAAATAAGCGACAAAAAAAATACGAATTTAAATAAACATTTCTGTATGCAACCATATAGTTCCTAATAGATTTAGCTACAAACAAAAGTGCAAATTCTCCTAAAATTCGAACTAAAAATTTACGCCAAATAAAAACTAAAATTTGATAATAAAGCAACAAAAGTTCCTAAATAAAAAAATATACACAAAAAAAACAACAACAATTTTTTATATAAACAAAATAAAATTAAAAAATGATTTATAATCGTTATTTAACTCTCAACTAAAATACACACTCATGGACACGTATGTCAGTGGAAATTATTTATTTAATAAAAACTAAAAAATATAAATTGCTAAATTGCCGGCAAAACATGAATTCTAAATCACCCGTCATCAGACTGTAGAATAAAAATAAATAAAAGTTAAATAAATCGTTGCACTAACGAACACAAAAAAGTAAAAAAGTAACTATAAACTACCACCACTATATAAAAAAAAATGCATCCTTGTTCAAGGTTGTTGCACAGTGACATCTAAAAAAAGTATGAAATAAAAAATAAAAAAAAATATAAAAAAACTGGAAATAGAAATAGAATCAAAAAAAGTAAATAACACTTTATCAATACGGCTTTAGACTTTTATAACATTTTTCTCCCTTTCAAATGGTGGCCACAATAAAACTAAATATTCTATAACATAAATACTAAATAAAAAGTCTATAAAAAGAACAAAAAAAAAATCGAATAAAATTAAAAAAAAAAACAACAAGTGTTAACGGTCTAAAAACTAGATCAAATATTTTTTTAGAAATAAATGTTCCTTTGGGTGATTGTGTGTATATGTTTTATTACAAAAATGTGCCACATATAAAAACAACAAGGCACTACCACAACTTAGAAAAGAAAAAGTAACAAACCGGAAACGGAAGCGTACGAACGTTTTTTTTTCGCACTAGTTTATCTGTGAGTGTATGTGTGCTTTATGTTAGATAAACAAACAAAATACCCGACTTATAGTTGCCAAAAAAAAACAAGACAAAATAGCTACAACAACAATATAAGGCTTAACTAAAATACACACTTTATACTGTGTTTTTTTTATAAAACAAATACAAAACGAAATATCAAAAAAAGTGGGCCAAATATTTGCGTGTATTTTCAAAAGCAAAAGAAATTAAATATTTATAAAAGTCCTTTAAGTATAGAGTTCCTAGAGAATAATCTCCAAACATGTTGTCACCCTGCTCCCAGTCACAATCACCCTCAAACTCTTCAAATTCTGTCCCAATACATTTCACCAAAATGCCCCTGAAAACTCAAAAGTCCAACTACAACTCCTATAAACCAAATGCTGGCGCAGTCAATACAACTGCCGCTTCGCCATTTCTTATGCCCGCCGAATTTTACAAAAGTTTATTTGCTTCGGCTGTTTTGCATCACAGCAACAGTCTCAATGATGCCCATCTGCAGCAACAGCATCATAGACCTGATAATTGGAGTCGTACGCAAACTCAGCCTTTTATGCCAGAGCAACGTCATTCGAAATATGCTGCATCATCGACAACACCACCTGTTGCTTATAGTTCTTGCTCATCATCAGCAACATCATCAACACTTGGCAATACTAACCCAACATCTACGCATTATCCACGCAATTTATTTTTTTCATCATCGTCAGCAGCTGTTGCTGCTATAGCTGAATCTGTTAAACGTTCTCATGCAAATGAGAAGGTAAATGAATAAATGTCTCTTATGTCTAATTTTCCTTTTATTATTGTCTTCTTTGTGATGTCTTCCAAGTTATTGAGTGAAAGTGTAAACAATGTGACATAGAATTATGTAAACAAATGTATGATTTGCCTTGTATAAGCAACATTTTTTATAAGCGCATTCCAGTTGGAATATGAAAAAAAAAATTCTTACGATTAAATATTTACAAATATCAATCATAAATCTTAAAAACTATATTTTAAGTCAAATATTCAACTATAAAAAGAATTACGTTTATTCCCATACTGACACCATTGTACACTACTGATTAGTTTAACGTGGTGTGCAATACATGAATCAAAAACTTAATTAATTTGCTGCAGTTGTCATCATATTACACAAACGAAATTGTATCAGAATGTTTGACTGTAATCTGCTTTATTTTAGTGCAGTCACTTAAGTATAAAAAGCGGTCAACTCCGTTATCAGAGATAAATGGATGTAAAATCGTAAACGCCTTAATATTCGTATATAAAAGTTGTCTTAAAATTCTTATTGCATCTTGTGTCTGCGCTGACTTTTTTCAATTACCTCAGTTTCTATAGCTCCAATGATTTTATCTTTATTATAAAAATTGTAGTGCATAACATATACTATAAATTTTGTCTTGAAAAAGTATTAAGAGAGTCTGGAAGGTCAACCGCGAAACTCACTGAATAATACCTCGTATTAAGTTACTATGCTTTTTTCTTTTCTTCTTTTCTTAACACCGTTTTACACCCTTCACACAGTGAGTGTAAGGGTATATGTATATAGGTTTGTCATTCCGTGTTAAATTTCGACAATTTTCATTTCCGTCACCATAAAATATATATTTTTTGAAAGCTTATGAATAGGGGAATCAATTAAGCATTGTCCGTCTGTCTGTCCGTGTGTATGTTGAAATCAATTATTTTAAGCCCCCAGACATCTCCAAGGCCCCTGTAAGGTACCAAAATGTCACAAATATTCGGAGCAGATCGGTATCAAAAAATTCGCTCTATAAACAACTGAGATATGATGAAAAATTTTGACCACCTTGTCTTTTCACACTAATACAAACTGGATGAACCTAGGTTCGAATCCCAGATAAGACAAATAAATTTTTTTTTATATATTTTTTAATTTATTTTTTTTTTATTAAATTTTATTTTTAATATTTGGGTGATTCACAAGGTGTCTTATCACGTCATATTATCATATTGTTCTAAAATTTTTCAATGGTTTAAAAATGTTGTTGTTGCTTTTCAAACAAAAAGTGTCTTATAATAATAGAACTTTGTACGCTATGTTTATTGTGCTGTCGTATTTATTAAGCAGAGACCTGTGCTAAACGGCTAAGCCAAGCTGCAATAGTTAATGTTTTTGTTTGTTTTTTATACCCTTCACCTGTGGTGCACAAGGGTATATATAGCTTTGTCATTCCGTTTGTAATTTCTACAATTTTCATTTCCGACCCCATAAAGTATATATTTTCTGAAAGCTTATGAATAGAGGAGTCGATTAAGCCCTGACCGTCTGTCCGTCTGTCCGTCTGTCCGTCTATCCGTCTGTCCGTCTGCCCGTCTGTCCGTGTGTTGGTTGAAATCAACTTTTAGAAGCAACTATATGTTCCTCAGATCTGTATATGGTATCAATCTCTTGGAAATATCCAGGAATGAATCGCTATTGAAATTCAGCACAATCGCCCAATAACTTTCTGAGATATGAGCAAAAAACCACGACCACCTCGTTTTTTTCACAATTACAACAACAACATACATACATAGATACATCTAAAAACATACCAAACAAAAAAAATTACAAAAAAAAAAATATTAAAAATTAAAAAAAAAATAATAAAAAAAACTACAAAAAAAAAATGTAAAAAAAATTAAAAAAAAAAATTTTAAAAAATTTTTTAAAAATTTTTCTAAAAACAATTTTTTAAAAAAATTTAAAAAAAATATAAAATATAAATAATATATTAAATAAAATAAAATAAAATTTTTTTGGCTCAGCTGGGATTCGATGCCACATTTATTCTAACGTGTACGTATGCACGTATTTTATATGGGATGAATGGTGATACAAACAATTGTTATTGCATGACTACACGTTGTGAAGGGTATATAAGATTCGGCACGGCCGAATATAACACTGTTACTTGTTTCATTGTATAATTTTATCGGGCCGACATCCAAATTAAAGCACGGTTGCCAATTTTTGATAACAAATCACTGGCGGCGTCAAATAAGATCGGCTAAGCACTCTGCTGTTTTTGTTTATCAAACAAAATTTAATTTATTTGTGATTTGCGGCAAAACTGAAAAATGGAAAATATTGTGGTAAGATCTAAGGCATTATGAAAGAAAATATTTATTTTTATAATTGTTTTACATCAGCTGATTTAAATTCAAAATAGCACACTTAATTATGAGGGGTTGTTCACAATAGTCGTATTTTTTATGCTATTATTATAGGACATATGATTTTGTGACACATTTTACTAGCATATCGAAGTTACACAAAGGAAGTAAAACATATTTTAGTATAGAGAGATTATTCCACAGCGATTACTGTTAATAACAAAATAATAAATTTTGTGCTATAAAAGTACACAAAATTGGTGAAGGGTATCAAAAATTCGTCACAGCCCATTATAGTGCTCTTACTTGTTTAATAATCAGTTAAATTAATTAAAGAAAATTTGCTAACTTTTTGGCTAAAAATTAGATTTGAAACATGGAGATTAAAGAAGTGCATCTCCAATGCTGTAGAAGTTTGTGCAACAGTTATGGTCCTTTTACATGCTTCCACAAATGTGTATAGAACTTCAAGTCAAATCAATCTAAATAAAATTTTATGTCTATGTTCAGTTTAAAATTAATATTTGCAAACAATTCTATTTTCCAAAATCGCTTTCAAATTAAATAATTCAAACTGCTTGAAATATTAAACTCTAATATCTGCAGTGTGAATATTTTTTTTTAAAAGATAATAGTTTTTAACTTTAAACACAATTTACTCTAAAGTATATAATATACATATATATATATATATATTTCTTTTAAGCTTACAGCAAATTATTGACTCTGATGTAATTTAATATGTTTTAACATTAGTTAATGGTCGAGGTCGGCTTCGTATCCCCCCTACATGTATAACATTAGTTAATGCTAAAAAAAATTGTTTTGTTTTTAGTTTCTATACAGTCGTATTCTTAAGAAATATTTAAGGTTTATGAAAAGCTTATTTGACAAATTTTTGTACAACATCGAAGAAAAAGCCATTAATAAACCTAAAATATTTTTTAAGAATACGGCCGTTAAGTTGCCCTTTTTTTTAAATATGTCGATTTTTTATCAATATCATCTTGCAGCCCTGACTATGAATAGATTTTACATGTACATATACATACATACTCGTAAGAACATATTTAAAAAAGTTTTCTTAGGTGGTAACCACCATAAACAATCACAAAAATTTTAAATTTAAAAGAGTTCATATAAATATATGTTTAATCTATTCGTATTATTTTAAATATCCTTTACTTACATATTAACTTAATTTAATATTTTCGTTTCAGAAACCCACCAATTACGTTTGGCCCTCTGCGAATTCCGAAAGTGAAACCAACAACAATACAATCCCAGGTCGAACACACATAACAAATCCTGCTACTCCACCAACACCACCGCCCGACACACATCTTAATCTAGACCATACATCAAAATCATACAGTAGTTCTCTAAAACGCATTGAGGAATCGGAATTAATTGAACAGCAGCAGCAACAACAACATCAAGAAATAACTCAAAGTCACAAATCCCTTAAACATAAACAAACACCAGCAACATCATCGTCGTTGGAAAATCATCTTGGAAACGGCTCTAATATGCCTATAGGAGGGGTACAGGGACAAAATCCTACACAGGGTTTGGTGCATTGGATGAGTGCTGTCATGGCTGAACATATGACAGGACAAACACATCATGATCCAACAGGTGTGGGTATGCATTACATGTGGAACGGTAATATGGATGTAAGTATGACGCTTGAAAATACTTAACATCACAAATGACCATAAATTCGTTTTATTTTATAAAAATGAAAGAGAAAAGAAAATTTATTCGAACACAAAAACTTTTCTTTTGTTAGTTTTTCCAGTAACTTTTGTTTAAAAGAATTTAAATATTTTTATTATTCTTGCTGTGCTTGCTTAGAGATTTTCAATTCTGTTTTCTTCATTCTTCTCTTCATTATTAATTTAAAAACTTTGTTGTTTGCTTTTGTCCACTTGTTGTTGTGCGTTGAAGGAGTTTAAGGGCGTATATACTCAGTTTTATATGCAACTTCTTAATTGTTTCTTAACATTCCAATTCCTCTCTTCTTTTTCTTTTTATCTTGTTTATTCATTATAATTTTGCGCGAAGGTGAAAATTAAGAAAATTAAGTGAATGTTTGAAGAATCAGTGAAGAGTGACGTGAAATAATAAAAGAAAAATAAAAACTTGTTCTTAAAGATATTAAAAAAAATATATTAAAAATGATTTTGAATACTTTAATGTATTTGATTGATTTGAATGCAGCTTAATACATGTATAAATATACGTGTATGAATGTATGTATGTTTGTAAGTATAGTATATGTACAAAAGAAATACAGTTTTTAGCCTCTGTTAAAAAGTTGTAAATTCTTCTTGACTCTGTTAAAGGAACTGGTGGGATGTATACATTCTTACAGTACTGTAAAATTTAGTAGCGCCAGCAGTAATGAAATCTTTGTATTGGTGTGTGATTACATAACCTATCCTAGTACAAGGAAAGTACCTCTATTCATGGCCCTTGTTAATTGACGAGATGGTTTAGTTTTTTTTTTCATTTGTGTGTGGAAAACATACTCACAGCATATTAAAATCTGTACTGTACTGACAACATACTAAATGAGCTAAGTAGAAAACTATATTCAGCTGTGCCAAATTATTTATACCTACCACCAATTTGATGTACTTTTATAGCACAAAATTATTATTTTGGTATTAACAGTAATCGCTATGGAATATTCTCTTAATACTAAAATATGTATTAGGCCCATACCTAAACAAGAGCGTTGAGCGTCAAGCGTTGCAATTTTGAATGTATTTTGTTATTGTAACAAAAACAAAACACATGTAAAACTCCAACGCTTGACGCTCAACGCTCTTGTTTAGGTATGGGGGTCACTTTCTTTGTGTAACTTAGATTTAGATTCTCTACATTTGAGATTATACTAATCACTCTTTTTTCCTACAAAGTTGTTTTTTTTAAGGACTCTGAAGAGTATAATTTAGTACCTAGAGGTAGTTCAAAAATAATATTAGACTTGTGTGGGCAGGTCACCTCCTACTTTGAAAATTATATAAATAATTTTTGAATTCAACTCATCTTACAGACTTATTTTTTTTAGAAATTTTTATCTGTATAAAAATAATATGAATTCAAGATAAATCGTTATATGGGAGATGAGCGTTAAAGTGGGC
This sequence comes from Phyto melanocephala, assembly GCA_941918925.1. NCBI lineage: Eukaryota > Metazoa > Arthropoda > Insecta > Diptera > Rhinophoridae > Phyto > Phyto melanocephala. Next base: position 48,642,507 of record OW799233.1, on the reverse strand, counting down.
GTGTTACCTTAATTTTTTGGAATTATACTTATACTGGCATAAATGAATTTACCAGAAAGCTATATATGCGAAACTTCATCATTATTCATCTTCTTTTATCAGTTCTATTACGTTTTTAATTTTAAATATACTGAAAAAGACCCTTTGCGGTATAAATTTTCGTACATTTTGATCTATAACTCCTTTCGTAATGTATAGATTTGAGCAATTTTCAAATATTTTTTTTTCTCGGGAAATCTATATTCGAAATTTCATCGCTATTTGTGAATGCGTTTAGACACAATTACATTTTATTCGACGTTGGAAAGACATGGTTTTTTCACCTACTTTTGCATTTCGAGCTATAACTCAATACCAAACCTTGTATATAAGAAATATTCTGCGAAAATTTTAGTTCCCTAGCTTTTTCGCTTCGAGCCCTATCGTGCTTTAAACTGACGGACAGACAGACGGATATAGCTTAATTATCCTAACATGACACTAGAACTCAGAAAATATATACTTTATGGGGTATAAATTGGACATTACGTTGTGTTACTAACAGAATGACAAAATGAATATACCACCCCACACCATTTTTTATTTTTATACCCTTCACACAGTGAAAAAGGGTATATATAGGTTTGTAATTCCGTGTGAAATTTCTACAATTTTCATTTCCGACCCCATAAAGTATATATTTTCTGAAAGCTTATGAATAGGGAAGTCAATTAAGCTCTGTCAGTCTGTCCGTCTGTCCGTCTGACCGTCTGTCCGTGTGTATGTTGAAATCAACTTTTTGAAGCCCCCCGACATTGCTTGGACTCGGTTGATGTATTAAAATTTCAGAAATATTTGGGGGTAGATCGCTATTGAAAATCAGAAACATCGGTACATAAACAACTGAGATATGAGCAAAAACCCACGACCACCTCGATTTTTTTCACAAAAACAACATTACAACAACAACATACATATATATAAACGTGTATACTGGTTAAAGAAAACGTGGCATCGAATCCCAGCTGAGCCAAAAAATTTTTTTTTTTTTTTTAAATTTTTTTAAAAATTTTTTTTTTATTTTTTTTTTTATTTTTTTTTTTATTTTTTATTTAATATATTATTTATATTTTTATTATTTTTTGTTTGTTTTATATTTATTATATATATTTTAATTATTTTTTTAAAAATTTTTTTTTTATTTTTTTTTTAATTTTTTTTTAAAATTTTTTTTTTTAATTTTTTTTTTAAATTTTTGTTTTAACATACATACGTAAATTTATAATTTTACAACGGGATGTTTTTTATATGTATGTGATACAAACTACTGTTATTGCATGACTTCACGTTGTGAAGGGTATATAAGATTCGGCACGGCCGAATATAACGCTCTTACTTGTTTTATTTTAAGGGTTGCCTTCTTAAATTGTCCTTTAGGCAACTGGCCTTGAAAAGAACACGTTAGTTAGCCTTATTATACATGGTTTTGTTACTATTTGCAGTTAATTTTTTATTGAAAAACCAATAAACTGTTTATATGTTTGTATATGTGCAAGGATCTCAAGTCATGTATGTAAATATTCGTTTAAAAATTCGTGTTTAACACTTTTAATGAATTTTTGTAATTTTTCTTTATGTCTTTTATGTTGTTCTTAAGATCTGCCATCTCATTTCACACAGTAGTCGCAGTCGTCTCAAACCAATTTATTTCTATACATTTTATCTTTTTGCTTTAACAAAGTACAGTTAATTAATTTCATTGAATTTTTTCTTTTTTACTTCTTTATTTCTTTACATTTCTTTTCTTCTTAAGTAATAATGATGTTTTGTTTGTTGTACATATTTTTATTGGAACAAGTTTTGTTGTTGCCTATTTAAAGGATATTTTTGCTGTAATGAAAACAAAAGGGTAATGGTTTAGGGATGTTGTTAAATAGAATTAGCAATGAAAATTGATTGCGTTATTAAATGACAAAATAAGGGGGATGAAGAAATTTGTATTTTTTAATTAGTTAAAGAGAAAGAGTGAATTATTTTTAAAAATCTACTAATTTGCAGAGAAGATGTTCTAGGAAGAATTTTCTTTGTGTGTAGCTGAAAGAAAGTGTATGCATGTGTAGGCATGTGATATGTTATTTATGCATAATACTTAGTTAATTAATTTTGCGTAGCTGCGTTTTGAATATTTGCAATGTTTCTTAACTGCACAATATAAAATATTTATTATACGGAGACGCTCTGTTATCCTGTTTTGCCATTATCGCGACGGTCCAGTTATTGCAAATGTTTAATTTTTAATACTGCGGGTTCCACAGTTGCGAAATTGGGCATGAACAAGGTTTTATTTGCACCTCTTTTATTATTTTGTCCAAATTTCTCATGAATATTTCTTGCAATGACTTGATTGTAATGCTATGGCATAATTTTTAATTTAACATAAGCAAATCTATTGGGTTGTTTGCGTATAAACATTAGTCTTCTTATAGTAATTAAGTGCTTTTTATATTCGCCACCATAAAAATGGTGGGGGTATATTCATTTTGTCATTCCATTTGTAACACATCGAAATATCCATTTAAGACCCCATAAAGTATATAGTTTCTGAGTCGTGATTTCATTTTATGATGATCTAGCTATGTCCGTCCGTATGTCTGTATGTTGAAAGCACGATAGAGGTCAAATCGAAAAAGTAAGGGGTCTCATATTTTGTCAGAATATTTCTAATACACAAGGTTTGTTTGGTTTTGAAATGTGCTAAATTGGAATATTGAGAAAAGAGCTATAGCTCGAAATGCAAGAGTTGGTCAAAAAAACCATGTCCTTCCAACATCGAATAAAATGCAATTGTGCCCATACGCATTAACGTAGAGCCACGAAATTTCAACCAACACACGGACAGACGGACAGACGATCCGGGCTTAATCGACTCCTCTATTCATAAGCTTTCAGAAAATATATACTTTATTGGGTCGGAAATGAAAATTTTAGAAATTACAAACGGAATGACAAGCTATACTATATATCCTTGTGCACCACAGGTGAAGGGTATAACAAATTACAAAAAAAATATTATAAACAAAAACAACAATAAAAAAAATTTTTTTAAATTTTTAAAAAACTAAAAAAATATAAAAAAAATTAAAAAAAAAAATATAATAAAAATAATATATAAATCAAAAAATAAAATAAAAAAAAAATTGTTTGGCTCAGCTAGGATTCGATGCCAGGTTTACTCTAACCAGTCGGCCAAAGTAATGTCGCAATATTTCCCAGCGTTGTTCAAGCGTATACACAACCATATCTGTTCAGCGGAAGGATAAAACTAACTATCTGTCAAATCAGACATGAGCTAAGTGTTACCATTCACGAAATAAGCACTAATAAGCACCCTTTACATACATATGAATTGAATTGAACAATAAACGCTATTGTGGGTTAAAGGACATGTTGGCATAAATGGAAATGAGGCAGCAGAAGAAGTTGCGAAAAGAGAAGCTGCTGTGGCATTCTGTGGACCGGAACCTAGAGTTGCTCTTGGAGATGGGACGGTGTGGGCGAAGGTCCTAAATTGGGTGGAATCTATGACCCTAAGAAGGTGGATGGTGACGACCACATGTATACAGTCACGTATAGTGCTCAGAAGGCCTCTTGGCAGGAATGCAGTCAAGGTACTTAGTTATAATCGGAGGACACTGAGCTGTGTAACTGCTTTGATCACAGGGCACGGCAACTTTAAGTATCATCTGCACAGGATTAAGGTGGTGGAGGATGATGTTTACAGAATATGCTTTGAGACTGCTGAGACAGCGCCGCCTGTAGTATGCGAATGTCCGGCAATACCTGACAGTATACTTAGTACCATCGGCAGGCACACGTAGGATGTGAGTGCTATGGGAGAAATTAGTCTAGGGCAGATCTGGCGATTACAAAGGACTCTGTGATGAGGATTGTAGATAATCATCAGTCTACAATGTGAAGTCACAAAAGTCTAGAGCAAACACCTGGGATGCTACGGGACTCAGTGAGGTCGAAGACAATATATTTCTTTTGTTTTTTTGGAAGCGGTCGAAAAGGGATCCGTTTATGGAAGAGGTCTGCTTCGATATGCCCCCTGCATGTATATATAAGAACAATAAAGTACTGTTATAAAATTATTTAATCGTTTTTATGATTAAAAGTTGGTTCTCTATTAAAAGTAAAGTTGGTAGTTAAAGCCAGAAAAAAATTGTTCAAAATAAAAGAGAGCCATTGAACTAAAGGATCGACTTAGTTCTTTTGTGAACTATGAAATAAAATGACCGGTCATAATATTAATGACTACAAATAGAAAATTCGATTATTATAACTTGATCATTTTATTAGCAAATAAATTGGTTGCCACAACGACTTGTTTTCCTATGTGAAGCCGTTACACATGTGTGCATATATAAAGCCTAAACAATGGCTTTAGTACATCTCATAACTTTGTTAAATTAATCTTAAAGAATTTAATTTTAAACGCTTAAGCATACTTTACTATTGACAAATATATTTTGTTTCAGCTTTTTTAAATTGGATTTTTGTGTAAATCTTTAAGTAACGCCACCATAATAAGTTCACCGCAGACCAAAAACCAATACAAACTTTTTTTAAAATGAACAAAAAATTATGCAATTAAATAAATTTGTTAACGAAAATTTCTAACATTTTAATGACCAGCCATTAAAAAAAAAAGAAACATTCAAATACTCTCATCCAACTCGACCTCAAACCACAGCCAAAAAAAGAGCGAAAAAGGAAGCAACTTAAAAACAACGGCTAAAACAAATACTACAGCAAATCTAGTATTTAATGGTAACAATTTAATATATTTTTTATATTTAAAATTTTTTTTTTTGGAAAACGCAAAAGAAAAGTCTGTACAAAAGCGGACACAAAAATTTTTACCAGCTTAAAAAATCAATACAACCAGACAGAGGAAAAAAATGCGATAAAAATTTTTGGGAAAACAAAATGCGAAAAAAAAGAACGTTTAGAAAAAGGTTAACAAAATTGACAAAGTAAGAGTAAAACAGCAACAATACAATTGAAAAAAAAAAATAAAAAAATAAAAATTTTTTGTAATAAAAAATTGAACGCACGCACACTTGTACAAGTTCACAGAAATACACTCATATTGAGGATATAAAAAATGCAGTTTGTGTGTAAAAGCTAAAAAAATATTGAACAAAAAATAAAACTAAAAGATTTTGCTAACAACGTTCTTCTATGTCAAACAAGACAAAAACAAAATTCAAACCTGAACTAGCGACGAAGGCAAAAGTAACAGCAAAACGAAAAAAAAACGGTGGAGAAGTACAAGTAAACGAAACAAATTTTGTACCAAAATTAAGGATTTCAAAATAAAAATTGTTTCAGAAAACATGATTATCATTCTTATATCATCATTATTTGGTTTATGCACAACATCATAATCATCATTACCAAGAAGATGCTACTCTACAACTTTTACTACTTCATGTTATTACCAACACAGCTGCAAACTCATGCATACAACTAACACCGCTCCATTTCAATTTACCCCATCCCACCATTGCCGCTACCATTGCTATTCAATTCTTCCTGTTGGCGTTTAATACTGAGTTTGTACGTGTATGCATGTCGATGAGTGTGTTTACGTTACTCTTTATGGAAGGCTTTTTCCAAACGCATATACTCACTTTTTTCAACTACAATTTTTTCCGAATTTTTTTTTACTTTCTTTCTTAATGACTGCGGCTGAGTTGCCCACCCAACGCATCAATACAAACGCGAACGAATGTCCATTGCCGGAGCAATGAAAAAAAGATGGAAATTATAAAAAAAAAGTACGAAATATATTTCCTAATTCTATTTTTTATTTTAAGCCAACAACTTCAAACAATTTTTCTACTCTTCCCCACAACGAACTACGGGGTATTTTAAATTTGTTGAGACATTTGCAACAGTTATGGAATGCAAAACAATTTCGAAGTGACTGTGTACTCTGCAGTACGAGTTTCATAAAAGCGAAATTTCTGCAAATAGAACAATAATTTTTACGCACATTTTTGGCCCACTAGAAGTGTTCGGTTTTTGTTTCTTTCTTCTTTGATCTTCGGGTGAATTTTAAAACCCGTATATTTCTTAAAAGGTTTTACGGAATCGGAATGAGATAATTTTCTTATTTATTAAATTAAAATTTTCTACAAAAAACAAAATCGGTTGTATCAGAATTGTTGCTAATCGTGTAGTTGTATCTACAGGAATTCATTTAAAACTATCAATGTAATGTCATCGCTATGAAATTATAATTCTTCCAAAAACAGTTTTATAACCACACAACAACAGTTCGATTGCAAGTACAGAACCATTTGATGTCTGTTTACTGGTAGGCTTGTTGAAATATACCCGTCATCTAGTTTGAAAATTTTCCAAAGCGTCCATTGAGAGTATCAGATATTTCACTTGACTTCTAAAAACCACCATCTTTTGTGTACTTGACAAAAAACATAAAGTTTATAACTGGTAACGGTCGTATTAGTAAGTAATCGTGGTCTTGTGTGAGGTTATTCCACTGAGTACGGCCTTGGAAGAAAGAGCAGTGAAATTTGGTTGCATTTTACAGAGGATGGAGTGAGTCGTGCTACATGCAATTCTTGCGAAAGCTCTTTGAACATTGCAGAAGGATCTTTTAAAAATCTCAGTCACCACTTGAAGTCCAAATATTCTTCAACGCCTTGGTTGAAGAATGACTGGCACCAAATCAGCATACATTTCTCTTCAAACTTGCAACTCACCAGCTTATAACTGGCTACCAGATCGCAGTCATCTACCAGCTCACAATGTATATTGCAACAACAAAGAATTACACGATTTATTCGAAAACCTCCTCCGATTCTTTAGTGTTATATTTTCCAGTTTTCTAATATTCAAATAAAAAGATTTTGTTGAAAATAGCCGACTACAGCAGAAAAAAAAATATTTTGATTGTGACATATTTTTATTTTTCCATAAAATAAATCAAGGCATATCCATGGATATGCCTTGAAATAAATGTTAGAATTCCAACATATTTTTCTTTATTTGCGTTTGTTGTTTTAAAATAAATATGTAATATTTTTAATTTTGTATTAAAATTGGTTTGTGGATGTGTTAACACGCCTACTTGGGAAGATGGACCATAAGCTATAGCAGCTGCAACGCCTTGTTGTGGAGCATCATTGAGCCAAGTAACTGGGATTGAATTGTTGTGCTGACTTTGCATTGGTTGCCTGTACAAGTGCAAAGAGTTTCAGATGCCTTCACCTAAAACTAACTACAACGGCAAAACTTGAACGTAAGATGATTTCTGGATCACTTAAACTTAACTAACTATAACAGCAGATATTGGAGTTAAACTTGGCCACCGAAATGCCAATCAGCTTTCGATTTGGTAACTATAATTTGGTTCTATTTAGGAGATAGTTGAATAACCAAATGAGAATTATAATGTCTTTTCTATTTTCTAATATAATATTGTTATGATATGTTACAGTATTTCTTATGAAAAATATGAACAAATTATATTCTTAGATAAATAGAGAGACCGATAGTTGCCAATCCGAAATAGCTTGAGGAGTCTGAGAGATTTTTGAAAATACAGAAATTTTTATTAAGTTACCTATAAAGTTTATTCTATGGATTTCCTCTAGCCACGTTTCCTTTCTTTCTTCGTTGTCCATTCAGCGGCATCTTACATAAAAGGCGAACATTTCATTTTAGTAATCTTTCTGACACGTCGCAGCTAGCAAGGCCACAAAAAGTATCACAGAGTATCTACTGAAGATCAGCCTTTTGTAAGCCTGTTTTTTCAACTTCACTTATATAGAGGTCGCTGGCAGCCCAACATAAGGGGTTTTGTTAACTGACTGAATAAATAAAATTGGAAGCCACTTTAATTTATTTCAATCCCTATTGCTACTGAACGTTAAGCACCTGGAAATACAAAAGAATTGGATAATGCATACACGATGAATAGTTTCATGTTAAATGTCCAATTTGTTCCACGGAATATTAAGATGCCTTTGGTGGCAATTTGTATTCATTTAGCTTTAAAAAACGTTGGATTCTACCTAATTTAACAGTCGCTAAATAAGAAAATCTTGTCGATTGTTCATAACCTATTATACTTGCTTAAAATTTTCGCATTCATAACAATTTTCAATTAACTAGTTCATCACAATACCAGCCATAAATACCCTGTTTTCGAAAATAGAAGAACAATTTTTAACGTATATATTCTTAAGTTTTCAAAGAAATGCGGTCCAATAATGCCTCCCACCCAAAAACCACAACAAAGCATTACATCTTTTAGGTCACGTTGGCAGCTTTTGAAAAGCCTCTGGCTACACCAAATTCGCAAATTCGGCTTAAAAGCACATGCCTTATCAATGAAATAGGAAAAAATATGAATCGCAGATTAGTTGAGAAAGTAATATAGAGACCGTTTTAAAGCAAAATTTCGAAATCTATGAATCTATGCGTAAGAGATATCACTTGTTCTAGGGATGTTATTAAAGAGTAGTAATTAAACAAGCGTTCCCTTGACTCATTGCGGGAAGTTACCATTTAATACATTTTAATTTCTACTATTGAGGTAGTGACTTTGGGTATTCGTTATACATCACATTTGGGTTAATGGTTTTAATGTTTTTCTTTCAAAAATAACTCATACATACAATCATTTTATACACTTTCTTTGTTGTTGTTTTTCTTTTTAGTTCATAGAACCCTTAACCGAACTGAACAGCCATCCATCCATCCTTTCAGTTAGTCATTCATTCTTTTTTAGACTCTCGTAGGTCCGCTGCTAAATGTGTACGAGTATGTGACTGTGTAGTTCGATTGTGTGTTAAGGTGGCATTATCATCATCATGACGCTTCAATCGTACTAAACAAAGCATTACTACGATGACTAGGTTGATGTAGTCAAACAAAATCGGTGTATAAAACATATTTCGCGCTTTGTATAAAACTTGGGAAAAAAATATTTTCAAAATAGGTTTGGTCTTGCCAAAGGGGTTACACAAAATTAAAAAAAAGGATACAACGCACACATACAACCATAGAAACACTTATACATATCTAGAGTAAAAGAAGAAAAAAAAAAATATAAAAGAAAAACTTGAAAAAAAATGTTTTGAATTTTTTTTTAGTTCTCCCACCCATATTTACTCATACACTGACCGAGTGGGTTATTCTTTTTAGTCCTGTCTAAAGGTTTGAGTATTGAAATTTTTTTTCTGTCGCTCTTGCTCTCTTTCTATGAATGTATTATTTTTAAGTTGTTTTATGTGTTTTCGTATGTGTATGAGAGTGCGTTTATGTTGTTGTTTTTATTTTGGTGTGTGTGTTTGTGTCAATTTCTGTTTTATTTATTTCGTTACACTGTGTACTCGAGTTTGAGGAAAAACGTAGTTTTGAGAAGGCTTAACAAACTTCAGATATAGTAGTTTATGTATACACACATACACACGTGTATAGGAATAAAGTGTGAGTTTTCAAACCTTAACCATGGTCAAATCTCTAACCCTTTACTTACATCCTTAAACCCCTAGCGACTCGAGCGAGTGTGGGTTAGCAATACGTTTCGCTGTTGCGAAAACCCACAAAAGATTGCCGTGGCAGGACTATGACCAATAGCAATAACAAAAAAGACGTCAGCGCCATAGATTTTCATATTCATGTTAATTATACCACTGTCGTCCTTTTTCATTTCCTATTTCCGGTTTTTTTTTTCTATGTCTCTCTTAATTTTTATTTAAATTTTCACCAGTGCTTAAAATTATACACTTCGTGTTGGCTTTTTAAATTCAGCCAACCAGCCCGTCACAGCCTTAAACCACTAATAAAACAAAATAAATAAATTAAAAAAAAAGGAAAAAATTCTTTTGTTTAGAATTTAAATTCTCTAAATAGCCCTTTTTTGTTGCAGCAAAAATTCATTTTTTATTTTATTTTTTGTTGTAATAAAAACTGTGTTTTCTTTTATTTTTTGCTAATATTTTATAGAGTCTAAATTGTTTTAGGAGTTTATTGGTTTTTATATGCCTGTGCTGTGATTTCTTTCTTTATTTGTGGCACACGACTGGCAATAACATTTATGCAAAAAATCAAAAAAATATTAACATGAAAAATTGTTTACTCTGTCACCTTTTGCCCTGAACTTAGATGACCGTCGATTTTTTTTATTCGTTTTTAAAGCCAATAAATTGTTGCTTTTGTGACGTATTCATATGGATTTTTGCTATGCCAGTATTTATTTTTGTTTTAATTCTTAATAACTGGGTTATTAGTTTTGTGTTACAAAACAGATTTGTTTCTATTAAATTCGCTGTTTATTAAATCTGTGATTCTAAATATCATATGCCGTATCAGCCCTTTAATTTGTATTCGTTGTGGATTAGCATAGACTGAAATCAATTACTATTGAAGAATTGCCTTTAAAAGTGCATTTTAAACCTATAGTTTTTTGGAAATTTGAAAGGTTTATTAATTTAAGAGGATGTGTTAGAAGTTCTCTAAACTTTGGGGGCTCAAAATGTAAAACTCCATATATATTTGATATGTAAAAACTATAGTACTTGCCCGATTTCAACCAACTTATAAAACGCTCAGCAGAAATCATGACTTTAAAAACGTTCAATCACAACCCTGCTAACACAAAATTTTGAGTCTTCCTAACATGTAGTAATGTCACAACACTACAGATACACTACAGATAAAAGAAAAGCAACCTTAAGGCCTCGTTACTTTTACGTTTAGGAACACGCTCCGAATCTGCAGATCCGTTTTCCTTTAGGAACTTATGAATGTGTAAATAGGCACTATATCGTAAGCTTAACGCCGTGTTGCGGAAAACCTGATAAAATTGATTTTCTCTTCTTTTTACGTATAAGCAGTGTTGTCAACAATATTTATAACGTAGCTTTTTTGATTGCTTTTATACTTTTAAATATATTTATATATTCTTAATGTAGTTTAAAGAGTTTCTTATTTTTAAAAAAATTTTTATAGTAGAAACGTAATATTAATTTATTACAAATTATTTTTAAAATTTATTTCTTATCGCCACAGCTATGTATTGAATTTATACTGGTGACATGCTGTAGTAGTTAAAGTGTAATTGTTTAAAACTAATGTACCTTATTTCGAAAAAAAACAGCAGATGTAAAAAATTTACATAAAAATGTTTTATTTAGAGGCTTTGAACCACTGCAGACAGACGTGGATAGGGTTTACGTCGGCAGCGACATTGATCCGACGGTGGTCTAAACCACTGGGTTGGAGCCGTGCCTCCAACCAATGCCTCTGCGACAATGCTGCCCTCCTCAGCATGCCACAGGTAGCAATTTAATAACATTAATTCTTGGTTCATGCAATTGCACCTTGCTTTGGAGATCGGGCTATCTAATCCCTTAATGAGTTTTTCGCTACCGGCTTAAGGCAATCAGCAACAGATTCCGGGGGGCGGTCTCGGAAAAAATCTGAATTGACTCACCGAATAATTACTTCTGTTGAGGAGGCAACAGCAACCAGAACGAGACGTGGACCGAATCCACCATTCGCTCTGTTCTGTTGAGAGCACCCGAAAACATCCGTGTTAACCGAAGTCTGACCAAAGGTCAGCCATCAGCGCTCACTTCCGAATCCGTTTTCCGCTTGGAATAACCACAGCCACCACGTGTACTCCGAAGTGAGCTCACCAATAATCAGACAGAACAATGTCCTGGGGCGTATTGATTCCCGTGGTACCAGATAGTTTCGGTCACTGGTCAGCCTAGGAAATGTCTTCGACCAGAGATCATTTTCTTCCAAATTATGGCTCTAAGAAGCCAGAGGTGTTGGCTCACCACTATACCCCGAGCTAGCAAACACCAAGGCCTGGAAGAATGACCAAGGATCTATGCCTTGGGGGAACCACTGCAGACAATATTTTTGGTGGATCATCGAATAATTGTTTTAAATTTATTTTAAAAAAAAAATAAAAAAAAATGTGAAAATAATGAAATCAAGAGCCGGATAACACTCATTTTGCGTTTTTATTTCACTATTGGACATCGTTGTAAATTTGGTAAAAGTGTTGTATTGAAGTTGGCTTACCTCCATCAACTGTATTTTTTCATCGGTGTACGGTTACATATTGCTTTATGCAGCATAATATATGCAGATTGCTATATTCGGCTTGCCGAAAGCACCTAAAGCACATAAAACATTGAATTTTTCTTGATGTGGTTCGGTAATGGCATGAGATTTGTCTAATTTCCAAAAGCGGCAATTCTGTATATTGACATGACCATTTAACCAAAAGTGCGCTTTATCAGATTACTAAAGAGTTTGTCGCATTGAACTATGAGTCAATCCGTGATAAATTGCCAAACTCAATGCATATTCATTCATCAGGTAATCGCAGTTCAGAGAGATCCTTTTTATTTATCTATATATATAAAAGAGTAACGTGACTGACTGACTGATTCATCATCGCACAGCCCAAACGCAAAGAGCTAGAGATAATTTGGACAATCGGTTCCTCTTTCGATGTATAGCTCCACTAAGAAGGGATTTTTGGAAATTTGTACTTTATGGGGGTAAAAAAGGGTAAAATCGGTAATCGGTAAAAATTATACAAATTAAATTGAAAAAGTATTGTAATTTGCACCAAAAATAAGCTGACAGATGTCTGGCCTTTTTTTTAATTTTCAACCCCTAAGGTGGAAAAACGGGTAAAAACTATAATTTGGTACTTTTTTGGTACCCTGCGTAACTTCCAAACACATATAGCTAGGAAAAAGGTTTAAACTGTTTTAAGTAATCCGCGAAAAAATATTAACAGGGATTTGCCACTTTTTAAAAATTCACATGTATAAATGGTAAAAATTTTCCCTTTCTTTGGTAATTTTTTTAAAAGAAACTTTTCTAATATTATTCAATGGAGCAAAATTTGATAATTATTATTTCCCAATAGAAATGGACAATTATTTATGTGAAATTTTTGGAAACTTTTTTGAGGCAAAAAAGGTAGCGAGAAGGGGAAAACTCCGGAAAATGTATGTAGATAATTAATAATTGGACGGACAATTTTCACAAAATTTTTAATTGGGATTTCACCAGACATAAAAAATTATGTAATTTAGTAAAAATTGAAACATATTCATATAACAAAACTAAACTAAGAGCTGTGTCACAGAAACAGTGCTGCCAATTCACGACAAAACTGGTTGAAAAATTATCTAATACAAAAACAAGTAAGAATGCGATATTGGGACGTGCTTAGTCTGAAAATACACTTTATTATTATGTCCATAGGTGCAGTGACAACATCGTAACATAGTCTAAATATCAGTTTTAGTGTTATACGTAATTTTGCTTTATTATTTTCGGCGTCATCTGTGTTTTTAAGCTTTTAATAATTTTTAAAAGATTTCGTTAATCTTGGTTTTTGAATTCTTGTATTGTTCACTGTATTCTACTGGTCGGTCAAGCCCTTTCATTTGATATCAATGTAGTGGGGTTGAAGAAGTGGAAACCATCTGAAATCTTAACTTCATAGTTAGATGTATCCTGCAGGTCAAGCTCTTTCGTTTGATATCAATATTGGGGGAGTTGAAGAGGTTAAATTTTTAATTATCAGATTTGGCCCATATATAATTTTATTGTATGACATTTTGTAGTGTCGGCCATCATGGATTTAAATATTTCTTTTATTTTTATATATCTCGGTTACATTCTAATTTGGATGCATTTTTAGCAAAGCATTTTCAGCCATTGTTCAAACATATGTAAAGAACGATATTACAGATAAACCGTCAAGTTGTGTAATAGTAGACCTGATACATGATGTCAAAATCTTAAACAAATACATGCAATTTCTATCCTATAAATACTTAGTACTAAGTACAATTGATGCCAAATAAAACTTTATGACAATTATTCTGTGTTTATTTATTCTCTCTGCAATAATTTTTGATCTTAAACGTGCTGATGATATTTTTATCATAATTTTGCCCTCCAAGTAAAAACACCAACTGCAGCAGAGAGCGCAACAGTCATATAACATTTTCATTAAAAGAAAAAAAATTATTTTTTTCTCTATTTTATCGTCTGCTTCTATTTACAGAATTTTATTACTGTTTACGTTTTTCCATCATATTTTTCTGGTTTTTTTATTTTTAAAAGATTTTTTTTTGTTAGAAAAAAGATTTTCAAACAAGGAAAAAACACGAACAAATGTTAAAAAATTAGAAAAAACGACTTAAACGTTTTAAAAAGAAACAAACAAAAATAACGAACAACGTCTAGTTCAGCATTATTTTTATTCTTTTTTTGTTGCTGACGGTAATAAAAATAGCAGCCATCAACAAGGGGGAATGCTAGCGACTTTGTTTCTTTTTGTATCAGTTTTTTTTCTTTTATAAATATTTTTTCTAAATTTAACTGTTTTTTTTTTCGATTTGATTCTAACAATATAAACAATATATGTATGTATAAACCTAGGTCATGTCCATGTTTTGTATATAATATTTTTTTATTACTTTTACTATTATTGTTGTTGTTTTTTGTAATATTTAGCTTTGGCTGGTTAGTTGGAATTTGTTAGAATTGATTTCATATATGTATGTATGTACAAGCAGCAGAAACGGAAAAAAGTGTTGTTTTTTAAGAATTTTTTTTTTTAACAAAATAACTGAATTTTAACCTATATCCTTTATGTTTTGATTGTATTGGATTAGAAACATAAACGCATATGTACATAACTGTTCATTCATATGTATTTGTTTTTATACCCGCCACCAAAAAAATGGTGGGGGTATATTCATTTTGTCATTCCGTTTGTAACACATCGAAATATCCATTTTAGACCCCATAAAGTATATATATTCTGAATCGGGGTTTGATTTGATGACGATCTAGCTATGTCCGTCCGTCTGTCCGTCTGTCCGTCTGTTGAAAGCACGATAGAGGTCGCACCGAAAAAGCTAGGGGGCTCAAATTTTGCCAGAATCTTTCTTATAGACAAGGTTTGTTTGGTATTGAAAATGGGCTAAATCGGAATATTAGGAAGAGAGTTATAGCTCGAAAAGCAAGAGTAGGTCGAAAAAACCGTGTCCTTCTAACATCGAATAAAATGGAATTGTGTCCAAACGGATAAACGTAGAGTCATGAAACTTCGGATATATATTTCTCGAGTCAAAAGAATATTTCTCCCCAAAAATTGCTTAAATCTATGCATTAGAAAAGGAGTTATAGGTCAAAATGTACGAAAATTTATACCGATCAGTGTATATTTGAAATTTAAAACGTAATAAAACTGACAAAACTATATGTACGGTTCTGAAATTTTGCAAACATGGATTTTTGGTCAAAGTCTTCGTTATAACGGAAAATAAATGTGCCACGTCCACTTTTTTTTTTAATTTTTATAAAAATATATTAGTCATATTCATTTGCATTTATTCATTGCAGATGGCGACATCTGTTGAAGGCGCCACTACATTTTGCAAACACTGAGGATGATGTCTTTGCTAAACATCACGTAGAACACTAGATGACTCTAGTAACATTTTTTTGCCCAAACTACAAAGGAATTTTATAGGGGTTTGTGAAAACGAAAATGACCGAAGTTTGTTGACAAAAATTAACTAGAGTAATGATTTGTGCCCAACTTTACATATAGTTGTACACACAGTCTTATGAGGTTTAAGATTTAAAAATATTAAAAAAACTGTGCATCAGTAGATTTAAAATAAGTATTTGAATATTTAAAATACATATTTTAACTAAATTTTTTTTATTTATCTATTTTTTTGTAAAGGGTGGTTATATTTTAAGGGCCACAGGGTGATTCAAAATAGACATGCTCAGCATTTTGCTAAAACGGGAAACTTATTAGTAAGATTTTGATTTTTAAAGTTCTATAACATTTTACTTTTAAAAGATTTTCAAACGAAATAAGTTTTGTATAATTTTAAAATTTGTTAGCCATTAGTACATGAAAATAAATTGTTTATAATGTTAAGAGATAATTTTTTTTTATCTTTAGGTCTAAATTTTCCTAAATTCCTTTTTTTAATACACCATAACTTCTAGAAAACATAAGATAACAAAAAGAAATTAACATCATTTAGTAGATAAAACTCTCCTCTATACCCCTATACCCCACTGTATACCCGGGACGATCCGAGCGTGATCACCAGACCAATTTTTGTGACACAAGGTCAAATACTTTTGCAAAATTTTAGTAAAAGAGCTAAACAAATTTTTTTGTAAAGTGTTTTTTTTAAGTATTTTAGTTTTTATACCCGCAACCAAAAAAATGGTATATATATATTCTTAATCGGGGTTTTATTTTATGACGATCTAGCTATGTCCGTCCGTCTGTCCGTCTGTTAAAAGCACGATAGAGGTCCCATCGAAAAAGCTAGTGGGCTCAAATTTTGCCAGAATATGTCTTATACACAAGGTTTGTTTGGAATAGAAAATTGGCTAAATCGGAATATAAGGAAGAAAGTTATAGCTCGTAATGCAAGAGTAGGTCGAAAGAACCATGTCCTTCCAACATCGAATAAAATGGAGTTGTGTCCACCAGCATCTACGTATGAGTCATGAAACTCCAAATATAAACTACCTGAGCAAAAACAATATATCTACCTAAAAATTGCCTAAATGCATGCATTAGGAACGGAATTAGAGATCAAAATGTACGAAAATTTATACCGCGCAGTGTATTTTTCAGTATGTTCAAAATTTTAAACCTAATAAGAGTGACAAATTTAGATCTACGATTCTGAAATTTTGCAGGAATTGCTTTTTGGTCAAAGGCTTTCTTTTGACGGAAAATAAATATGACACGCCAACCTCCTATACAACGTTTGCTCTCAAATTCTTATAATTTCTCTATAAATCGAATAATAAAGGACTTTATTGAAATATCTAAGTTGTATTTATTAGCATAAATAACTTCGACACACCTACTATAACGCCCACTTTTCACGTTATCTACTGTTAATGAAATTTAAATTTATAAAACCGACAAAATTAGAGGTATGATGATAAAATTTGCTACGGAAATCCTTCTAGTCAATGTTATTGTTATGCCAGAAAATTTAGGTGACACGCCGACTCTTACGCCCACATCCTATACAATGCCTTATCTCAAATTCATATAATTTCTCAATGAATAAATATTTTGGAAGAATTACGGACTATATTGAAATATCTAAGTTGTATTTATTAGCAGAAATTTTATAAACACGCTTACTTTAACGCCCATTTTCACTGAAACACTTAATTTACGAAAACATTTTACCAGCATATCGAAGTTATAAAGGGTGGGTTAATTTTAAGGGCCGATTGATGATTTTGAATAAAACACAAATTATTTAGGAAATTATTATCATTTCTTTTTTAATGATAATGTTTGTATGGTTCAATTATGTGTGGAACAAAATATCGGCCAAATGGCCCCCGCGACCTCAACGGCACACCTCGATCCGATAGTCCAAATTTTCAATAACATTGCTGATGCTCAATTGTTTGGCACGATGATGAGTCGAAGTTGACTGTTTTTTTGCCACACTATCGTGAAAAACAGGAATGCTTCTCATTTCACGAATTAAGAAGGCATTCATAGATATTCTAACATTTTATACAGACCTGTTTTAAATTTAAAATTTAACCACCTTCTACAAAGAAAGTGATGTTTATTTTAGAGATTATTCCAAGCGATTAACAAAATAATAAATATTGTGCTTTAAATGTACACAGAATTGGTGGTGGGTATAAAAGATTCGGCACAGCCGAATATAGTGCTCTTACTTGTTAATATTTAAAAATTGTTAAAGTGATAGATGCCAAAAGTTTTAGGTGTAAAAATTTTTAATTTAGTTATTTAAAGTATTTTTATTAGAAATCAATTTAAACTTTAGATAAAAATTTAAAAATATTTAAAAAATTGAAAAAATTAAACCGTAAGGAATTAAATGTAATCAGTCATTGACAAGGAGCGTAATGCTGATAATCGCCTGTTAACATTGTAAATTGGACGAAATCTGTAACAATATCTAAGAAAATTCTTAAAAGTTCTGTTGGTTAGTTGATAGAATTTTAATTTAAATAAAACTTAATTTGTCTGTGTAAGAAATTTAACGAAATTAAATAATAATTGTATTAAAAAGATTGTCTTTTTTCTTTTATTTTTAGGCCAAAATGAATGATCACCACAATAATCTGCAAAAAGGTAATTTATAAAAGTATTACAAAGAAAATGGTTTTTCTCAAACTCTAAAAAGAAAAATAGACAAATAGAATATAACATATAAATAGAAAATTTAAATATTAGTTTAAAAATAGACAATATCAACTTAAAAGTTTATCTAAGTTGTTGACATATTAGCACTTGAATAACATCCTACTAATATAATAAATGCAGATATTTGTTACTCAATCATGCAAAAACGGCTAAAGGAACTAAATGAAATTCGGCACATATAATAGATAACAACCTAGATTAACACATAGGCTACTTTATATCGTGATAACCGGGAGAAGCCGTTGGCAACTCATCATTACAGAGCCTAAACGGGTTGTTTGTGTTGTAAATATTTTCATTTTTGTTGTAAGTTTCGACTTTTCTTTCACGTTTTCAAATCCGAATTTTCAAATTAATAACCCTACTAGGTTATGCCGATAACTTTGCAGACGAAGTCACGGGCACAAGCTAGTATTTATTTAAATATTTTAATAAATAGTGTACTAGTCTGCTTGTTACATAACGACAATATGGTGTTCGTTTCTTCGCCCGGTTAATAAAATTACAAAATAATTTGTATTTTAATAAAATAAATAATAACCGAAGACTAAGGTAGATCAAATAGCGCAATGTCAAAATGTGTTGCATTTGCTTTAATTTCATTTATTCATACAGAAATTGAAAATGAGATGTTCGGGTTTTAATAACTATTTTTAAGAGGACTTTATTGTACTAAATTTATTTATATTTGTTGTTTAAATACCCTTTATCATGGATTTTATACAAATACTTGTAAAATCCGGCGCGAATGAATGAAAATGCATTCTAAATTTAAATTGAATATCAAGTGCAAGAACCTAAAAATTATAACTTTTTTTTATGGGTGTGGCACTGCTCACTTTTCTATTCACGAAATTATATAGTCATGACAGCTCAATATGTGCGCAAAGTTTTAGAAAAATCGGTCAAGTGCAAGTAGCTAAAAATGATAACTAATTTTTTATGGGCGTAACCCCGCCCACTTTTTGCCACCAATAAACACTCCCTGAAATGTGAACAACAACTTGCCAAAGTTTGAGTCCGATCGGTTGTACAGTTTCGGAGTCTACAGCTAACACTCACACACACAAAGATTTTCACTTTTATATTTATATATAGATGTATAATTTTTTAATCTAATTGTATTAATCTCAACCGATAATTACAACTCTTGCATTCTTGATATAAAAGCAAAGATCTTCTTAAATTTTGATTTGTTGTAACACTTCGCCGTTGCATATACCTGTATAAATATGCGTTCTAATAACCTCTTTATGAAGGCATATTCATATAAATTAGTACAACAAAGCAACTTTTTAGAGACATAAATGTCAATATTAACTCATAAATCAGGGGTGGAAAAGTCCTTATGAATAAAAAATAATGTTAAGGAACAAACTTATCCTTTATTATCTACTAATATTTCTTATTATTTTCTACAAATTTTTTCATTATTTTTATTAGTTTGGATATATATACCAATATTTATATGTATTAATTTATTTATTTTTAAATTAGGACTATTTTTTTTTTTCTTCTTTGTACAAGTTTAGGGGCTTATACTGTAATAAGTGCTTTTAATTAAAAAAACAATTGATTAAAAAATTTATATATTTGTTAAACATGTAAAACACCAAATATAAATTAATCAAATAAAGAAAATCTAATTTTCCATCCCTGCATAAATAAGGCGAATTTAAAAATATTGACATTGTACTTCCCGATTGTTGTTGCTTTTATGTTTAAACATTTTTTTTGTTACTTGTGTGTGAGATAACTTATTAAGGATTGCGATAAAAGTAATTTGTCTATTAATTTTTTTTTTGCAATAACCTTTTCTTTGAGTCACTCTAATTGAAATAAATTTTGTTTAGTAGGCTTTGAAATAAATTTAAGACAATTTTATAAAATAACATATCCAAGTAGAAGATTTTATTTATCTCAAAATATTGAACGAATTGAAAATTTTAAAAACCTTTTTAAGACATACATATGTACATTCATATAAAAAATAGTTTGGGGATCTAAAAGTTGGTCCGAAAACGGTTTCTAGAGTTCTAACAAAAGCTTAAGAAAGACTTGAAGATCACTAGAAAAGCTGTTTCTGTAAACTAAAAGGACATCTGCGATATAAATAAGGCGAACAAAGAACACGGAAACAAAGCAGCTTGTCAAATGTCAAATGTTTCTTTGAAAAATTTGATTGGAGGACGAGACGTATATTTAGCTGACTTCTAACAGATTCCAGGCTAGAAAATCTTCACTGCAGTCCTATGGCTTAATGTGGACGACAAATTCAATAATAATTCCCGGTGTATCAATAATAATTCACTTGTGTTGAGAGCTGCAGATCTTTTGTGACGACAGGTACTAAACAAGGAAATGTATGTATGTATATCGTTGAGTGCTTTAAAATTCCTTAAGCCCCTTGTTATAAATCATTAAGTGTCTACTATTTTTTTGGGTTGACCAATACTCTTGCCATAACAGCAAAGCGATGTTAAAGTGGTACTTGAATAATAATGTGGACTTGTGTTTTGTTAAGCAATTCCACCTAACTGTCTATAACGCAGGTGAAATTGGCTTTGGTTCAAAAAGAATTTAAAGCAATAACAATAGTCCTCAATATTGCCGAAAATTTATACGGCTAAGGACTTGGATGTCAGAAAAGACTGATAGAGCATGTAAGGATAAAAGGAACAAGGGTTTAAGAAACAAAAGGTAAACTGAGCGGACTCTAAGGTACTCTATGGTACTGGGGGCACTAATAGCGTTATTAAGGGTAATTATCCGATAAGACCTTGAATATTGAGAATTAGGCAGATATTAATTTATTGCTAGCAGTGCCAGCTAGAGGATATTGCCGAATTCATTACGCCTCATAGCACTGATCTTTGCCAGTTTATTTCATTTTCTCTCTCTTCCTTCTCTCTTCAATTTTTTGTTTACCCTACTTCTAATACTATCTAATCTTCAGACTTAATTATGTAATTTTATTAATATATTGTTTTTATTTCTTCGAGCTAAAGATCACTTTTTTTATAAAAATTATTATTTTATTCCGATATTTCGCTACCACCTTGGGTAGCTTCTTCAGGGAAAGTTTTTACAATTTATAACAATTAACAATTAAAATATAAAAATTGTTCAAAAACAAATTTTTTTAAAAAAGGCGGGAAAAATTTTTTTTGTTTACATCTATATATATAAAAGTGAAACTCTGTGTGTGTGTGTGTGTGTGTTAGCTATAGACTCTGAAACTGTAAAACCGATCGGGCTCAAACTTTGGTAAGTTGTTGTACACATACCGGGGAGTGTTTATGGATGAAAAAAAGTGGGCGGGACCACGCCCATAAAAAATTACTTATCAGTTTTAGCTACTTCCACTTGACCGATTTTTCTGAAACTTTGCAGACATATCGAGCTGTCATGACTAAATAATTTCGTGATAAGAAAAGTGGGCGGGGCCACGCCCCTAAAAAAGTTTTAACTTTGAGGTACTTGCACTGGACTGATTTTTCTGAAACTTTGCACACATATTAAGCTATCGTAACTTTATAACTTCGTGATTAAAAAAGTGGGCGGGGCTACGCCCATAAAAAAGGCTATAATTTTGAGGTACTTGCATCAGACCGATATTTCTGAAACTTTGCACACATATTAAGCTGTCATGACTAAATAATTTCAAGATTAGAAAAGTGGGCAGTGCCACGCCCATAAAAAAAAGGTATAATTTTGAGGTACTTGCACTGGACCGATTATTCTGAAACTTTGCACACATATTGAGCTATTATGACTTTACAATTTCGTGATTAGAAAAGTGGGCAAGGCCACGCCCATAAAAACAATTTTAATTTTGGGATACTTGCACTGGTCCGATTCTTCTGAAACCTTTCACACATATTGAGCTGTTGTGACTTTACAATTTCGTGACTAGAAAAGTGGAAAATGCCACGCCCATAAAAAAATTATAATTTTTAGGTTTTTGCACTTGATATTCAATTAAAATTCAGAATGCATTTCGATTCATTAAGGGGCGTAGCAACGCGCGCCGGGTTTGGCTAGTTTAAAATAAATAACAAACGAAAATTCAAATACATACATATATCACAAAAAATATTTTTGTCAACAATTTTACAATTTTTTTAAAAAGGCGGGAAAATTATTATGTCAACATTTAAAATATTGTACAAACAAAAATTTAATGCATACATATAAAATATTACAAATTACAAAAACTTTTTAAATATTATACAAACAAAAAATACAGATGCATATAATATATTATATTAAAACTAACTGGCTAAAAAACTAACATAGTTCTAGACCTTATTAACTAATAGCCTATAATTCTGTGCAACATTAGCTGTATCAGTTTTATAATTAATTCCTTGAGTAGACGGTACTTTTATAATTTGCAACATTTCCAATATACATACATATATCTACGTCTATAGTTATTCTCTGTATTTAAAACTGTTGTGTTTTCAAAATCAGGATAATGATTGGAATTAGTGCAGTGTAATGATAATGCAGTTTTTTGTGCAGTTGTTGTATTCCTGTTCTTTTAGTCTGACTTATGTCAAGCTAACCTAGTTTTAAGTTTATTTTTCGTTGTACCTACATATACCTTATCACAATTTTCATTATTATTACCACTACATGGTATTTTATAAACTAAATTAGACCTATCTAATTTATCTATTCTATCTTTCGTTTTACTAAATATTCTACCTAATGTGTTATACATTCTATGGCCATTGTATATTTCCTACTGTCATAAATTTGAGATTTCTCCAATCTTTCAGATAAAAGAGGAACATAAGTTACTGATTTATGAATTTTAGGTTCAATAATAGTTCTTGCATCTAAATTGTCCTGTTTTCTAAATTGACTTATCAATCTACAAATCAACTGGGTCGGATAATTATTATCAATTAAAATATTTTTAATATTCTCTATATTCTTTCTATGAAATACCTTATCACTAATCTTCAAAATTCTCTCAATTAGATTTCTTGCTGTATTTATGATAATTCTTTTCGGGTGTTTTGAATAATAATGAATGATTCTTCCAGAAGACGTGGGCTTCTGGTACCAATCTATTAATAATTGTTCACCCTTTCTTATTACTAATGTATCCAAATAAGGAATTTTTGAGTTACATTCCTTTTCAATAGTAAATTTTATATTATCATGAAAAGAATTGAAAGTTGTTAATAAATCATCAACAATTTGATTAGGAACAATCAAAAATAAATCATCAACATATCTCGTAATTATTTTTTGTTCCATATCTAATTTTCCAATACAACAATCTAATAATTTCTCCATAACAATATCTGCTATAATAGTAGAAGCTGGAGATCCCATAGGAAGACCTTTCTGTTGTATATATATCCTATTATTATATCTGAAATATCTATTAACCATTAAACAAAATTTCAGAATACGTAGAAAAAGATTATCATCTCTCATTGTATATTCTTCTATCAATTCCCATTTCTCCTCTATAATATCCAAAGCTACGTCCATTGGTATACTTGGAAATAAAGATACAACATCAAGTGAAATTAACTTTTCACTATTATGTATCTTTAAGTTCCGTATTTTTTCTCTAAATTGTAAAGAATTCTTTACATTATATTTAGAGTTTTCAGTTATAATATTTGTAATATATCTACAAAGTTCATAAGATGGAGAGTTAACAAAAGAACATATTGGTCTCAAAGGAAATTGTTCCTTATGAATTTTCGGTACACCATATAATCTAGGTGCTGTAGATACATTAGTTTTCAATTTGTTTTTCTCTGAAGATGTAATAATCTTCAATTTAAAAAGATCCTCAACTAAACTATTATTCATAGTTTGTAACTTTGTTGTTGGATCCTTATCTAATAATCGGTATGTGGTAATATCACCCACAATGTCATTCATCCTCAAATCTTTAGCTCGAAGAAATAAAAACAATATATCAATATAAAAAGATCGAAGAAATTTACAAAATATTTGTAATTTTATTGATAAAGAAACACACAGTGAAGCTGAGGGGTCTTTGAGGAAAGGTATTTTAAGTATTTCTTATATTTTCCACACTCCCCTTAAGCCAGAGTGATGTAAAATTTGATGCGCGCCACCTATAGTTGATATGATTTACACATGTTTGCCGCTACAACTATACGCGGCATGGGGAAGTGATTAACATATGTCAATTAACTGAGCTTAATGAGCTGAATGCCTTCCTTTACCGTTTACCACATAAGAGCATTTTTATAAAAAAATAAAAAAAAAATAGATTTCTTTATCGGTAGGTACGGTAGTTCTAATCTTTATCACATCTTGTACGAAAATGTGCCAGCAGTAAAGGAGTCTACTCTATGTATTTAGTTGTTATTAAAATCGACACAGTTCTTTATATTATTTCTTTGCATCCAAGTCATTGTGTTTAACACTGATATCATCTTTAGACCAACTGAATAACAATAGCAACAACGACAACAACAACTTAAGAATTATTTTAAAAACAAAAACAAAATATGTTGGAGTTTGTATCTGTGATTTAATCTTTTGTGAAAAATCTTAAACTAAATTTAACAAGCTTAAGCAAAAACCAAAATGTATAAACAAAACTGTTGAGGTAAAAATTCCTTTGTGCCATCTGGGAGGTCTTGCTAGTGTTGGTTGTCATTGTGAAGCAGCTTGTATGTATGTATGTGTTTGTGTATCTTTTGGTTTTTTAAATGAAAATTTTGTCCTGCGCTACCCATGTAAATTTAGCTTGTTGGTAGTTTGCATTTTCTTTACCTCTCCCGTTCTCAGCGTTTCTGTTTATTTGTTGGGAATTTATGTTATGCAACGTTGTAACGCTGTTGTTGCATGTCTTGTTTAATTTAATTTAACGACACAATACTATTTCAGTTAGTTTGTATATTTCGACTGCGGAGTGGGTAAGATGAGATTGTCTTAAGTATATTAACTAGTTAAGTTAAGTATCTGTTTACATTTTAAAAGACATGCTAGTTGGTGGTGTGGCAGCAAACTATTAAGATCTTTAAAAATATCTTTGATACTTATTCGATAAGCAAGGTCAAGTGTCAATATGTTACGAGGAAATTGTTTTGGAAAAATTTCATAAAATTCAAATAAAATCGTGTTTTGTGAAGAGTATGCGAATTAGGCTTGTATAGAGTGTTGCCCATTGTTTGCTCAAAAATGTTAAATTATTTAATCTCCCTGGCATAATGATAGAATTATTGACAATTTTCTTCTTTTTGTACCATAGAAAAACAGTAAAAACTAACTACAATTAAAGAATTAATTTAGGACCATTTCTAAGAAATTTAATAATTAAAAAGTTTTAAGGAAGGTTGAAATGTTGCAGCAAAAATTTCGAGGCAAAGGTGAAATAAAAGATTAAATTCTGCCACCAAAATATTAACCAAAAAAAAGCTGCTTTTAACCATTAACTGCTAATTTAATACTTCCTTCCACAAGAATTTAGTTTATAGGGAGCATAAAGAAAAATATGCAGACTAGTTTAAACCGTACAATTGCTTACCTTATCTCCTTTCTGTTGATCGATTTATTTGGTCCTCTTTTTTAGGCATCCGGGGCAGTCCTAGTTCTTTTTAGCAAATGTCCGGGGTTGTCCGTCTTTTTCACCTTCTCTGAAGTTTTTTGTTACATTTAAACTTTAAATCACAGGTCACAAAATGTATAAAAACAAGTAACAGTGCTATATTCGGCCGTGCCGAATCTTATATACCCTTCACAACGTGTAGTCATGCAATAACAATTGTTTGTATCACCATTCATCCCATATAAAATACGTGCATACATACGTACACGTTAGAATAAATGTGGCATCGAATCCCAGCTGAGCCAAAAAAATTTTATTTTATTTTATTTAATATATTATTTTTTTTTATATTTTTTTTAAAATTTTTTTTAAATTTTTTTAAAAATTTTTTTTTAATTTTTTTTTAATTTTTTTTTAAATTTTTTTTTTGTAGTTTTTTTTTATTATTTTTTTCTTATTTTTAATATTTTTTTTTTTTGTAATTTTTTTTGTTTGGTATGTTTTTTACATGTATGTATGTATGTATGTTGTTGTTGTAATTGTGAAAAAAACGAGGTGGTCGTGGTTTTTTGCTCATATCTCAGAAAGTTATGGGGCGATTGTGCTGAATTTCAATAGCGATTCATTCCTGGATATTTCCAAGAGATTGATACCATATACAGATCTGAGGAACATATAGTTGCTTCTAAAAGTTGATTTCAACCAACACACGGACAGACGGGCAGACGGACAGACGGTCAGGGCTTAATCGACTCCTCTATTCATAAGCTTTCAGAAAATATGTACTTTATGGGGTCGGAAATGAAAATTGTAGAAATTACAAACGGAATGACAAAGCTATATATACCCTTGTGCACCACAGGTGAAGGGTATAAAAAAGATTTAGGTGCTCGTATAATTAGTTTTGAAAAAGTACAACTTTGAAACTTCTCTTTGTACAAAATTAGTTTTATTATCCTTAATTGTCCCTATTTATCGAAGTGGTCTATTTTTATTTGTCTTTTATTTTAAAAAAGATGGGCAAAGGGGTCTGCTTGTCAGCTGTGTATTTTTCATAAAGTTTATTTTCCAGATATAGAAGAAAGCCTTGAACAAAAAATATAGTAAGAGTATATAATTTTGATATGGATTGCCTAGAGTTTTACAAATAAATATTTGAAGAGATGCGATGGTAATATATTGGCTCAAATTGGAAGTGTTGAA
This sequence comes from Phyto melanocephala, assembly GCA_941918925.1. Classification (NCBI taxonomy): domain Eukaryota; kingdom Metazoa; phylum Arthropoda; class Insecta; order Diptera; family Rhinophoridae; genus Phyto; species Phyto melanocephala. The sequence goes on along the minus strand of OW799233.1, from coordinate 48,615,421 downwards.
AAATATATGTAAAATTTTTAAAAGTGTACATTCCCGATAATGAATGCAATGAATTTTTGTTGTTAATTTTGTTTTTTGTTTGTTTTTATTTTCAACCATTAAATCAGAATTATATGTTCAGTTTGTATTTTTGTAAACTAAGTTTTTTCGTAAAAACTAATTTTGTTTTTGTATTTTAAACGGCGTCGTAAATTTTATCAAACTTAATATTTTTTAAATGTGTCCTCTTTTTCGGGCAAATGTCCTACATTTTTTATGATGGCGTCCTCTTTTCTTTAAAATAGAAATGGCAACCCTAATTCAGTATCAATGTAAATTAAACCGACTGTGAGAACAGTTTTACGGTAAAACTAGATGATCATGCGCTTTCCATATAAACAATCGTTGAACACTTTGTTTAAAAACGTTTCTGTATCTATCAATCTTCTGCAAAATTGTTCGTGTTTTTTGGCCCCCAAAAACCCCCATTCACATATAAATAAACGAGAAGTTGGCATCACTATAATGGCCAGTGATTAGAGCATTTACATGTACAAAATCTTTATATTGAGATTCTACGACTTATTTTTATCATCTTTATATTGAGATTCTACGACTTTTTTTTATCATCTCTTTGTTTATATCCAAACAAAAGTTCAGAATTTTGCACTACGATTTCTTTACATCTTTACACTCTCAGTGGAAAGCAGTTCTACATTGTCACATTTTTTTTACATACACTTATATATCTGTAGTGTAATTCCTGTAAAATAATAAAACTATTTTCTTAGTCAATGTTAACTTCAACGCACATAAAAATTTCTTCTAAAAAAACTGGCAGACATTTTTACAACATAAATAATTACAGCAGGCACATTCCAGCTGTCAATCAAATTCCGATTGTAAAACCATAACTAATACATAATTTTAGTGGGTTTAATTAAAACACTAACCACCAATCAGATGAAATGCATTTTGCCGATGCACGTACAAGACGTGTCAGCTTTTGAGTAATTTTTTGGCATTGAGACTTGAGGAGTTATACACCATCGCCGCCACCACCACTAGCACAGTTAAACCATTAGAAATCGTAGCAACGACATTTGAAAAGATGCCGCCATAAACTAACAAAAGACCATAAGGAGACAAACGGACAAATGAAATAGAAAATAGCGTTTGTGCTGTACAATTTGAAAATTGTTACACAAACCATACATGGGTGCTCAATAGGTGGCGCCACCACCATTTAACAACGGTCTATATCTTTGGTCATACACTCGCTTGTGCAACATTATTTTCTAACTTTTGTCACACTTTGTGTTAAGCATAAACGTTATTGGTACAAGTCTTCAGCAATTGCTACTAACATGTTTTTAAAGCCATGATTTATATTTTGTTGTTAAGCTTGCAGCTTGTTGTTGTAATTTTCAGCTTGTTACCAAGTATATCGTTAACGTTAAACCAGTAACATCATTATTAATTGCTGTAATATAAGTTAAGAAAAAAGAAAATCTATCAACCTGTTTTCGTTATACTTTTAGGTCACTTCATCGACGACAATCGTTTGGAACATCACGCTGTAACGCCACAAGGTAAGTAAACTTAATTGCTAAATTCACAAACTGACGTAAGAGTCGTAGGTTGTAACAAATGCACTTCTAATACGTATTAAAGTAAAACAGCGATAGCACTTACTTTTCCAGCTATGATGTATTTATATGACATTTTATAACACACAGGTAAAATTGTTGTAAGTGTTTTACACAAAATTAATGTAGAAATTATCAACAAAACGTTTACAACTGCTACGATATCAGAGAACGACAAAATATGATTGAAAAATGTTCATACGCAATCAGCATCCTAAAATCGATATACAACACCTATGACAGTTTGTATATTGTGCAAATATATATTTGACTCGTTTAAAGTTGAAGATTTGATAAACAAATTTAAAAGATATGAATCAAGCTTTTTATAATTTTTTACAAACAATAAAAAACTGTGGCCTCTTTGGTAATTATTTCATTAATATATATTTTCTAATAAATAACAATAAAAGTTTATTCACATGTTATAAAGTGTTGTCCAAAAATAATGCACGATGTTAGTTGTGAGTAACATGATAACGTTAGGTTTTTTAACCAAATTAATTTGACATATTTTTTGTTTAGTGGCTGACAAATTCATCCATGGAGAGGTACACAATTAAGCAGTGCGTTAAGATTGGTGAAGCCAATCAAATCAAAATGTATTTCATATGCTTCATCAGCATAATCAACCAAATGTGTCCACAATCGGAAAAATTGCAAAATGACACAAATTTTAACAATCCGGCTCTGTAGAAAATGTAACCTGTAAATGCTCACCCAGATCGGTCGGCGGACAATATTGCTATTGTTTGCGATAGTGTGTCAAAAGAGCCGTCAACCTTGACTCGTCGTCATGCCCAATAATTAAACTTTTCACGAACATCACTGATGCGAATTTTAAATAAAGATTTAAATTTACCCCCATACCTAAACAAGAGCGTTGAGCGTCAAGCGTTGGAGTTTTACATGCGTTTTGTTTTTTGTTACAATAACAAAATACATGCAAAATTGCAACGCTTGACGCTAAACGCTCTTGTTTAGGTATGGGCCTTACACGCTTACAAGGTTTAACTGGCGTAAGAGCTGAAATCTTCTAACCATTTTACATGGGTGCTCAATAGCGTCGTCAATACGCCGAATGGTTAGCAGAACATACAGAAGTGATTTGTGACTTTACGTAGAATTCGGTGAAAAAAAATAGACGATATAATTGAATTCATTAATTTCACTGCCGTCGATGCAGATATGGGGTGTTTTTTATGCAGCTGGCTTTTGCAGACGCTATTTTGAGCATTTAAGGAATTGGAAAAAAATATTAGTGGCATTATTCAACAAATACTACCACGAGTACAAATACTACTACGTGTAATCACTGAATGTAACTGACGAAAGGTCGGCGTTAAACGCTGGCAAATCTAATATTTTATGAAATAATTAAAGAAAATATGAGGAATTATATGTTTGATGGTAAAGTGTACCAGCCTTAATGAAGATTTTCATTAAAAAAATATACCTTCAAGTTAAGCACTCGTTTATAGTGAAATATTTTGCAAAGATTTTAATATAAAATCATATACAAATATCTGTAGGCCAAAAAAAATGTCATAAATTATTTTTGTCGATTATTAGCATCATTAGATGGATACAATATCATTGCAAAACGTATGTAGCGCAGCATGCCAACATGTTTATTATAATGTTTTATAACGTAGTTCGTTATAAGTACCACTGTTCTTTGTTTAATTGATATCTAAGTTATATTGTGTTTTAATGTTTAATCAATTTATTTTTTTTTTTTTTTATTTAGGTGGCAGTGTTTTGGGCTCAGCTGGTGGTGGTCATCATGGTAATCATGTTGGTCATCATAGTTCTGCCTCTGCAGCGGCTCTACTCGTTGTTCCCCAGCCCATCAATGCCACAAAGATTGGTTCATCTTTAGGTGGTTCAGGGGGTGGTGGCGGAACTACTGGCCGCAAATATCAATGCAAAATGTGTCCACAGGTAAGTAGTTTCGTTGATCCCATTTATTTTAATGCAATTGTTTTTGGTAACTTTAAATGAAAAATGCCAGTAGATTTTTCATTTTGAATTTTAAGCCAGAATTGATAATTGATTAAATTTCTTTTGATAAAACTATAATTTCATTTCATTTTGTGATTACAATGTACACATTAGAAATGGAGAATTAAAAGCTATTTGAATAACACACACCCAGAACATACACTCAAATTTAATTACTAAAAATTTAAGCTTTTAGCTTAAACATGAATGCCTGTGTGCGTTCTATATACATACATACATATGTATGTGTGTTCATGTTAAAAAATTGTATTCTTATGAAAGGCTCATAAACAGATTTTGATTACAAAGCAAACCAACACCATGCAAAATGGACGGAATTGTAGAAAACTATTTTTGTATATTTCCCACACACACACCACATACACACACATAAACATAGAATTAAGAAAAAAAAATTGCACCAATACGATACGTTGAGATTGCACTAACAAAATTTACTACCACTTCTACTATTTATATACAAACATACACATGCACGTATATACTAAATAGTAGACTTAAATACATACATTTTACATATAAACACATACAATTATGTGTATCTATAGGTAAATATACCCAGCTAGCATTTAGATGATTGTTTTTTTAAAAATCACCATGCTGAGTCTTTTTTGAGTACTTGCGGTGATCAAAAACTGATTAGGCACTTACACGATTAAAAAAGGACTCAAAAATGATTCACGTTATTGATTAAAAAGAGTTTGATTTAAAATACAATAACAAATTGTATTGCAATCGCAAATCGATCAACCAGGCGTTTAAAATGTGAGTACTATATCCGTTATTTATTATTATATTTTGCGCATCTGGAAGATTTAAAACCGATTGATCGAAAACAGATCAAGCGGGTGTTTGAAATATGCCTTTTTTTGCATTTTGTGATCATTATAGATAAATAAACACTGCTTTTTCTTAAGTATAACGGGACAATTTTTGCGTAATCTTCAGTACATATCAAAAAGTTATATTTTTGTTCATTTATAAAAGTAATATCGAGGTGTACACATCGTTTAATTGTGAAATGTTTAATAACCATATAATTTTTATGTTGTGCAAATGTTTAAAGCTGGACTTTAATTTTTATTTTTAAAACTATTTTTAATGAAAAAATTAATTTTCTTTTAAATAAACTTTGATGTATTATGTTTATACATCAAATGAATATGAATTTAATATACAGATTTTTAATTATATGGACGTGATTTTAAAAATTGACTCGATTTTGTTTATTCTACTACCACTACGCAGTTAAAGAATAATGAACAAAATCAAGTTCTTTTTTTAGAAATAACGTCGGTTTGAACGTAGGTATAAGAAAATTTACTGTAATAACCTAGAAAAAGAGTCAAATCCGATTAGCAATTCGACTGATAAATGATTCAAAAAACAATCATAAATTACTATAAAAACACTACCAAAAAATAAGAAAACGACCAAAAAATTGCTCAAAAAAGACTCGTGAGCGTTCAGAAATATGACTGATAAAAGACTCGAAAAAGGATCACAAATTGAGAGAAAGAAGACTGATAAATGACTAGAAAAGAAATCGAATAAGGCTACAATAGACATAATAAATAGGATCAAAAATGACTCTAAGCTGACTAAAAAAATGAATCATTAATAAAACATTAAGAAGAGTCGCGGCTAGGGACACTTTTCTTCCGAACAAAGTATCTTTTACGATCAGAAAATGAGCTCATATTCTGCATTTTTAATCGCGCTGAGGAGTTAAAAAATACTCTAATTTGATTAGAAATTTCAAAAATTGCTGGCTGGGTAGTAGCTTACACAAACACACACACACACAAACGAATATAAATACTTACATTTTAGGTAGTTGAGGCAATCTAGTTAAAACGAAACAAGTCTTTTTAAATTGATTGCGGTGAATTCAATGTACCCTACGTAAATGTTTTTATCTTTTTTTTAATCTTTTTTATTTATAATCTTATTTTTGGACCATGTTATAAAACTTCTGTTTTAATTAGTTTAAGTTTTCGAAAGTTTTGCGGTGTTTTTTTTCAAAAACATATTGCTTTGAGCATCGATGCAATTTCAATACAAATTTGCTGGCATTAAACACAATATTGACATTTGGTTAAGCCAGGGCCAAATTACGTAATTCGATAGCTTTCGAAATTTTACGCAAGCGTGCAAGTTTTTCAAGCCTTTATTTTACAAATTAAAAAATTTTTATTTTTTCTAATTTCGCACGCAATCGAATGCAGTGTTAAATTACTGATATAAATTAAGTTTTCTTAAAGAATATTTATTCTGAGTCCTGTTATAGTTTTAAGATGATATAGCCTAGCCAGTCCTTCTTTCTGTCTGTTGAAAGCATGAGCATGGACTCGGCACAGAAAAAGCTGTGAGGATAAAATTTTGCCCAAATATTTCTAACTCTATATATGCGATATAGAGCGCACAACATGCTTATTAAGAATAGAGAATTGCTCTATTTTCAACCTAATTTAAAATACATATACATTAATCAAAAATGTTTGGTATTAAAGATGGACTAGGTCCATTAAAAAGAAAGTTATGCAGTGTTTTGCAAAAGTAGATCATGTAAGGATCTCCTTTTGGCATAGAATTATAATGCAATAGTGTCTATACAGAAAAAAAAACTAATAATGAAATTCAATTACAAAATTAGTACTATTAATTAAAATTGTATTTGATTTTACCCCAATCATCATAATGAAAAATATAAATTAATCATTATAACTGAAAAATACTGAGAAAATTATCAATTAAAATAGTATGAGAAAAGTAATTTCAATTTATATAATTGTGAAAAAATATTTAAAGTTTAATCACTCCTGTAATTAAATTTTGTGTAAGAATACATACAATATAAAATATTGTTACCTTTATACGTTTTATAAATGTTGACTTATTTCCTTTAAATAACTTTGAGTTCTTTTATTGCAATCAAAAACAGTTGAAATTAGTTATAAAATTAAGGGCACTTTACTTATTTCACTTATTGTTACTGAAACATTGTTACAAACATTTAACAAGCTCTACTGTTATACTGATTATGTTAGCTGTGTTGTTCGGCTATTTATAGTAACATAGTGGTGTTCGGTAACATTCGACAAAGTTCTCGTATGTACATTCTAGTGCATTCGAAAACCGTTACATTTAAATTAAGACGTTAAGTAATATGCAGGAATAATAGAAGTGCCTAAAAGTATGCTACACATAATACCAACTTATTATCATGTTCGAACAACCAGCGAAATTAACTAATACAAATAAAACTACAGTAACTTAAACTACTACAACTAAAATAAATTATAATGTAAATTAAGTTATTTAAAAATAAATCTGTAACAATATTTAAGAACTGGTAGTAAAACCAAACGTCATATTTTCTTCGACCTAGGCACATAGAAATTTTATTTTAAAAATCTTGATCAAGCTGTGGGAAGGAATTCAAATAAAAACTTACCTATTGAGTTTCGAATCCAACAGAATGTATTGGGCTGCTAGTCACAACTACAATAAAATTCAACCACCCTATTATATTAGGAACAAAGTCGATTTTTTTTTTGCTGTGTACGAACTAACATTTTAATATTCAAAATTTTGTTCAAATTATTCTTGAAAATCAAATCTTGACACAAAAAAATATTTTTTCAATTTTATTTTTTAATACATTTAAAAAAAATCTTTATCTTAAATCTTTTCCACAAATAATTTTACAGGCATATTATATCTACAAATAGTGGCAAAGGTACCTAAAAATTATTCTATGGCTGAAAAATTTTAATTTTGGTGGTAAAAGTATGGGAAAAAACAGAGGCAGTCGTGTTGATTTGCTCATATCTCAGAAAGTTATGGGGCGATTGTGCTGAATTTTAATAGCAATTCATTCCCAAATATTTCCAAAAGATTGATACCATACTCATACTGAGGAACGTATGGTTGCGTCTTAAAGTTGATTTCAACCAACACACGGACAGACGGTCAGGGCTTTCAGAAAAGATATACTTAATGGGGTCAGAAATGAAAAATGCAGATATTACAAACGCAATGACAAAGCTATATATACCCTTGTGCACCAAAGGTGAAAGGTTTAAAATAAATATTTTTTTCCAGAAATTGTAATGCATTGATTCATTATGAAAAAAATTATAGATCAACATTTGCGAAAATTTCCCAAGTACATTGTTTCTTTTGGTCTATATAAAATTTAAATATCTGACGCCCACCTCCATCAAAGGAATTTTCTTCAATTCATATTTTGTTGGCAACTATTTTTGCAGAATAAATAGCTCTTTGTTGAAATATTTCTAAGATGAATTAATTAGCAGAAAGTACTTCTCTCTTTTTTAAAATGTTTTAAATTGATGTCAGGACGCATTACGCTTGCGACATGCCCACTTTTAGCGCACGTACTTAAATATGACTTGTATTTATGTGTCAATCAAAGTAAATTTTTCAATAAAATTTTCACAGCATTTATGTAATTTTAGTTACATTATTTTGTAATTAAAAAAAATGTCAAGCATCATTCCCATATAGAAAAGATAAATAATAATAGCAAACAAAGCTAGTAGTAGAAGTTAATAAGCCCATTAGCACAACTACCAAAAATAGGTATCTCGTGCAGTTTAGGTCAAGGCTTTTAATAAAGTCCAGTACCCTACGAGGTAAAGAATTCTAAATGCCCATTGGCGTAATAAAACTAAACTAAAACTGAAGGAACCAACACATATTCTAGTACAAATATATTTGCCCAATTCACTAACTTTCTTAAGAGTTGTACAAGAAATTCACTTCAATATATGTATTTAAGAAAAGACAAGTAAAATTGTTGTACTTATATGTATGTCGTACAAAATATTAGTAGAGAAATTATTAAAAAATAAATAATTATGCAACAGTTGCTTAGAGCGACGATGTACAACTCCTATGGTAAATTGTGAACTCAGCAATTAGTTTACCGACATCACAGTTATTATTAAACAAAATATAAATTTTATTGCATAAAAGTGTGTCTCAGTAAGAGTGCAATTTTGAATTTTAAATTGAAAACACATATTCTTCTAATAATTGTAATTTTTTTTTACCGGATTGTAAATAAAACATGCTCCGATTAGGTATAAAATAAAATATCCATAAAATGGCCTCCATGCCTCTAATGGCATGCTATCACTCTCTTCATAAGATTTTCCAGGACTTTTTACCAATGACACTCTGGATTTCGGATTAGAGGTAACGAATAGTTTTTTTGCGGCCGAATTAAGGCATTCGAACGTGATCGAAATTTTAAAATTCTTATTAGAATCTCTATACCTAAAGCACAGCGAACTCGATCGTTCGAGTAAACTTTCGATCGTGATCAAATGCCGTAATTTGGGCCCTGGTTTATTCCGAAATTTAACTAAACCACAAAAAAATAAATTGTACGGCGTTAAGTACCATGATCTTTTTTGGGATAGTTTGTTCTGGAAATATTTGCTGCAATAAATGAATTCAGTCCAGTCTAGTTCAAGTCACTCGTTATCATGTTCCTGTAACGAATATCGTTCTTATTCAGTGCAATTTCGGCCTCATTTTAAAAGAAAGTTAGGTCCATTCACCCTGCCCGACCAAAATCCTTACCAGACATTTGTTCGTGGTGGATGCATTTATTTCTCATGGATTGCAGAGGTATTTTCTGAGCGCATAATTCGTTAATTTTGTGTATTCACGAAGCCATCCAGATAAAAATGCACTTAATCGGAGAAGATGACTTTTTTCGAAAAATTGGCATTGACTTCTCTTTGCTGTATTACCCATTGAACGGTCTGCTGGTTTGAGCTCCTGAGTAATCAGAACTCTGTAGGCATTAATTTGCTGTGTGTGCTTCCTTATATTTGAAGTTATTGAGATCAATGCCTTATTGTTGTTTTTGGCTATTCGGCGACACTCTGGATTGTTGTTCTTTCCTAAAGCGCTCCATTTTTACTAATCGAAATAAACATATGTGACAGGTGCCAAACTTCAGAGTTGTCACTTGCACAAATAAAATAATACAATTAATTTAAAAAGGGTGTTGCTATTAAAACAACCTTATTGTTGTTGGATATAAATCTTTAAGATAGTATTCATACTATACTATACATCGTTTGATTAAAGTACGTGATTTTTAAGATAATCTTTAGTAGATTTTCCCACAGTAGGCTTTACTGTAAGTTAAAAGCAAATGCTTTACAGTTCCCTGATACTAGAAAAATTGTTCAATTAACTTAAAAAAAAGGTTAAGTATGTAATTCATAAAAAGACAATTAGTAAAAAATGTTTGTTACCAATCAAACTAACGATAAATCTTACCATAAAAATCTTATAGTTTTTATAAAAATAAAGAACAAAAATGTATTTGCATGTATAAAAGTGAGTATGTACTTGTTGTTGGGAAGAAGACAAAGTGCTAAAAACAATTTCATATACAAAATTGAATAGACATAAATGCAGAGTTTAAATGAATTAATTCAAAAATTACATAAAATTTGTATTTAAAGATATACAAAAAGTATTTGAAACCCCAGAAAAGAATTATATTTATTATTTTCTCGCTTACAGATGCACTAAATAACGTTCAATTTGCGTAATTAAATTTTATGGACTGTGTTCTGCATAAAAGATATGACTTTAAGCAGCTTAAATAAATATTATCGAAACCCAATGTATCCGGTTTTTTTTAGTAGAAGTTTGTGGATTAACTTTAGCAAAGGATTTACTCAAATCAGTATAAATGACATGAGTACATTTACCAATTGTAAATCCTTAATTATTCAAAGTTGTTGGTCATAGCTGTTTAGCTATTGGCAGATTTGAACTAAGAAACGAGAAATGATTTTTTCACATTTTTTGGAAAAGTATCAAAATTTTAGTGAAATATTAAATATAAATGATAAAGGTTTGCAATAGTCCAAGTCGTCAAAAGGTGATTTATTGTTTAATTACAACAACAATATCGTTTCCTGAATCTGCAACAATGAATCAGTTAAGAAGCCTATACGATTCTGTGAAAGAAGCTGCGAGTAATAGCGAATCAAGCTCCTGCGATGTGGGAGTTTTTTTCTCCTGAAATTACAAATTTAACTTCAAAACCGAGTCATACAGACTCTACTTGACTGTTTGCGTGAAAATTGTATTGATTTAAATCATAGCGACTAAAAGTTCTAAATGCAATTGAACGGTCTCAAAAATACAATGAGAACTATTTTTACAAGCATCATGTACCTGCTAAACAATATGTGGTGGGGGATTATGTTGTAATTAAAAATATTTATAATTCCGTTGGCAAAAACAAAAAAACAAAAATTATCGAAATATACCGTGGACCATTTGTTGTATTAAATATTAAAGATATAATTAATAGTCAGCTTGCTCAAATAGCTTATAAAGGGATTGTTGAAGCTAAACGTCTTAAAAAATGGTTGACACCAAATTAACTTGGAAGTGAGTATTATCAGCCACACTACTTTTAACTTCATTTACATATGAACTTATTGTTATTTATTTTGATTGTGGTCAATCAAATTGTCAGGATGACCGAACTGTAAATAATATGCTTGTTTAAAATTAACTTGTTTTTTGATATTATTTGAATATCATTTGGGGTATTCACAATGGTGTCATAAAATCATATGTCCTATAATAATAGCATGAAAAATTAAGGCTATTGTGAACAACCCCTCATAATTAATTGTGCTATTTGGAATTTAAATCAGCTGATGTAAAACAATTATAAAAATAAATATTTTCTTTCACAATGCCAAAAACAAGTGAAAAAAACAAAATAATAGCCAGTTTGTGCGAAAAGTATATTTTAGATGTTTTAATGGCAGACTCAAGTAAATAAATCACAAATATATTTAATTTTGTTTGATAAACAAAACACAGCAGAGTCCTTAGCCGATCTTATTTGACGCCAATTCACCCAATTGTTTCATAGTTTTTATTATATAAGTGGAAAATATAAGTTTAGTTTTTGAAAACCAATTTAATTACATTAATTGATATACCTCAAAGAAAAGCTTTACTATCATGACAAAATACAGTAAAAGCTCTTCTAACGGACAGCTCTCTTCGTGAAACACACGCTCTCTTAACCGGACGTAGGCACTTTTTTCTAAATCATCTCCCGTGAACGGACACGGGTAATTCCCCTTTTTCTTATGGCATGTTTTAGTACATATGTATGTGTGTATATGTGTGCATACGAAGTAAAAGAAAGCAGCACTATTAGTTGTGTGATTTCCCTTTTTATATCACTAACAACGAAAATATTTTTTTTTAATTATTGAGGTATGCGTGTAACTAGTATTGTTGTAAGACTTATTACACTTGTTTATTTGATTTCAGTTGAATAGGGTACTTTAAAAGTTCGTCGTTTTTTTTTCAAAATGTTTCCGCGAAACTTACCTTCATTAAAAGAACAAATTTAAGTAATTAATTTTCAGTTCGTGATCTAGTAAAAAGGCATGCACATAAGAAGATTGTTTGAAATCTTTTTTCAATGAAATGAGAAAAATATGGAAGCTTACTCACCAAAATCAGACCACAATCCGCCAAGCTTTTTCAACTAACCAACAACTTTAAAAAATTTACAAAATGTAAAATATTGTTTTGTTTTCTATGTTATTTATGTTATTTCAAATCAAATTGAATTCAAATAATAAAATATAAACTTGATCTCTAGGCAGTCATCTCCACTGGGCGGACATAAAAGCTGTCATAGCCTGCGATAGATTTAACTGTAAATTAATAAACAAAATTACAGCTTGTTTTTGTAAAACAAATAGTATCATGTCGTGATCATGTTTATGAATATAGAAGTCTGAATCAGGGACAATTTTTTCAAGTTGAACTTAAAAATGAGAGGAGGAGAAGGTCAAAATATAGTACATTAAAGGTGAATAAAATTTGATTTCACCTCTTTACTAATTAATTGAATTCAAATTCCCAAAATGAATAAATATGTTTACAATTCATCTGTAGCTATTTATGTGAATGCATATTTCATGTAGTTACATTTATATTAGAGAGTATTGAAGGCAACAACTATGACAACTACAGCAACAACAGCCAAAGCATCCACATATGAAGATGTAGTAGAGAACCAACAAAAATTAAAAGGTTTTTTCCCCCCATTATTTTCAAATGACTACCCTGAACATTTTGTGCACTACGAATGTAAAATGAACAGGCACACACACACACACAGTTAGTTGAAGTGGTAACAAAAGTTAAAACTGTGGAAGGATATGTATGTATGTGTGTGTATGTGTGGGTAATTAAAAATAAGATGAACAAAAATGTTTAACTATGGGCTAGAAATACAGGGACTATTTGGAAATTTTCTATTCGTTTTTATTCCTTATGAAACTTTTCGGTCCATATTATAGTCATTCTTGTTGTTGGTGTTGTAAGTGGTTTTAGTTGTAACATTGGGCTGATCGGTTGGTTGGTAGAAATCGAATATACATTTTTGAATAAGTGGAGAAACTCTTGTGTTGAAAGCAAGGATATTGCACCAATAACAACAGAGACAAAAAACATTAAATGCAAAATAACAAAGTGTAGGGACAGTGCGTGTATTTAACAAATGAGTAGTTACTGAAAACAACTACTACTACTGCTTCACCAATACTATGAACTGACCACATACAGACATACATAATAAAAGAACATGGGTCTTTAACAAAAAAAAAAAAAATGGAATATAAAACAATACTAGAATATTAAGAGTGGAGGGATGTTTAGTTTTTTTAACAAACTCGAACGACATAGATTAAAGTGTTTAGTTAGGTGGTCACATCTACATACAAATGTGACGATATGTGGCGCATAAACTTATTAACACACCAGATATGTTAAAATAAAGACCCCCACAAAATGGAGTAACAAAATCTTAAAACGGAAATGAAACAAAAAAAAACTTTATGCCAACTTATAGACAAAATTCAAAACCAATAACGGTATTACAAATTTTGGCTTTAAAATCAGTTTTATTACATAAATGTTCGTCTATATTGGTGTGCAGTGAAGTCCAAGAATTTTATTCGCAACAAAAAAGGAAAATTCTCCTTAAGAGAAGATTTAGCAATAAATGGATGTTAATTGCTTTTTTATATTGGGTACCATATCGGGATATGCTCCCGAATTTTTTAATATTATTTATTTGGTTGTTGGGTTTAAGCTGGTTTATTTATATGCATTTCACTGGTACTTACATATGTCAGGTCATCAGTAAAACTTCATTCAAACATTTTTGAAAATGTTAAAAGTTTTTATTTCTAAATTTCTTACTTCTTATTGACATTATGAGAATTCAAAATAAAAACAAAAAACTATAAACAACTTTTTTTTTGGCATAATCACTAATAAAATCCATATAAACCAGCTTTAACTCAGCAACCAACTAAATAATATTAAAAAGTAAAAGTTAAAAAAAATAGATAAGAATAAAATTTTAATTTTCTACAGTTTATTATACAGAGGTTTCATACGTTTAATCAAAGGTTTTAATATTTCTGAATGAATTTTACTGGACTGTTTATATTTTATATGGAAATTTTAATGTAAACGAACACAATCCAATAAAAAATAGTCAATACTTTTGAGTAAACAAAAAAACATATTGAGGGCATTTTCAATATTTTTTTTTATAATGAAAAACAAGTTTTTAAAATACTTTTAAACTCTTGTTCAGACATACTTATCACTTTCAATATCTATAGAGTCTGACTTATTGAAATACATTCTTCAGAAATAGAAAGTATAACAGAGTAAACGGTTTTAAACGATCGGTCTCAGGCAGGGCGTACAAAATTTTCTATGATAATCCGATACGGCTGTCAATGCTGGCTAGGGTGGTTAAAAGTCCCCAGTGATAGATATGGTTCGAGTTAAGGTTTTATGGACTCCGAAGATTATATATAAAGGTAGTCTCACTACTGGATTAAGTTCATGTGCCCAACCGAACCTTGTGTTCCATCTTCATGGCTTCTTACAAGAATCTAAGGGTTCATGCACAAGCACCTTGGTCGAGATCGAGGCAATCTAATCCCTTATAACTATTTATAAGGTTAGTGAGCCTTAAAATGGGACATAATGTGATCTAGGCCCAACACTGAGACAGCGACCAAGCAACCAGCCAAGCAACTCTGTTGAAAGGCACCAGAGACGTAAGTGGTTGTTTAAAGTTCATTCTAGGACAAGCATCATTTGTTTAAACACTTTTCTCGCGTTGGTTAGAATTCAAAGCCATCACTTTATGTTCGAAGAGGCCTCACCAATTATCAGCCTAGGACTAGTCTTAGGGAGTACTGTTGATACAAGATAGGACCCTGAATAACTGTGCGCTGGCTTGCTCTAATAAATAATATCCCAGGCAGAATTTACAAATCTTTTTAATTCTATGTACCATCATGACGCTGTAAACATAAAGTTTAGACTCCCTAACAAGACTTCATATAAAAAGAAAACACAATCTTGGGTTATAAGTGTTTTATTTGCAAAAGTATCCTGCACTGGAACAACATTTGAAATATAATTATACAACCCCATTTTTGTAATATTGTATTGACATGACACTTATAGTGCATTTTGATAAGCAATTCCAACACTAGTTCAAAAAATGTTAGAAAACTCATGCGGTTTACATTTATATTTTTGACAGTTAACTTGTTTATATTTGACAAATCATTGAACTTGAATTGTTAAACAAATTTAAGTACAAATTTTGAACTCAAATAAATGAATGATTTTGCTAAAGAAAGTTATAACAACACGACAAACAAATCAATAAGAAAATTACAATGTAAAGGGTTTTTTAACAGGGACGCTACAAAAGTAGACCGATGTGTCTTTCACACATCGTTTTCAAGCGTTGGTCATCTCTATGACGTCGTTGGGGCGAATTTTCGAAAGATATTGGCCTACATCCTTACAAGATCGAATTGACATAAAAACTGAAGCCGCTTGACCACCAGAAGCGGTGTATGTTCGTGAATTGGGCTGAGCAACTACTTGAAAATGATTCGGATTTTCATCGAAAAATCATTTCCAGCAATGAGGCTAATTTCTGGCTGAATGGCTTCGTCAATAAGCAAAATGTGCGTTATTGGTCAGACAGCAATCCACACGTACTCCATGAGTCATTATTGCATCCCGAAAAAATTACGGTTTGGTGCGGATTATGGGTCGGCGGCGTCATTGGGCCGTACTTCTTCCGTGATGATCAAGATCCGCACGTTGCTGTGAATAGGAATCGCTACCGTTCAATGACAACAGATAATTTTTGGCCCCAATTGGATGGTGGGGACTTGGAGGACATGTGGTTCCAACAGGACGGCGCCAAAAGCCACACAGCGAATGTCACAATCAATTTATTGGAAACCAAGTCTGAGAACGTGCTATTTAATGAAATGGTCTAGGCGATTGGCCGCCTCGGTCATGCGAGTTGACGCCGTTAGACTATTTCCAGAGGGGCTACGTCAAGTCTATGCACTATGCCACAAGCCAGCGACGATTGATGAACTTCCTACGAATATCGGACGTGAAATCGCAGCAGTATCGCACGATTTATGCTTGAAAACCGTCGAAAATTGGTTTCAGCCTCTGGACTTCTGCAAGTGTGCCCGTGGTGGCCATGCAAAAGAAATCGAGTTCCATACATAATGGCATCGAACGTACTTTCACAGGAATAAAGAAATTCATTGATATCCAAAATCGTTTTTGTTTTATTTAAAAAAACTTTTGTCTTATTGAAAAATCCTTTATTTGAAAGTGGTATCAAAAATATCTGTAAAAATTAAGAATAATAATTAAGAGGGTGGGTACATGTAAAGAAAACAAAATATAATATTTTTTTGTATAAAACACAAACTGTCGTTTTCATAAAAAATAATTTTGGTTTACAACATCTGTCAAATAAGTCTTACTAAACCTAAAATACTTTTTTATGAATACGGTGGAAAATATAATATAAAATTAAACATCAAGTAAGACTATAGATGCCAGACAATTAAAAACAGGATGTACCAAAACAAGCTGTTTTGAACTGGCTTATTCGTTGAACTGGTTAATCACTAGCTTCAAGATCGATGCTTATGACAGAGCATGACTTAGTGAAGTATAGACTATGTCGATACAAGTACACAGCCAGAAATCAGCGGAGTCGAAAGAGGCATGTTGAGTACCTTGGTATGCCCCTTTTATGTTTTAATAACAAATCAAATAAAATGATTTTGTTGTTTTAATGCTTGTAATCGGTGGCACCATTATTTAAAGTTAAACCAATATTGTCAATAACGTAATCTTAACAAAAATTGCGTAATTTTCTAAGACCCGGTCTTAAATCATCTGTAGATATCTAACATTTAAGGATTTCTTTTAAAACGTTTTTAGAATTACTTTTGTTTTTCCTTTACCCAGTTTCTGTTATCGTATTACCAGCATCAGGCAATAAATTTAATATTCTTTCAAAACAAAACACAGTTTTTTTTCTTTTGTTTCTTCGACATTTTTTTTGTTTTGATTTTTGCAACCTCCCAACTAGAATCACACGCATATTAATTGGTCTTTTGGTTACTTCAATCAAAATCCCTAATAAAATCACCGTTAATAACGTATTAATTTCATAATTTGAAAACCATCTGCTTAAAGATCTAAAATGCGTTACGATACTCATGATACTCCTTCACAATCATAATATAAATCATAACCTAAAACTATGGCTAAAAATAAATAAAAACAACCCTTGAACACCTGTGACACCTGCTTAAATTCCTATGACTGTTAAGCACACGAAGCCCTAAAAATCATTTAAAATGTTTGTACGTCCACCCGTCTCACCGATCCTCTCTCTGTCCCTAAATATTTTGTGAGAATTAATTGTGGCATAAAATGATTATTAACCGAAGACTTAAGCCCAAAAAGTTAAATCAACTGGAAAATCTGTCTCAATTTCAATAATATTTTTTAACAGCAACAACAACAATAACAATAATAATAGGTTGTGTTGTTATTGTTTATCTTTTGATAAATTTCTTAACGGGGCATGCAAATTTTTATCAAGTTCATAATAAAATTTTACCTGTTTGGGGGTATTGTGTATACGAAATAATAAAAACCAAATAAAAATATTTTAGTCGGTAATACGAACCGTGTTGGACGCTACATTACAGATTATAGAAATAAAATTGGGCATTTTGTTACTATTCGGACATTAGAGATTTCATAAATGTTTAGCTGATTTCTACAACCATAAAAAAATACGTGCAAAAGAAATTGTGAATGTATGGGATTAACCCATGATGGACTGGTTCAATTTAGGTGGAATATACATGCTTTAAACAATAACGTGTTATTGGAGATCAAGTGCTACTAAAAAGGATTAATGAAATTTATTTCATTTTATTATTGAATAATAGGGGAAAAGAAATTCATTATTCATGAGTTCACAATGTTTGTTAACATGAATTATTTAAGAAATTTTGCATTCATTTGCATGTATTTTGATGCACATTTATGACAAACTAATTTGGATTTAGGGGGCCATCAAAAATCCATTCTATTGTCTTATTGATTAAAAAGTCATAAAAAATGTTATTCACATTGGGGTAGTGCAAAAATGTTTTGCTGGGCAACTATGAGCCAATATGTTGCGATCACACTTTATAAAAAAAAACAACAACCTGGGCTCATATAAGAGCCAGAACCTTATTTGAGCATTATCAGAGGAGGTTGATAAGTATACATATGTATATTATATGAGAGCTAGACCAAACTATGAACTAACCAGCAAGAAATCTGAAAATATACTTTCGCTGCTTCTGTTGAATTTTATTTAAATACAAACGGCCTTATTCATAACAAAAAGTTAGCCACAGTTTGACACTACGTGCAACGAGCTGCTAACTAGAATGCCGATTAAGCTTGGCAGCTCGTTGGCACAGAGTTTATTCACCAGAAACGTTTATCCGTCTGCCAACTTTTCATAAATCAACTCTGTAATTGCATGATACTCCTCAAGAGTGCAACCATTTTTTGCATATCATTCCTGATTTTGATATTTTTTGTTTTTCCATCCATACTAACAATCAAGGCATATCCATAAGGTACTCGTATCCAATCAGCTGACAGATGTTTTTTTATATACATTTTTTAAGCGTTACCAAGGCATATTCATACAGGTATATGCAACGGCGAGTTGATACAACAAAGCAACTTTTTAGGGGATTTTTCCTGTCAAGGCCAATTCGTAAAACAGGGATGGAATAGTTGTTTTTGTATGTTTATTTCAATGAAATTTTATTTAAAAAAGGATATGTGTTAGTGAAGCACATTATAAATGGTGCAAGAACAACAAATATACATAAAGTCGGTAAATTTATCATCAAAAAAGCACAATTAAGTAAAATGTTTAATTCGGAATCCGAAATCTAATTTTCCATTCCTGTATTAATAAATTAAATCAGGGAGAATTCAACAAATTTAGACGTTCTGTTTCCCTATCATCATGTGCTGATAATTTCACCTGTATGAATTCGCCTTGAGCGTTACCAACTTTTTTAAAAGTCTTGCCTGCAGTTGTCAAACTAATTTTTTTTTAATTTTATTATAAAATAAATAATTTGCAGTTTCAGTTAATTCAAAATGTTTTAACAAATACAAAAATATTAATAAAAAGTTTTCGCTTTAAAGTTGTTTAAAAATTATTTAAATTAAAGAAGAAAATAAAACAAATTTTGTGACATATGTCGGCATATATACAAAAACAAAATACATGTGTTTTTTATTGTTGTGTTTGTTGCCGCGATGCATATACCTCATGGATATGCCTTGCTAACAATTTTTAAAATTGAAAATAAATTAAAAAATTAAACGAACAATACAATTTTTAATAAAAATGGGAAAGCAAGGCCAACTGTCTGTAAATTGGGAACAGGATGAGAAAGTAGGTAAAAAAATATTGGTAATGTAAAACAACAACACAGAACAGCTGTTTTTCACAAGTTGACAAACGTTTGGCAACTCGTTAACAAGAGTTTAGCAAATCGTTAGCCAGAGTTTGGCGTGTGTATTATGAATAAACTTTATGCTAACTTAATGCCCACTTTTTGTTATGAATAAGGCCGAAAGTTTTCTGGGTGAAATAATGGGCAGATTTCAGCCAAAATTAATAGATTTTTTTTAAGACCAGAAACTTATGTATACCACCGAAATAAAATCTATTCAAAATCTTTACATACACCTAGATTACTTAGTGTTTTTTTAACAAATTAGTCGACATTTACTTTTCGACATAAAAAATCACTTTTTAGTTTGTAAGTTGGCGTGGGACTTTTTGGTTGGCCTTGCCATTATCAGCAACAACCGAAACTAATCTTACCACTTTAAATGGTGTACGGTATACAAAGAAAACAATGTTGTGCAACCTACATCGGTATCACTTAAACATTTATACATACATGCAAACTCGTACATACATGCATACATATGTACATATTAGCCGAGCCTGTTGTCGTATTAAATGTTTTGCTGTTGAAACTGGTTTTACGGTTACACTTTTTGGGGGAATACCTGCAAAATAAATGTATTCCTTCTACACAGCTAAAAGTATATATGTATGTCAGTTTGATATATATATTTACAAGATACATTCTCATTGCCACATTTTCTCACACACACAGTTATTAATTATTAAACGACATCCATTCAGTACATTTAAGTACAAAATACTGGTTATAAAGGACATGGTTACAGCATACTAAGGAGTAAACAGTTGAAATATTAAACATCGATTGTCTTTGGTGCTGCAAGCTGGTGACTGGTCGGTACCATGATTAATACTATTAATTTTTATGTGGAATTGCCAATGAAAGTTGTGTGTCAAATTAATGCCGTCCATATGTTGATTCTGCAAATATTTTATAAATTGATTTAAACTTTTTGTATGAAAACGTACAATTGTTACTTACAAACGTAAATAAAATTTCCTCGACAGCCTTGATGACATCATGAGTGTTACTTATGTGCAAATTATCAGTGTTTTTGTAAAAGTCCAAATACAGGTCAAAATTCAATTCTGTCGCTTGAAAATCACCACAGAAGTAATATTTATTCATAAGATAATTGCAGGTCAGAGAGAATTATTCGTTTACATTTTTTATATACAAAAGTTTGACGTTTGAAATAAATGACAGAAGATAGAGAATTGTTTTTATATGAGGGCCAAGTCATATTTATTCATCAGATAGTCTTGATTCGTCAGCTGATTATTTTTTTCTTTATTTATTTAAAAGTTCGGCTGTCAAGTCCACAGATAAAGAACAATTTTCTCTCTTCTCTCATTTATTTCAAATGGCAAACTTTATATTAAAAAACTATAAACAAAAATTTTCTTTTCGAACTGCGTTTACCTGATGAATAAATATGCCTTCATAAGGACTATGAGAGGCTAAGTTCAAAATGAGTAAAGAACGAATCAATATAACCTGATGATAAATATTCCTTGCTACAGCAATGCGGCTGTACAGTAGGAAGCTATCAGTTAAGTTTCTGGCTACGCAGAGTCACTTTTTGAAAATAAAAATATATTATGACAACTTCATCAGTCATAATTCTAGTTCAACCAATAGGATAGAATTGTGTCTGGGTTACTTTCGCTATTTACGACTAGAGAAGAAAAGTTCAAGTGTTTTGTTTTATTTTTATTTTTTACATCAACACCTTCAACGCCACATCATCCACATCTAGTTCGTATAATAAATAGAATTTGATAAGAAAATATTAATTTAAAGCTCTTAAGAGTGTGTTAATATAAGTTGTATCGCCATAATAGGAATAAAAAATCTTAACAGAATACGAATGAGAATTTTAAATAACATATAGATAAACAAGAAAATCTGATACACTCATACTCTGGTGAAGAAGACATAACAAAGCAATAAATCTAAATCTCTGATAGTCTAGAAAATACATCTACAAATACTGACATTAAGCTTGAACCAAATCCAATCCTGCGGAAATAAGCAAAACTTATCCCGATCTTAGCTCGGAAGCTAAGAAGGATGATTTAAAAAGATTTGAGAGCCAGCGATATGTCTGAATTCTACTTACATTTGGTATGTGAGACATTGCTCCATCGAATCCCCTAATCAGAAAATATATGCTTTATGGAGTCGGGAAATAATATTATAGAAAAATGATACCAAAAGTGAAGTATATAGTAAAGGAAATCATGTACTATGGCTAGAGGATTGATGCGGCAGGTCAAAATTAAAAAAAATAATAATAATTGTATTAGGTTAGCTTGAAAAAGAGAACCAAGCCCAAATCCATGACAGGAATATACGTTTTGAATTGAAATGTCTTGCATTCTATAGAAACGAAATGCTTCTAATAAAAACCATTAATATCTCGACTAGGTCAAGAACCGAGTCACTTCAATGTGATTTCATAGGGATTTCCAATTGGAATTCCTTACGTATTTTAGGTTCCGCAGAGGATCCAGTTAAAGTTCTCGCATCTAATAAGCCCAAACACAGGACATTCAATAGTGTTCCAAAGCCTGCTCCTCCTATTCGTTTACTCTATATAATGCTTAATCCGACAGTCCAATGTGAAGTAGATAAATTCTCATCTCCTTGTAATCTGTTGCCACACTAGTTAATTTCCAAGTACAACAACAGTATTTTGCCACCTACTGACGTGTTGCTCCATCGTAAAAAGTTTTTAATTTTTTAACCTTTAAAAGGGTGTACAATTTTCCAAGGTAATGACTTTCAATAGTGATAATTTCAATTTGGATAATTTATTGGCTTCTCATTTTTGATTACGTCGTGATGGTCTGGTAGCAATATTTTTAGATCTTCACACATTTCTCGTATTATGGTGATGCAGTTAAAACTGTAATATCTCGTTAGAATTTTGTCACATGTTGTCTTTGTGATGTTTCCAATATGGATTATTCTGTCGTATCTGGTTTTATGATTTACCACCGCCCACTAGAACTAGTAGTGGGCAAGGCCGCTTCCTATTTCACCTGTGTCTCCTCAATTTATCGAATAAAAAAATTAAAAATGGAATCTAAATTTCATATGCAACAAACTTTAAATTTAGCCTAAAATCGAGGGTGCCACACAACGACACATTGTTGTCGACTTATGTTACAGGAGGACTTAAAAGTCTTTTGTATAACAACTGTTTACAGTAGTAACTAATTTTAATGTTTATCTCTTATATTTTAATTATCTATACTAATACATACATACATATATTAAAGAGAAATGTGTATGTGTTATAAGTGTTCTTGGAAACTACTTATTCAATTTCTAAAATTTTTTCACCAATACTCTTGGTCTATCCTCCGAAAGTTAATAGACTATATTTTGGTTGTATTTTTTAGGTGGGCGTGGTGCCTTCCATACAAATTGAACACATTTTATAACATATTTTGAGAACTACAGCAGCAATTTCCTTTAAACTTTGTACAACATTACTTTAATAATAATTTCCTTATACGAGAAAAAAAATGGTAAGAATCGGAGCAGGGGGTATGGTATCCCCTATACAAAAAAAAAACAATACAATTGATGTCGTATTTACTTAGGAAACTTTAAATAAAATTTAGTTGAAACTATTGCGATCGAAGCACAGGTATTGTTATCCCTTTACGAATGAATTACTTTCTGTCAAAGTTGTATAATACCTAACGAATTCGAATGCAGTATCGACGAGACAGAAATCTAAGGTCTACAAAAAATAAAAACTAAAAAGAAAAAATTTTAAAAAATTGTATAAAAAAGCAAAATACTTAAATGTTTTTAGAATCAGTTATTTTTGGCTTAAGTTATATTTTTATATAAATTATTATAAAGGGTCCGCCAAACAACTGTTTTTTTGAAAATGCTATTAAAAAAAGTCTAGCTTCGGCTGTGTGGCACGTAGCGCCGTCCTGTTGAAACCAAATGAAACCAAACTCTTAAACTTATACTTACAATAAATATAATTGTTTTTAGAGGTATAATAATTTATATAAAAATCAATTTAAGCCATAAATAATACATTAAAAAATAATGCATTACATAAGGTGATAGCGTAAAAGAGATCGATTTTCGGCCCTCTTTTTTATGTATGAAGTTTGACAATTTTCGGAGTTGAAATCATTTTTTTAATATGTGGTTTGACATACTCCAAAGAGTTGATCGGGGGGACTTTAAAGAATTGATTTCAACATACACATAGCCAGACAGACAAACTAACAATGCCTTATTGACTCTCCTATTAAACCCCTCCCCCACCTAGACTATCAGAAAATATATATTTTACTGGGTCGGAAATGAAAATTGTAGAAATTTCACACGTATAAATAATTCGTTGCATTTGGAAATTGATTTCAAGATTAAAAATTCAAATTTTGTGCCACTTAATTATCATGCTAGTATGTTTAACTTAAAAACAAACATAGTTTTTTAAACACTATTGTCAACACTATCAATATTTATAAACCGACCAGCATTAGTCATTAGTTTTTTCATTAAGTATCAATATTTTAACAGAGTTTTTTCAATCTCACAAAAACATTTAAGTCTTCTTGAAAGATTTTATTGGAATTAAC
Source organism: Phyto melanocephala (assembly GCA_941918925.1). Classification (NCBI taxonomy): domain Eukaryota; kingdom Metazoa; phylum Arthropoda; class Insecta; order Diptera; family Rhinophoridae; genus Phyto; species Phyto melanocephala. The sequence goes on along the minus strand of OW799233.1, from coordinate 48,591,139 downwards.
GTTTTTGTATAGAAATAAATACGTTTTTATTTTTTAATTTTAACTAATTTTAGCTAATTTAATAAATATAATTTAAAAAAAAATTATAGGATTAAACAATAATTAGCAGAGAACTTATGCATGACTTATTCTATTTTTTTATCAAATTTTTTATTAATAATTTTTTTATTATACTAATAATTTATTTATAAGTATAATATGTAAATAAATAAATAAAAAATGTTCAAAACAATTTTTATATTATTGACGAGTATTACAGAAATGCAGTAATTTTTTTATTTAAACATAAAAAGAAATAAATAATTTTAATAAAATCATATTTAAATTTCAATTTTACTAAAATGCTAAATGTTTAATAGAAATTGCAAAAGAAAAAAATGAATTAATGAAATAAACGTTTTATATACGTGCGTAGGAATGTTTGTATTATATACTAACATTAACAGTTACACACACAAAACCCATACTTAAACATTTTTCATAATATGTAATTTATTTTTATTTTATTTTTTATTTTATAAAAGTTTGCATAAGTGTATGTAAGTAAGTATGTATTATTTTAATCGTATGCAGCCTACTGTTTAAATTGTATGCACTCCACTATACTACACATATGTACATGTGGTCTTGTTTTGGTGGCCCCTACACACACAAACATGCATACACACACGCGATTATATGTATTCCTATATTTTAAACAAATGTATTAGTGTTTAATTTAAACGAAGAAAATGCGTGTTAAATCAAAAATATCCGGCTAGTTTTTTTAAAAAATTTTATTTTAATTTTTTTTAGAACTAAAAAAGCAATATGCCTGCCTTTTCCTCTGCAAATCATACTCAGCAAAAAAAATTATATGAGAGTTCTGCTTGGTTTTGTTGGGCCATTTTTAGCAGGTTTTACAATAAACGTCATGTTTTTTACTAACAAATAAACCGATTTCCTTCAAATCAAAAAACAGATTATTTTAAACATGTATAAATTTGTAGTTTTTTGCTTCTTTTTATATATAAATGTACTTATAGTTTATATGTGACCTTCTCTGAGAAAAGGGACCTAGTGTGTAGAAAAACGGGTTCGGACTTAAGAGTGGATTCTGGTACCTAAAAAGGTGTAGAATAAGATGAAATGAGTTAGATTTTTGATAAAAATTTATTTACCTCATAAAAACGTAAAAAACGATCTTGGGAAAATCAATTAAAATGAGTATCGAGATCATAACAGAGCAGCAACAATAGCTAAGGTATTGTCATACTAAAAGCGAAAAAAATACGTCACCACATAGGCATGACGTCACCAAAGTCGGCACCCAATCATAACTTACCATACCAAATCGCGTCTCCCAACTGAAGGTGTGTTCACAGTGATAATGCGTTATGAAACTTTAAATGCGTTTTTTGTAAAACTTCATTTTTACACACTAGGTCCCTATTCTCGGAGAAGATCACATATAATTTTTTACGCGTAATATGGAATATCAAAACTTATTGTCACAAAAGTCAAAGCAAGCCACAAATAGTGTGTAGAGACCTGTGTCGACCTCTGTTATCGGCTACGGCAGCTCGAAAAAATGTTAGGCGGTAGCTTAAAACCGTTATAGTAACATTTTCCCCATTCACCACTATTCGTTGTAAAGTTGTATGTTGTTGAATTTTACAACAGTTTTAAAGTTTTTACCGATTTTTCTATTAATATGGAGTGTTTGTTTAAGCTCGATAAAAAACCCAAATAAGTTAATTTGTAAAAAATATTTTTTTATACATTACATTAACAATAGTGATTTCTTGCGTATGGTCACCACGGCTATCTGGACAAAGCGCATTGTAGACGTCCAATTTTGGCAATTTTTTTTGAGCAATGCCGACCAAATGTCGTAAATAAAACGCACAATGATGATCTCTTAGACCTCAGTTGTTGCTGGCTTATCAGCATATGCCAGTGACCTCACGTGACTATACAGCAAGTAATCGACAGGTGTCAAAACGCTCGATCTTGAAGGCCAAATGTTTTTTCAATAAATAGATGATTGTTCAACCGTCGATCTATTTATGAGTATACTGATCAAAAATTACTGATCATAATTGAAAGCAGTATAATGGTAATATTGGGCTCAAACAAAAATTATAGAATGTGTTATAAATATTAATATATTATTAAGGGATAATCTTTAATACAATAAAAGTTAAAATTTAAAGATGTTCCGAATGTTCTATTTCAGTTTTAATGTCCTATTTCATTTTAATTCAGCGTCTATTATTCTAACGTTTTGTTCATTCTTCAATATTTTGATCGTAAAGAAAATCAAATATTTTTGCAAGTATGTATTTTATAATGAGTGTGTAATCATACACTAGATCAGATGTAATGGGATTGCTTTTAAGCAATTTTCTTATACTTGTGTAGCTCTTAATGTTTGCACTATTTGTATTACACAAGTTTCATGTGCATACTTTTAGGGGCGTCAAATAATAAATATTTGCTTTCTAATCTTTTAATAAAATAAATAAAGTCCCCTCTTATTAAAGTATTTGTGCTTAAAAACATGCAAATTTTACTGAATTTGAAATATTAAAATTAAAGACGATTGGAACTACAAGTATGAAATTAAACACATTCTGATCAGAATTTGCGACATGCCTGATAGTACGACTTTTATATTATTTTTATATATAAAACCGGTAATTATTTTTATTGGTAAACCGAAAATTAAAAAAAAAAATTAAAAACCTAAAACCGGGTTTTAGACAAAATCGATTAATCATACCTCGTTCATGCACCATGATGCATAATAAAAATAAAATTGTACTGTACAATAGTTTTTGAAATTTTTATGCTGTAATTATGTATATAGACGTTAATATTTTTTTTATTTTTTTAAATAATTTTATTTTTGTTAATTTTAACATTCTGAACAAAACCAAACTGAATGCCGAGTGCGAGTTCTTTTTCAGGTGCAAATTTAAAATTTTTGTTTGTTTTAACTTTAGCAGTTTTATTTATTTAAGACAGTTAGCGAAATAACTGGGTAAAATTATGTTCACTTATTTTTGTCCTTTACCTTTGCTAACAAGGGTATATATAGCTTTGTTATTTCCTTTTTAATTTCCACAATACTCATATCCGTTACCATTAAGTAAATATTTTCTAAAAGCTTACGACAATCAATGTTCGATTGTCTGTGTGTTGGTACAAATCAACTTTTAGAAGCCCTCAAATATTTCATTGCTCTATATGTGCTACTATTTTCTTGGAAATTTCCAGGGATGAATCGCTATTGAAATTCAGCATAATCACCTTATAATTGACTGAGGTATACTTAAGTAAATGCGGCTACTTCTATTTTTTCTCATATTTTAATCACAACAATTTAATTTTTTTCAACTGTATGATAATTTGCAGACATGTGTGTTACTATATACAGATAAGATACAGAATCAGAAAAATTTGTTATTTACCGAAATAGGTTGTGGCCAAGGCATATTTATTCATCAGGTAATTGCAGTTCGGAGAGAATATTTTTGTTTATATTTTTTATATATAAAATTTGACATATGAAATAAATTATAAAAGAGAGAAAATTGTTTTTTATTTATGCATTTTGACAGCTGAAATTTAAAATAAGTGTTGAAAAAAATAATCAGCTGACGAATCAAGAGTACCTGATGAATAAATATGCCTTGGGTTGTGGCGAAATTTAAAAATAAACAGAATCTGAGGAAGGTTAACTAAGTCCATTCGGAATTTCTAGTACCAAAATAAAGTAATTAGTTGCGATTGGATTGAGTGACAACTCTTATCATTTGTTGATTAATAATTTGACATTGTAGCACTCAATAATACACTAATTTAACATTAAATAAAGATTAACTGTTTTTTAAATATCGTAAAAATGAACTGGAGTCAGCAAAAACGCATTAAGCCTCAGTTAGCCGAGCGCATCCGTACTGTAATGTATCAGCTGTTCGTTTTTGGCTTATGAGAAACAATGCAAAAGCTTAGCGCAATTTAACGTACTGTAACCGGAACGTATCATTCTGTATAAAATAGAATTTCCTTACATTCTTACTTGACACTTGTAAGCCAGTGATGGTCTGCTTGTTCTTTTTATGATTTTAGGGTATTTTTGCTTTTTTAATGGAACTTTTTTTTTAATATATTTTAATACGAAAAGAAGAAAAATAAAACAAATTTTAGTACTTTGCGTGTTAATTTATTTTTCTTCACGAATTTTTTAAATACAGTTTTGTGAACTATTGTGTCTTTTTAAACTTATACTATATTTTATTCTTATTACTATTGTTTCTTTTTTCGCTATACTTGCTAGAAACGTAATTACCACTATAATAATTATTTTCGTTAAAAAAAATTGCAAAACTGGAGGCTTTTAAGCGTCTTGCACATACGCTTTGTATATATGTACATTGTAAGGATTAAAATTGTATACAAATCTATTAATTAATATTAATTGATCTGTATAAATAAACACAAATACTAAATAAACTATAATTTGTTTATTATATTTTAATTATAAATGTTAAAGAGTAAATAATACATATTAATATACATAAATAAATACACAAAATATTTTCCAAAATCATTAAGTACTTTTCTTCGTAATAAAAAACCATTTGTAAAATTGTAATACCCATCACTGTTTTATAATCAGCTGTTTATTTTTATACCAAAATAAAAAAACAAACAAAATAAGTTTTTAAATGTAAGAAATAAAAGTTTGCGTGGTAATTTTTAATAAAATGGATGATGAACATCTTATTTCAAGAAAAGGTTTAAACCAATAAGCGATTCTTCTATATCCATTGAAAAAACACAGGCTTGTTTGAAAAATATTTTGCTTTGTTTACCTTTACTAATGCTGTTTTGTTTATGAATGTCAAAAACATATGTTACGGTTTTAAATGTTCTATAACTGCACAAACGTGCCTACAGTACGTTCCATTACAGTACGGTTGCATCAGCGCTCGGCTAACGAAGACTTTATTTGTAAATACGTTACGTTACAATGAGTGCCACTGTTAAATCTAATTCTGCATCAACTATTTTGCTAAGTGTATTAACATTTTATTGAATGGGTATGAGGTTTTTTTTTATTTTTTTTTTTTATTTTACTTAAATTGCAAAAAATAGAAAAAATAAAACAAAATTATTTAGTATATAGACACACATACACACAAACACGCTTAAATACATACATTCATGCATACATACAAACGAAATAACTTACGTTGGCACCTACAACTATAAAAATTTATTAAAATATTTAATACATTTTCTTGGTGGCAATTGTAAATGGGATCGATAAACGCTTATGGAATCAACTTTCATAAATCAAATCGACACTGTAAACATTAAAAGACACCAGATTGGATCTGCAAATAAAATTAATGTCACATGTTCAAAATGATTTTCCAAAATAACGCTTAACTGGAAGGCATTGATATTATCGACCATAGGTAGGTAAGTAGGTAGAGCAGGCAGCTGTTATGCAGCTCACTTGTGTCCATTATATTAATCCCCTTGTAATATCTGAACGGAATAGAAAAGAAGAGAAAGAGAAGCAGACCATTTTAAAGTCTCTGGCGGGAAGCGAACCCGCAATCCCCAAACTAGCAGACCAGACCATGGACCATAAAAAGGTCATGCTTATATTCAGTCCTACTTTAAACATGATCGCAAATCGTAGTTCAGATTTAATTTTAGTCTGCTTTTTTTAATGGATTTTATATGCAAAACTTGTACTTTATAACCTATACAATAAATCGACAAGTTCAAACCCATTCTCAATAAAACATTTGCTGTTTCGCACACATTTTGGATACACCATTAATAGAGGACTTTTGTGGTCGAAAGGTTGGTTACCAGATAATGCCCAGATATCACAAGAATCCTTTAAACTGCCAATTTTGAGGGCAGTATCAAATTTAGCTGGACATCAAACACGAATTAAACGAGGATTCGGGAAGCGATGGGTTTATCTTAACCATGTTTGGTTTGTATTTGGTTAATATAAACGATTTATGGGATTTTACAATTTTAAATGATTTTTTTATGCTTTTAACTTCGTTGTTTGTGTGATTTAAAAATAAAATTCTATGACGAAGAACGAAACACATACATACATATGTATGTATATCGCATCATATTTTTAGCCCTCCCGATTAAAAATTCTTAAGTCAATTGATTTACTTAAAGCCTAATACAGAAAAATGTTTGAAATATAAGAAAAATAAAATTTCTGCGAAAACAAAAAAATTTCTGACTTTTTTTTTGACAACCTTAAGTCTATGGTCGCACACGACGATTGTAGTTGGGCAATTCTTAAGTTTATAGCTGTTTTTACCGTTTTAGGTGATGCGAAAAAGAAGGGAAAAATAATTTCCGGTACTCGGCTATTTGAAGCATTTTTTTAATATTTGTCATTTCTTTTCATTCGGTGTTTCGCTTCTTGGTGTGTAAGTAACTTTTAATTTGAATTAAAAACGTCACAAAATCAACGTTTAAAATATTAAAAAATAATTACACACAAAAAAAAATTTGTGAAAACATTTTAATTAAAAGCGTTAATTAAAATCAATTATTTTGTTTTATTTATGTTTTTATATTTATTATTGCTATTTACGGCCAAAGCACAAATGTCAAATTGTAAGCCAAAAAAAACAGAAAAATTGCCAAAGAAGTTTTCGTGTGTAAACACACAAGCAAGTTCAAAAGAAAATATGGAAAAAGTTGGGCAATTAAAATCGTCGTGTGTGACCTTCGACTAATCCAAATGAAACAAAACTTTAGTTTTCATAAGAATAACGAAAAATTCAATTTTGTTATCGAAAAACACAAATTATATCAAAATTTATTGGAAAAAATTACGAAAAAAATTAAATGAGATATGTTTGTATGCCATTCGTCGTCATCAAAGGGTTAAAGTATGTATTCGTTTGTTTATGTAGTAACATTAGAGGTGTAGTTTTGTTACAGGATTTCTTACAGTTTCTCTGTATTTTATTTTTAAAATAAGATAGAATCAAATGAAACAACTAAACATGAATAATAAACTAAAACAGCGACAAAATAATCGAATAAGCAACAATAATACTATTTGATTATTTTAACAAAAAGCGTACAATTGCCAGACAATCTTGATTTGTTTTAAATTGTACAAATTCTAATTGTTTGTAATTTAATGTTCAATAAACTAAAATCTATGTATGTCTTTAATGATTTTTCCCTTTTTGCTTTAAAAGAACTGCGAATGTAAATCAAAAAATAAAAAAAAAGCTTTGACCAAGTCAAGAAGGCCGTCTCCTTAATAAAATTCCTTGAAGATTTTCAATCCGAAGCTCTGACGCATTCGAAGTTTAACATAGTTAAACTTTTCGTATCTAAAAACATTTTAGTCTTTCCTACTTTCGAACGGCCTTATTCATAACAAAAAGTTAGCCACAGTTTATACACTACGTACAACGAGCTGCTAACTAGAATTCCGATTAAGCTTGGCAGCTCGTTGGCACAGAGTTTATTCATAACAAACTTTTATCCGTGTGCTAACTTTTCATAAATCAACTCTGAAATTGCAGATACTCCTTAAAAATGCAACCATTTTTTGTACATCATCCCTGATTTTGACATTTTTTTGTTTTTCCATTCATACTAACAATTCTTTAAATTTAAAAATAAATTGAAAAAATAAACATATTATATATTTTTTGTGCACAAAAATTTTTATTCTATTCTTTATAAAATTTTTTTGTCACAGAATAGTTGTTTTTCATAAGTCGGCAAACGCTTGGCAGCTCGTTAACAAGAGTTTAGCAAATCGTTAGCCAGAGTTTGGTATGTGTATTATGAATAAACTTTATGCTAATTTTATGCCACCTTTTTGTTATAAATAAGGCCGAAAGTGATTTAAACTAATTCTCAGTTTTTATATGTGAAACGCAACTTTTAAAGGGAATAAATTAAAAAAAAAAAACAATTTTTAAATTCATCACTTTTGCTTGACATGGGTTTGTCAACTTATTTGTAAATCGTAGTTATACTCATGTATCCACAATCTTATATAACATACATACGTTGTGCTCAAATTATTAATTGTATAATTTATTAGAATAATTACACAAATTATATGTTTGTGAAATATTAATTGTAATCATGTCACACATTTCAGTCTAGCAAAAAAATCAAAAAAATTTTAAAAATATAAAAACTTTGTATAAAATATTGATTTAATTAGTTGTTGCTACTTGCAACAACATTTAATTAGGTGCATAAATTATGTGCTGATTTTGCCGTCATCATCAATTGTACATTCGCACAAACACAACTAAACCAAAGTGTTTGCATTCAGCAGTTTAGGTTATGACTGGTACGCAAAAAGCGTAACATGAACCGATTTCTATCATCCTAAATCGACACACATTAAACAACGTTTTATTTTGTAGGGTCCCCATTATCTTCACACATTGTCACAAACTTTTTTAGTAAATATCGGCAAATACATAAATTCGTTAATTGTGGGTAAAATACAATCACATTATATCATCATAATTTATGATATTTTTGATACGTTCATAAGAAATAAAAACTTGCGCTGAAAATGTTAGCAGATATATGATAAAACACCTATTAAAACAAAATCTTATAAAACTGATAAATCTTGTCGATTCTTCTAATTGAATTTATTAGAAAAGAGACATCATCACTTTGTGCCTCCGGGGCCATTTCATTTTCACACACACAGCACGACTGTTAACAAAACACACTGCAATTAGTGTGCAAGGAGCATGGTTGCAACTAGCCCAATCTAGGAGGTGCAATGACTCCCAAAAATTTGAAAAGCTATAAAGGCATTTCTCCAATGTCGAATGTGACTTTTGTACGCATTTAGCATTATTTTATTTTACGCTAAAACCTTTTTTTTTTTGACAAAACGCGAAGCTTATAGCACTTGATTAGCACTATAATTAGTGCTAAGTGTGACTTTAACCAATTGTTTGTTTTCAAGATAATTACAGAAAACCAATACATTCATTCGCATGCGATAAAAATAGAAGTCGCTTTCAAATTAAACAAATCAAACGCTGATTTCATCGATAGCTGAAGGAATATTTTTATGCGAATAATTTTAAAATGTTGTGCATTGATGTGTCTTAATAATGTTATTTATTTTATTCAAAAATATTAAGTAGTTTATTTTTTATTTAATTTTATTCACTGTCGCACGCGACATGTTCTTCCATCATACTTTTTGATTTTCTTTTTTTTTAATTTTTATATAATTAGACTTGCATAAAATGATTATAAATTATTTTTAATATATTCAATATATATATTTGCACAACAAAAATTGTAATCTTTACAAAATAACTTCAATAAAGAACAAGTAACAGTGCTATATTCGGAAGTGCCGAATCTTATTTACCCTTCACAACGTGTAGTCATGCAATAACAATTGTTTGTATCACCATTCATCTCATATGAAGTACGTACATAAATATGTACATATACAAAACATCCCAGTGCAAAATTATAAATTGAGCTTACGTATGTACTTGTTTAAAAAAAAAATTACAAAAAAAAAAAAAATATGTATTTAAAACAAAAAAAAACAATAAAAAAATTAAAAAAACATTTTTTTAAAAAATTAAAAAAAAATTTTTTAAAAATTAAAAAAAAAATTTATAAAAAAAATAAAAATATAAATACATATTATATAGAATAAAAAAAATTTTTTTTGGATCAGCTGGGATTACATGCCACGTTTACTCTAACCAGTATATATGTATGTATGTTGTTGTTGTAATTGTGAAAAAATAACGAGGTGATCGTTGTTTTTTGCTCATATCTCAGAAAGTTATGGGGCGATTGTGTTGAATTTGTATAGCGATTCATTCTTGGATATTTCCAAGATATCATACTCAGATCTGAGGAACATACAGTTGCTTCTAAAAGTTGATTTCAACCAACACACGGACAGACGGTCAGGGCTAAATGGACTCCTCTATTCATAAGCTTTCAGAAAATATATACTTTATGGGGTCGGAAATGAAAATTGTAGAAATTACAAACGGAATGACAAAGCTATATATTCCCTTGTGCACTACAGGTGAAGGGTATAAAAAAAATTTAAAGAAATATGTAGTCCTAGCTGCTTTTAGCTGTTGGCCATCGCAACAAAATTAATGCAACTGGGATATACATACCTGGAATGCTTTTCACTTCCTGCCATTTCCAGCTTTAGCGTGCGTATGGCATTTCATTTCTAAAAAGTTTTTTGTACCTCTCCCGTTGCCTTAAGCGATTATTTTTTCGTTTCTCTTGAATTATATATTCTTTACCTTCAGCCATTGCTCCCCACGTCTGTCTAGCTTTCAGCATTCTTTCCTTATTTTTTAACTTATAGGTTTGTAATTTTGTTTCATCATCCTTTAACCTTTTTCTTCTCCGTTTGCAGTTGGAGTTATTTTTTCTCTGTTGCTTTTGCTTATCTAAATTCACAAATTTGATATATTGTATTTACATATTCAAATAAAGACATTTTAGAAACAAAAATAATTTGGAATCTATACAATATACACTTATGATGTCGCAACAAACTTGAATACATAAAGAGAGCAAAGCGCTGATTATTTGCAAGATTTTTTTTTTAAATTTAATTCGCGATTATAATGTCTGTTTGCTACTAAAATTAGATGCGCATTGTACAGATACCTTCGACTGACTGAAAAAAAAAAAATTTTATCTCATTGTCGCACGCTACATCGAAATAAACGGTAAAGAAAAACAAAATTTACCATAATTGGTAATCGCATCATTCCTTTTATATTTTTCTTATATTCTTTTAATGTTAACCGATATTTAAAAGAAAAAATATTAGTGCATAATGTCTCTCATTAAGATTATTAATCTCAACAAAACATCCAATGAAAATATTTAAAACAGAACTTTTGCACTTGTTCGACTTTGCATTCGAGTGTTTCAAAATATGTTATGAATAAATGAAAAATTTGTTTATATTACATAAACTTGATAGATTCACTGTGAAAATATGTTAAACAACATTCTTTTTTAGACTTACCTTTTTTTTTGGCTGCGGTTGACATTTCTGTACAAATGCCCATATACATTTAATATGCAGTTTAAAATTTTTTATACTTTTGCCATCCCCAGAAAAATTTTCCTACACGCCAATGGTTTTATTCGGAATAAATGTTGATATCGAATTAATTACAAAAATGTTTCCTGCTTGCAGAAAATTACTTTTTTGTTCTATGAGGCTCACCTGCAATCATCCTACAATAAGGGTATAATCCCGTATATATCATTCTTAAGGCATTCGTCGTTCTTTTTTGTTTACAATATATCTGTGGCAGCAAGTAAAAACTGCTTAATTCGACATAAGTTAAAATTGATATAAACACATTATTGCTATTCAGGAATTTGAAATTATTCTCAGACAATCTTACAAATAATTAATAAAGCGCAGAATGCAAGATTTGAAAGTGCTTTCCTGAAAAATTAAAAAAAAATACGTAAGCAGATTTTCCTTATTGCCACAGATATTGTATGTTTACGTTTATTCTAAAAGCATAGTTTTACACGTTTTTTTAAATTGTTGTCGTTGTTACCAGATATGAAAAGTTAAAAATGTTTGATTGAACTTAAAAACGAAATAAAAACATTGCTAATCTGGGTATAAAAATAATTATTTGTCCCACAGGTAAACATGGCGTTAGACAAACTTATTGAAAACAGATAAAGGCATTCGAAATTTTAGAGTTTTAGAAACATAAAGCCTAGAACACGGAAAATGTTTCCTGCAAACGCCAAAATTTCTGCAAAATCATATAGCAATTTTTAAAGTGTAGACATAAAACACAAGCATTTGGTTATATCAATAATTGCCGCGTTTTGTGTTAGACTTTATAAAAAGGGTTAATCTTTGGTAATTACTTGGCCTCGAAAAATATCGAACAGGTGGCTGATGAAAGCTGCTACAAAAAAAAAAAACGCAATTACTTTTTTTCTGTGCAACCAACCTGTTCCATATTTGTTTTATTTCATAGATTGATCTTTAGATTTACAAAATTAAAAATTAGGACAATTAAACAAGAATTTGAATATTGCGCCGTTTTCTCGCTTTAGAGTCCATAGTTTCCGTCCAAAGAGTATATAGGCGCACGTTTAGCGTTACTCCTCCTAGCAGATTAACGAACGTGACACATTCGTAAGAAGGTCTTATCATCTAGATCCCTCAATTCGGTCACAAGAATATATCGCTGCTGTAGCTGCTGTCATACAATCTGATCCTATAGTTTTGACAAGGACCTTATCTATTCAAATGGGTGTCAGCAGACAGTCACTGCAGACAATTTTGCATCAAAATTTAAACTTGTTTTCATGTAAGATTCAATTAACAAGCAAACTGAACACAACAGACTTGCCGATTTGCATGGAATTTTGCGAGAAGACCATTCAAATGGCGGCAGAGGATGAAAATATCTTGAACTGTATTTGTATGCCTAACAAGGAACATTTCTTGATTTAAGCCGCAATGTTAACAAATATAATTCTAGATTATGGAGTAAATCTAACCCATAGATACTGCATGAGATACAACTACATATATCCACTTGGCGTCATAGTGTGGTATGCAGTTTCAGTTTCACGGTCAATGGAGACCATTACTTATGGATGTTCAAAGAGTTTTGCTTTCCAGAGCTACGCCAAAAGAGAATACATTTCAAGTCTGTGTGGTTTCAACAAGATGGGACAACTTGTCACAAAGCCACACCTGTTATGACAGAATTTCGGCAACAATTCCCCATTGACTTCAAGAAAATCCACATTCCGTTTGCGGGGTTGTTGCAAACAGGAAGTTTACAAAAGAATCCCAAAAATTTTGTGGATGATTTAAAGCAATCAACTCAAACGATAATTGAGGCATTTTCCGTTGCAAACCTCTAGGCAGTAATGAATCACTTTTTAATAAGATGTCGCATATGTGTGAGCGAGGGTGGAGGCCATTTGAATTCAATTATTTTTAAAACCTTATGAATTACATTAATAAATTTTATTATTTTTCAAATGAATTAAAAAAAATAAATTACATAAACTTTATAAAAAGTTATTTGAGTTTCTTAACGCAGCAAAATTTATCAGCCACCCTGTATTCTCCTTTTGGTGCACTGTGCCATTGATGTGCACCACAGGTAGACGTTTGTGGAAAACATGAGAGTTCTTGTTATTACAAAAGACACGGAATGAAGAAAGTTGACAATCTTTAGTCGAAAGTCCAAAATTGAAAAAAAAAAATACTAGTGATATCGCGGGACTCAGTAAAGTAAATAACACGTTGGTATCACCTAAGAAAGGGAATCATTTATTGACCTGCATTATTATATATTTAATCCTTTTATTCCCAGTGGAACATAGGGCAGCAACAAATGCTCTCCATTGTATTCTATCAGTAGACATCGTTTTCATTTCACTCCAAAACACACCATGCTCGTTCAACTCGTTCTCAATTTGGCGTCTTCAAGTATTCGCAGGTCTGTCAGGTCTTCTGGATCCTTGGGGGTTATACTCAATGGACTGTCGAGTTAAATCAGCCGCTGGCTTTTTCATTGTGTGCCCCAGCCAGTTAAATTTTCGCAAACGGATACTCATGTTTAAAGGGTTGGTTAAGTTCCACAAGTCCTGATTTGATATTGTGACAGGCCAGAATATCCTGTGTATACGCCTAAGGCAGCGGTTTACAAAAGCTTGCATACAACTCATTTCCCGAATCGAAATGTTCCAGGTTTCACAGCCAGACAGAAGCACAGATTTCACGTTGCTATTTAAAACTTTAAGTTTGAATTGATTTGAGATATTTTACGATCTCCAGAATTTATTAAGCGTGCCAAATGCTTGTTTCGCCTTACACAGTCTATTCTGTATATCTTCTTTGCTGCCCCCGCTTTTTGAAATTATACTCCCCAGATAGCCAAAGTTTTTAACATCGTCAATATGTTGGCCCGAAAGCTGAAAGTTCGTATTGCATGAGGAGTTTATGCGCATTGATTTAGTTTTGTCGATATTAATTTGCAAGCCCGCTTTGGCAGCATGTGTAGCAAAGGCTTGAATCTTGGATTGCATGCTAGAGAAGCGGTGGGATAGAAGATAAACGTCATCTGCATTATCAATATCATCTAACCGTAGGAAATACCTTATGCAGTATGGAGCACAATGCATTATTGTATAACTCCTTAATGAGATTGATTAACTTTCCGGGAACTCCTTTGCAGCTTAGAGCTTCCCATATCGCATAATGTTGTAATGTGTCGAACACACGTTTGAAGTCAACAAACATTAAGTACAGAGGTAAGCGCCATTCAACCGACTGTTCCACAGTTACCCTCAAGCTGTTGATATGATCAATTCATGATTTGTTTGGCCTAAAGCCCGCTTATTCTCGTCTTAGGCCTTCTCTAAGATCATCAGGAATTTTCTTGTTCATTAATAGTAGTCTGCTTTGTTCTGTATTTCGAGAGGAATTAATTTATTACAATCACATATCTGACTAACTTGATTTCAATCGGAATATGTTCATTATGTATGTTTACATTACGCATATTATTTATTTTGACTAGATTATATAATGCTAAAATTTTTTTAAATTTAAATTTTGACATCAATGTAGCTGAATTAAATGCAAAAATCCATTTAATTTAAACTACTAAATTACACTTTTATTGACACCCAATCTACAATTGCATTTGGAAAATAGAAAAATTACAATAATATTTATGTACATATGTATAGGTATGTATGTGTATGTGTGTAATTAATAATAAAAATAGGCCAAAAAGTCTAAAAAAGTACGCATTAACATGCGCATATCAGAATGCGATGTTGTCTCTATGCGGGTTTTAGTTTTGTTTTATTTTTGTTTACTTTTTATTATTTATTTAGTTTTTAGTTTTTATTTTTATTTTTTGCTGATGTCACAACCCACGCCAAGCTGAAATAAAAAACTTATTATGAGTTTAAATGTTGGTAGATTTTGTCTAACAAAAGCAAAAATAAAATTGCAACAATAAAAACAATTAAAGGTAATAACAAAGTAGGGAGTTGTGTGTATAAAAAAAAAAATTAAAAAAATTCAATAATATGGTCAAGCCACAAATTGCTCATCAATGCACACACAAATAACCCGTCAACTCAACTACTCAAAGCTACAAACAAATAAATCAGTGTTGCCGATTTCGGTGTAGTGATTTGAATATTTATCAAATTATAATACAATTTGTTGGTAAAATTTCTGCGTAATTATTGTGTTTTGCTTAAACGTTATTTCATCCATAATTTTCCAGCCACTTAAATTAAGCCGTAGCATTGTCAGAAGTACGATAAGTACGGATTTTCCTAAACCAAGTACCAAATGCTTGATATAAGAATAAATATGTCATGTAAGAATTCCTTAATTTTAATAAAAATTAATCCGAAACGAGTTTGACTTTACGAATTATTAGCGTGATTTAAGCCTGAAACCGTATTTGACGTAAGCTTAGAACAAGATTTATTTAACTATAAACGAGATTGAATTTACCACAAAATGCGCTTGTTTCAAGAATTCGTAACTTGGCTTGATCGTTGCATAGTGCAGTAAATTCATTACTTGCAGTTTGGCATTTATTCAGCGATACGTTTTATTAAAATTAAAAAACAAAAATAACGGTCAAAGCATGAAAGCTAAGTAAACTCTTAAACTGCTACAGCGTTATTGTCCAAAACATTATTACTTATAGCTAAAGTATGATAAACAAAACGAGAATTATCAAAACATACTTGAAATTTTATAAAGTGTGTTTATCTAAGCAAATGTCTAATATGTATAATTTTTTTTTTTATTTTGAGAGAAATAAGACTTAAGATTTAGATTTAAAGTCAATTCTAATTTTAATAGTCTTGTACTTTAAAAGAAGTCCGCTTTTTACTTGTTTCAAAAAAACCGAAAAGAAATCGTACTTGAATTTTTTAAGCACGATTTCGGCTAAACTTAAGAATTTAATTCATGGATTTAGAAATTCACTTTTCAGCAAGGGAAAGTTTTTTGCAAAAATATCAGAACTGAAAATTTATATTAATGGGTCAACTACAGGGTGGGCTAAAAGTCATCATGTGGTTTAAACATTTTATAACCTTCTCGTTTAATAAAATATACAACATGCAACTTTCTACAGTACATTGTAGTGATAAGCATATAGAAAAAATTTATCGATATTTTTCAACAGTGCCCATATATATTTATTAAAAACATCGATATTTCGATGTATCGAAATATTTCCCTAATGTTGTTAAAATATTCAAAGTTTAAAAAGGAGGTGGTCGTTGTTTTTTTCTCATATCTCAGTTGTTAACGTACTGATTTTTCTGATTTTCATTATTGCTTTGCTCCCGAATATTTTTGATATTTTAATACCTCACAAAAGTCCAGACGATATAGGGGGGCTTCAAAAATTTGATTTCGACATACACACGGACAGACTGACAAAGCTTTATTGACTCCCCTATTCATAAGCTTTCAGAAAATATATACTTAATAGGGGTTCGGAAATGACAATTGTAGAAATTTGACAAACCTATATATACCCTTTTTCACTGTGTGAAGGGTATAAAAACAATAAAATAATAAGAAAAAACCAACGAAAAATATTGTCAGCTCGCCATATTAAAGCTAAAAAAAATCTTAAATGGCATCAAATAAGTTACGAAACCATCACCTTACGCTTACATAATATTCACACCAGTACTCATCGGATACGGACATCAAAAGTACTCTTTGGTTTATGTGATCCCTTGTCAATCCGTTTCTTTTAGCAGACCTAAAAGTGGGAGAAACTTGTTCCCTCTTACTATGTTCTGAGCGAATAATATCGCTTATTTTTAATATGTGTAGCATTTAAGGCAACTGTTATAAAAGTAAAAAGATTACGCTTGAACCTTGGGTCCAATATGGTGGCTATTGGAAGAAATTTTTTTTTCTATTTTATCTTTAACCTTTTTCAGAAAAGTGTCTTTAACAACAAGCCCTAAAGTAGACGAAGGATGCTTCATTTAAGGGACTAAATTTAAAATAGGAATGGCTCAGCTAGACGTCATAAAAAAAACGATGGCGAAAAACATATGATGCATGTGGTGTTGGTGGTAGCCAGTATTGATGAAAAAAGTCTAAAATTTATAGAGCTCTGCAAATATCGAAAAAGATACTGAAAATATCGGCGATATATATCGATATTTTTTTCTTCCTTAATATCGATATTTTTTGCCGAACCCTAATACATTGGGGAAAAAAATATCATCTAAACGACCTCCTCCTTCAGCTTCGCAGTGACAGTCTGTTTTAGAACTTATTAAAACATCTTTCAAACTCAGTTACTGTCTTGTTAGATTTTCTGCAACAATGTTTGCCTTGAGTTGAACGACTGTCTTGGATTTGTTCACGTTTGCTCGCTGTATCAAATAACCCTAAAGGCAAGAGTTGGATGCTAAGAAATCTGGGTAATTAATATCCGCTTTTCTGGAAATTATTCGCCCTCAAAAAATTTTACTTAAACGTGCAATTGTGTCTAGGGCTGGGTGGGCAGTGGCTCTTTACTGATAAAACTACATCTTAGGTATGTTCTCAAGAGGGGGTACAAATTTCCTTTCACAAACCAATTCCTCTCCCCACTTATAGTTACAGCACTTTTATGTTTATTTTCAAAGAAGAAATCCCAATAATATTTTCGGATGTAATGCCACAACACACTATACATTTAATGACTTGCAATAGGTCTCTTGGCCAGTTCTGCTTTTGAAGAAAGCCATTTAAATCCAAATAAGATTTCCAATTAAGTTAATTTAATTTCTGGCCAACTGTTGAAATTAAATTGCACAATTTTAGTGTTGCCGATTATTCGCGGGTCTTAATTTTTGCACCATTGGTACGTATGGAAGTTACAGAAAATATTTTTTTAATCTACGTCACTACATTTCTAGCTGAGCAGAACATCTCTTATTAGATGTTTCTTCTGTTTCATTAAAACTTTACTCTTCACATATAATATTTTCCATACCGCAAATTAAACATGATCTACCGGTTCGAAAAAAAAATGCATACGAAGCCATGATAGTGGTAACGATGAACTAAGCAGCGAACGAATCACTGGTTTAAAGCGCGAAATTCTGAGGTTTAAAATATTTGATCGCAGATTTAAATTCTATTCTGGTTCTTTGTTCAGTTGTAAATCTCTCCATAATTTATTCTCCAAATGTTATTTATGTAATCTGAAACAACAAACCAAAAATTTATTGTTTACATTCTATGGTTACTTTTGGCCCATCCTATGTCTCACAATATCTATATTTGAATTTATTCATTCAGCAATTGTTTATAACTAGATTACATTACCGGCTCTTTTCTCCCACCTACTTTAAAGTTAATGACCTACAAAAGAAAAACTTAATTGAATGTCGTATTATTACAAGAAACAATTCAAATCATATTGTAAATTTACAATAAGTTTTAAATTTTAATTATATTAAATTGAATCGTGATACCGGCAACACTGACACACATGCACCTATTGCTCGCACACAAACACATTCTCTAAAATAAAATAATGAAATAAAAATAGAAAAGAAAAACAAATAATAACATTTAAAAAAAATACGAAAAGTTTACAACACACGAATGCATGACAAGAACTCACACTAATTAATTTCATTGCAGAGAAACGTAAGTGCAAGTGCATGTGCACACATGTTTATTTTATATTTAGAGTAAAGTATAGCATACTTATTGGGGATTTTAGACTGAGGGTTAGTGTTTCATTTATGCGTATAGATGAAAGTAGAGGCCATTTTTTTATGAAATTTTAATAAAAACAAAATAAAACAAACTTTAATGCTAGTTGTTGTAGTAGTTTTGTGTTGTAGTTTTGCTGCTGTTTTTGTAAATCCATTTACAAGTGAAGTGCCCATTCGCTTTTTTTTATTTTATATTCTGCCAACACTTAGGCCTTTAACGAAATTTTTTCATTCATTTAAAATAAAACACATACTAGATAAAAAGGGTTCACTTTTTTGTGAGAGCAAATCCAAAAGGTATTTAAAAAGCCAATAATAAGGGTCCTGGTGCAATTGCTTTAATATCCGATTTGTGCAAGTAGGAAAAATTGCCACAAAATATTTCAACCTCAAAACATACAACAGATTCTGTATTTGTTTGAGCTTTGGGTTATAAAATATAACAAATTTTGTAAGAATTCACATCGAAAATAAAATGGCGGAAGCCATATAAACCTTATTTGTAATAAAGTTTTGCTAATGATGGCATACTGATGCAGTGCCGCTATTGGTCATATTTAAACTACTTTTTAAACTGACCTCCTTCAAACTTATATAAATGTATGGATGTGTGTTAAATGTGCGTACATATAGGCAGACAAGCTCTCACACACAGGCACACAAATGCATACTTTCAAATTGTTCTACGAACTGTGCGAATGTGTGTCTGTCTGTCTATAGAAAAGTTGGTTTGTGTGCTTTGTGGATGGGTTTTGTTAGGTTTTTGTCTATTTTCGCCAACATTTTTAGTTTATTTTTATATGTAATTTATTTTATTAACGTACACACATATACACAAGAGTGTACATCACATATACTCAAACATTTTTAACGAATTGCCTGTATATGTACATGTGTATGTGTGTGCGTTGCATTGCATTTCATGCATTGAGTTAATCAGCCTTACAATGGTTTTTTGTTTTTGAATAGATGCGATGGATGCACTTGTTTGCATCTATTATTGCACTTTCCCCCGTTTTTTTCTATTTATTAATTTTTTTTACCATATTTTTTTTAATAAAAAGCTGCTTCTATGTGTGTATGCTTGTTGGTTGCATGCATATGTGCGGTTGTGTGGCATCAAGAATTGTGTCCTTTTTAAATTTTGTTAAAAATATGAAATTTTTATATTTCAACAAACAGTAGGTGTGGCTATTTCAAAGATATTACAAGTACAAAGTATCTATACAGTGTACTATTAACCACGTTGTTGTGTGTGTGTTTGCAGTTTTTTGCTGTTGGCCTCCTTTTGGATTATTGACATCGAAATAGTTGGCTTATATCAAAAGCCGACGCTTAATTTTTATTACAACATTTTGAGATCAAACAAACATCTCTAATTATTTTTGCAGAAACGTAAGTACATGTAACACAAAAACAATACATACGTTAACATACACACGTTCAATAAATAAGTCAAGAGGGTGGGGCTAATTAAAGATTTGCGTAATTTTTCTTTATGTGGAAATTAAACTTTTATATGTTTTTGTCAGTTGATTGTTAAAAGACAAAAAATTATGTGAAATTAAAAATAGTTTTTTAACAAGTTTTTCTTTAATTCCATTTGCTAATTTGTTCCATTTGCTAATTTGTTACACAGTTTTCGAAAAAGTGTGTGCGTGTAAAAGAAATTGTAAGAAATTATTGAAAAGTACACAATAAACGTTGCTAAACTGTTATCAATTAAACGTTATATTACTAAGGAATTAATTTTAATACTTTTCCTTAAATTAAAGTATTTAAATACGAAGATTTACCTAATCACTAACCACAGTAACTAAATAAATTTTTTATGCTGGGTGGCTACTCAATGTTGCTAAGTATATTAGAAACGTGAATAACTTCTTTTTTGAATGTATGCAAATCTTTTTATTATAAATATTGTAAAAATACACGTTCCTAAACCTAAATGTATTCCACGCTCAGTGTAACATGTGTGACGTCTTATCAAAAAGTTATTTATTACAGGTGGCAAAAGGGATTTCATTTATTATTGTTCAAGTGCATTGATTTTAATTATCCAATTTTATTTATTTTATCTTGCAAAGTCCCTGCTTAAAAAAGGTCTGCAAGAAAAAATTAAGTTTGTTTTTGCCAGAGATACATATAGTTACTGCATAATAGATTATTGCGGAATGTCCGTTATAATTGTGTATAACAGGGTGTTAATTCTCCTTATGTAAAACGTCGAAATAAAAATATGTTATAAATAATAAAGTCACCATAATTTTTGCAATAAAATAAATTGCATCCTATAGAGAATAAAATCCTACAGATTTAAAAGAATTTTCGTTCGGCATAGTTCTGTAGCAATAAATTTTTTTCGACGGTAAGACACTTTTCATTCTTTTCTTTCTTGGTGTATGTGTGGGTTAGATTTACAATATATGCGAAAAAAAATTTTTTCTTTTGACTTGGCCGTTTTAATCAAAATGAACCTGTTCAGACATAAGCCTTACAAGGTTCTTAAAAATAGTTAACGACTCTCATTTATACCATATTTTCAGAGAAGTGCTGTCAAATGTGCGTCTACTGGAAATGACAGACTCTACTGCCAGATAGAAACACAGTGTACAAATTCGAATTTTATGTCGCTCATTATCCTTAAAATGAAAGAACAGTTTCTTTAGCCTAAATATCCCATTTCATGTTATATGCCATTTTCTTTGTTATTTCGGGCAATATATAATGTTTACATAGTTTACAGTGTTTTACTAGTCAAACGCTTTCATTTGATAACCATATTGATGGGGTTAAAAAAAATCCGCCATTTTGTTTAGAAGTAATCTTTAACGTTTTAATTTTTTACTGCATTGTACGGGCAAAGTCCTTCTGTTTTATAAAAATATTGAGTGGGTTAAAGTGGGTGCATTTTTAATTACCAGATTTAACCCATAATTAATTTAAAATTAATTGTACGCCATTTTAAGTTGCGCTCATCTTGCATTTTCAATTTTTTAAAGTGTCTTATATTTTGCTATTCAAGCTCTTGCTTTTGACTCCCACAGTCATACGCTTTCAGAAAATATATATTTTATGGGGTTAGGAAATAAATATTGTAGAAATTAAAAACGGAATGATAAAGCTATATATGCCCTTGGTTCCATTGTTAAAGGGCATAAAGGTTTTTTTTTCCTATATCTTTGAGATTTATGGACATATCCATACTTAATATTTCCATAAAGGACGTGTTTACTTATGCTGTATATATGTGCATGCAAGCAAAAACAGCAAATATATCTGTGGCTTGGAGCTAAAAGGGCCTCTGTCAAAATATTTACTTTTGAGAAAATTGGAATTGAACTTTAACTTTTATAAATGCTTTGATAGTGACATTGGCCAGCATTTTATTTATGAAGCCGTTTTAGGTTAAGTATGACTTTAACTGTTTTACCATAATGGTATAGAGCAAGAAAACAAATCTTATGCAATAATTAACTCAAAAGAGCAAGCAAGTGACATTGGCCCTTTTAGCTCCAAGCCACAGATATATCGGGTGTCCCAACTAGAACGCAATTTTTAAATTTGGTGCCATTCGAAGTGTCACTGTTTGACATTTGAACAATTGTTATTGTTTGCTAGTAGAAGGTACGAGGTTAGTAAAAATGGAGCGCTACACGAATGAACAACGCATTGTCATTGTGAAATTGTTTTACCAAAATGGTGAAAGTTTTGCGGCTACAGTTCGCAAATTGCGATCATCCCATCCATTCCATCTTGATGGCTTCGTCAATAGGTAGAATTGTCGCATCTGGGGTGAGGAAAATCCTCGAGTGATTCACGAGAAGCAAATGCATCCTCAACGTGTCACTGTTTGGTGTGGCTTTTGGGCTGGATGAATCATTGGACCTTTTTTTTTATGAAAATGAGGCAGATCAAGCGCAAACAGTCAATGGTGTTCGGTATCGTGAAATGATAACCAGTTTTTTCTTGCCTAGAATTGAAGAAATGCATGTGGAGGGCATGTGGTCCCACATGTCATACAGCCAGATAAACAATTCAATTGCTGCATCAGTCATTTCCCGGTCGTGTTATTTCGCGTTTTGGAGACCAAAATTGGCCGCCTAGATCGTGTGATTTAACACCTTTAGATTTTTTTCTTTGGGGTTTTTTGAAGTCGATGCTTTACGCGAATAAGCCGACGACGACTCAAGCCTTAAAAGAGGAAATTGGACGCTGCATTAATGAAATACCGCAGCATTTATGCAAAAAGGTCATTGAAAATTTCATTAAAAGATCGCGTGTGTGCCAGCAAAGCAGCGGCGGCTATCTGCACGATATATTGTTCCATACATAACCTCATTCTGTCTACTTTACGATATAATAAAGTTTCACGATTTTTTTTTAAATATCTGTGTTTTATTTAAAATTTAAAAATTGCGTTCTAGTTGGGACACCCGATATATGGGGGCTGAGCTAAATAGATAGATTAACTAATAGATAGATTAGGTAAAAAACAAAAGTGCTGATGGTTTTTGCTTATATCTCAGTAATTTATATGGGAATTTTGTTACTTTTCAACAATATAGATACAGTTTTCAGACCATAACTGACGCTTACATGGTGCTGAAAATATATAGTGTTCGTTTGTGTAAATCGACTACTAACCAAAAAAGTTATAGGCAAATATAATTTTAAACAAGTAAGAGTGCTATATTCGGCCGTGCCGAATCTTATATACCCTTCACAACGTGTAGTCATGCAATTACAATTGTTTTTATCACCATTCATCTCATATAAAATACGTACATACATATGCAAAACATCCCATTGCAGAATTATAAATTCAGTTTACGTATGTATGTACGTTTCCAAAAAAAAAAAAATTACATAAAAAAAATATATTAAAAACAAAAAAAATAATAAAAAAAATTAAAAAAAAAATAAAAAAAAATTTTTTTAAAAGTTAAAAAAAAAAATTTATAAAAAAAAAAATAAAAATATAAATAATATATAAAATTAAATAAAAAAAAATTTTTGGCTCAGCTAGGATTCGATTCCACGTTTACTCTAACCAGTATATATGTATGTTGTTGTTGTAATTGTGAAAAAAACGAGGTGGTCGTAGTTTTTTGCTTATATCTCAGAAAGTTATGGGGCGATCGTGCTGAATTTCAATAGGGATTCATTTCCGGATATTTCCAAAAGATTGATACCATACACAGATCTAAGGATCTGAGGATCTGAGGTTGCTTCTAAAAGTTGATTTCAACCAACACACGGGCAGACGGACAGACGGTCAGGGCTTAATCGACTCTTCTATTCCTAAGCTTTCAGAAAATATATACTTTATGGGGTCGGAAATGAAAATTGTAAAAATTACAAACGGAATGACAAAGCTATACATATATACCCTTGTGCACCACAGGTGAAGGGTATAAATATATATACATGTTTGTAATATGTCTAGTTATTAAAGGTTCTTATTAATTTTTGGACATATCACAGGAGTCACCAGAATACAGGCCCTAGTCTCACATATCAGTTCTGAGAAAAAACCGACAATTTTGCCAAAAACTTACTGAGATATAAGCAAAAACCTATAAATACTTCGTTGCTTTTCCATCAATTTGCAAAGGAAAATTAATTTTTTTTTAAGTTTTTGGACAACAGAGAGAAACGACATGGGTATTAAAAGAAAGGGCTTGACTAACAAAATATTTGATACTTAAAAGTATTTTAAATGCAAGATAGTCGCCACTACAAAATGGGGTACACATATTTTATATATGGGTCAAATCTAGTAATTAAAAATGTACCCATTTAAACCCAATCAATATTGATATGAAACGAAAGGACTGTCAGCATAACCATAGAAACCAATTGAATTTCAGATATGTTATGTTATGTTATGGCACATCTTTTTCAACAATAAATAAAAAAGTAAAAAGTAGTACGTAAAGTACTCTAATATGTATCATATTCCATTCTCTTTTCTAACTGAGTGTTCAAAAGTAAATTAACAAAAGCACTTGATATCATTTTGCCAATTTGTCGCAATTTTGTTGTGCCCTATCCCAGCAAAAAAATCTACGACAAAAAAGTGAATTTGCAGGGGTTCAACTGGTGACGAAGTGATTACATTTAGGTTAAAACACTAATGATTTTAACATTAGCGTGTCATTGGAGATCATGTGTTTACATGAATACATTAATGAACTACACTCCATTCTAATAAGTGCATAAAATTCATGCAAATTTGATGAAAAGCATTGGATTTTTCATGAGTTGAATTTTTTTTGTATACATGAATTCTTTAAGATATTTTGCATGATGTTGCCTTTATTTTTAAGCACATCATTTATGAAAAATGATTTCACATTTAGGAAGTCATTTAGAATGAATGCTTTTACACAATTGATTTAGAAGTCTTGAAAATGTAATTCGCTTTGCACTACTTCTCGTTTTTTTTGCTGGGATATGAGCCACAAACAGTTGTCACAATAGGCGACGCTAAATGGGACCGCTCAAAAAAAATCAATATGTATAAATAATAAATTCCCAGGTTTGACGGATAATTGCCATTGCTGGCAACCCTGCTCTCGTATATTATCGTTTATCGGTGACTTTGGTCGGCGATAAAAATCGGCACATATTTCACAATCTTATTGCTTGGCATTGTACAGAAGAGTGTCTACATTATTATGGAGGTTATTTTAATTATTGCATTTTCAATAAATTTCTTCGTTTACATTATCGGTACATGGGATGCGATGAAAATCGGTACATTGGAATCATAATTTTAGATTATGATTACCACAATCTAGTTTTTCTTTGTGTGTCGCTATTTTCTAGCGCGACAGAGAACAATGGCAGTCAAAGCGATATATTGAAAGCCTTTAGCTTCACATACTTATCTACCTATAAATATAGACTAAAGCATAAATGTGCAAAATGGTGTAAAAAACGTTTAACATAAATTTTCTTTGATTTCGCTCCTATACACGGTTTAAATGCCGTAAAAGACTTACAAATCTGCATCCTTTAAGCATTTTATTTACAGGATGTTAAACAAAATTTCAATGTCAGAGTGTTTTTTACATTCAAAGACAAAAAGCTAAAAAAATCAGCAATTCAAATGTTTCCAAATAAAGCAGTTTAGCTGAATACAGAGTTTTTATGCCTCGAACAGCATTGTTTTCTAACAAAATAAACCAGAGAAAAAATCAGGCATTCTTAGCATCTTTTAGCTGTATGCAATGTGAGATAAAGAGTACAGAGTAACAAAAGCCTGACACAAAAACAAGTATTTTCTTTTTATAAAGAAATTGCTGTTTTGCTGCCTTTTTATTCAACTTATGTTTTCATACAGTGTTTACAAATGGAAAAAAGCACACGTATGTAAAATATACATTTATGGTGTTGTTGGTTTGTTACACAAACTTAAACCAAAAAAAAAGTATACCTGGAATTTGTTCTTTATTTTCATACCGAAAAAACTAAAGTAAATTCTCTTTGTAAAAGCTAAAAGAAAAACGAACAAAAACTTGTAAAAACTAACGTGTAAATGGGAATTTGCTGAGCATAAAATGCTGTTTTACTTTGAAGGTGACAAATACAAAAAAAAAATTGAAGAAAAATATAGAAAATCAACTACCAACACTCACTCATTTACTGCTTCTGCTACTTGTGGCATAAACAAAGGAGTCGGCATTTATAAAGGATAGAAATAAAACCAACTGCATACACACTACACATACATACTTACATATTTATGCATATGTGAGTATGCAGGTATATACTTCAAAGCTGGCTTTTATGGCAGCTACTGTTTTCAAGCCAAGTTGAATTTTTAAGCTTAAAATTGTTTTTGATTTGTAATCGTAATAGTGTCGCCAAAAATGATGGACCTCAATATAAGACATTGAACATGTGCATCATGACTTAAAGCAACATTATAATGATGATATTGACAATAAAAATATTAAACGTTTTTTACAATTGTTTGTTTTTTGCAAATTTCCTGTGTGTGGGCAACAACGAATGACTGAATAAATAAATGGTGGGATGGATGAATGGTTTGATGGTTATTTGGTGGGTTGGTTAGATTTGTCTATATGGATTAACATTCATATTCCCATACGCAATGAATTTAAAATTATATTTTGCAATGGTAGTGGTACTAGTTGTTGCTAGATTTTAACATGCCTACACAGGTACAAATACATACAAATATTCATAAATATAATACATACAACACTAACGCACACACTAACACACACCTATGCTCACACTATTTTGAAATTTTTATTCACTGTGGGCTAAGGAATAAGTTTTAAAATTAAAAAAAAAAAAATTTGCGGGATTTTTATTTAGAAACATTTTGACAATTTATATTTATTTAAAGTATTGGCAAGTGTTAGCTGTTTCCCATCGTTGGAATACATATGGATTACGCGCCAAAAGAACTGCTCATATTTTAAGGCCAATAATGAATCAAGCCAATTTCTCATACTCCCGTGGAGAGAGTTTGGTATTGATCAAATAAAAATTAGTCGAATGGGGCTAGGCCCAGACTATGTGACAGGTTAGACAAAACTCCCCAACGTCTTCTTTTAAATAGTTTTAACTCGTATTGCAACATGTGGCCTGGCGCTGTCATGAAAGGAGTATTACGGTTTCAAGTCAGGTGGCAAATTCTAGGCGGTACACATACACTGTCCAGTCTGTCTTTCCATCACATTTTAAGAGCATTACCTAAGCGTCATGTATATTTTTATTATTTTTTAGCTGATGGGCTAGCCTTCACATATAATCTCTTACAGTGCGGATTATCGCAACACATCTTATTTTCATTAAAAATAATAATTCGTTGCAAAACTGATTTTTTTAGCGTTCAAGCAATATAACGAACATGCAAAATCGTCTTTTAAAGTCTCTCGGCTTCAATGTGTTTGGTTTCCACTTTCCCTGCTTTTAGATGACTCTTGCTGCGGGAAAACATTTTGAAATTTCCGCTTGAGTAGCTTCCAATGAATTTGCAAGTTCTTTTTGAGTTTTGCAATAAACTTCATGGTATAATGACTTTAATTATTAGTCTTAATACTTTCTAGTTGGCATGGGAGAGCTTTGTCTTTCATATCGAAATCATTGCTTCTGAACTGAACAAACCGTCTCTCGCATCAAAGAAACATATTAGGAATAAGCTAAGGAGAGCAATTGAAATGCCTCGGGTGTTTAGTTAAATTGAAGAAGTAAAGCATAAAACGCTTTGTTGGCACAACATTTCATATTTAAAAAAAAAGCTTTGTTATTAACACTTTAATGTTAAATAGCTAATTGAGAAGAAATGGCAGGTATGTATGAACGACAAAAACTTATTTGGAGCTTAATATCGTTAAGAAGTTCTCTGTCACTTCGAATGTTGTAAAGAATCAAAGAAATTTTACTTTTGATTACTGTACCGCATAGATAAATCCATATTTAAACTGCGCAACTATGTATTGCTTTGAGGTCATCGGACAACTAAAGCCTTTGGACATAAAGCACCGTCTAAGTAAAATCCAGCCAGAAAGTGTCTAAAGGTGTTAAATGGTACACTCTTGGTTACTACATCAGGTTGCTAATACATGATTTTCGATTCGAACATTCGTTTTGGACGTTCTTATAAATCGTAAAACTTATAAGACAAACGCCTTTAAAAAAAGCAGTCGCTACATTATAATATATCCATCCTCTTTATAAAACACTCTACCTTACCTAGTATTTATAATGGAGTTCTTTATAAGTTTTCCGCGAAGTAGTGTTTGAAGGTGTTACATTTTCTATTCAGTTTTTCTTCACTCCAGTTTTTAAATTTCCGGTTTAAGGTATTGCTGAATGTACTTTTATTTGCAATCCAAACGCAATAATTTATACAGTTCCACAGTGCAATGTTGCAATTCGAAAAAAAAAATAAATAAAAATAGAAAACAAACATTTTTTAGTGGCTTTGTGAGTTTTATTGTGTAGTTTCACATCTAACGTTTTGTGTATGTTTCCTGTTCATAGATACACACATATGCAAACACATACGACCACGCATATATGCACATGTGGATGATTGTACGTACATACATAATAATAACAGCAATTTCTGTCATCGTTGTTGTTCTATACACGCATAAAAAAAACGCATTCATCTCCTAACACCACCCACGCTATTCGTTAGTTTTTCATATTTTTTTTTTGCATTTTTTTTAATTTACATACACTTGTGCATTTGCAATCTCTTTCTCTCTCTCTCGTTTATACGCATACATTCTCGCATTTAGAGATATAATTGTATGCAAGTGAATGTTTGATGTACATGCATGTGAAAGTGTAAACGACGAGAAAAAAATTTATGAAACGATTTTGGTTTTTTGTTTGGTGCAGAAAAAAATATAGGAGGCAGGAAAAAAAGCGGCCAAAACAAAACAACAAAATACTAATAATATGTGTAAAAGTATGGCAAAACATGTAACAGGGTTGTCGTTTTCCCAAAATAAATGTCTTGTATCTTATTGAAATACAGATATTTTTTTCTTTTCCAATTATATGTAGGCTTAAATAAAATTTAAAAAAACTTTATTCTTTAAAAGTGGCATACTTAGTGCTTAAAACTACTTTTTCACTATAAGCAGGCTGGTATTTTGCTTGTAATGTCGCATTAAGTAGGATTTCATTATTATTATTTTAGTATAGTGAAATAAGTGATTTTAGCGTCATTTATGTTCGTTATATAAAACAGTGCGCCTAAAAAAACTCATAGATAAAAGGATGCTCATCTAACCACAATTGTCAACAGTTTTTTTTCAAAATTTTTATTTTTTAATATCCACTTCATTAGCTACAATAACTTAAACGATTCAAGCTCTAAACACATAGACGCCAGCAGACTTCACAACTTCATGGCTTCAAATGCTGCCAACTTCAAATGCTGCTCTGAAGTCAGCTTTATAATTATTTTGAAGACAGCAACAACATAATAATCAGCTGATGTGCATTTTAGCAATACAAATTTCAGGGATGCCGCATATATATTTTATAATGAATAAAATTAAAGTTATTGATAAAAAAATGTAATAATTATAACAAGAAAAACTATAAAAACATATGAATTTATTTCTTTGTTGTATTTTTGTAATGTTTTTTTATGTATAATATTAAAAATAAGTTTTTGTTCTTTTTTCCCAATTTAATATATGTAATGGCAACACTATATTTGTTCATTGCTGCCCGTCAAAATATAAAATAGCCTAAGTTGCCAGCAGCAGCAAATGTTGTTGTGCAGTCGTGCTGCTGTGCTGCCGTCAAAATAATCGTTTTCATTTAAACACATGGATTTATTTTTGACATATTGCTGCTTGCTGTCTGCTGTCGTCTATGTGTTTAGAGCATCATTTCGGTCGGATGTAGTTAATTTTTAATATATTGTTGATTGCCAGACTTTTAATATATTCATCTAGTATTTAGTCACTAAAGGACCAATCAATCACAGCCGTTGTAGTATTGAATAAGTTCGATCTTTACAACGTAGTGTGTACAATATAAAAGGTGGGCCATCTTTTCAGATGAAGCACATTTTCATTTTGTTGGATACGTTAGTAAGTAAAAGTGAGCTATTTAGGGCTCATAAAACCCAAACGCGGTCTTACAGAAGCCAATCTCACAATAGGAGAATTTTGGAGAACTTTGCGGAATATTTTAGCGTTAGAACATAAAAAATCCTCCATTTTGTTTCCGACGATACCGATACCAATATTGTGGTGTCTTAAAGGGAACACAGCAGTACCTTCTATATAATAGACTCATATATTCGCCATTTATACTAGGACGCCATTTTGCATTTTTACTTTTTCATAGTAAACTGTATTTTACTAGTGAAGCCCTTTAATTTGATATCCATATTGGCTCTGTTGATAGTATTGAAACTGACAACAATCGACTTTAGTTTCTAAATATTAGAAAAACACCGAAGCAGTTGCATTTTGATGCTTATATCTCAGTAAGTTTCAAACTTATTTGGTAATTTTAATCAAAAATAATTTCTTAAACCACGTCTTTAATGTGAACAAAAATTTAACAAAAGCTAAAAAAATTTGATATGTTAAAAGAATATATATATTTCCAAATAATTATTGCCTATAACTTTGTTGATAAGGGAGCGATTTGTCGAAAACTTTTCACCGAATATCTCTCAAGCCATACCATATCTATAAATAGTCACAATAGTGTCTATAAATTATTGTAGGGCTGGAAAAATTTAATTTTTGTGGTCAAAATAAGTTTAAAAACTGAAGCAGTCGTGTTTATTTCGTCATATCTCAGAAAGTTATAAGGCGTTTATATTCATTTTCGATAACAATTTGCTTTCAAATATTACTAATATTTTGATAACACAAATGGTTCTTGGCAATATCGGGGGCTACAAAAAAATTTCAATATATATACGAAGAGACGGACAATACTCTCCTCTTCATAAGCTTTTAAAAAATATACACTTTATGGGGTCGGAAATGAATATTGTACAAATTTCAAACGGATTGACAAACATATATATGTGTGAAGGGTATAAAAACCGAATTGCTCTTTAATTAATAGAGCCTTGAATTCATATAACAGTCCTTATTTTAGAAGGAATCAATTTATAAAAAGCAACTCAAACACTTAAAAGTGATGAAACAATAAAAGCTGACATAAGCAGATATTTCCTTATTGCCACAAAAATAAAATTTATTTTTATTATAAATTTTTATTTAATATTTTTATATTTTTAATAAAAAACTAAGATTTTGAAAAACATTTTCGATAGCAAAATTGTTTCTTAATATGACTACGGCAACACTGTTCGTGTGCTTGTGCAAAATAAGCGAACTAAACTAAAAATTCTAAAAGAGGACCAAAACACAAATCTGTATGTAAAAAGTACACACATACATTTCGTATGATGATGATGATGATGATGACGACTACACACTACTACGAACGACAGTAAGGCTAGACCAACAATAACAGCAACAACAACACTGTAAAGAAGGCGGCACTCATAAAAAACAGAAAAATCAGCTAAAGATACGCAAAACAATTTTTGTTGTTGTTTTGAACAAAAAAAAAATCTGGAAAAAATCTAAAAGGGGGCTCAAAAAAAATCTAAGAAAACATGTTGGAACTTAAAAAAATATGAAAAATGTGGGGAGGGGGGCTGATTAAAGAAGGCGAAAAACTGAGAGTTTAAAGAGAGAAAATTTTTTTTTTTAAATTATAACGTAAAGGAAAAGAGAGCCAGAAAAATAAAAAAAATTATTTGATAGTCAGAAAGGTGCATGGAAAAAAAGTTAAAAGTGAGGGGTAAAGAGGCTTAAAGACATACAAGTTAACAAAAGTAAAGGATTGTTTAAGATACATGACGTACATATGACTAGTACTTTTACCATTTTTTATTTTTTTAATTTTTGCTTTTTTCAACATTTAGAGAATTCTAAAAAGATTTTTTGCAGGAGAAAATATGAGAATTTTTAAAAATTGTGTGTTTTGAGGGCTTATGGGGTTGGGAGAAACAGTTGTGAGCTGGCGGACAGTAACTAACTAGAATGAGTGAATGTTTTGGTTTGGTTTGGTTTGAAACACGTGAATTACAAATAAATGTAACAAAATAAGGCAACAACAAATTTACACAAGTTTATGGGCAAACAATGAAATAATGTTGTGCTGCTGGTGTTGTTATTGTTGTACGTGGTGATGTTACATTCGCTGCTGAGCTAACGTTGGCAGACGTTAATGATGATGATGACGATGATGGAGCATTTTTAAAAATGTTAATAAAAACAAATAAATAAATAAACATGTAATAGCAACAACCACGTGCGAGTATGCGTTTGCATTGGCAACAACAATAATAAATATATGTACCTATCGATGTATGAATCTATATAACAAATAGATATGGACAAAAGGACGAACAACAAAATATTTAAAAATAAAACTAAAACAAATGGCGCTCAATAAAAAATGTATAATTTGTTATATTTTGTGTGTCTGTGTTTAAGGCCGATATTTTGCCAATTATTTATGTGTGTATGCGTGTATGTATGTACACATACATACATATATGCATGTGTGTTTTATTGTTTACACAACAAACAAAATAAACTCAAACACAAAGTCGTAACATCATTAGACAGACAGAGTTGTAGTATGGTTTTACGCAAATGTTTTTTACTTTGTTTTTGCTTTTCGATTTTGTTATGCTCGTTTTTTTTAACTAAATCATCCTTCAACTCTAAAATATGTACATGCAAACAGCAATAACAGTAATTGTTAGCTCCCCACCAAAGGGGAAAAGGTGTTAAAATATAAATTTAAAAAAAAAACACGACTAAAAGGACATAGAGGTAGAATCACCATTCTAACAAATTAAAAAAAAAGATTACGAAAAAAATTTGTGGAGAAATTGTTTACTGAATTTTTTAATTTTTCCATTTTTCATTACATATTTTGCATTAAGCCTGTTTAACAAAGGCAACAGCAACATCAGCAACCAAAATAAAAAACTCTGCTCATCATTGAATAGACTGATGATGAGGAAAGTTAAATAATGTTTTTAAATTAGAGAGACAGAGAATTAATAAGTAGTAGTTAGGTTGATGGAGTCCTTGATGGTGCTGGTAGTGGTGTGATTACTTGAACTTACTTGGCGTGTGTAGCATTGTGGATATACAAATGGATGTATTTTTTTTTAATTTTTTGCTTTATTCTTTTTTATTCTTTTTTTTTTAATTGTATGAGGCGTAAGTTTGTGTTGTACAGTCAAAGCTAGGTATAATCAACACATACTTAAATCGTAAAAGTCATTATAAAGCTGTTTATTTTTTAACAAAAATATGAGAAATATTGATAAGCCAAGTCAAGAAAAGTCCTTAAAATAATGATTTATCAAACATTTAATATATTCATTTAATATATTATTTTTTTAAATTTAAAAAAAAAAAATTTAATATTGATTTCGTTATAGATTTAAACTCTTAATGTGCATTTCCGTAGTATTTACACCGTATGCTTACAGATTCATCTAGTTCATGAGCATGGAACTTAAACAATTTTTTTTTTAAATTTTGCATTTTCTACATGTAATTAGAAGCTAAAGACGAATTTAGCTATCAACTGATTTTAAATTTGAGAAAGCTTGAAAAAATTTATATGATAAAATTTATTAGATTTAAAAAAAATCATCTAATTTATTTATTTTGCTTATTACGAATACATTGAAGTGAGCATTCGTTATACCTGCCCCTAGCTGTAGTTAAGTATGTATGGCTGTGGCTGTGTGTGAAGGTTGGTTGAAAAAAATTGCATGAATGGCATAAAAAGCAAACGGAAAAAATCTAAAAGAAGCAACACCAAACATAGAATTTTTGTTTAATACTTAAACACCACTATCCCATTAGGAAATTTAAAAAAGAAAAAGTGTTTTGGCATTATTTGTGGCAAAATTGTTAAGCGTAATAAATTCATAATTTTAAATGAAACAATTAATTTTATCTATTTTAACAATATTCAAAAGGTTTTTCGATCCGTTATATATTTGATATAAATTTTTTAGAATTTTTTTTATTTGACTTTTTTTTGGATTCATTGCACGCTACAGAATAGTTACGCCAATACTTTTATTTCTTCTGTATAATCATTATGTACAGCATTTTTGTTACTTGCTTTACTTGCTTTAGCAGATAAATATTTTTTTGTTTTACCGGCCGTCCCTATTCTGATAATACCCTTTACCATCATATATGTACATTGGTATAATTTCGGCATCGTAAGTTAACCTTGATTCAGGATGAACTGTTTTAAGCAATAATACTTCATTATTTCCGACGCCATCTTTGTTCTTGATATTTTTATCTCGGATGATTTTGAATTTTTTAATTTTATACTTTTGCATAAATGAAGCAGCTAATACACGGCATGTTTTTTACATCTGACTTGGTAAATTTGTATCCACATGTAATTGTTTTTGTCTGTTAAAATTGTTGTTTAATACTTAATCGCCCCTAAAAGAGATTTTTGCCAACAGCTGATTTCAGGTTGCTTGTCAGAACAAATAAGAGTACGCTCTAATTAAAATGTACGTCATTAGCAGTGGGGAGTTTGGGAAGATTACAAGTCAGATGTAGTAGATGCTTTAGTGTAATCGACTGGTCAATTACTTTCTTTTTATACCAAAATCTTGGGCGGTTGAAGAAGGCAAAGCCGTAATTATTATATTTGACCCATACATCCGAAATTTTGTTTATGGCGCTGTTTTTGATTTCAACTTTTTCATAATTAACTATATTGTGCCCTGTGTTTGATATCAATACTGAGGGGATACATTTTTAAAAAATACTTGATTAAATTTCTTCTAGTGGTGGCCATCATGGATTTAAAATTTTTTTATGGCATATTATATTTTCCTAGGTTAGGTTAGGTTAAGTTGAAAAGGAGGGGCACTAAAAGCCCAAACCCATGACAGGTATACACTTATGCCCAGTTGGCATGTTGTGCGCTCCATGTGAGAACCGGAATTCCCAAATTAAAACCATAATCATAATTTCCCATATATATCGGACTAGTCCAAGAACCCAGTCCCGTCAATGTAACTCCTGATGGATCTCCAGTTCGAGTTCCCCAGGTATTCCAAGTTCGGCATAGTATCCACTGTAAAATTCTGGCGTCTATTATGCCCAAACGCAGGACAATGACAGAGATAGTGTATCAAAGTCTCATCCTCTTCCTCGCATACTCTACATGTCGTTTCCTCAGACAATTTCATCCGAGCTAGATGAGTTCTCAACTCCGTATGACCTGTAATCACACTGGTTAGTCTATTTAGTCTCAGAATTTCCTTTGTTTTCTCAAGATTTGGGTCACCACATAGTATTTTTGTCACTTTACCGACGTCAGTGCCATGCCATTTTCATTTTAAGTTCATCCTTGAATCGTTTAAGGGGTTTAGCGTTATCCAAAGTTATATTACTCTGAAGAGCTCCCATTTGGGATAATTTGTCGGCTTTCTCGTTTCCGATAAGCTCGTGATGGCTTGGTATCCATATTATCTCCAGAAGCCCGCAATTTGCATATGAGTTTATCTCGCTCTTGCATTGCAGAACGTTCCGGGATTCAACTTTTTCTTTTCTCAATGTCTTAATCACTGATTGACTATCT
The DNA here is from genome assembly GCA_941918925.1 of Phyto melanocephala. Lineage (NCBI taxonomy): Eukaryota > Metazoa > Arthropoda > Insecta > Diptera > Rhinophoridae > Phyto > Phyto melanocephala. The sequence goes on along the minus strand of OW799233.1, from coordinate 48,555,091 downwards.
GTAAAGATACGAATCGGGGCTTCGCTATTCCTTTCCTTTATCCATTTAATTCCTTCCGTAATCGCCATGATCTCAGCCTGGAAAATGGTATTGTGATCTGGTAGACGGAAGTATTTGCTTCTGTTTCGGCTTATGTCGTATAAGCTCACTACAGTTTGGTCATCAATCTTTGAACCGTCTGTATAAAGATCGATTCCATGGGTGTTTCCTATCCTGGTTATTTCATCACTCTTCCGGTATTATGGTGATGCAATTAGTATTTTCATAGCTCATCGGGATTTAATCACATATTACTTCCGTAATATTTCCCATTGGTAGGATATCCGTTATTCTTTGGTATCTGGTCTTATGTTCTCTTATAAGCCATTCATCTATTGCCATTAATCTCGTAGCAGCTAAAGCCGCTTCATATTTTACCTGTATCTCTATTGGCCAAATTGATAGTATATTTTCAATGGACATTGTTGATGCATATTTTCCTAGTCAGTCCCTATTTTTTGATATTGACATCGACCCTTTCTGTTTTTTTGAGCTGATTTTTGCATGTAAATTAAGGAAAAAATACCGAAAAAGTTAGATCATATTGCTTATATCTTAGTAAGTTTCAAACCAATCTGTCATTTTTTTTAGTAATAACTTTTAAGACTTCGGCGGGCAAGTATATAAAGATGAACCGTTTATTTTCTCTCCTGAAAAATTGTATTTTTAAAGATACGAGGTTGAGGAAGTAAGGCTATAACTTTGCTGGTTAGAGACCGATATGTTTAACATATTTTACGAATAGCCCCAGAAGTATATAAAATTTACAAATAGTAACAAAATTCTCTATATAAGAGCTGAAAAGTTTAAACTTTTGTGGTAAGAATATGAAAAAAAGAGGGGCGGTTGTGTTTGTTTGCTTCTATGTCAAAGAGTTATAAGGCAATTGTGCTGGATTTCAAAAATTTCGCAAAAAAAATAAATAACACATGCAGATCTGTGCTACATGCGGGGGCTTCTAAAATATGATTTCAACCAACCCTAGGACAGAAGGGCATTATTGAATAGACTTCCCTATTCAAAAGCTTTCAGATAATTGATGGGGTCGGACATGAATATTGTAGAAATTACAAACATATACCTTTTGTTACCACAGGTAACGGAAACAAAAAGCAATATTTCCTACCGGGCTTACGAAAACAGTTTTCCAACAACATCAAAAACAACAACTTTTGAAAAAAAATTCAAAAAAATGTGAAAAAATTTTTAGTAAATTTTTTTGCATATTTTTTTTAGAAACTTTTCTCCACCCCAAAGTAAATGAAATTCTCCAAACTCCACCTGCCCCCACTTTTAAAGTGAGGGATAAGTCAAAAGAAAGTACGGGACATAGTGGCAACAGCGGAATGTAGAAAAGGTTAGTGTTCAATGACGTAGATGTTGTTGTCGTATTTTTCTAGTTGCTGTTGATGTTGGCTGCTGCTGTTGTTGGGTTGATTGTCAGACAAAAAGCTTGTTTTGAATACCGGTTATAGAGGGCGTACAATTTTTGGGGAGGAAATAAAAATTTTTTTCTTCCATTTAAAAAAAAAGAGAAAAATTTGTTGAGAAAAAAAGATACTTGAAAACTAAAAAAAAAAAAAAATATTTGGGAAGAAAATGTAATGTTCATCCAAAAACTTGGTATGAATAAGATGTTTATTGCAATTTTTTCAGTTTTCTGTTTCAACATACCCCTTGCCATCATGGGTTTGTATACATGTATGTGCGTGTGTTAGAAGAATGATGCCAGGAGATAGACGCCAGTGTGTTAGTATTGGTGAGAGCAGATGTTTGAAATAGAAAAGGAGTGATAAAGGGAGCTTGTGTGGTAACTTCATAATGTTTACTGTGATTATGAGGCATATCAGCTACATAATGATGATTGTTTTCTGGCGGTGATGATAATTATGATGAATAGTATTATATTGCTGTTATTTCACATTTTATTTTTAATTGCTGTTAAATATTTTTTTATATATTCGAAATATGGTTGTAAAATATGTGTTGGATTATTGTAGGTAGCATTTTATCTTTCTGTCCATCTCTCTGTGTGTGTGTGTTTCAGTTGATTGTTGTCTGTTGCTTTTAGTACTTAATCAAAATGATATCGAAGTTAAATTCAAATAGCTCAAGTTAATTCCGACATTGCTCTAAATGATGCTGCTGCGTCTGTTACCAAATACTATTCCATTACTACTACTAGAACTGCAGCAACAGCAGCAACAACCAGCCAGTAGTACCCATCATCGTCATCATCACTGCCAGCATCATTATGATGATGATGACGTTGCTGCGTCTACTTTTTTGCAGTTGCCGTTTTTTAAGCATTTTTTTTTCATTCCTTCGTTATTTTTTTACTTTTTTGTTATTTGTTTTTTTTTGTTTTGTTTTGGCCCCCCCAAAAAAAAGTATATATTGTTTCAGATTTTTTTCCAACATTCAGCTTTTAGTTCAGTTTTTACATTGGTGACGGATCGTGCTGCTTGCCAAGTGTTGCTCGCGTTAACGCTCGCTCTAAACTCTACACACAAACGTTGGAGTTGGTGCATATAGTTTAACAAATATACTAAAAATCGACTAGAAAATAGTGTTAATCTTAAAACACACACAACTAAGTAATTGTTAGTTTAAATATTTACCAACACTGCATTCTATTGTATGCTTTCTTACATTGTATTATCGACGAAATATTTGTATTTGAAATTTACAATATTAAAGTATAACAAAGGAAACGGAACAATCGCTAATTTCCGCTTCGCTCACGTGTGTGTTACGATGGCCGTTATATTCTTAACTAAATAAATAACAGAAAAACGCGCGCTTCATTCCCTACAGAGCGGTGTGTATTTCTTGCAAGAAAATCTCGTAATCATCGTCATTGTGTTGTCGTTAATAAGATAAATCCAGGAAAAGAAAAATACAAAAAAAAAATAAATTAAACTAAATTTATATTTCTTTATTTACTTCAAAGACAACATGTGTGCGTGTGTGTTTCGGCTGACTGCTGCACCGAGGCTGAAAGGAAAAAGCAATAAACATCATATTTACTCCATATAGATTTTGAATGTGTTAAAAAAAAACAAGTTTATTTTCTTATGAATGTGCACATCCTTGTGCAATAGATTTTTTGTTGAACTCGTATTTTGTTTCCGTTTCGAAGTCAATTCCTTTATCGTGTATGTTTGTATATGTGTCCGTGAATTTAAGTGTCTAATATATGTGTGAGTGTCTGTAGAAATGTCTGCTTTGTCTCGTATATTTTTCTTAACGGTTTTTACGCGATTTCTTTCAACTCTCTCTTTCTTAAAGTAAATGTTTTTCTTTAATACTGCTATCACGAGACCCATGTATACATACATACATATATGTTTTTGTTTGTTTTGTTTGTGAATGGGAGCACATGTGCATGTGTGTGCTAGTAAGAATGCTTGGAATTTCTTTAAAGACAGCTGATTGTTGTTATCAATTAAATATATTTTCTTTTTATTTATAACTGAGGATTTTGAAACAGCAACAATCAACAAAATGCTTTAAAGTGTTACAAAATTAGTGCATACATTATGGCGCTTAAAAAGTTATCAATATTTCACAACATATTTTTGGAATTATGATTAAAAATAGAGAATTTTGTATGAACATTTTGTTTATAAATATATTTTAATTATTAAAATTTATTACCAATAAATATGGAGAATTAACTTAAAAAATTTAAATTGGATTAAACATGATTTCCAGCATTTAATAAAAAAAAAATTTTTTAATTGAAATTTAAGGATAAAGTTTTTGTGGTTTAAGCAGCACCAACATTTTAAACTTTTTAGATATATGTATGTACATATGTATGTTGTTTTACTATTACCAGCTTTAATAAGTATTAACTTTTATGTAAAATTTATTATTTAGTTTCGTTGTAAATTTACGATTCTTACGATTGTAGAGCAATTGACGGTAATTTATTTAAATATCTAGTTTTGAGAAAGTGAACATCAAAGCAAAGCTGTTTAATAAATTATTAGTTTTCATAATGTTTTAATAATAAAGATATTGTGATAGAGATAGAATAGTACAAGTAACAATAACAAAATAATTTTCGTGTAAAAAGTTAATGCATCTATAACAAAAACTGTCTATAAAATATATTGTTTTTAAATGTTGGTACTATTTTCTAACATTTAAACTTAAGAGTTACTCGTTATCTTTATTGTCATTTCTGTTAATTTATATTTTTAAATAGGAAGTCAGACTTATACACAAGAAAGAAGAGATTGAAAATCCCATAGCATAGGCTTGCATTTTTTTATGCTCGCTACTGTATTTTTTAAGACTTTTCCTAGTAAAAAGCCTCCATAAAATTTCGTGTATTTTTAAGTCGCTTAAATCCCTACGAAGTTTCCTAGTTTGTATATTTACAATGCAACAACATTCTTCCAAATGGCCTAATCTATATAAATAAAAATTATTTATTTGACTTTTAACACTAACTAATTTGTGCTGTAGAAATTTTAGCAAAATTTATGTATTTTTTTTTTGTCTAAAAAATAAATGACCGATAATAGCTCCATTTTAAGGGCAACGACGTACCCGCTGATTTTATACCACGAGTAAACGACAATATTTCTTGACTTAAGTGAGGCCAAATGATCATAATAAAAATTAATTTGTATGTCTTTTATATGCAACTCTTGAGGGACAATTTTACCCCCCAAAAAGGGGTACTTACGTCCATGGTCCTTCACCTGTGCACAGACCTGAATGTGGTATCAATCTTTTAATAATATTCGGAAATGAATCGCTATGGAAATTTTGCATAATCACCCCATAGATTTCTGAGACTTAAGAAAAAATTTTTTTGTTCCAAATATAATTTATAGATACATTTGTTAATACTAATAGATACGCTAAGCCTTTGGTGTTGTTAAGAACATCATCTAGCGTACGCTCCGATGTGGTAATAATACCTCATTTCATGAAAAATGAAATTGTCATTAGAAACTATAGAAAAACTCTTAAACTATATCAATATACATAAGTTACTGTAAGCCTGTTGAAGAATGTTAAGGAGTCCGATGCAGAGGGACATTTGTGTTTATTTGTTTTAATACAAAAGACACTACACTTCTTTAATGTATTGACAAAATAAACATATTGACAAATGAAATGTCAAAGCTACTTTTAAGCGGATACAAAAAACACTTCTATCACCCATTTTTAGCGCTTAATTACGTCTGCAAAAAGGCTACTGAAAAAAACACGTCGCATAATTTAATTGACGGCAATAACTTTAATTATTTGAAGTTACTAAAGCTGCTCATTTATTTTTGGACACATAAAAGACACAAAAATACAAGCTATATTCTGCAAAACTATTCCTGAGATAAACTGAGAAATCGGTTTAAAACTGACTGAGATATAAGCACAAAGAAATGGTACTGGCGAAGGCCTATTTGGTTCCTAGTCTGACTTATGGCTGTGAATTATTCTCTCGTTGTAGTTTTATTAGTAAGAAGAAGCTTAAAGTGTTGTGTAATAATATTGTAAGATATGTTTATGGTCTCAGGCAACGTGATCAGGTGTCATCTAAAATAACCAAACCTCTATGCAGACCTGGGGGGTCTCAATTACATTTTGTATTTAATTACACCTATAATTACACAATTACAAGTAATTGTAATTGAATTTTTTCAATTACAATTACACGTAATTGTAATTGAAAAAGAAGTAAAAATCAATTACAATTACATGTAATTGTAATTGAAGTTTTCTTAAATTACAATTACATGTAATTGTAATTGAAAAAATTCCAATTACATGTAATTGTAATTGGAAAAAATCCAATTACAATTACATTTAATTGGAAAAAAAATTTTTTTCATTAAGTAATTTAAAAAAAACAAGTAATCATTACTTTTTTAAGTATTTATTGTCAAAAAAGTATTTAATTACAAAAATTATCAATTACATATTATATAAGCCAGTCTTTACCATTTAATAATTTTCAGTTTAAAAATGTTACGAACACGTCCGAATTGAAATTTCAATAATGATCGAAATGAAATCGATCGTTTTTCATCACATACCTGATTGAAAAATAATTAAGACAAGGAACCAATTTAAAAAAAATTATTATTTGCTTTAATAACACAATTTTTTTTCATATAATTTAGAAAATCGTTTTAAGAATTTTAAGTTTTATTTTATGGTTTTAAAAATGTAATTGAATTTTGTTCAATTACAAGTAATTATTTGTTGATTAATTACAATTACAATTACGTGTAATTAGTAATTGAACATTTTCAATTACAATTACATGTAATGTGTATTTGATTTTTTTCAATTAACAATTACAAGTAATTGTAATTGACATTTTTTAATTACAATTACATTTTATTGTAATTGAGTTAAGTCCTTACTTTCAATTACAATTACTTGTAATTGTAATTTAGACTACCTCAATTACAAATTACATGTAATTGTAATTGTAATTGAAATGTAATTGAGATCCCCCAGGTCTGCCTCTATGGAGTATCATTTGAAAATTGTTTAAAGACAAGAATGCTTTTTTTTACACTGTAGAGTCAAAATACAAATAAATTTCAAAAGATTCGTTTTGCTAGATCATCTAGAGGCAAACAAGTTATAATTCTAAAATTTCGTTGTCTCGTTTCTGAGTGGCAGTTTTTCATAAATACTATTGGCCTTCTTCTACACAATCAACAAACAAATAGCAACGCAATTAATATAAAAAAAATTTTTATCAATTATTTTACTTAAACGTCTTAAAACTTTTCATTTTAATAATTTTGTTTAAATGTTTTATTATTTTGATTAACTGCCTGTTCAACGATTTCGAAAGAAAACCCAAACGAAGTTTCATTCGTACAAATATATTGAAAACAACAACAAAAACAGAAAATTTATAATTTTATTATTTTTGTTTTCTACAGTTTTTTATTTCTTTTTTGTATGATGAAAATCTTTGAAAATTGAATTCAATTTATTTTATTTTGTATTTATTATCGGAAAATAATTTTTATAATTTTTTTTTGTACAATTTTAAATTCCTGCATTATAATTATAAGACTTAGGGCCACTATTACAACGTGGGATAAGTTAAAGGCAGGATATTGTCGGAATAATAAAAAGGCTTTGCATTATAAAGCCTTCATTTATTATATTTTTATCCTGTGAATATTATCATTAATAATAATAATAATAATAATAATAATAATAATAATAATAATAATAATAATAATAATAATAATAATAATAATAATAATAATAATAATAATAGTAACAATAAAAAATTAAAGTTGTAGTAGTGCAAAGCTATTTATCGGGCGCAAGAACCCAACATTAACTAACGGCAAGTTGTAATAATGGCCCTTAGTCATGTTGTGCAACGAGACAATAAATAAATAAATTGATGCTTTCCTAAAATTTACAAACGAAAATCGATTTTTCCGGCTTCGATAAGATATACATATGAGTGCAAAAGAAAATGCCAGACTAGCAAAATAGAAAATACTATATCAAATTTAAAATACACGAAAATGGCGTGCAATAAATTTATATTTGGGTCAAATCTAAATAGTGCTTAAAAACCAATCACTTCTATATTTTGATAAAACGAAAACGACCAGTAGAATACAGTAAACTAATAAAATATTGTAATTCAAGATGGAGTCCAAAATAAAATGGCGGATATATTGGTCAAACTATGGATTTTGACCATTCAACGCCTACAATATTGGCATCGAATGAAAGGCCGTGACTAGTAGAAAAATTGAAACTTGTAAAGGTTTAAAATTAATGATAGCATGGGGAATAACAAACCAAAATCTCATATTACATTTAATTTTAAAGCTATACTACGTAATGATGTACCTATATACATAATGGTGAAGGGTACTATTAGATTCTTACTTGTATGATTTTCTTTTGCTCTTAAATTTCATTGAAATTTTAATGTAAATATGATAACATGGTTGAAATTATTTTAACTTAAAATAAAAGTAAAAGCAATAAGAATTAAAATAAAAGTATGTATAAAAAAAAAAGACGCTCTGAAAAAATGTAGCTTGACTGATCTGATAAATGATCACGTTGCTCCTAATACAGCTATTAGATCATTGATGCATGAAAACCGTCTTCTAGCAGGCATTCGTCTATAATGGCTTGCAATTTTAATAATCCGAGGTGTATAGACTATTACACCCTAGGTTAGGTTAGGTTAGGTTGAAAAGGAGGGGTATAAAAGCCCAAACCCATGACAGGTATACACCTATGCCCAGTTGGCATGTTGTGTGCTCCATGTGGAAAACGGAATTCCCAAACAAAAAACCATAAACATAATTTCCCATAAATAACGGACTAGTCCAAGAAACCAGTCCCCTCAATGTAACGCCTTATGGATCTCCAGTTCGAGTTCCCCAGGTATTCCAAGTTCGGCATAGTATCCACTGTAAAACTAATATGCCCAAACGCAGGACAATGACAGAGGTAGTGTACCAGAGTCTCATCCTCTTCCTCGCAAGCTCTACATGTCGTCTCCTCAGATAATCTCATGCGAGCTAGATGAGTTCTCAACTCCATATGACCTGTAATTACACCGGTTAATTTCCTAAGTGTAGGTCTACTTAGTCTCAGAATCTGCTTTGACTTCCCAAGATTTGGGTCACCCCAGAGTGTTCTTGTCACCTTACCGACATCAGTGCTTTGCCATTTTCTGACATGTTCTTCCATTGCCCAACGTTTTATTACACCCTAACTCCTTTCTTTGGCAGTCGATTTTCTGTATTATTCACCCGATCGACATCACTCGATAAAGAGTGTGGCCATCTGGTGGTTTACACTGACGGATCGATATCAGGAAAATGGATCAGATGTAATTTCTTTATCTTCCTGTGTAAAACAAAAAGAAATCTTTAAGACCACCGGATCACTGTAGCATTTTGTATGTTAAATTACTGGCAATTAAAAGGGCAGTTAACTGGCTGAGATACTACAGCGTACATTTGGATTTTAGCTGTATCTGCATTTTTACTTATAGTCAGGGTGCTGTTAAATCACCTGCGGTTGTTTATACTGATTTAGCAGTTCTCTATTGTTTGGACGTGACAATGATTACAACGATTACAAATTGTGTAAAATTTTTTTTGAAAATCATGGTTCAATTCAATAAAGTCATTTTACATCGTATAAAGCACACTTGTGCTTAAATGGCAATAAACAGAATTGCCGCATTTGAAGCGCCAATAATCGTTAAGCAATTGCTGTCTCATTAGGTTTAGAAAATCTGCAGTGGTCACCGGTCATCGGCTTATTAACTTTTTCGTCTCTTAATTTCAGCAGGAATTTACTGAGAGGATCTGTTAACTGGCCACCTCGTTTATTTGGTTTATTATGGTTTGGTTACACATTTTTTTAGAAACCATCCTGTTTATTAACTCCGTTCTTGCTATACAAAAGCCAATACTAATTAAAATTTTTCCGGTTAACAATGAAATTAAGATTTCTTGATGTGAAATTCGATAACTCTTAGTTTAAATATTATCTTGAGAGTTATTATACTTGTTAAAATTAAGACTCCTTTCCATTTATTTCGACCAAAAATAATCTTACGATTGGAATAAGTTTAAAATGTAGTTTTCACTATTTTTCAAATATTTTTTAAATCAAACTTTTGTTTCAATGTGCTGTTTTTACAAGCCGATTGAGTGATTGTCTTGGACGATTTATGTGTATTTTGTTATTGTAACAAAAACAAATTACACTTAAATCGTCTAAGACAATCACTCAATCGGCTTCTAAAAACAGCACATAAGACTTATTTTTTAATATTATTTAGACTTGACTAATTTTTATAATTTCCTTTTTATGAAGAAACTTAATTGCCTTAATTAAAGAATGATCAGAAAAACTATGTTTATGACAATACTAGCCGAGTGAAATGGATTTTCGAAAACAGCTACGTTTTTATCGTCAGCACTCTTTGATCGGTGATTAAGTGTTGGATGTAAATGTTATCTATTTACCTCTCTGGTTTGTAGATAATTGAATTCTGTACCTTTTACGTTGTCTATTTTATAGTTTCTTGTTACCACGAGTTAAAGCGAAATTTATCAACAGAAGCTCTTTTTCTAATGTTTGGTTTTTTTCATATAAGGCTATCATTAATTAATCCATATAAGGCGCACTTCCAGAAGTTTTCAAAAGGTTGATTAAAAAGTATTGCAATCGAGATAAAACTTACAACAATAGTTTTTACTAAAAATATGTGTAGGTCTCTACAAAATTTTGCAGAGTAATAGCTTAAAGTTTGGTTGCAGCTATTTTGTAATACAGAATTCCGAAAATTTCCTAAGCCATTGTGAGTCTGTGTTCGTTAATTGCTAGGTCAAGTTGATAAAGAGATGCAATAAAAGTCCAAACACACTACAGGTATATTTATGCCCAATTAACATGTTGGGCGCTCTATATGAAAAACAAAACTTCTCTAATAAAATCATAATTCTATTTTCTTATGGATTTTGGCTAGGTTAAGATCTCAGTTCAATTCCTTATGGATCTCCAGTTCCAGTTTCAGAATCATGGCCTCCTTATCAGTTTCCTTTATATGTTTGAAGCTTTTCGAAATTGTCACAACCTCAGCCTTGAAAACAGTATTGTTATCTAGTAGACGGAAGTATTTACTTCTGTTTCGGCGCATGTCATATAAACCCATTCCAATTCGGTTAACAGTCTTTGATCTGCCCGTATAAAGATGGATGTCATGGGAATTTTTAACCCTAGTTACTTCATCCCATTCTGCCTTTTTCGGTTGGCGATGCAGTTAATTCTCTCATATCTAATTGGGATTTTGTCACATTTCCCTCCTTCTCGTAAACAAACATATTTCAGTCTTGTCCGGGTTTACAGTGAGCCCTCACTTCTTCGCCCAATTGTAAGATATGTTAAGAGCGTCAGTTGTTATTATACATAGAAAACTAAAATTTGTCACCCTGATCAGTTTTTGTTTACTGCTAACAACAATGCTATAACTTCAACCGTTCCGACGTTTTCGTTGTTTATTAATTGCAATTTTAGACTTAATATGTGGTATAGTTTCCTCTGGAAGTAATTACAGTTCTTATTGTCATTAAAACAATGACTTTGTTTTGGAAAATAGTATCAATACCGTTCATTATTATATGTAAAAGTTTTATTTCATAAACTCAACAAATTTATTGGATAAATTGCATCATTTTATCAATAAAGCTGCTTTGTTTGTTCAATGAAAGGATTTAATTATATTTATGAAACATTTTCATTGAATTTACGATTAACTTTATTACATCAATGCGCATTGGTCAAAAATTAATTTTTTCTGGCCTAAAGATAATTTTTTTATTTTCTTTTTCAAAACATTTCAAATCAATAGAATATATATTTTTTTATTACCGTTTTTACCGTTATTTATTGGTAATATATAGAGCGACAAACACAGTACTTTTAATATTGTTTCGAGAACTTAGTGCGAGCAAGACGTTTAATTAAAAGCAATTTAGTCAATATTTTTATGGACAATCAAGTCAAATGTAAGTGTTTGTAATATGTTTGGAAAAAAATTTAAAAAAATAATGGATAAAATTAAAAAACTTAAAAAATATCTATTTTTTCCAAAACTAAAAAATTTTCCGAATTTATCCGGCTCCAGACAAGTATTCAAAAAGAGTTTAAAGTCTGTAGAATATTATTATTTAAACATTGTCTACAATTATTTCTAATATTTTTGAAAATAAACGATTTTTTGTTATATAAACTCAGATCTCTTTTAAATATGGAAAGAAAATCGATCCAAAGAAGTGAAGAGGAAATTTTTTTTGACTTGTGTTTTAAAACAAATGTAGAAAATAACCTCTCTGAAGGTTACACTACATATTTACAAGACTACAAGAAATACGACTTCTTTGTCTTGCGTAAAATCTTATAAATCAAAAAATGGCAAGTTGCTCGCATCTAAAGCAATTCTTCAATACATATTAACTACAAACCCAAGCTCTTCAGATACTGGTAGGGCACAATTCTTATATTCAAAAATTTCTTAGCAAAAGAAGGAAGAGGAAGATAGGTGTTTTATCATGTTATCAAAATGAGACAGATCTATTAGTTAATGCATCATGTATGTCAGTGCGCAAAGAGGGAGAAGAGGGCCTAGCTGTTTTTTCAAAAGACACAGTAAAAGTCCAACGGATCCATATTAAAATCTAAAAGATATGTCCTTTCAAAGATGAAAATTCTTAAGAACCTGTTAAACTTTATATTTCAACCTTGTTATAGGCTTTTGGCAGAAAAAGTTCTCACGGAGCTGGATATAATTTGTAAATGAAAAAGTTATAAAAGTAAAGACAAATGCTCTGAATTTTGGCAAAGATCTTTTAGCGATATTAAACGAGATGAATTTTGTCATCAATTGCTAAGGAAAAAGGGGTTCAGAAAGCAGTAACTGCCTCCTACACCCACACTCGGAGACCACTTAGGTCCATTGCATTAAAGTTTAATCATCATTAATCCTTAAATCAAAATTAATACATTTTCACTTCTATGGATTGAATTGAAAAAAGAACGTGAAAATCTGAAAGCAAACAAGGCGAGTATTATGGAAAGAAGCTTTCAAAAAAGAATAGCAAAGAATTGATAAAAATATATTATAACACTTGTCAAACCAAGAATATAATCAAGAAGACTGGTGTGGTATGCAAAAACAGAATAGACTGTAGAGTGACAAGGGCTTTATGGCCAAAGATAAACTTGGCGAACTCTACGATACTCCTAAACCTGAATAGGGTATGTCTGAGCGACACTTTTGCAATTATATTAAAACATTGTCTAGTAAGAGCTAGGACTAGTAGATAGGATCGCGGCACTCCGGATTACTGTATGGATAGAATAGATAGATGGATAGAAACTTTGAAAAATGTAGCCTGTTACAGGCCGAGACTGCAGAACCATAGAGTTACGTTGTTAGTTAGGCGATTTCACAATGTGATGAGTGATGTCTCGGAGTGCAAACTAGAGAATATCATAGCATTCGTCATAGCGGTCGGGTAATTAGTGGATATAAAATGAGTGCTTGAAAGGACTGTTTTTCCCAGGTTTTTCATTTTATTTTTTCTGCACTATTTCTTTCCTTATTTTTCACTACTTTCAATGATTGCTTTTCTTTCTAAATCTTTCTCTTATCAAGGGGAACGCAATGGATTAAATTGGACTCCAGCTATGTTTGCTAGAAGTAGCGCTTGCTTCCTGCAAACACCACCACCCCCTCCCACTTTCCTTCCAGCCTACATATATTCGCAATAATTCTTCATTATTATTTTTTTTAATTTATTTATTTTTTCGTTAAAATATGGGTACCCGAAATTTAACCCTAGCATCAAGGGAGAGATCATGTGAAATATGAGACATAATGTTAATACCAAATTTTAAATCAAATTTCAACTTTTTTATACATAAATTTTTTTTTTAAACAAAATAATTTTTAAGGTTCGTAAAATCAAACAAAGGAGCGAAATGGGTTAAATGAATAGATTTTTGTACTTCAGCATTAAGAACTACCGCACTGAAGCCATAAATAAGAACCATTTGTCGATTATTATTGATACTATGTTCACTAATTACCAAGTTTGAACAACACTTATCCCTATTAAATACAAGAGGCTTCAAACAATTCTTAACAGATGGCGAAGCTACTTGTCTTTAAATTTTCAAAACGCGTGCAATCATTATGATTAAACTTCTCATACATGACTTCATAGCATGTATGTAAATTCATGTTTAAAAATCATTTTAAAGGAATTGAAATATTATGTTTTTTTTTAAATTATTTATACCATCTTTATAAATGTATTGACCACCCAATGTTTAGCAAAACGAAAAAAGTTTATGATAAAATAAACAAGCATTTTGCAAATGTAATTTGATATATTGAGAAAAGATTTAAACCTGTTAATAAAATAACACAAAAAGTAAAAAAGATAATTTATGAATTATAATTGTATCCCTCATCACACACACACTCACTTCACTTTACACATACACACCTTATTTCATGTAAGATAGTTTTTGTTGGTGTAGGCTGCTTTTTAGTGGTATTGGTTTTGTTGTTGGTGCCAGCGTGGTGTTGGTGATTGTATTGGTGATGGCTTGGAGTATAAGAAACTCCCCATCAATGAAGAATAAAACAGATGTGATAAACTTTTTAAAGTCAAAACATGATAAATCTTTGATGCATACAAAAATGTCATGAGTGCAGAGGTGACAGTTGATGAAATCATTAATTTTGTTTTATGGACGCAACACTGTCTTTTCTTAATATTTTTTGCATCCACATTATTAAGCAGTACTGCAATTTATTTAATGAATTGCTTGTATGTATAGAGGTGTTGAAGAAAATATTTCACAAGCACACACACCCAGTAAACAGAAAATCATATTCATTGCCAATCGAATGGTTCAGTTCCTGAAATCGAACTTTTCTTTTGTGATTATAAAATTTCTATTGCAATAATTAAACTTTAATAGTGTTGACTACAAATTTATATTCTGGAACGAAATTTATTACAACTAAACTATGCGATTGGCAACAATTGCGATACTCACAACCGATACTGTTTTCTCTGTGCATAGAGAACAGAATTGATGGAGCAACCGAATTCTAAATCAAAAGTATGATAGAGTAATTCAACGGAATTTTTATTATATGGTATAGGCTACAAGCAGATTAAAAAAAAAATGGTAGTATTTATTCTGGGCTTTTAAAGACCTTTTTATGTCCTATTTACGAAGATTCATAGATAAAGTGTGTGGGTTTTTTTTTTTTTTTTTGTTTGTTTGAAACGGATAGGTATAAATTGACAACACTGTCCTCTGTAACAGCTGATTGGATAGAACTCAATTGATTTGAGATACATTGTTTTGAAAAATTTTTCATCAACTGATCAAAGCAACGTTTGCAAATTGTAAATTGATTTGTGTTAAAAATCATGGTTTCTCAATCAATTTTTTTGCTTTATTTATGAATTGCTAGCATCATATGTCTTAAAAAACGATGACTAGGACGTTGCAATCCATTAAAGAGACATACTTTCTAACTCTTTAGTCTCAATTGGAAGCCATTTTTATTTGAATTCAGGTAGAAAAGAATATCTATTTTGTATGGCACTGCCCACTTTAGTAATTACAGTGTGCTCTCAATAATATTAACTAATTAAAACCAAGGCCAATTTACCTTTTCAAGATTGTTACTTTTTGTGAATGGCATCTAATTTCCCCTAAGAAACGTTTTTGCCATAAAAATTAAAGTTTATTATGTTAAATTTTGTTTTTGTTGTTTATTGTAAACATTTAAGAACAATTAATTTTTGAAAATACAAAGTTATGCAAAAAAGTCTGTAAATTTCTCTTTGCTGTTTCTTTTGCTTAATCACCTTTAAAAATGGATCTTTCTCTTCACTGCCTCAATACAAATCTCGATCATCAACCATTTCAGTTTCTACCCATTCCAATGCTTTATTGCAAATTACAACAGCTTACCCGGACTTAATAGTCTTTCTTGGCTCCTCCATATATTTAACTTCATCGGATAGCTCTTCCTGTATTTTACTCTCGTTACGCTCTATAGTATCTACGTTCCATTCTTTAACGATCAAAGCCGTAAATTCAATGTACAGTAAAGTGAAAATTAAATCCGCTTTTTCCAAAATACATACCTCAGACGGCAGAGTATTGCAAATATTAGTTGAACTTTCTTCTAAACCAACCAAATTTATCGTCAAGAACACTTACAGGAATTTCATCTTCAGGATAGTCTTGATTAAACACCATATTCAAAACATTATTCCAACATTTAGATCGCACATTTGCATCTATTCTTCTCCATGCAGATTCTTAAACTGTTATGGCTTTCTTTAAGGTAGTTGTCTTCATAAAATAATGGAAAGAACCCCCTTTTTGCAGCATCTGAAGTCAGTAGACTGTTTTTGAAATAAAGTTTTGTAATCCTAATGACGTTTTGATCAATAAGTTGAATAAGCGGGGTTATGTATGGTGGCATAAATATTGAAAAAATACAGCCGTTCTCAGTTTTCAGTTTATTTGCAGATGGATGAGAATATTTTTTTAAATTATTTTTTATTTGATTTTTAACCTAAATTTTACAAAAAAGGTTTAGAGATTATAATTAGCACAAATTGATAGAGTTTAATTCAGAAAGAAATAAAAGATGGAACCAGTCCTGTCATCCATGCTGACTTAGAATATTTCTAATGAACAAGATGATTAAAAGCAGCGAGGCTTTTCAGCCTTTTCAACTACAAAAGTTAAGGTTAATGAGATCCTGAGGGGTTTGCGCACCACAAGAAAGTTACTGGCAGCTTTTTATATTTTGCTGTTTTTTCTAATGAAGACTTATGATTTATGTGGAAACAATTTCCGAAACAATTCGAATTTATTGGCATTATAAAGCTAATTTACTAATTCCCGTTCTAAATTTTTAGTCTTAAACTTCATTTTGAAAGGATCCATCAAATGGGGCCAATAAACCGATACCGCTCTCCATTTACATCCGTCTTCATTTTTGAAGCAGTAAGGCCGAATAATATTTTTACATGTAATGCCACACGATACTATACACCTAATGGAATGCCATTGAACTCAACGAAAGGCTCTTAAATTTTCATAATTCAAGGACCTATCGTTCTGCATATTAACAAAGCCATTTTGATGAATAAAAAACTTAATCACTTATAAATCAAATTTTAACAAAGTTGATTTCATTTCTGGCAAACTTTTAAAATTTAACTGCAAAATTTACATGTTGCCGATGATCTGTGTCTGACTCTTGGCTCACCCTACTGTAAAAAATATGTGCTTTAATTGCAGGTTTTCGAATCATTAAATTGTTTCTTCATGCAAATTAAATTGTTATATAATTTCACAATAATAATTATTATTGTGATTATTGTTTTTCGTATTTAATACGAACTCCAAGGAACATCGATTAGAGCTTAATACACAAATAATTGAGGATATAGCATGTGAAAAATAAACTCCAATATTGACTGTAGTGATTGGATTTCATAATACTGTTAATATACTATTGCAAACTTCATTTTCAGGCCTGAATTCTATGCAATTATAAAAGAAATATTTATTTATCAGGTAACCGCAACTCGCAGAGAGTTTTATTGGTTTTCTTTTTTTATATATAAAGTATGACATTTAAAATAAATGAGAGAAAAGAGAAATTTTTTTTAGGTATATAGACTTTGACAGCTGAAGTTTAAAATAGTTAAGAAAAAAAATAAGCAGCTGACGAGCCAAGACTACCTGATGAATGAATAAGATAAAGCACTATTATAATAAAATTAAAACGGATTTGTCAAATGATGACAGGCTTGAAAGTCACACAATAGCAAATGATTCAGGATTGTAGGGATTAAAATACCCATATGAAATCCTTTTTTTAAATTTCGGGAAAAACAGTTGTTTAAAGTACTGCTTGACCACTGAAACGTAAACAGTTTGTTTGTTTTTGTATTTACATGTACAAGTGTACTCATACATCAGGTGATTATGAATTAAAAATTAATAAGAAAGGGTTACTAATAGATACGTGCTTTATTATAATCACACACATACATACATGCATGTTTGCCTATGTATGGAGTAGCGATAGTGTATGCATATAAATACTTTAGAAAAAGGATACTTTTTGTGCATACAAGTATACAAGCATTTGTGTAAATATGTGTGTATCTCACGGTCCTGTATCAATATAATGTGAGATAATTTGTACAACTTTGTCAATAGTATGATAATGACATACCACACACTTGCTGTCAACTACGTCCACACATGTAGGGACTGCAGAGACTTTCTGCTCAATAGCAAAGTTTATTAAAGTTAAAAGATCAGTAAATCAAAGACAAGGGCGCGATAAACAACAACTTAGACAACAAATAAAAAAAGAACAAAATATAAAAAAACAAACAATCAAGTGCACAAAACTTTAATACAAACTTTTTAAATCCAAAAAAGACTTCAGTTGCAATTAAATAGTAGCAAGAGTAAAGTTTTTGCTGTTAAATAAAAAAAAAAATTTAATTAATCAAATATTAATTCAATTCAAATGAAAATATTATTAACAATTTTATTCAAAGGCAGCTAAAAACATAATCATAAATATTAAATAATTTATGAACAAAAAAAGAGGAAAAAACTAATTAATTGTGAAAAAAAAATCAGAAAAAAATTAATTGTATTTTTAAATTAATAAACAAAATAAAATAAATAAAAAAATTATATAAATAAACCACTAAATGTTAATTAGTTAAAATCCATTTTCCAACAAATCATACACACTCACCCACATCGTGCTAGAAGCAGGACAATTGAACCACTAAAGTTTTTAGGCCTAAAGCTTATTATTAATCAGTTTTTTTTATTAAAAATTAATACATTTTATTAAAAAAATATTATTAAAATAAAAAAGAAATTAATAAAAATAAAAACAAAATATACAAACCAATCAGCAACAACTAAAAAACCGCCAAGTATATATATAATCCTGTTTGATTTTATTTTTTTTTTCTTTGTGTCGTTTCTATTTAATTCTATATAAAGTTTTGCTACAAAACAACAAAACCATAAACAAATACATACGTATTAAATTAAATTTAAAAAAAAATTGTTTTATATTAATGCATTTTTATTATTTACTTGCATTAAAAGTTATAACAACAATAACAAAAAGGAAACTCCTGCAACAACTAAATAAAAATAAGTTCATGTGTACTTTTGTGATTAAATTAATCTATTTTATGCATAGAATGTCATTAATTATCTGTGTTTTTATTGTTGTATTTTAGCATTTGATGTATGTATGTTTGTATGTATATAACTCTTACTCGTTAATTTTTATATAAAATATAATATATTTACATAAATACATGCGTAAATACTTCTATTATATACCATTCGCCGGAGTTTGAGTGTATGTACAGATTTACTCAGTTAACCCTCAAATGTTTCCAATACAGTGTTTTTGAACAGGTTAGAAATGGTTAATAACTCCTACCATTAGCTAATGATAACTCTACATGTCAAATGCAGATTTTAAATTTAGTTTTTTTAATAAAATACACACAAAAGAACTAAATATTTAAATTAATAACCACGCCCACTGTATACATTTATTTGTGTTTAATTTAAATTAATCAAATTTAATAATGGTTAATAACTCAAACCTGTTGATTAACAGAAATCAATAATTATTAAAATTTAATTTTTATTTTTTTTAACCACACACAAGCTTTTTATAAAAATGTGAAACCACGCCATCAAACTCAAACTTTCTTCTAAAAGTACTTTAGTACACACTTTAAATAAAAAAAAAATACTTGAAACAAAATCAAAATCAATATTAAAATAAAAATAAATCTTTTTATATTAACATTTTTACATTCTTCACTTGTGTTAATTTTAATTTTAATTGCAATTTTTACAATATTTCTTTCCGACCTTATAAAGTATACAAATTCAGTATTTTCTGAAAGCTTACGAACAAGGGGAGTCGATTGCCCGTTGTACGAATGGCTGTGTGTTGGTTGAATTCAAGTTGTGAAACAACCACACGGTGCACATACGTTATACCATTCTTTCGCAAATATTTGTGAAAAAATCGCTATTGAAATCCAGTACAATTACCCCAAAACTTTCTGAGATTTAAACAAATAAACACGGCTGCCTCTGTTTTTCCCTATATTCATACCAAAAAAATTCCTCTTGGAATATTCGTATAAAGTTATCGACAAATCGGTAAATGATCGGCAAAGATATAGGCAAAAATAATTTTGACAAATATATATTTTTTTTAATATAACGAATTTCTTAAGTTCCTAACTAAATTTTAAATACATTAAAGACACCAAATTACAAGTCATAGCCATTAAAATCATTTCTGAGAAAAGCTAAGAAATCGGTATGATATTAAAAATATTAGATTCTAGAACACCAAGAGAGTCAATATGGGTATCAAATGATAATAATTGAATAGCAAAATAAAATACTTATACTAGAAACAAATTTAAAATCAACAAGTATGGTCGCCACTACCAAACAAAGTACAATAAATTTATATATGGGTCAAATATAGTAAATGCACGCAAAGAAAAAATATGGTTGTGGTAACCATAATCGAAGAGCAACATACTATGATTGAATTGTATGATTATCGTTGAAACATATAATGGTTACCAGTTATCATTGTTATGTTAAATTATGGTATCACTCAATAATCATATATATGACTATAGTTGAAATCGACAATCTTTGCTTTTTAACGGCAATAATTATTGTTTTTTGCTGTAACATACACATGTTGATTGTACTTACCAATTTAATTGCAATTTTTATATCAATATTTGTTTAAATTTTCTCGTTTATTTGTAATTTTTTTTTAATTTTTTAAAATTTTTGTTAATTTTTTTGACATCTCAAACTTTTAAAATAAAAAAAATTTATTCAGCAAGAAGAAGAACAGTTGAAATTAAATTATTATTAAAAAAAATCATAGCTTGATTGCTTTGTAATCATACTGTTGTCTCACCTATTATTTAATGATTATTTGCAATTTTTAATGATTTTGAATATAATGTTATTTTTGTCAAATTATTTTTTTTTTAAATCATACTATTTTTAAATGATAACCATTTTCAAATTTTTACGAAAAGTAAACATTTAATGATACAATTAATACAAATGCTTGATTATCGTGACAAAATATATGATGAAATGAAACAAAAAAACCTATTACGTGTTTTCGACAACCAAATATTGTTATAGAAACTATAATATTACCGTCGTGATCATGTCGTAACTATGGTTTTTCTTTGCGTGTAGAAACTTATCTCCTTAATATTTGTATCAAATAAAATTACTTGAATAGTAGAATATAGTAACCCACCAAAAGTTTTAAACCATAGTTGCCCAAAAATGTTTTGCAGCCGTATTGGTGAGAGAATTTTAAAGTATAGTGCTTTGAAAAAGTAAGCTCACAGCTTTTTATCAAAATTTAGTCACAAAAAATTGTTTTGTTTTTAAAAATGTAAAATAATGCAGATCACACTGAACTTGCTATTTTTTAGTTAAAAGAAAAAATAAGTGTAAAGATTTCCATTAAAATTAAATACAAACAAGAAAGAGCACTATATTCGGCTGTGCCGAATCTTTTATACCCATCACCAATTTTCCGTTATTTTATAGCTAGGGTTTTTTCCCAGAAAAAATTTGTTTCCCGGGAACGCGAAATTTGTTTTTAATTAATAAAAAAGTTTTTATTAAAAAGCAAAAATTAGTTTATGATGTAAAAGAAATACTTCAATATTATAAAAATTAAAAAAGAAACATGAATATAAGTTACAAATTAGCAAAAATATTTTTTATTGAAAAAAATATTATTCTCTAGATACGAGACCAAATATGAGTACAAAAAGAAAAATACAGGTACTTCAGCTATGAGATCAAAAATAAAATCAGTAGAATTCAATTTCAATATAAACATCTCCTTTCGAATCGTAGCGACCTTTTTTATTTCCCGGGATCCCGAAAAATAATCCCGGGAAATCGGGAAGATTAAATAACTCAAATTCCCGGGAAATAACCCAATTTATAGCACAAAATGTCACTTTCGATATGCTAGTAAAATCTTTTCGTAAATTTAGTCTCTCAATGAAAGTGGGCGTTAAATTAGGCGTGTTGAAGTTGTTTCTACTAATGAATGCAACTTAGATGTTTCAATATAGTCTTTTATTATTCCAGAATTTTTATTCATAGAAAAATTATATGATTTTGAGATAAACCGTTATATGTAAGGTAGGCGATAAAGTGGGCGTATCACCTTAATTTTCCGGCATAACAATTACATTAACTAAAAGGATGTATGTAGCAAATTTCATCATCGTAGCTCCAATTTTGTCGGTTTTATGAGCTTTTAAATTTCATTAACAGTGGATAACCTGAAAAGTGGGCGTTATAGTAGGCGTGTCGAAATTATTTCTACTAATGAATTCAATTTAGATGTTTCAATATAGTCCTTTATTATTCTAAAATCTTTATTCATAGAGATATTATATGAATTTGAGGTTAAACGCCAAATGGGAGGTGGGCGTAAAGGTGGGTGTGTCACATTTATGGACACAATTCCATTTTATTCGATGTTAGTAGGACACGGTTTTTTCGACCTACTCTTGCTTTACGAGCTATAACACTCTTCCTAATATTCCGATATAGCCCATTTTCAATAATAAACTAACCTTGTCTATAAGAAAAATTCTGGCGAAATTTGAGCTCCCTAGCTTTTTCGGCGCGACCTCTATCGTGCTTTCAACAGACGGACGGACATAGCTAGATCGGCATAAAATCAAACCCCGATTCAGAATGTATATACTTTGTGGGGTCTAAAATGGATATTTCGATGTGTTACAAACGGAATGACAAAATGAATATACCCCACCATTTTTTTTTTGGTGGCGGGTATAAAAATTGTGTTGGGTGTAAAAAACTAATTAAAAATGCAGTAATAGCTGAATTTATTATTTTTTCACTTGGTAAAATGGAAAATTATCAATAAATTTGACAGTTTCAAATTTGACTTTATAAAAACAAAATATTTTTCTAATTCCATCATAATATTTTTACGCACTGTATTTGAATAAATATCAACACAGCCGCTAAGCATGTGCACACGTCACTGTCTCATGGACGACTAAATTAAAAAGCTTAAAAATATAAGAGGTGGGGTTATAAACAACTGTTTGATGAAACGGGCACCTATGGTTTAAAATAAGAATGGTATCCTAAATAAAATGGCGTATATATGGGTCAAATATAGTTCTTACAGCTTGTCTTTCTCAATCTCAACAATATAAGTATCGAATGAAATGGCTTGACCAGTAGGACATATTAAAGTATGAAAAGAGTGTTAAATCCAAAATGGCAACTGAAACGAAATCGCGTTTAATATTTTTCTTTACCCCTTACACATATATGAAAGTGCTTGATCAGTGGAATACACCTAACTATATAAGAATTCAAAACCAAAAATGGCATAGAAAATAATGGCCCATACAATTTAATCTGAAATCTAGGCTAAGCTACGGTGTGGTCACTATATCAATGTACATTAGGAATACAACTTTTTTACAATTTTTTTATACTATCAAAATGGCCCTATCCATAGCATGGATTCCATACCATGTAGTGCATAAAAAATAATAAGAACTGCAACTGAAATGACCTGAGGAAAGATTTTTCGGTTTCGGCCTTATTTTAGTTGTTCCCCTAATGTACATGATGATGAAGGGTATTATGAGATTCAATACGGGCGAATTAAGATCTAGTTAACATCAACTAAAACCTCTAATTCTCTGATTAAGAAAAGAAAATGTTATAAACAAATTATCGCAGTAGAAGTAACATGGTAGAGTTGATATTGACAAAGTGTATTGGTCAAGTAAATGCAAATCAAAAGCAATTATATAGTCAGATGATGATTTTAATTTTACATGCAATTTCTTAAAATTTACTTAGCTTATGTTAGAAATAATTTAGAATATGTTGAAATTTACCCAATTTATAGTAGGAATCTTGCAAATGAAAACCATACTTCTATGTATGTTCTCATGCTTGTGCCCAATTTTTTTATGTAGGGTACAATGAACTATAACAATTAAAAGAGATGGAAGCGTGACACGATATTTTTTTAATGCAGTGTTCGTGAGTTACATATAATTTTATCAAGAAATTTATTCATAATAACGTAAGTTATTGCCGAATTTGTGCATTAGCTTATTTTTTAAATTTTTTTTAGCATTTAATATACATATTAGTATTTAAGCTTTAGTTTTGTTCGAACATTAAGTGTTTTCGTGATCATTTCGAGCTGGTAAGTTAATTTTAAATTTAATAAAAGCACGAACGTATGCAAAAATTAGAATTCGGTGTAAATAAAACAGAAATTATTTTATTTAAGTGAGCGTGAGTCAAAATTAACTCACGCAACCATCTCTGATAGAAACCAAACTCATTTATAACAATAACTTTAATACCGAAAATAAAGACAAAAGAGAGAGTTAAAAATAAACAAGTTGATTTGTTGTTTGTTTTTTCAGATTAAGTAGTTAGCAACTGGAGTTCTTTCACAAAAATTTTAATAAGTAAAAAAACGCGGTGCCTCTGCAAATGCTTGGTGTGGAATATATAAGTTAACTACTATATTAAAATATCACTTAATAAAATTTGCTGGATCGCAACAAGAAATTTGTTGAAACTCTGTGTATTAATCGAAAATACCCCAAATATGGAGCACGTTTTAAAAAAAATATTAAAAATATTTGCAAAACATTTATCTAAAAAACATGTATGTATGCAATTATGTAGCCAAATACCTGAAGTTGATGGTTCCATTTTAATAAGATTAATAAGATTACTTTTAGAACGCTTAATAAAAATTATCAGCACCCAAAGTATCTAAATTTTCAGTTTTAGGCACGGCACGAAAAATTTTGAAAAATTATTGGATTTTGACCTCACAGTCGATAGAGTAATTTACTCAAAACAAAAGTTGTTGGCAAATAGTGATGTAGAATTTAATTACCTTTCACCCAGTACCACACACTAATGTGTAGGATAAAGTTCAGCTATTGAATTAATCCTAACTTATGGTACATTTCAACCCTCTTTGCGTTGGTGTGAAATGTTGCATAAAACTTTTTTAAAAATAAGAAATAAGTAAACGTATTTTGTACTATTTGTCTTAAATAAGTTACCATAGGACTGAAAATTTAACGATTTAATTATAGTATCAAATCCATTTTTACGCATAGATTTGTATCGTATAACTTTAAAAGCAAGTCGGTTTATTGTGGCAAAAAAATAAAAGAATTAAATAAAATTATTAAGTTTATTTTAAAGCAATTACACTTAAAGATAGAGTAATTTTTGTGTATAAAAAGCGTGGAACTGTTAACATTATTCAAAAATATAGACACCACACGCATTTGGCGTTCGTCTTTTTCCACGTAACATTTAACGGGTTGAAACAAATGGAAACTTTAAACCTTTCCTCTACAAAACGCTTACATACTCATTTCTAATAACTTTAGTACTCCGCTACCATACCTGTTTCCTTTGTGGGTTAATTTTATTATGATCATACCATTAAAAAAATTGTTGTTTTCTATACATAAACACACACAAACACGTGTACATTTTTGTATATACTTAAATAAATGTAACTACATACATAGATTTGTATGTACATATATAGAGGACTTTATGTAATTGTTTTTGTATTGTTTTATTTTTAAACTCAAACTATTCAAACGATTATTCTAATAAACAGTTACTGTTACTATGTATGTGTGAGTGGATTTTTTTTTTAAATCATTTTTTATGCAAATGTTTGATAAAAATGCGTTTGAATTTTTAAATTGCAATAGAGAAAAATTGTACAGGAAGAATAGAGTTTGAGGCAGTTTTATTAAATTTTAAAGCAGAAATTTGTCTACGTAGCACTCAAGTTTTAATAAAAGTGTGTGTGAGTTCTTTAGGTAGAACCTATTCTGCCCCTAACACTACATTGAGAAATCACTATCGGTTGTGACTACCAGAACTGTTGATAACCGCATAGTTTAGTTGTGATGGTAGAGTTTTTATCTACAAAATAATGTTTTGGAAAATGAACGTGTACTCAGCACTAAGTACATTGTTGCAATAGAGATTTTATTAGTCACAAAAGAAATGTTCGATTGCAGGAACTTAGTCAATCATTTGATTGTCTGTTTACTTGGTGTAGCAAATTTATGAAACTTAATTTGGACAGGGTGTGTCATTCAACCTCATTAAACATACATTAATAACAGATTCTTTATAAAGGGTGGGCCATTTCAAATTTTAACTGCCGATTACTTTGACTTTGAAATGTGGAATAACAATAATTTTGATTTTCAAGTTTATGTTTGACATTTACAAAATGGGACGCTATAGGCTCGAACAAAATTGGGAAATATTAAAACATTACTTTCAAAGTAAAGTCTTTAACAAAAACTGTAAGAAATTTATGTGAAATTTTTTCGTCAAATTGTGAAGCGAGTTAATGAAAACGAACGTTCTTGTTCAGTGCGCTCAATCGAAAACATTGCTGCTGTGGCTAAGTATGTGCATCAACTCATCATCGTTCTCAGAAACTAAACATTTCTCACACTTCTTTGAGAAAAAATTGATTGGGTTAATTCGATGGGCAACTGCCGAGCCAGTTGTGGCAGAGATTTAAATGATATTATTTTCCAAAGTTAAACCTTTTCTTTTTTAGCCGATTCACTGTAAAAATTTTAAATGACCCATCAAAATGTAAACGTGAATTTAAAAAAATTTAAATGTATACATCACTTACAAATGTTCTCCCTTAAAATAGGGACCTAAAACCCCGATAAAAAAAAAATATTTTCTATAGTTATATAAATTTGATTTTATTGGGTGTTAATCGAAAACATGCAAAATTTAAAACAGATTGTGTATCTTTTAAACGAGGATTTTGTCTTTAGTAACTTATATGACATTTTGAGAAGTAGATTAGCTATTGAACATTAGAGTAAAGTAATTTTGTTTTTATAAAAATACCAAATTTTTTGTCCATAAATGAGGGAAATTTTGCCTTACTTCTTCAATTACGCCGATACCTACTAATTGCTCACCAAAGCTTATACCATGGTGTAATTACATAAGGTGATAGCGTAAAGGAGAGCGTTTTTCAGCTCTCTTTTTTATGCATGAAGTTTGACAATTTCCGGCGTTGAAATCATTTTTTTAAATATGAAGTTTGACATACGCCAGAACACAAAAAATTGTCAGCTGGGCTGGCACCGCCACCTTGTATAAGTGTACCCTGTCTTATACTGTTCCATCGTTTTCAACATGAGAGAGATGATTTCTGCGGTTAAAAAGTAATGATTTTGACACAGAAGACAATGCAGCTCAGGCTAGCCAAACAATTTGAAGAACAAAAATTGATGGAATATTGTTATCAAACTCAAAAATAGCTTGTAAATTCATTGGGAGCGATTCAATCAGTAGTTTTAAAACTTTTGCACGCTGAATGATTTATCCAATAGCAAGGAAATTGGGTACGATACGAGTTAAAATCGCGAGACCTAAAAGAAAAAATATTTTGCTCGAAATTCTGTTTAAACGCTTTAAAAATGTAATTTTTGCATCGAATTAAACTGGCCACTAAAAATTGATACAAGTATAACAATAGCGTATTTGAAGACTGACTAAGCAGCTGAATCTAAACTAAAGCCAAATAATGCTCTGTATATGCTAAAAATCAAAAGATTCTTAATTGTTACGACCTTCTGAAATCTGGTTCTTGAACTCAAGAGCATTTCTTTTAGCGCGGTTTCTATTTGTTACCAGAACACTGATTAAAGACCACAGCTATCAATTGACAATACTGCCAATAAATGTATGCTTACAAAATAAAAGCAAAAATTCCTAAAACAAATCGCACACTTTTAAGATACAAATACATACGTTCAATATATTGTATCAATATAAACTCTACCAAAAAGTAATAATAAACTTAGTAATTTAAGGCGAATTCATAACATAACAACAAACACAGAAAGGCCCGGAGAATGTCAAAACACAAAAAAAACAAATTGTTTGTTTACTTTTAATTAAAATTGTATTTTGTATAAATTTACACGTATATTTTAAAATTTAATAAGTATTTTTAATGTTTTATATAAATTTCTTGTTTATAACATACTTTTGTGCTCTTAATACATTTTTAATTTTTTAATTTATATGTAAACAAACTTTAACATTGTGCCGTTAAAATAAAAAGAGCAAAAAACAATCAGCTGGCTTTATAACATCACCTGATATGAATTCGCCTTGTAAATTTTAATTCTTATTAAACAGTATATCAAGGCATATCCATATGGTATATGCAACGGCGAATTGATACAACAAAGCAACTTTTCATGAGATGTTTTATGCCAAGGTCAATTCATATATCAGGGATGGAAAAGTTGTTTTTACATATTAAATATAATAAAATTTGATTAAAAAAAGGATATAATTGTTTGAAACACATTATTAATGACGCAAAAGCAACAAATATACATAAATTTAGCACATTTCTGATCAAAAAAGTACACGTAAGTTAATTGTTTAATACAAAATTTAAAATCACATTTCCCTTCCCTGCACCTGTATGAATTCGCCTTGCAGTATATTTAAAAAAGTTTTTATACCCTTCACACAGTGAAAAAGGGTATATATAGGTTTGTCATTCCGTGTGAAATTTTTCATTTCCGACCCCATAAAGTATATATTTTCTGAAAGCTTATGAATAGGGGAGTCAATTTAGCTCTGTCAGTCTGTCCGTCTGTCCGTGTGTATGTTGAAATCAACTTTTTGAAGCCCCCCGAAATCGCTTGGACCCGGGTGAGGTATTTAAATATCAGAAATATTCGGGAGTAGATCGGTATTGAAAATCAGAATCATCGGTTTATAAACAACTGAGATATTAGCAAAAATCCACGACCACCTCGATATTTTTTTTCACAAAAACAACATTACAACAACAACATACATACATACAAACGTGTATATTGGTTAAAGTAATCGTGGGATCGAATCCCAGCTGGGCCAAAAAAAATTTTTTTTAATTTTTTTATATTTTTTTTAATATTTTTTTTTATTTTTTTTTTTATTTTTTTTTTTATTTTTTTTTTTTTTGTTTTATATTTATTATTTATATTTTAATTATTTTCTTTTTAAATTTTTTTTAAAATTTTTTTTTTTATTTTTTTTTTTATTTTTTTTTTTTTAACATACATACGTTAATATTTAATTTTACAATGGGATGTTTTTATATATGTATGTTTTTTATATGTATGTACGTATTTCATATGAGATGAATGGTGATACAAACTACTGTTATTGCATGACTACACGTTGTGAAGGGTATATAAGATTCGGCATGGCTATATCTCTTACTTGTTTTTTTTTTTAATTTGAACGTCATACATTTTAAAAACAGTGATAATTCCTCCCAAAATAATGAAAATGTAATATTTATTTAACTCAAATGTATTTTCTTATCTATGCTAAAAATTTTTACTAAAAATTGTTTTTAAATATTTTTTGTAACTAATTTTTATGAAGTTTAAATCAATTGACATTAAAACGGAAACATTGTTCTCAAGTAAATAAACTAAAACTGTTTTTCAGTAGACGACACAAAACACAATAGGGGACTGTGAATCGAACATTTATATAAAAATTGTATTAAATAAAAGATACAGTGAAATCTCACTTGAGCGGACACCAAAGAAAACATTAAAATGTGTTTGTACAAGGAGTCTGTCCGGTCAAGAGAAGGCCAAAAATTTAATTCAACTTTTTTTCTTTATTTCGGCCATTCATTTCCAGGCTCATCAAATCAACATCAAATGCTGTCGGGCATTCCTAGCTGTAAAATGTAAACCGTATGTTATGTGATGTAGTAAAAATGATAAACCGTGCCTTGTTAATAAAATGCGAACAAATTAGGAGTGTTGGCAAGCTTATTTTAAAATTATGACACAAAAAGTCAGGAAAAAATAAACGAAATGTCTATTCAAGAGAAAATTTTGCTTGTTAAGTGGGTGTTCGCCTCCGCTTATGAGAAGCATCCGTTCAAGGGAAAGCGACAGCAATGCTTTTCTTATGGAACCCTGCTGGGACCTGGCAACAATGTCCATCTAAAGGGGATGTCCGCTTATGGGAAGTGTCCGTTAAGTGAGATTCCACATGTTGTCTTCCTCTGACAATTACGAAGATTTTAAACATAAATAATTATAATCATAAAAATTATACTTCAATCATTCCTTCAAAAAAAGTTTAAATAAATATTTATTCACACGAAAGGATAATGCAAAATACCTTTATTTAAGCACTTTGAAAAATATATTTAAATTGTTATTAAACATGGATTAGAAAGTCTCACTTTTCTCAATATAATTGCCCATATAAACTTAAATTCTTATTTTAATATTTTTTTTCTACTTTAATACATTTCGTATTTTGATCGAATCTAAATCTACTTTTTTACTTTCGGTCAACAACTCTGCCAACTAAACAAATAAATCTCCGTTAAATAAATAACTTTTTTAGCTTTAAAACTTGTTGGCCTAAAAAATTGAATTCTAAAAATGTTGCCTCAAAAAACTATTTAATATTATTACCTGTTACATTTTTGTCAGCGTTTAAAAAAACCGAAACAACCAAAAAA
This sequence comes from Phyto melanocephala, assembly GCA_941918925.1. Taxonomy (NCBI): domain Eukaryota; kingdom Metazoa; phylum Arthropoda; class Insecta; order Diptera; family Rhinophoridae; genus Phyto; species Phyto melanocephala. Next base: position 48,524,688 of record OW799233.1, on the reverse strand, counting down.
TTATATAAATTATATTCTTTCAACAAGATTATTTTAATGGCTGGCTAAAATGTTTAACATACATACATACATTTAGAAATTCAAATTGAAAATAAATGGTGGTAATATTTTTTATACATTTTGTATAAATTTTTTTCTTAATTTTCTAACATCATTTTTCAAGGTCAATTTAGTCATAAACCTAAATAAAATTATTCTAAATTCTAACAACCACTGCTAACACACAAAAACATCATCACCACTATTTATGCCTTTTTATACCCTTCACACAGTGAAAAAGGGTATATATAGGTTTGTCATTCCGTGTGAAATTTCTACAATTTTCATTTCCGACCCCATAAAGTATATATTTTCTGAAAGCTTATGAATAGAGGAGTCGATTAAGCCCTGACCGTCTGTCCGTCTGTCCGTCTGACCGTCTGTCCGTGTGTATGTTGAAATCAACTTTTTGAAGCCCCCCGACATAGGTTGGACCCGGGTAAGGTATTAAAATATCAGAAATATTCGGGAGTAGATCGGTATTGAAACAACATACATACATACAAACGTGTATACTGGTTAGAGAAAACGTGGCATCGAATCCCAGCTGAGGCAAAAAATTTTTTTTTTAAATTTTTTTAAAATTTTTTTTTTTAATTTTTTTTTTATTTTTTATTTAATATATTATATATATTTTTATTATTATTTTTTTTTATTTTTTTTTTAATTTTTTTTTTATTTTTTTTTTGTTTTATATATATTATATATGTATATAATAATTTTTTTTTTTAATTTTTTTTTTAAATTTTTTTTTTTAAATTTTTTTTTTATTTTTTATTTTTTTTTTGTTTTTTTTAACATACATACGTGAATTTACTGTTATTGCATGACTACACGTTGTGAAGGGTATATAAGATTCGGCACGGCCGAATATAGCGCTTTTACTTGTTTGTGTTAGAATCGTTGTTTTAGTTTTTCTAAACAACGTGCATATGAATAGAAAAACGCCTGAATAGAAAAAGCAGTTGTAGCAGCAGAAATATATTTTATTCTATTACTATTTTAGTTTTTGTTCAAACACTAAATGCATTTGACTAAATCAAGGGTGTTAGAATTAGAATTAGAATTGAGTGGGAATGAGTGGGTGAAGAGAGATTAGGGGGAGTAGAATTGAAATGAAAAACATTTATTGAATCATAGCGAACTTTCACCTGACAGACTAAAGGACGGCTAAATGCGTTTTGCACCGACTATAAAAATATACAAAAATGTATGCATAGTCTTGAGTAAAAACCGACCATTTTCGGTACAATTAAATTTATAAAAGTACCTTTTGGTAGCAGATCATTTTGTGATAATAGTATTAGGAGTCTTAAGAATTTTGTATTTTTATATAAAATGCCGATAAATTACGATTTAAAGCTGACAAATTTCTTTATTTTACGAAAGGAACCAGTCTAAGCTTGTGTATCATTTTTAACGTAATTTTTTGTATCGAATTTTAATAGCAATTCCGACATTACAAAAAATGTCTGCCTGATTTGTCAGACTATATAGGATCTTATGCCAAATGTGGATCAATCATCACAATATTTAACTTGCATTTACTTGAAACACTTTTTAATTCTAATATTTTTAATAGTTTCAACAGCTTTTAAATGATGACGCCCAAAGTCATATACAGAAACTAGGTATGGTGATCATTATCTCTAGTCTCAATTGTTTATTATACAAAGAAGCGAAATCTGTAAGATAAAATCAAATTCCTGGAATTTAAATGTACGGTGGCTATGTGACATAATTAATCAAGTATCACAAAATACATCACAAATTATTTTTAATTTGTAAAATAAAGGGGCGACAAAATATTAACCCAATAAAACATCAACAAATTTTGTGTCCGCTAATGTGAGTTCATGCATGTGGCGAAAATAAATAAAAATTCTAGAAATATTAATTTTACAGACATCCCTAAAGTATGCTGCTTCATCAATGTAAAATTTGGATAAATTTAATGTTGCCCATGTTAAGAAATAAAATCTAAATTAAACTTAAGACAGAATTAGTTTGTACGTTCTTTGCTGTTACGAATCAGCTGTTTTGTTTCTGTTCAATTGAAAATCTGTATGTGTGGTTTGTTGTTATACCCTTCACCTGTGGTGCACAAGGGTATATATAGCTTTGACATTCTGTTTGTAATTTCTACAATTTTCATTTCCGGCCCCATAAAGTATAAATTTTCTGAAAGCTTATGAATAGAGAAGTCGATTAAGCCCTGACCGTCTGTCCGTGTGTTGGTTGAAATCAACTTTTAGAAGCAACTATATGTTACTCAAATCTGTGTATGGTATCAATTTCTTGGAAATATCCAAAAATGAACCGCTATTGAAATTCAACACAATCGCCCTATAAATTTCAGAGATATGTGCAAAAAACCACGACCACCTCGTTTTTTTCACAATTACAACAACAACATGCATATATACTGGAAGAGTAAACGTGGTATCGAATTCCAGTTGAGCCAAAAAATTTTTTTTTATTTTGTATATTATTTATATTTTTATTATTTTTTTTTTTAATTTTAAACAAATTTTTTTCTAAAATTTTTTTTAAATTTTTTTTTTTTTTTAAACATACATACGTAAACTCAATTAATAATTTTACAATGGTATGTTTTTTATATGTATGTTTTTACATGTATGTACGTATTTTATATGAGATGAATGGTGATAAAAACAATTGTTATTGCATGACTACATGTTGTGAAGGGTATATAAGTTTCGGCACGGCCGAATATAGCACTGTTACTTGTTATATTTTCGTTCTGTTCTGTTGCGGACAAATCTGTAGAAAATATAATTTAACGTTGAGTGACAGCCATTGAAGGAGAAACAGCTGTTATTGACATGCCTTTATTTTAAAGGTGGTTACAACAGAGAGACTCTCTATGCTTATACATATATGAAATCTGATACTATAAATTTCCTTTTTTTTATGTATTGACTTTGACGACAAATATATACAAAAAATATAACAAGCTTGTTCTTGTAAGGTTATCTTATAAAGTAAAGCCGATAAGTTTTTACAGAAGAAGTAACTACAAAAATTAAACAGCACAATGGCACGTCACAGAACGACAACAGAAAGTAAGGACTAATGAGGCCTTAAAGCAAATTACAGAAATCTAATTGGGAACTGAAATGTAAAATAAATTATTGTAAATTCAAATCTTATTTAACTAATTTTGTCACAACAAAAAAATAAAAAAGTAAAAGTACCTTTTATGGTACTTTTTTATTAACATCCCTGCAACAAATTTCCTCTTTATTCGAATATGCACATACATACATACATACATACATATCTTTTTATATAACTGTAAACATATATAAATCTATGTATGAATATGTACAATTTTGCCTTGTAGTTGACTGTCTGGGTGATTGTCTAGCAAAAATCCGTATCAAATTGTACAAAATTTATAAAAAGGATAATAAAAATAGATTCATAGAAAAAATACAAACAAAAAAGTATAGATTATATGTACAGATAGACCTACATACATACATCAATGCATACATATGTATGTATATGGATGTATATTGGAAACAGAAAAATCGTCAAAATACCAAACCATTCATGCAATAACATAAAACCAATTCTCCCCCACTTTAAATAATATTTAGACGGACAAAGTAAAAAACAAATATATTTATAGCCGAGCATTTTAGCAGCTGCAAAATATTTTTCTTTTATAAAAATTTTTTTTTTTTTCTTTTATTTTTTCTAAATACAAATATTGCACTTTTGCTGGAGTTTTCATGAGTGCCAGTGATGATTATGAAGTTGACTTTGGTTTTTCTCTATACTTTTTTCATTGTGTTTCTAATAAATTTAACCACATATTTTATACTTTTTTTCGCTTAAGAAATTTAAAAGAAAAAACAATTAAATGATTTGCAAAACCCAAGGTCGACTTGATAATACTTGATCGGAATTGAATTGCATCACATGTAGAATTAGGTTCGTTAAACCTTTAAATTAAGGGTGGCGTCAAGAAAATTCTTTTGACGGTTAATGTATTTGGTATTCCATTTTATACAACTAAAAGGTCCTAAATGATTTTCTAAAGTTGTTCAAAATCAAACATTTTCCTATACACGAAAATGTTGTAAGACACTTGCGTTCCTAAAGCAAATTAAACAAAATAAAAACACAGTTAAAAAAAAAGAAATATATTTCCATGCTCTACAAGATGCTTAAAACTCTTCAAAGTTAAGAGTGAAAGAAAATTCCAATTGAACACAGGCAAATTTAAAGAAAATTTCAAATGAACTGTTTAAAAGAAACAATGGAAAGTCGTTTACTTGAATACCGACCGATTGGTGGCGGCCTAGACTATCATCACAACTCGCCGTTAATTGGCGAAATACCACCCGGAGGAGATTACTCGCAAGCAGTACACCGGTCCATAGACCAATTACGCAATACTCTCAATGAACGTGTTACTTTAGGACCATTGAGTGTTTTCTCCAATACCGCCGACCTACGGTCATCAGTCTTAAATTATACCAATCAGTCACATCAGCAGCATCAGCAACCCCAGTACCAGTTACAAGGAACAGTTACAACCACAACTGGCAATGGTACTGGTACTGAGAATGTTCAGATGCAACATAATAAAGGTTCTTGTATGGATGGTGGCAAGTTGGCGGATTCGACAACGGGAGCCGTTGTAAGTTCCAGCCAAACAACTTCCGGTGGTGGCAGGGGACGTAAATCGAAAATCTATACTAATCCAAATCAGCACATAATTGTGACTAGCAATAGTGTGGACAATGGTGGAACAAGAGCACAAAATCGCCAGCAACAACAGCAAAATGAGTCAAATAATAATGGCATTTCATCGTCTACATCATCACCTCATCATCACTTGCATATGCAAGATATTAAAGATACCAAGGTATTCTATTGTTCGGGGGAATAGGGTTTTAAAAATCAAATATTTTAAAGTTATCAAAAGCAATTTGTATTTAGATTTTGTTTTTTTCAATCTGAATTTATGGTTCTTTAATCTCATATAATTTTTTGTTTTAGATTTTCACTTCAAAAGCTGATCTCCAACTACACACTCAAATGCATATGCGTGAGTCCAAGCCGTATAAGTGTACTCAATGCTCTAAAGCGTTTGCCAATTCATCGTATCTCTCACAGCATACACGAATACATTTAGGCATAAAACCGTATCGCTGTGAGATTTGCCAACGCAAATTTACCCAACTCTCGCATTTGCAACAGCACATACGCACGCATACTGGTGACAAACCGTACAAGTGTCGACATCCTGGCTGTCAAAAGGCTTTCTCACAACTCTCCAATCTGCAATCTCACTCCAGGTGCCACCAAACTGACAAACCGTTCAAATGCAACTCGTGCTATAAATGTTTTTCCGATGAGGCCTCACTTTTGGATCACATACCCAAACATAAAGAGTCCAAGCATTTGAAGACGCACATTTGCCAATACTGCGGTAAATCGTATACACAGGAAACATATCTAAACAAACATATGCAAAAGCACTCAGAGAGAACAGACAAACGGCCGCCCATTGTGGCCACAAATACAGGCAGCAATTCGGCAACCGGAAACCCAGCAACAGGTAATAATAACAATCATGCAGCTGTAGCAAGTAATACAACAACTAATAATACTACTGCCACCGCAGGTGTAGGAACTGTAGGAGGCGTAGCAGGAAGTGGCGGTAGTGTACATGCTGTTTCTGGAAATCACCATAACCGCAATAATATCTCAGCATTACCACCGGTAACTATAGCTCCCACCGACAATTCGTATTGGCCCAAAGTTAGTCCTGACTCGGCTGCCAATATAAACGATGTCATGCATCAGCAAGCCCAGCAACAACAACAGCAACATCCACATCAACATCATCAACAACAACAGGCTCACAATGGACAGCCAACGGGTCAGCAACAGCACCATCATCCGCAGCAGACAAATGCCCAACAACAACAGCAGCAACAACCTCCGACTCAACAACAAGGCCAAACTCATATGGATTATACGAACCATCAGGCGACTGGTGCTAATAATCAACACAATGATCTGCAAAATCATCATCATATGAATGACAATGGACGAGAGGATATCGGTGAGTCGTTTGTGTTTGAAATTTAAGGAAAAAAAATGATTTCTGAAACTTTGAGAATTTGTAGACTTTGAGATATAGAATTTTTTTAGTTTAAATTTAAAATTTCTTTCAAATATTAAGAAACCTGTATCTTATTTTTTTATTTTCTATTGCCTAGAGAAGTTATTGAAAAAATTGTAAGGGAGCATTAATCGAAAAAAGTTGTATATAAACAGACATATCCTAGAGATAAACACCGTTCGGAAGTAAAGTTGAGCGGTATCTTGCTTCCTAAAAAAAATTAAAAACCTTTAATTGGATTTTATTGGAATTATTAAAGATATCGCTTTTAGAGGTATCAAATGGATACTTTTCCAAATGCTTTGTATTAACAAAAATGCTAAGTGGAATTTTAAGTTATGCAAGTATTTGTACTTGAAAATACAAAGACAAAATTAACGGAATCAGAAGAAGCTAAAACCCAATTACTAATATCCATTAGAGGTTTATTTAAGTATCATGTACGTTTTTATTCATTATGACCCCACACGACTACTCCCAACTCTCATTTAATCATAATTAATATCCATGTTGTCATAATTTAAATTCATGCAATCATAATATGATCTCACATGATCCAGCATACTTTCAAATACATATTAATAAATTTATCCATTGCAATCATAATATGGTTTGCAACTATAGTACCTCCTATTTTATGGTAATTTGTAAATAAGAAGTTGTTTTTCCAAAGCCATTATAATTTGTTCTTCGTAATCATTTTTTAAAACATATGATTTTGACGACAGCCATATAAAGGGTCCGCCAAATAACTTTTTTTTTTTGAAAATGCTATAAAAAGTGTAGCTTCGGCTGTGTGGTACGTAGCACCGTCATGTTGAAACCAAATGTTGCAAATGTCCTCCTTTTAAATTTTTGTGAACAAAAATTCGTTCAACATGGCCCGATAACGATCGCCATTGATTACGGCCACTCCTTGCTCATTTTCGAAAAAAATGGCCCAATTATGCCTCTGGACCAAAATCGGCTTTTCAATGTATGCGTACGGGTTTTCTGTGCCCCAAATGCGACAATTTTGCTTGTTTACACACCCGCCGGGATCAAAATTCATCTTTATCTGAAAAGATGATTTTTTTTTACATAATCGGCATCCTCTGTAAGTCGATCGCAGGCCCACTTAGCGAAGCGTTGTTCAAGCGTATACACAACCATATTCGTTCAGCGGAAGGATAAAACTAATTGTCTGTCAAATCAGGCATGAGCTAAGTGTTACCATTCACGAAATAAGCACTAGTTGAAAGAAAAACGTTAGCTGGCGGACCCTTTAGAAGTGTTCGTAAGAAGTAAACCCATAAACAAAATTAAAAAAAAACATTTGTTTATACTGACGAAATCATTTATTTTTATTAATAAGAATATAACTATGCACCTATTACACTGCTCGACGAAAAATATTTTTTTGTCTTCCCGTTAATTAAAACTATGTGGACTATTTGTATTTTGGTGCGCTGAACTCAAATCCGTTGTCGTTTTTTTTCATCAGATCAGATTTTTTTTATGGGCGTGACAAATTTTTTCCCCAAAATTAGTCAGGTACGGAGACATATTTCATCCTAACTTGAGAACCAGTCATCCGGTTTTCATAAATAAAACTCCAAGAGATGTGCAACAAAATTGTATTTATTGTATTTATTTCAGTAAAATAGAATTTTTCTCTACCTTTTATCGTTTTGAAATTATTTAGAAATTAATGGAGAAAAAAAAATTTTTTCGTTCAAAATTTGTAATATTTTTCAATTTAAAAATTAAATTAAAAAAAATATAAGGCATATATTCAACATTTTAAACTTTTTTCTGGGATCTACTTGTCTTGAAAACAAAAAAAGCCATAAACCACAAAAATCGGTTAAAAAATTTAGATTTTATTGTCAATTTACCGCAGGTACCCAATATTGACCAAATGTGTGTAATGCAGCAAACAACGTCAGAGTGGGAGCACTAAAGCGCCTTGTAGCAACAATTAATGACAACTATTTACTTCTATTTTTTTTTTCGTACAGCAAAAAGAAATACAAGCAAAAAATTTTTCCAGGCTGTAATTTTGTAGCAACGCCTCGCATAAAGTCTTCACCTGTAGATAACTTCAAATTACAATAAAAAATCAAAATATTTACAGACTATTTTATTTAAAAAAACACAAAATTTTTGTTAATAATTATTAATTTTTATTTAGGAAACATTGTTTAAAAAAAGTAGCTTAAGCTGTTCCTTGTATGCGGAGATTCAACTTTAGTATTTTTATTAATATAATCAGTTTGAGATTCTTGCTAAATCGAGGAGGATTTTGCTGCTGAGCAGTGTTATTATTGGAGAATATAATTTGGTCGTCGTGATCATACCCTAACCATAATTTTTTATTTTTTTTTCTTACATTTTCCAAGATAGCTTTATTTTTGGAATGCAGTATCTTTTGTGACTTTTTCTCTTTCGTTCTTACTGTCAAGCTCAATAAATATTGCGCACAAAAAACTCTTCACTCTTCACCACGATTTTGTTTGAATAATTTGCAAACGATGTTCCGGTGTAGGAATTATTAAACAATATAAAACAGTAGGGGAAATCACTGTTCGTTGCAAACATGATGAAAATGTTGCAGATCTTGCAAGTCTATTACATATTCTTTTGCAAACGTTGCTTTTAAAAATTTCCAACTGTTTTTAGTATTGAAAATAAGTGCTTGTGTGGGAAATATATATATATATATAAGTATATACTAGACTTGGCAAGTTATTGCCAAAAATATTTTCTTGGAAATTTTCTAAATTAATATTTAAATATTATTTTCTAAAAATAGCGAACCATTTTGACAAAAAAAATTTTTTGAAAAAACAATTTAGTACTAAAAAAACCTTATTTTTTAATGATTTTGTTTAACTTCAATTTAAATACATAAATTTAAATTTTCTATTAATACAGGCAATAAATAGTCACTTATAAATAAAGAAGTAATCAACAATTTTCCATAAAAAAATTCCATATCAAAAAATGCTGGAAAAATTCTCAATTAAAAATTTATAATTATCTCTTTTAAAAATTATTAATAAAAATTGTCTTAGGTCATACAATTTTATAAAATGACTATTATTTATATCATTATTAAAAATTTCCATAAATATTTATAACTTTAATATCTTTATTTAATATATTATTTTGTTATGTGATTTACCGCTTACAGTTTCAACACCCTCAACTGTCGGACCCTACGATGCCTCCAATATTACAAAAACCACCACCAATTCTGCATTTACACCGATAAACTCGATGCCACCACATTTGAATAGCCTGTCACATCATGCCATGAGCCAGCGTCCCTACTTGTATGATGCCATTAGTTTTCAAAATAAAAACGTAAATCAAAATAATGCTTCAAATTCATTTCCAAATCAATTGATATCACTGCATCAGATACGCAATTATGCCCATCAGCCGGCTGGTCTAACGATGGCCGGTGAACATCTATTTGGCGTTAGCGTGGGTCCAGGTAAAGATAAGGGATAGCTTTATTTTTAAATGCATATACATGCATACATATGTATTTATGGTTATTTATTATTTCTCTTATAAATTTAAAAATATTTATTTTTTTTATATTTACACTCATCATAAATTGATTTTTGTTTTTAGTTCCAAAAGCAATAATAATGCAACAAATATTTTTTTAAAGCAGAAATGTAGCAATCGGTAATTGCACACCGAATATTTCATACATTAGTATAGCAAAGAAATAGTTACGCTTTAAAAATTAAGCATAAAATAGGTGGTCGCTTATTTATACGAGTACGAATTCGATAGCTATTTATTATTTACTTGTCATAAGAAATTTAAAAATGTTATTTTCATTCTCATTTCGCTTTCGGAATATATTATATATATGTACATACAGTGGCCGACAAAAGTCTACGTACGACCACAATGTTTGACATTTTAGAAGTCTAAAATCATTAAATAAAAAACTAATGATGCAGTGTTGTTTCAAATCTAATTTTATTAATATTATTAAAAATATATATTTTCCAACATTAAATTATTCTGAACAGAATATTCTCCATTAATTTATATATTTGTTGAAATAAAAAATTAAAATGCTGCATTTTAATTTCAGTTAAATATTTGTTGCATTATCTAATATTTTAATATTTTTATAAATATTTTTTTTTCTCTTCTTAAACAAAAAATTCTACACAACAATTTCTTTAAGTGTACAGTATTAATTTTTCACAATTATATTATTAAATGTTTTTAATTCTTTTCTTACAACATCACAATAATTTGTATAAAAACCGTCCATTAAGTTTAATCATTTTTTTGTTTGTATTTTTTTTTACTAAAAATCATTTACTCAATAAAAAAATAATATTTTATTTTGTTGACAAAAACTGGCGAGTTAGAAAATAAAATACAAAATCAATTCATTGATAAAAACCAAAATGTGTTGAGATGCAAACGAACTAATAAAGCAATTAAGTTTAAATTATGTATAGTCGCCCCTCTCATTTTAATTATACAGTAAATGTATGTATTATTGCTTAATATGATTATAATAGTTATAATTGTATATAATTTATATTTTATTTTTTATAACTTAAAAAAATTACACAGAAAAAAGTATCGAAAATGTTAAAAATTTAGTATTAGCTTTTAAAACGAATACTATTTAAGAACAATCTCCAATTTTTAATGACATACATACATATAATTTCTAAAAGAAATTTAAAAAAAATATCTAAGAATTTTTACAAAAATTATGCATTTAGTATAAACGATTTTTATTTTCTATTTATTTTTATAAAAATAATTTTTTTTATCATTTGCTAAATATTTGATGATTTTTTTTTATTTAACTAAGACTGAACCGAATGTTAAAAAAAGTGAAATTTAATTTGTTTAATTTTACAAAAAAGAAAAAACTGTTATGATTTCCCAAAAGGAAACAATTAACCATAGAATACATTTACACTCACTAACTTTATCTTGTTGACACTATTCAGCAGAAATTATTTGTTTATCTGTAATATTTTAATTAAATCTATAAGATCCAGAAATCGATTAATAGAAACCCTGACTCATCCTGGTTTCAGCACGATTCGATAGACTCTTATAAAACATGCTCTCTTATTCGCACATACTAGTGGTTGAATCAGTGATGGAAAAGTTGTTACGATCGTACTTTTTTTGATACTATTTCATTTGAAAAAATACCGTGTTACTCCTCTGTAACATTTGATACTCTCAGTGATACGTCTAAGATTTAAAACCAAAATGAATTATTTTTCGATAGTGCTTGATGAGAGCACTGATATAAGCATCAACAAAAACTTGGTGATTGTTATTAGAACTTTTAATGGACAATGTCGTGATCGATTTTTAGGTTTAATTAAAATAGATGTCAGCTCATCAAGTGACATATTTGAAAGTACTTTAAAATTTTTAGAGCTATGCAATATACCTTTAAAAAATATATAATGGGTATTACAACCGACAACTGTGCGGTCATGATGGGCCCCTTGAATGGTGTGCAATCAAAGTTTAAAGAAAAAATTCCTCACATTTTTACAAACGGTTGCATTTGCCTCATTATTCTATTAAACGTTTTGTCTGGTAGAACTAATAGTATTATACCACTTCTGTTAAAAATGTTTCCAAATGAAAGGCAAAATTTTGAAAATATAAACTCTCAGTACAGGGCATTGGCGGATGTTGAAGAGCTTAAGCCTTTGGTAAATGAAAATATTTGTAGTTTTGGTCTAAAGTGGCTAAAACTAAAAACTCTTTGGGCGAATATATGTTTTCCGACATTTCGAAAATTGCAAATGGAATTTTATCTATTCCTCACTCCTCTGCAAATGTAGAGAGGATTTTTTCGTATCAAAATCTAATAAAAACCAAACAAAGAAATAGGCTTAATGTTGATACCGTATCAAGTCTCATTCAGACCAAAGATTTATTGAAATCTAAAGACTCCTGTTGTTATAACTTTGACATATATGTATAGATATATCTAATAAAATAATGTCAAACAAATTGTAGTTTCTGTAAACTTTATTACTTTTGATCACGTATTATAATTATTATACCCTTCACACAGTGAAAAAGGGTATATATAGGTTTGTCATTCCGTGTGAAATTTCTACAATTTTCATTTCCGACCCCATAAAGTATATATTTTCTGAAAGCTTATGAATAGGGAAGTCGATTAAGCTCTGTCAGTCTGTCCGTCTGACCGTCTGTCCGTGTGTATGTTGAAATCAACTTTTTGAAGCCCCCCGACATCGCTTGGACTCGGGTGAGGTATTAAAATATCAGAAATATTCGGGAGTAGATCGCTATTGAAAATCAGAAACATCGGTATATAAACAACTGAGATATGAGCAAAAACCCACGACCACCTCGATTTTTTTTTCACAAAAACAACATTACAACAACAACATACATACATACAAACGTGTATACTGGTTAAAGAAAACGTGGCATCGAATCCCAGCTGAGCCAAAAATTTTTTTTTATTTCTTAAAAATTTTTTTTAAATTTTTTTTTTAATTTTTGTTTTATTTTTTTTTTTATTTTTTATTTAATATATTATTTATATTTTTATTATTTTTTTTTTTTAATTTTTTTTTTTTTTTTTTTTTTTTTTTATATTTATTATATATATTTTAATTTTTTTTTTAATTTTTTTTTAAAATTTTTTTTTTAAATTTTTTTTAAAATTTTTTTTTTTAATTTTTTTTATTTTTTTTTTTTTAACATACATACGTAAATTTATAATTTTACAACGGGATGTTTTTTATATGTATGTACGTATTTCATATGGGATGAATGGTGATACAAACTACTGTTATTGCATGACTACACGTTGTGAAGGGTATATAAGATTCGGCACGGCCGAATATAACGCTCTTACTTGTTTACTTCTGTTCCTGTTCAATTGGCGCTATTTATCTAGGGGCTATTTCAGTTTAAAGTTATATACCTTAACAATTACAAAATAAATTTAAAAAATGTTTTGTTTATAGGTAAAATTAACTTTTTATGTATTGATTTATGGTTTTTGTTAACTTTTTATTATCATAAAGATTTTTTTACTCTTTAATAAAAATTAAAAAAAAAATAACGATTTGTTACTCTTGAGGTTAAAAAAGTACTCTCAGAAAAATTTTTTGATACCGAAATGAAAATCTCATTTCCCATCACTGGGATGAATTCAGATGGATTTATTAAAGAGAAATGAACTAATCTGCTGACTACAAGGGATATTTCTGTTAATGACAAACACTTTGTGTGAGAAATAATTTTCAATTAAAGTCAAATCCCACATACCATACAAGAGAAAAAATGTTCACTTTTAAAAATATTTAGAGCTGGCTGACTCAAGCAATACTCTTCGTGCTTTAATATTAAAGCTTTCAAAAGTTCAATAGAGTACCTTAATTCTGCTTAGGTGAGAGTATTAACACCAGAAAGTTATTGCTTTTGAGTGGGTTATGACAAATAAAACTCATTCATTTTAAGTGCTAAATTGCAAGTGTTTCCGTATTATTGTCCGTCTTAGAAAATTGCTTCTATGGGAACAATATATATTGCTGGAGTATAACAAACACTTTTCTTTATGCGGTTACCATATTAGGAACATCATTTTACTAAGGCCACATTTTCTCGATGACTTTCAATGCCATGATATTTCGCAAATTTTTTTTTAAAGTTGCTATTGAAAACCTTTCAGATTTTTTACGTTGGTTAATCTTGTTTATTTTCTTTCTCGTATTAAGACAAACATAAAAATTTTGTATACAAGTATAAATATTTGTAGTACAAATTGTTTTTCCATTAAATCTTTTTTTATAAAATGGGACATTTTTAATTTTTATCTTTTTAGTAGATTTTCCATTTTTTTGTTTTCTTTCAAAAAGCAGTTGACACTAACAAAAAAATTTTAATACTAAATAAGTGTAAAGAGGGATAAAGAAAAAAGTCACCACAAACAGAAAACGTGCTTTTTGTGTTTATCCCCTTTTCCAATCTACAGACTTTGCCATCAGACTGATACGTTAGCAAAGTGTAATGACTAAATTGCATGCAATAAAGTCATCGTGAAAATTACCGCTCATAAAGTGTTAAATCAAAAAATCTTAACATTTTAGAGTTTTCATTTTTTTCACTTAATTAATATTACATTACAGATTACAGAGAAGTATAATTTTTATAGCTCTAACTATGAACTAGTGACTCTTTTTTTGTAACCCTTCCATTTAAGATTTTATAGTTGTTTCAGCCACTTTGAAACAGGTTGGACATCACTTTTTTAAACCTTTCATATTTGGAGACATCTTTTTTGTGCTTCTTCTTTTTTCACAAGAGTCTAATATGTGTCCACTGGTATTAGCTCCGGACAATTCGAAGGATTGGCCTCTCTTATATGCTTTTAATTTTCTTGGTCTTCCCAATATCATATAGAATCTTGTTTTCTTTTCGAATCAGGTTTCCTATCAAATGCTTAGTTCTCCTAATACTGCTAAACATTGAAAACAGTTTGACTTTAAATTTCTTGGCCAATTTTTTGTAAGAACAATTTGAATTTTTTTATAAAATCAGCATAGTTGTTATCATTGTATAATTACATAAGGTGATAGAGTAAAGTAGAGCAATTTTTCTCTCTCTTTTTTATGTATGGAGTTTGACAATTTCCGGCGTTGAAATCATTTATTTAAATATGTAGTTTGACATACTCCAGAACACAAAAAAATAGTCAGCTGGGCTGGCACCGCCACCTTGTATATGTGTACCCTGGTTGTCAATAAAAATAATAACTGACATATTTTTCAATTATAACTAGATTTCAAAAAATGCTTCCGAATAAGGTCATGTGTTATGATTTTTTCGTTTGCACTCCTTAAACGATATTTTGTTTATAACTTCTCCTTTATTTTTTTACCTTTTACTTTACTTAGTGTTAAAGTGGCTAGCACAATCTAGCTTTTAAAATAAGCATTCGACAGGTCATCATTCAGTATTACAGGTGCTGCAGTTTTGTTTGATCCCTTCGGGTCAAATGCGAATCAAGCTTACTCGTATATGTTTGATTGGGTGTATTTTTTGTATTTCAATATATGAATTGTTGGTTTTATGACTGCAAAACATATAAATTTTCTTGAGTTTAAAATATCTTTTTTTCTTGCCCCTAATTCCGCGCTTGGTTTAGCTGGAAAGTATTCCTCATCACTCACAATGTTTTTTTTTTTTAATCGGCTGTATAGTTTGGTAAATATACAGCTCTGCAAAGGGTTTAAGTTTAAATTTCTGTGTCGCTTTAGCAAATTTTCAATTGCTGTGTACTACATTGACTTGAGTTTGTCGCAATCTGATCCAACTATTGTTCCACAGTAGCAGTACTTTTGCAGTCGCACATGTGATAACACGTTTTGCACCGATCCAGTTACTTAGAGTTTTTGTATCAAACAGCTACCAAATGGCCGCAAAAATCCCACATAAACGGGAAGATATGTACTTCTTACAGAAAAAAAAAATAAAAAAAAAACTTGTTTTATAATAAAATGTGACAAAGCTTATACTAGTAGTTGTTTGATAATAAAAAAAAAAAAAAAATAAATCAACTTTTTACAAATAAGTCTCATATATCTGGATTATAATTGAATCGCCCTGTGCATGAATTAATAAAATTTTTGCTACGATTCGAACCCTTCGAAATACATATATGTTAAGACAAATCTTTCAATTGATTCCTCTTGACGATTTTATATTTTTTTTAACAAAATATCAAATATTTTTACTGAATTGTGTTAATAATGACCAACAAAAAGGTAATACGAATCACTGAACAAAAAGAAAAACGAAAACAGACAAAATAATCATCCAAAAGAAGTAAGAACTCAATGTGTCCTAAATATGCAAACTATTAAAATTTTAAATAAATTAAATAAATAAATAAAATGATGTAAAAAGATCAATTTTTACATTCAAACATAAATATTTTCAATTAGCCATTGAATACAAATTAAATCAAAAATACATTTATAATTAAACTTAAATAAAATCTTTAAACAAATGAAATAATTATAAAAAAAAACTTATTGTTGTATTTAACAATAATTTTACCGAAACCGAAATAAGAAACTAAACAAAATATTAATTAAATGTAGTTTTCTTAGAAAATTTTAAATTTTAAGTATTTGTATTTTACATAGAAAACAGAACAGCAAAAACCGATGAACAAAGAAGAGAATCTTCAACAAAACAAAAAACACTATAAATTTAATTAATTTATAAATAATATTAAAAAAAAACTGCAGCACTTGTATATTAACAAAAAAAAAAATAAAAATAAAAAATTATTTTTAATGTAAATTTTATTTTGATTAAACATTATAATTGAATTGTTTGCAGAACTAATTGTGTAATTTTTATGTAAAATTATATTTTATCATAAAAACACTTACACAAACAAAAAGAATCAAACACTTTATTGCATAATAAATAAAATACATATACATACACACCTACACATATATAAATATATATATTTTTTATGTAAGTTACAAATTAATAGTATTAAATTTAAAAAAATATAATAATAATATATAAATATAAAAAAGTAAAACTTAAAAGAGATGAAATAAAAAAATAATAATTCAAAATGAACAAAAAAAAGTTACTTAAATAAATGTCTTAAATATATAAAAAAAAAAATAAAACTAAATCTTTTACTTAAAGTATAAAATTGTATTTCTTAATTTCTCGATTTATAAATGGTATAAATTCGTAGATATTGACATAGCTAACGGCCCGGCGACCATTTCCCTTATCCTCCAACGTTCCTATTAAATACTCCAAATATACTCTTGAAGTATCACGCGAAATGGGACGGCCAATATTCAATTTATTGTCGCTGTAAAAGGGAAAAATTTTACTTTGAGCTGTGGGCAGGCAAATGGGCTTCAAGTAGTCCGAGAATAGGAAATAATTGACAATCACTAGAACAGCCAAGTCTTGAGTTCTGTGCATGTTTTTGCTAAAATTCAAACAAAGAAAATATTATATTAATTTATACATAGACAGCTTGCTAAAAAAAATAATTAAAAATAACAATTATACTAATTCGCATTCGTACTTAATTTTAACTTGAGCGTCGAAAATGTAGAGCTTAATCAATTGTACTAAAAAAGCTATAACCGTATCCATTCCCCATTCCTTCATTAAATTTTTAACAAATATTTTTTTCCAGTTTACTCAACTTTTCCTTTCAGTGTAATTCTTGCACGCTCACTAAAACTATCGACATTTTAGTTTCAAAACACAGCTCTAATCATGGTGTAATTACATAAGGTGATAGCGTAAAGGAGATCAATTTTTGTCTCTCTTTTTTTATGTATGGAGTTTGACAATTTCCGAAGTTGAAATAATTTTTTTAATATGTGGTTTGACATTCTCCAGAACACAAATAAATTGTCAGCTGGGCTGGCACCACCACCTTGTATAAGTGTACCCTGGCTCTAATTACATTTGTTTTCTTATTCTCTTACCCTCACTTTAGGAGCAATATAAGATACCAAAAATTTAAATTTATAAAAAATATGTGTAATAAAGGGTGCAACAATTTGAGGTATCAAAACAATTTTTATAAAAAATAAGTTTTTTTAATAAATTGAAATTATTGTTTATTTATTTTATAACAAACAGGTTTAAGTTAAAAATGATGTCACCCAAGTGACACCAACTAACTCGACAGGCTCCCAATCTTATAAATTTAGGTTTGTCAAAAAGCTGTTGTCAGTGGTTGATATCTGCTCGATAATGTTGTTTTTGAGCTCTGTTGTACAATTGTTGCTATATACTGCCTACTAAAAAAAAACACAAAAATAGTCTAAAGGTATCAAGCCAAAAGATCGCATCATTCTGGTGAAACCACATATTCTCTACACCCCAATTATCAATTTTCCGCCATAAAAATCTTCGGATTATCTCCCTGTAGGGATTTCCATTGATCGATGATACTTCAAATTTGGATTGTCTTTACGCTGGGTCTCCACGTAGCAATTTTCATTGCTAAATATAAGCAAAAACATTGGCAGAAAAACGGCACTTTATTTCTAAAGTATGTCTATTTTCACTGAGTGAAAAACACGATACAAATAATCTATATATATATAAATGAATCCCTTTTTCCCTTGGTCACGGCAGCACGCGTGAATGGCTGAACCGATTTCACTAATTCTTTTTTTGTTGTATTTTCTATTATTATTAGGAGAAGGTTCTTTTGTAAGAAAATAGTAATAATATTCACTGGCAGTAATATTCATGTAGTTGACATTAAAACAAAGAAACGTAGTTTACATGCTCTTTGCAAATATATCGGTCGGAGTTCGTCTGTGGTCGGAGTTATAATAACAAAATACCTACATAATTCATTTACCATTTCTTAGTGTACTTTTCACATTGGTTTCTACAGGATAATTTGTACTGTGTGTTTTTTTCTGAAGTGTTTGTTCAACAAGGTTAGTCAAATTAATATAGTGTTGGAAACTTTTGATAGACCATTTTGATACTTTTACAAAAGAATAGGTACTAAAGTTTTTTTAAGTTTAAAAATGAAGCCCCTGGATTGTGTTGCTCGAACGGTCAAGTCAAACTGACGCCATTGGTACTGCCACCAGAACCATTACATTCATTGGTTTCCAGAAATGGGCCTGATTCCAGACATTTTTTAAATGATATCCAGCAATACAATAATTGCTTTCATATGAGAGCAATACTTAATAAATAAAATAAACTTAATTCAGATAAAAAGGTTACAGATATTTCTTGATTACAGGGCGGTACGAAGTTCGCCGGGTCAGCTAGTTTACTTATAAAATTTAATATTTTTGTTTCAACTTTTATGTTTTTTTGGAATGTCCCACTCTAAATTATTATTATCAGGTAAAATTATTTTAATGTTCCTTTGTTTCTGCAGAGAAAAACAAAAAATTTAAAGAAAAATAAACGATTTTGACAGCTCATAGCGGCAATATTGACACATATGACAATTTGCAGTTTACAGATCGCAATTTCTATGCACGTTATCAAATTTGACAATTGCGGCAATAAAGATTGCTACGTGGAGACACCGGGTTGGAAAATAACAAGTCATAGGGCCTTCCTACAGCAATAATTTCTTATTTAAATCAAAGACTAAAAAAACCGTAAAAACTAAAAATGACTATTTTTTTTAACTATCAACAACCTGAAAGTTAATATTTCTAAATTCAAAAATTTTTATAATCGTCATAACGCTGAGAAATATAACCAATTAGTACACCTATGCAATATTCCATCTCAACTTGTCTTGAATGTTCTTATAGTTCAACAATTCAAACACTGCAATTAAAGTGAAAGAAGAACCTTTCTCCCCTCATCAGTTTCTCTTTCAAATTGCTTAAATTGTTGCCATTTTATATTTCTAGATTCCTAAACCCAGAAATTTAAAAAGTTGGTCCGCCAAATAACTTTTTTTTTTTTTTAAATGCTATAAAAAAAGTGTAGCTTTGGCTGTGTGGCACGTAGCGCCGTCCTGTTGAAACCAAATGTTGCCAATATCATCTTCTTCTATTTTTGTGAACAAAAATTCGTTCAACATGGGACGATAACGATCGCCATTGACTACGGCCACTCCTTGCTCATTTTCGAAGAAAAATGGCCCAACTATGCCTCTGGACCAAAATCCGCACCAAACAGTAACTCGTTTTGGGTGTATCGGCTTTTCAATGTATGCGTGCGGGTTTTCTGTGCCTCAAATGCGACAATTTTGCTTGTTTACATACCCGCCAAGATCAAAATGAGCTTCATCTGAAAAGATGATTTTTTTGTCAAAATCGGCCAAAGTAATGTCCCAATATTTCCCAGCATATTCCCATATTCGTTCAGCGGAAGTATAAAACTAATTACCTGTCAAATCACACATGAGCTCAGTGTTACCATTCACGAAATAAGCACTAGTTGAAAAAAAAAACGTTAGATGGCGGACCCTTTATTAAATAAAGTAGTTTTTATTCACAATATAGAACTTTTTTTTTAACTTAAGATAGAAAAGCCAAAAAGTACTACTTTGACCGTCATATGATTTTCAATCCTAAACTGCACAAATAATCTCTAATTTCAAATGTGTATATTCATAAATGCGTAAATGATAAAAAATTGTCATTACACAGAGTATCGTCTTGTAATCTGTACTATTTCCCATATGCAAG
This sequence comes from Phyto melanocephala, assembly GCA_941918925.1. Taxonomy (NCBI): domain Eukaryota; kingdom Metazoa; phylum Arthropoda; class Insecta; order Diptera; family Rhinophoridae; genus Phyto; species Phyto melanocephala. The sequence continues at coordinate 48,504,243 of OW799233.1, read as the reverse complement.
AAGTTGCTTGACAAAAATCCATAACAACTAATTTAATATTTTTTTATTTCAAGAATTCAAAACGTACCATTCAAGTCAATAAAAGGTAAAGCTCATATTTTACTTACACACTTATACTGGAGATATTGTGAACGTCACCATTCACATGATAGATATCACTGTAGGACCCATTATAGAATCCATGAATTAAATTATAATAAATATGATCGGTGTTATAAACACTGTTGTTACCAGAAAAGCAATTTGCAGCTAGAAAAAAGAAACGTACATATTAAATGCGTTCACTCTTTGTGTATATTGCAGCTCCAAAACATACCCGTCAATACGATTTTGGGTGAAACAATAACACCACTGCAAATGGGCTCAAAGATTGGTGTAAAGTGACGCCTTAATATAGTCACCTCCCAAGGTTTTGTACGGGCTTCTTTTTGATTATCTGTTAGGACACCACATTCGGGCAAGCATTTAGTTTTAGGGCGAGTCCATTCACCATCCGTGTCACATTTAATGGAAGAGAAGCTTCTTTTCACTTTCTTCTCCACATAGCCAGGCGCACAGGTAACATTAGCTATTGTACCGACCCGTATACCTTTATAACAGCTAACTGGTTCATTGTTGTAATAACAAGTAGACTCTGAGGAAATGCCACGTGTAACAGCCGAAGAGGAGCAATAGTTTTCGGAAATAGTAGGTCTTATTGTAGTACTTGGATATGCAGCAGTTGTAGAAGCCGTTGTGTGAGTAGAAGGTCTAAAAGTGCTAGTGAATGGTGGGAGTGCTGCAGCTGGTCTGGCAGTTGTTGTTGTCGTTGTGGCTCTGGTTATATTTGAACATATATTAGGAATTTCATCGGAACCATCTTTGCAATCTTTAAGGCCATCACATGCGGATAAACCGGTAACACAAGCACCATACCCGCAGCGAAATGAATACTCGGGACACTTAAGAAAACTACACATTTCTACAGTCTCATCGCTGCCGTCAATACAGTCTTCACGACCATCGCATAATTTTTCATTACTTATACATTCACCCGACTTACATTGCATGCTGAACGGCACCCTATTATTTAGAACGAAAAACAAAATTCATCATTCTTTAATCATAGCAAGTTGTAAGATAAACAAACTTGCCCACAACTTCCTTGTGTTTCTCTTTCATAATTTAAACTATTGTTGCAAAGAAATTTCGTCTCATCGGAGCCATCAACACAGTTAACGATACCGTCACATTTAAAGTTTCCCGTTATACAGGCACCGTAGGCACATTGAAAGGCATAACTGGGACAAGGTCTGAGCAGGCACTCTGCCACAGTTTCATCTGATCTATCACTGCAATCATAGTTACCATCGCATAGCTCTTCTGGCTTAATACACTGGCCATTCTTGCACTGCCAAGTGTACAGTGGGCATCCTGGGGCTGTAATATGACAAAATTGTAATAGTAAAAATATGACAATACATTTTCGAACTAAAAGTTTAACGCAATAATGTACGTTGTGAAGAAGTTGATGGAGCTGTCGGAAACGGAAATCAAGGCATATTATTTCATCAGTTGGTTTTTTTTTAGTAACTTTTACAAAACGCAACAACAACAACAATTGTTTGTATAGACAATATTTTACATTCTTTTTATCTTTTATTAATTATGGATTTCCCAGAGACCTTAAAATTCTTAATTGGTAAAATGCAATCATTTGCAAATTTTTTTTAACGGACAAACCTCAACAACAGCGACAAGCATTATGCTTAGCACTAACGCTGAAGTGACAAACCTTAACTAAAGCGGTAACATAATAAGCATGGAGATAAAGTCGCTAGATTAGCCTGAAAATAGCAAAAACGGAATTTCAACAATTATAATGTCATGCTCATATGGTAATATGAACCGGTAGGTTTGATCTTTAAATCGCGATTTCGAATCTTGGTGTTCAGACAATTGTTCGTGTTTTATCTTCGGCTCCACGAAAAGCCCCCCAATGAAATAACGCCCAGGAAACAATCCCCAATGAAGTAAACCCCAAAAAATTGGAAATAACACCCAAAAACAGTGAATGAAATAACATCCAAAAATAAATGAAATAAACCCCAAAGTGAAAACGAAACAACCCCCAATATTTGGGAGTTATTTCATATGAAATAAATCCCAATGATGAAAATGAAATAATCCCCAATGAAATAAACCCCATCAGCAACAAAAATGAAATTATGCCCAAAATTCATAAAAGAGTCAGATTCATTAAGGATTTCAATATGGACCAACAGCAAAATCGCAAATTTATTGATATAAATTGTGTGGAGGCCCGCAGGCGTCTTCTTCATAATAAGGATATATGCAATTTCGAAAGTGTGCCAGCATTCATAATCAATTTTTTTTGGTGAAAGAACATACAAAGCTCGTTTAATAGTGACTAGTTTTGTAAATGGACTAAGTCCAGTGCAGTAAATTTCCCTTATACGATGGAAGCAATTTCAGATCAGCCACCAACGAGCTATCCTAAAACTTTAGGAATGGCTTAAAAATCCAACTCATGGGAAACGTTATTATAGTTACAATATTGTAAAAGGCAATAATTTTCTGTAATGGAGATGTAAGGAAGTATGAACAAAGAATTGTTTAATATTTCCAATATATTTGTTTTTGAAACCCAACTACCAAAAAATTATTCTCATGTACATACATAAATAATAAACTTAATACATTATACGTAAGAAATGGTAAAAAACAAAATGGTTGCTCATGAATTCAAGATGGAGAAAATATACGTTGTATGTACAAATGCTGCCAGTTGGTTACACTTTGGAACCAACAACCGATTACTTTTGATTTAGGAAAAACAATCATTATTGCCGTCCGTAGACTAATTTCGTTCTGTCACGAAGGTCGCACCATCCAAATTCAGAACGTTATCATTTATGTATTTGATAATATATTGTTATATATTCACAGGCTAAAAGTTTTCTTGTAAAAGGCCTATTTTTATATAATTATATACAAACATCCCCAAAACCAAAAGCTTTAAAAATGAAATAACCCCCGAATACAAAATGAAATATCACCCAAATTATACACGCTATGAAACAAGCCCCGAATTTTAAAATTTTGTTGGGTGTTATTTCATTGGAGATTATTTCATAATTTGAAAACCCCAAATGAGAAATGAAATAATTTCCAAAAAAAATGAAAGACGGCCCAAAAAAATTGGGAGTTATTTCATATGAAATAACACCCAAAAATGTATGAAAAAAATTTGGAGAATATTTCATTTCTCGTTTGGGCGTTATTTCATTGGGGGGCTTTTCGTGGAGCCTTATCTTCTTCACTTTGAAATATGTTACGTTATTTCTTTTTTTTCTTTTTTATTTAAATACTAGCTTGTGCCTGCGACTTCGTCTGCGTAGTTATCGGAATAAAAGGTAGACTTCGTATTAACAACCAAAATAAAAATATTTACAACACAAACAACCCGTTTAGGATGTGTTATGATGAGTTTGCCAGCGACTTCGCGTTACTATCGCGATAAAAAGTAGCCTATGTGTGTATCTAGGTTATTATCTATCTATGTGCCGAATTTTATTTGGTTCCGTTCAGCCGTTTTTGCGTGATTGAGTAACAAATCTCCAAACATACAAACATTCACATTTAGGATGTACACTCAAATATATACTTTTTTTATTTGTTTAAAGTTCTTCTTAATATTATTTAAAATATTAATTTTTTATTCTTTGTTTCAATTTTTTTAACAGATAGTTCGGAAAACTAGCGATCATTTTTTTATCAAAATTGAAGAATATTGCAAATTTTACTCGGTTCGCAGCAAAATTCGAAATGAACCAAGATGATTCGATCTCAAATTCTATACATAACAAGTAAGAGCACTATATTCGGCTGTGCCGAATCTTTTATACCCACCACCAATTTTGTGTACATTTAAGGCACAATATTTATTAGTTTGTTAATCGCTATCGAATAATCTCTTTATAATAAAATATGTATCACTTTCTTTGTAGAGGGTGGTTAAATTTTAAGGGCCCATGTTGAAGGTGAACTACACCTAGTATTAAAATTTGTTTTCTGCATTTCATTTGACATTTCTCAATCACAATCCGTGGAAAAATACGCAAATGAGCAACGCTTTAAAGTTATTCAGGTTTTTTATAAAAATGGCCGTTTAAATCAAAATGCATTTTGTGCACTTCGTAATTCTTTTGATCAACATAATCGTTCAAATTCGTCCACAATAGGGAGAATTGTAAAAAATATTTAAATTTCTGCAAAACAGGTCTGTATAAAATGTTAGAAAATCTGTGAATGCCTTCTTAGTTCGTTGAATGGGAACCACTGCTGGTTCTTGCGATAGTGTGGCAAAAGAGCAGTCAACCTCGCCTCATCAACATGCCCAACAATTGAGCATAAAGATTGTCATTGAAAATTTGGACCATCAGATAGAGGAGTGGCGCCAAGGATGGGGGGCCATTTGGCCGATATTTTATTAAATACATAATTGAACCATACAAATATTATAATTACAAAAAGAAATAATAATAATATCCAAAATAATTTGTGTTTTATTTAAATTCAACATCGGTCCTTAAAATTTAACCACCCTTTATAACTTCGATATGCTACTAAAATGCTTTTGTAAATGTAGTCTTTCAATGAAAGTGGGCGTTAAAGTAGGCGTGTCAAAAAAGGTTCTGCTAATAAATACAACTTAGATATTTCAATATAGTCCTTTATTTTCCCAAAAACTTTGTCAATAGAGAAATTACAAGAATTTAAGATAAACCGTTATATGGGAGGTAGGCGTTAAAGTGGGCGTGTCACCTAAACTTTTTGGCACAACAATTTCATTGATTAGAAGGATATACGTAGCAAATTTGATCATCATACCTCTAATTTTGGCGGTTTTATGAGCTTTTAAATTTCATTAACGGTAGATAACGTGAAAAGTGGCCGTTATAGAAGGCGTGTCAAAGTTATTTTTGCGAATGAGTACAACTTAGATGTTTCAATTTTATCATTTATTTTTCCAAAATCTTTATTAATAGAGAAATTATATGAATTTTAGGTAAAACGTTATATGGAAGGTGGGCGTAAAAGTGGGCGTGGCACCTTAATTTTCTGGCACAGTAATGACATTGCCTAGTGGGATATACGTAGCAAATTTGATCATCATACCTATAATTTTGGCGGTTTTATGAGCTTTTAAATTTCATTAACGGTAGATAACGTGAAAAGTGGGCGTTATAGTAGGCGTGTCAAAGTTATTTTTGCGAATGAGTACAACTAAGGTGTTTCAATATAGCCCTTTATTATTCCAACATCTTTATTAATAGAGAAATTATATGAATTTTAGTTAAAACGTTATATGGGAGGTGGGCGTAAAAGTGGGCGTGGCACATTGATTTTCCGTTACAGAAAAGCCACTCACCAAAAAGCAAAGTGTGCAAAATTTCAGAGTCGTACATCAAATTTTGTTGCTTTTATGACGTTTTTGTTTTTAAATATACCGAAAAATACACTGTGCGGTATAAATTTTCGTACATTTTGATCGATAACTCCTCTCCTAATAAATAGATTTAGATAATTTTTGGGGATAAATATTGTTTTTACTCAGGAAATATATATTCGAAGTTTCATGAGCCTACGTTAATGCGTTTGGACACAATTCCATTTTATTCGATGTTTGAAGGACACGGTTTTTTCGACCTACTCTTGCTTTTCGAGCTATAACTCCCTTCCTAATATTCCGATTTAGCCCATTTTTAAAACCAAACAAACCTTGTGTATTAGAAATATTCTGACAAAATATGAGACCCCTTACTTTTTCGATTTGAGCTCTATCGTGCTTTCAACATACAGACATACGGACGGACATAGCTAGATCATCATAAAATGAAATCACGACTCAGAATATATATACTTTATGGGGTCTTAAATAGATATTTCGATGTGTTACAAACGGAATGACAAAATGAATATACCCCCACCATTTTTTTGGTGGCGGGTATAAAAAGGGAAATTTTTTAATTCAAACTCACAAATAAAAAAAGACAGCCTCTTTGTTGCAGATACCTTTAAAATATATAGGCACTTTAATATCAGCTGTTTCTCTCTATTATGTAACAACGTCGGCAAAATTTAGTTCTGGTCAAGCCCTTTGAAGGAAACAAAGTCTTAATAACTATATTTGACCCAAATAACCGCCATTTTATTTAGAATACCAACTTTTTTAAATTTTTCATACTTTGCTGTATTCTACCGTCAAGCCTTCTTATTTGATACCACTATTGATATTTTAGGAAAAACACCGAAGCAGTTTTACTTTAGTGCTTAGTTAGTTATTTTTGTTAGTTTTTCTTAGAAATTATAGTTGAGATTACGGTTTAAAATCTCGTGTTCAAAAATTATTTAGGAGTTTGAAAAAATTTAATATATATAAAAAAAATATATATATTATCAAATAATATTTGCCTATAACTTTGCCGATTAATGACAAATTTGTCCAAAATTTTTCATGAATATCGCAAGAAGCATATTAAATCTATAAAAAGTAACCACTGTGTGTATATATCATCCTAGAGCTAGGAAATTTTAAAACTAAATAAGCGAAAAAACAAAAACAGTCGTGTTTATTTATCTCAGAAGGTTATAAGGATTATACTGATTTTCAAAGCTTAATTTCAACATAAACACAGACTGAAGGACAGTGCTTAATCGACTACCCTATTCATAAGCTTTAAGAAAATATATACTTTATGAGGTCGGAAATTAATATTGTTACGTTTATACCTTTTATAAACGTTGGCTTAGTTCCTTTAAATAAACTTTGAGTTCTTTTCGTATTGCAAATAAAACAGTTGAAATTATTTATAAAATTAAGAGCACTTTATTTCTTTAAACGCACTCAGATATTGCTTTTATGTCGCTTCACTTATTTCACTTATGGTAATACACTTTTATTATCAAACTCACTTTGATACGCACTATACAAGCTCTACTGTAATACTGATACTGATCATGTTAGCTGTGTTGTTCGGCTATTTATAGTAACATAGTGGTGTTCTGTAACATTCGACAAAGTTCTCGTATGTACACACTGGTTCATTCGAAAACCGTTACATTTAAATTAAGACGTAATGTTAATGTTAAGTAATATGCAGGAATAATAAAAGTGCCTAAGAGTATGCTGCACATAATAACTCACCTCGGCTGCACACAACTTAACATCATGTTCGAACAACCAGCGAACCAAACGAAATGTCAAATGCACACAAACCAATACAAACAAAACTACTGCAACTTAAACTACGGCAAATATAACTTAATTAAAACTACAATGGAAATACAGCTATTTATAATAAATCTGTAACAATATTTTAGAAATCTCACACGGAATGACAAACCTATGTATATACATTTACTCACTGTGAAGGGTATAGAAAACAAGTCAGCTGATTCGTTATAGAAAGTAGAAACTTATTTACTTTATTACCGTCATTCGTTATTTGTTGAAAATGACTAAAAGCAGCAATGGTCAATTTTTCTTTTGGGTACTTAAATAGCCGAAAAATAAATCGCTTACCTTCGGCAATGAGCTAAAGTAAATGTGAAATTATTTTACACATAGTTGTTGTTGTTATTTAACTCTTAACAATTTCAACCTTAATGAATTTCTTTTCTTTTCAAGTTTTAGGCAACTTTTTACTTTTTGTTTCACATGCACTTCTTAACTTATAAGCCTGTTTTAATATTTTGTATTATTTTTAAAATTTTTGCTACTTGTGCTTAACTTGTTTCCTGGTTGGTAAGAAAATTTAGGAGAAAATTTTGCATTTCCACACTTTTGCAAATAGAATTGCATTAAAAATCAATAGCGGAAATCACCCTTCGTTGCAAACATGATGCAAATGTTGCAGATCTTGCAAGTCTTTTATATATTCTTTGCAAACGTTGCTTTTAAAAATTTCCAACTGTTTAGTATTGGAAATAAGTGCTTGTGTGGGAAATGTAATTTTAGTGTATATTGTTTTTGTGTTGTTGCAAACTTAAGAACATATATACTAGACTTGCAAGATCTGCAACATTTGCATGATCTGTTTGCAACGAAGGGTGATTTCCCGTAATATTAGACGAAAAAAATATATTCACATGTTTAAAATTAATTTAAAAGCGGAATAACAATTTCGTTATCATATCTAACTACGTAAAAACATTATTAAAAAATATTCGCAAATATATAAACGAAAATATACATGACCAATATTTAAATGATGTTTATGAAAGACAGTAATATAAGACACACAAAAGTTTAACATGTGTTTTGTTATTTTACAACAAAAATAAAAGTAATTAAACATTTTCACACATTCAATTTAGCAATTCCTATACGATAATGAAAAAATCTATATATTTTGTTAAGAAAATATATGCACGTATGCATGTAGATATAAACGTTTAAAGATACTCATATAAGGATAGAAGAACTTTTTTAAAGAAATTTCTAAAATCTGTTAATGGGTTTAACGCTTGATAATTTTTGTCAGCAACAAACGCAAGCGATTCAAAGTAATTATCCGATCCACTCTTTGTTAACAAACATAAAAGCCGAATAAATGCAAAACTTGAATTGTCATAAACTCTCTACTGTGTATACAAATTTGTACTTAGAAATTCTCTTTCCTGTCGCTCTTAAATACCGACGTACTTAATAAAAACAACCCAAAGCTAATTGTAAAGGCCTAACTATATTATGCTTTTGCTGGCTTAAGCTAATGTCAAAAACCAACGAAAAGTCTGTCAAATGCTTAAGCAAATTTTTGAAGACTTGTCGGTGGATATATTGTACTTTTTAAACTTAAATACTTACTATGATTAGTTGCAAATCTTTGTACTTTTGCAAAAGCTGTTTTATTTCTGTATATCCTAAATATATTGATATTGTCACAAAATTATTATTTAATGTGTAAAATGTAAAAATATTTTACTATAAACTATTAAATTTATACATTTTTTCACTAATTTAAAAAAACAAATGACAACATTAATAAAAAAAGTGCTAAATAATGCAACAGTGTGTACATATCAAATGAAAATCTATTTTCGTAAGCAAAGTACGATCAGATTCGCAGTTTGCTTAAGCAAATGACACTTGACGAAACTTGACGAAAAGTTTCTTAAGTACAATATAGTTGCATACATTTAATTTTGTGTATCCGCACATTTGCTTAAGCCAGCAAAAGCATAATATAGTTAGGCCTTAAAGATGACAGTATGTCATAGATTTATTTCTTAAAATAAAGGCTGATTTAATAGAATTATAAGCTGTCAAGCCCAATCAGATTATACCCTACTTACATTTAAGTAATAATATTTGATAAGAATTTCTCGATTACGATCAAATATGGAAAATCAAATTTTAACAAGGCTTCAGAATAACTGAAGTTGGCTGCAGTACAATTGTTTTTTTTTTTTTTTCTTGATTTTGAAATGGGAAAAATGCCCTTTTAGCTATTTTTAAGTTAATCTATCGATTTTATCTCTATTTGTATTGGTATTAAGTAAATGTTATTAAAAATATTATTGAATATTACTGTTCAAAACGAAGCGTTGATGCCATTGTTTAGGTTTGTCACTGCGGCGTTAGCGCTTTTCACAACGCTTGCCGCTTTTATTAAGGTTTTGCTGTTAATTTTCAAATAATCAACAAGATGCAGTTTCTTTGTTATCAACAACCTAAGTCTAAATCAATTGCCTCCAATCGTAATTATTTGCTCTTTAGGAGGTAATTCAGAAAAATTTATATTTTGGTTGGAAATAAACAAAAACGCCAGATTCTGACCTTTTTGTGCAACTTCAAAGAATTATTATCATACAACAAAAATTCTGATGACCACAACCATTACTGTTCTCTCAGTGTATATGTATATACAAATGTATTTATGTCTGTACTTTAAATAAAACGTATCTGGTATTTTAGAACCAAACTTACAAGATTCACTAAACACCAGTTGAATTGAAATTAACAATATCGTATATTTTACAAAAACCCGTTGCATTCTAAGTTTTATTAACAATTTTTTAAAACAATTTTTCAAACTTATTTTTTTTTCACCAAAAACAAAAATAAAACCAACTTAACACGTAGCGTCTTCAACTAATGCTTTATGTTTAAGTAAAATTAAAACCCGTCTGACTACTGGGAGGCGATATTATAAACTGAAATTATGTTTTATTTGGTATTGAGTTACTTGCAAATTATAATACTTTGTATTAATTACAATTGCTAGGCAAGAGAAAGAGACCGAGATTTCAAATCGTATGCTCTTAAATCGATTCTTCTCTGTAGAGAGTCTTTAAAAAATATTTAAATTAAACAGACAATAAATATCTATTGATAGATACTCCAGCTATGAAATGATGCCACTTTTTCTTTTTTTAATTAGACACCTAAATTAAGCAGTATCTTTTGGATTTTATATCTTACAGTTAATATATATTTTTTTTTAATTTTTAAGTGGATTTCGTTATAATTTTTCTTTATACGTTGACGCATAACAAAATTTTTATTGATTAAATGAAAAGTAATTTTTATATTGTCTTATCAGTAGTGGGGAAAAACCATCTCAATATTTTATTAATGTTGTTTTTATTTAACAAATCACATGTTTTATATGCCTGCACCAAATCTTTTATACACTTTACGATTATATTTGCATGTAATAATATACACTGCTGTGGAATAGTATAGACGCACGTTAATTTTAAGTATTTCCTATATTAACACAAAGATTAGAAAATATATATTGTTACAGATTTATTTTTAAATAGCTTAATTTACATTATAATTTAATTTAGTTGTAGTAGTTTAAGTTACTGTAGTTATATTTGCATTAGTTTATTTAGCTGGTTGTTCGAACATGATGTTTGTTATTTTGTGCAGCATACTTTTAGGCACTTTTATTATTCCTGCCTATTACTTAACATTAACACTACGTCTTAATTCAAATGTAACGGTTTTCAAATGTACTAGTGTGTACATACGAGAACTTTGTTGAATGTTACCGAATACCACTATGTTACTATAAATAGCCGAACAATACAGCTAACATGATCAGTATTACAGTAGAGCTTGTAAAGCGCGTATCAAAGTGAGTTTGATAATAAAAGTGTATAACCATAAGTGTAATAAGTAAAGTGATATAAGAACTATATCTGAGTGTGTTTATATAAAGTGCTTTTAATTTTATAACTAATTTCAACTGTTTTTGATTGCAATAAAATAACTCAAGGTATATTTAAAGGAAATAATCCAATACTTATAAAAGGTATAAACGTAACAATATGTATTTATTTGCACCATCTAAGAGCATATTAAATATTAACAACTATAGCAACGAAAATCCTTATTGATTTGTTTACTTTTTACCGTTATAACAACTGATTTGATTTCAAGGTGGTGCATTATTCAATGCGAAACATTAAAAATCATGTGCTTTACTTGGCTAACGGTTTTTCTCTCCTGTTTATTTTTTTAATTCGCTTGGTTGTTATCGGTACTTTACAGATTAGTTTGAAATGCCATAAGGTTGTCATATAAAAAAAAATACTGCTTTTCAGTTGAAAGGTGATAGTTTTTGGGAAATTGCACGGAGATTGAGCTGATCAGATAAGATAACCTGTAATTTAAAAAAATCTTCGGGAAATTCGCAGGGAAATCTTCTTGGTCCATTGCAGTTTTCCTTATTTATTAATGATCTGCCAAATACTATTAAGATGTAAACAACAGAGTTAGTCAAGTTTCTTGCTTATATCTCTGTAGTTTATGCAGCAATTTTTATGATGTTCAATAACAAACTTTTTTTTTCGAAATTTCGAATACATGTTTTGGAGGGGCATTTTAACATATTCCACCCTCTGAAGCGGAGCTACTGAGATAGAACTTTATATACACATTTTAATTCTGTAATCTACTCATCAAGTTCTCTCACCAGATATGTCACAACTCCATTCAGGTATGTCCGAAAGGGCCATCATAACATTTAGAATATTTTTAATAAAAGAGGGACACTTAGTGGTACCACTTTACGGTTTTGAGATCTAGAGCTGTTGTAACTCTGTTTGACTTAAAATAACAACACTTATGTATACATATATAAAAATTTTGAAAAATATTATTAGCTTTCTTTTGAGATAATAAGCGTGTTTTATTGTTTATTGTAGTTATTGCTTCATACGATAGCTGTTTGGCCAAATATTTTGATTTGTTTTTTTAACTTTGAGCGACTAGCGGCACTGGTTAACGTCGTTTAAACGAGCTCAAATTCTGGAAAGGGGAATCGTTTTGTATGTCCAGACGAACTAGATTCCGAAATTTTTTCCTCCTACATGAGATCTGGTCACTCTAATACATACATTCGTATATTTATTAGGGGGTTTAAACAAGCTGATTTACACATGACAGATACGTATTACTAAACCAACTATTTTATTTTTAAGAATTTAAATATATTTAATAGAAATTACTAACGGAAAGGCGTACTTATATACATATCGATGCCTTACTTCCTCAACCTCGTATCTTAAAAAATAAAATTTTTCATGAGAGACAAAAAAACGGTTAATTTTTTTATACTTCGGTGTTTGGTTAAAAGTTTAAATACAGTTATTAAGGAATTGATTGTATTTATGTATATTAGTAGTAATAATATACTAATCTTTTTTAGTTAAAGCATAAAACCATTGTTTGATATGAAAAAGTCAAACCCGTATTTTTTAAGATACGAGGTTGAGGAAGTAAGGCATCGATATGTGATTTTAATGGACAACCTTGTCCATGTCCTTTCTTGTTGATTTTGGGGTATGGATGTCATATTGCTTAATTCTTAACAATCTTTGCAAGGCCGTAAAAATTTTGGAAACAATATGGATCAATTCCGTTATTTTTGATGGAATAACAACGTAACTTCTGTAATTTGTAAAAATGCATTCAGCACAAACGTTTGCTTGTTAATAAAGATATTTCGATTTAAGAAATAAACACAAGCATGTAATACGTTGTTACTTATTTCCAAACACATTTTAAAATTATGTTTTCATAATTTTTCAGCTGACAAGAACTTGTAATTAGCGTTGTCAACTTCGAAGTTATAAAAAGCATTAAGAACAAGAGTCACTGACTTTAAAATGTTTAACTTTTAATTCCGTTTGTTTTATAAAATATTAAATTATCACATCCATCACCAAAATAACATAGAGTTTAACAATTTAAACTTCTGTTTACACGATGGATGTATGGATGGATTGCCTTTCAAATTGAGGATGGGTCTTTTTGTTCCATCGTTTAGGATAGAAGTAAAATATTGGGGGGAACAGCAAAGCGGGTTCGGGTTCAGTTAGTTTAAATAAATATGTGTATAGATCTAAAAATATTTATTTACTTTAAAAGAAGGTCAGAAGAATTGTTTATCTCTAACAACATCAATCCTATTGTTGTATAGTAAAATTAAACTCTTTTGTGGCTGTGTAAGACAGTAGGGTTCCGAGAATAATAGTTAACAACAGTATAGACGCTGTCAACGACACCAATTTTACAGCGTAAGCTCTTTTATGTGTTTTTCATTCTCATGCGCATAGCTGTTCTAGCTGCAAATTGCTTGCTTGCATTAATTCCCTGGCAAACTAAATTTGCGTGGCTCAGCGTCTGCAAGTTCGCGCGTGTCGTGATTTTGAATATTCGCGCGTGCAATTACAAAGTGATAACAGTTGGCAGTCTTGGTTACGGTTCGAATTAGACAAGTCGTTTTGTCGGATAGTTTTTGTAATTTAATGAAATTGAATAATAGAATAATAAAATTAATTGCATTGTGTAACAAGTGTGTTTCCATTCATTTGAATTACCTTTGGCGCAGTTGGTTGCGCCTTAATCTTTTTTTTATGATTCAAGCTAAAATTCCTTTACTTAACATAAAAATGTCAGTGTTTATGTGTATTTCATGCAACACACAGTTTTTGTATATATTAAATAGAGACAACATAACCTGTATCTATGTTCTGTAACTTTAGTGAGAACTTCTCGCATCGAAAAATCATGAAACAAAATATCCCACCGTTTCTCGAATTGTGAGAAAAAAGTGTATCTGTAACTCATGACGATAAATACCAATTATCATTACGATGTTACGTTAGAGCTATCAAAAATATATAAAATTTTCAAAATAAAAGTGTTTAAAAAAGTGCTCCTCCAAACTGTCCTCTGGTAAATTCTAATTTTTTTAACATAAAGTGAACTAATTTTTCTTTTTGTTGTTTTGAAACCCGCATATTTTTCCTAACGGTAACAAATTTATAATATTAATATTCATATATATGTACATATGTATGCATTAATAATAATAAAAAAAAGTAAAACTTTACCTTTTCCATGTTTTTGTCACTCATTTTTTACTTTTTATATTTTTTGGCTTAAAGTTTTTGCAATATCGCGGTCTTTTTGTTAGTGAATTATTTTGACAGTTTAAGGTGAGAAATTCTCGTCTGAAAACTTTACAGGAACCCTTTTTTAATGGCTGACGAGTATTTTCTTACGTGACAGATATTTATCACAGTGCAGTGAAAAAAAACCGCTGTTTGGCGCGATTTATTGTATTTCTGTACCAATTACATGTTTCAAGTGAAAAGTTTCTCGTAGCGAGATTTACAGAACATCGACATTGATTTGTTTGAATATTACAGTCCGGCAATAAAACACAAATTATTAAAAATTTCATAGACAACAAAAGTTTGATTATTAAAATTATCTAAATATATATAAATAAGTATATAATAATTTTTATTGCACATTAAAGCTATTTAACATAGACATACCCAGCAGTTTTTTCTATCAATTCGTATATTAGGTTGTTTCATACATTACGAAGTAGTGATTGGTCGTCACCAATAATATTATTTAAAAGCACAGAATAAGTGCTTATTAATCATAACTTATTAACACGATTACTTTAAACAATAAAATATGTAGTTTCATTTCATGCTTGCAATGAACTTTGCAAATATAAATATTTATTACAATATATTTGTCAGTATCGCAGCAGTATAAAAATAACCAGTTAAAAATCAACTTTTTAAATTCTAGCAGGTTACTAGTTATTGACATATTTCTTGTAAGTACATTTCTAATCGAGGGTATTAAATTTCAGGACAACTAAAACAAACAAAAAGTAGTAATTCAGTAAAAAAAAATAACTATTTTAGGTATGTCTACCATCTCACCTGCTAGCTAGCTACTTACGGAAAGATTTTGCTGGATACATACAAAATTCTAAAATAATTTCACCTAAACTAATACTTAAAATAAAGTTTTATCTTCTTTCATGGCGATTTCCAGTTTATTCTTAAACTCAGCCGATATATAATGGATATTTGTTATGGCGACATATGCTTCATCATCGATTCGCGTACAATCATTTTTGGTTGTTGGTGTATTACTAATAACACCCAGTAACCGATATATAATTTCAATGTCGTCTGTCTCCCGGGTCTCTATGAAAAAACCTGCTCCACTGTCACCACGACACACGGAACCACCTTCATTACTGTAAATGCAAAATTTGTCATCGGCCACCGGAGCGTCCGGGGGACTTTTTTCAAGACAGTCATGATAAGCTAACGTTATCATTTTTAGTCTCTCTAATTGATTGTTTAGACCATAGCCAGTTATGAAGCCCTTCTGATTAGATAAAATATAATTGGATGCGGTGTTGCGAATTTTTTTCGGTAAACAAATCGGTGCTTTGGTTTCAGTATATATTATAGCGGTTTTAAGTTTAACAAATGCAATGTCATCTCTTTGACGGCCATTTTTACCACGATAACTGTGAAAGAGAACGACTCAAAGAAAGTTGTAATTTTAGAAATAATTTTGGATTTTGTTTAAACAAATTTGTGCATACTTTAAGAAGGAAAATTAATTCTTAGAGTTGCCTAAAATTTTAGCTTTGTAAAAGCTGCAATTTTCTATTTTCAATTTGCAGGGAAACAGATAAGCTTTTTGGGTTTAAATAAACCCAAACCTTTGAAATCTGAGTAGTCGTCGACGACCAAATTCTGTACTTAATATTTATACTTTGTTGTTGAGCTTAACAAAATCTAAAAGAATAATCTCAACATTTTAAGGACGCAATGAAAAGTATAATTTCCACAGGCAACGACATTAGTGTAGCAAATTAGAATCGTTTAATGTATGTGCTTACTCTTCTGGTGTATGTATTTCCTTAACTTCTGCTATCTGCGAGTATGCATCAAAGGTTGTGGTAAAATTACTAGTGCTGCGTCCAGCTATAATTTGGTATTGTGTGTAATTCTTCAACGTTAAGGTTGGCTCATCCCAAAAACAATGCGCAGCTAAAAGCGGACACAAATATTCCAGATTTTATTACTTACTCGCCCTAAACATTCAACAGCGCACACTTACCCGTCATAACAATACGAGGCGAAATAATGGAACCGCTACAAATATAATCATATTCGACGCTATTATTTTCATAAATAGATACATGCCAGGGTGCCAAGCTAGCCTTTATGGGTATGCCATTTTTAGACAATGTTTCCGGATAGGCAACTACTCTGCCGCAGCTGTGTTCACATGGCACAGGACTTTTATCGAATGTGCCATCTGGTAAGCATTTCAAATATTGCGGCTTATTTGGAGTACGAGTATAACCATGGGCGCAATTAATATGAATTTCTGTGCCTGGTCGAATATTCTTGGGACACTCTATACGATCTATACTATACTCACATCTAGCTCGAATTGAAAGGCGTTTAAAAATAGTGCCATCACAGTAGCCTAAGCATAATATAATTAAATACTACTCATAGTTATTAAGTAAACAGAAAACACTTACCCACACAGATGGGAAAGTCGTAATTCCATCTACCATTTTGACACAAAAGGCTAGGCTGTCCCCTTAAAGTATACTTATTCTTACATTCCATGTGTATGATTTCAAAATCTTCAACATATGATCCCAGTCCAATGGTTTCATTCAGTGGATGCAGCTTAATTAGCAAGTCCTGTATATCTGGTGTATTTGGTATAATACATCTAAGAACTTGTGCTGGTGTGACAGTTGATGTTGAGGTAGGTGTTGGCTGCACACCTATGAGATTGTTTCTCTTTCTTGGTGTGCTACACAGCTCCCAGGCTTCATCTGAACCATCAGCACATTCCTTTACACCATTGCATTTCGCATTTCCACTAATGCAAGCTCCATAGCCACATTGAAAGCCAAAGGTAATGCACCCAAAATTAATACACAATTCCAGAGATTCATCAGAGCCATCTCTGCAATGCACCTGGCCATCACAAAGGTTTATTGAATTTATGCATTCTTTAGAGGTCACACATTGTATTTCCGTATCAGAACTGTTATAATTAAAAATTAACTATACGCTGAATACAAAGTTTATTATAATAGTTGCATAAAGTTGCAAACATACCAGACACCTTGAAAATCTGTATCATCTTTTTTAACGCAAATCAATTCATCCGAGTTATCAGCGCAATCCTGCCTGCCATTGCAACGTGCCTTACCGTCTATGCATGCTCCGTAAGCACAACGAAAAGCAAAATTTGGACATGTTCCATGAAATTGTATGCAATTCTCAGCAATTTCATCTGATCGATCACGACAATCAATTTTGCCATCGCATAATCTATCGTCCGGTATGCACTGTCCATTATCACACAACCAATCATTACTGCTACACTGAGAGCGGGCTAATAAAATACAAACGTAAATTGAAAGAAATCTCTACCTTATAGAAGTTTTCGGTGCTGCCAGATTATCGAAAAAAAATTTCCTTTAACACTATAAGTTGAATTATATTTTTCTATTTTTAAAAAATTTTTGTATTTGTATTTTCATGCTTATATCTCTGTTGGTTTCACACCTATGTGTCAGCTTTTCTTAGCAATAGTTTTGGAGACTACGGCTGATATTTGGGCTTTACTAGCTTGTCTAAAAAGTGACTAAGAGGTTGAGTAACTTAATATATTTAAAAAGAAATATATATATTTTTTGAAAATTATTTTTGCCTACAACTTTGCCGATTAGTAACCGATTAGTTCAAATTTTAAAACAAACAAAACAAAATGTGGTACGAATAGAGTTTATTAAATAATATAAAGATTTAGTTAGAGTGGATACGTTTGAGACGCCAAACATAGTGGTCGTCTAAAAACAAACCGTATAGATGTCAGTATCGAAGCAGTGAGTGAGACTGTCGGTGACAACTTCGTAGACAAGAATTGAAAATTTCAAGAAGTTCCCTCTTGCGTAAACTCACTCGCTTATTTCGAAGTGCTGCCATCATTATTTTTAAAATATTATTTAAAGAAATTTCTACATTTTACTAACCCTAAACTGTCAGCAGTTGAATTGTGGCCGACATTGTTTACTGCACAAATTGCGACAAACACAAATCTGGCGTTAATTTTGGAACATCCATTCTGTAAAATGTACGTTAAGAAACAACCTAGAATACAGCATTTTTAGTCAATTTTCCATTCACCAGTGCGCAGCAAAAAAATAAATGTTTACGAAAATCTTAATACTGTATTTTATGTAATGCAGGGATGGCATTGCTGTTAGTGCTTTTTTATTTTAATACTTTTTATAATTGCATAACTTTATATCTAAAGATTTTTTTTTTAAATTTGTATATTAACAAAAACTCAATTTAGCGGTTTCTAGCATGTTTTGTGTAGTGATTTGGAGGGAAATAATACAAAAAAATGCCCACAGTACTGTAGGCTCACCAACAAACTCAAGAATTTACAAACTTTAATTTGTGCATGTGAGAGATGTCACCCTGACAAATATCTTAAACTAGCCAAACCCGGCGCGCGTTGCTACGCCCCTTAAAGAATCGAAATGCATTCTGAATTTTAATTGAATATCAAGTGCAAAAACCTAAAAATTATAATTTTTTATGGGCGTGGCCCTTCCCACTTTTCTAATCACGAAATTGTAAAGTCGTAACAGCTCAATATGTGTGCAAAGTTTCAGAAGAATCGGATTAGTGCAAGTACCTCAAAATTATAATTGTTTTTATGGGCGTGGCCCTGCCCACTTTTCTAATCACGAAATTGTAAAGTCATAACAGCTCAATATGTGTGCAAAGTTTCAGAATAATCACTCCAGTGCAAGTACCTCAAATGATACCTTTTTTTTATGGGCGTGGCACTGCCCACTTTTCTAATCACGAAATTATTTAGTAATGACAGCTCAATATGTGTGCAAGGTTTCAGAAAAATCGGTCCAGTGCAAGAACCTCAAAATTAGAACTTTTTTTTATGGACGTGGCCCCGCCTACTTTTTTAATCACGAAATTATAAAGTCATGACAGCTGACTATGTGTGCAAAGTTTCAGAAAAATCGGTCCAGTGCAAGTACCTCAAAATTAAAACTTTTTTAGGGGCGTGGCCCCGCCCACTTTTCTAATCACGAAATTATTTAGTAATAACAGCTCAATATGTGTGCAAATTTTCAGAAAAATCGGTCAAGTGCAAGTAGCTAAAACTGATAACTAATTTTTTATGGGCGTGGCCCCGCCCACTTTTTTCACCCATAAACACTCCCTGGTATGTGTACAACAACTTACCAAAGTTTGAGCCCGATCGGTTTTACAGTTTCGGAGTCTATAGCTAACACACACACACACACACACACACACACACACAGAGTTTCACTTTTATATATATAGATAAAATCACTTTAAATTGAAAATGCAATTTATTTTTAATCGAGCGCATGCCCACGACTTTGTCTGTGTAGTTATCGGTATAAAAGATAACATGTGTGTATCTAGTCCCGTTTAGAAATTTCTTTAAATGTCCAAACATACAAATATCTACAAATTCAAACATTCACATTTATTATATAACCAGGATTAAAACTTGATCGCAGAAAATTTAAAAGACACATGGGTAACTTATTTATATCTCAACAAGATTTTTAAAACAATTGAAATGTTTAAATTACATTATTTAATCATATGCGTTATTTATAAATCAATTTAAAAATTATTTCAAATATCTGGCAACACTTGGAGGTTGAGTAAAGTCAACTGCTTGTATCAACAACTTTTAAAAGGGAAACGAAAGGGACAGATAAAAAGAACCTTTATGTTAATTTTTTTTTCTCGTTGGGCATTTCCAATACCTTGCATTGTCACTTACCGCCAATAAAGTTTGTCAAACATAATGAGACCGCAATAATTTTTATTAAAAATTTATAGACATTTTTCGGAATTCTCATCACTAAAATTCTACGAATTATTTATAAAAAAAACGACGCACTAAACGGCAACAATATCACAGCCGCAACACATGTAGTCAGTTAATTTTCTTTTTATTTTGTATAGAATTTTTTGTTGATTTTAATTTATATATTTTATTCTTCAAGTTTTTCAAGTTCACGTATTTTAGCGTTTAGCGGTTTATGCGGTTTTAAAGTTGACACAATGAACATCTCTTTGAAACTAATCTTGTTTTTAATTTGCAAAACTTGTTTGCGATTGAGATTTTTTAATACAAGCTGATAATTTTTAGGTATTGATAACAGTCAGCGCTTTAAGAGTATAAAGTTAAAATGTATTTTTATGCTCAACTTAAGAGAATTTTGTAAAAAAGAAAACCAGGCTTAAGATTATTTGAACTTTTTTCAACAACTTACACAGGTTAGACCAAGTTATACAGACTGATTTGAAATGTTTGAAATGCTTCTTACTGTTGCATTTTGAAAGATTTTAGTTTTTTTTCAATGAAACAATTAGTTAATTATAGTTAGTTATTTAGTTTTTTAAGCTAAACTAAAACAATTAAGCCTTCGTTTTCGTTTTGACAGTAATTTTTTTTCGCGGTACATTTAATAATATTGCGCGGAGTTTCCAGCTCCGGTTAAGCAATTTATCCAAAGTAAAGTGAAATGAATTTGTAAATCAAATCTAAGATTATATTTGTTACCTCTAATTCAGGAGTTTTGTTCAGTTACATATTTATTTAAATAAAGAAGTCCTTCATCGCTTGTTACGAGTTGACATTTTCTTTCGCAAGAAAACTGAAGATATTGGCATACTGTCGGTTTAAGGGCCATTATTATAACTTACCGATAACTAAAGTTAAGATGTTATCGGACAGATAACTATTTTTTCGTTATTACAACTTCACTTTAACCTAAATGTGTTCGATATGTTAAAGGGAACATCACTCTACCTCTAACTTTTGACGTGAAGTTTTTAAATTAAAAGTTACTATATTGTCTACGGTATAAAGAAATTGTTTACTATTCGTTTGGAGTTGCCACTTTGCTTTTAAAGAACTAGAAATTTTGTTAAAAATAGTCGGTATTTTCTTTGGTGCTGCTATATTTAAAAAAAAAATACAATTTATTTACCCGGCAGGTTGTAATAACGAAAAATACTTAATGGTCAGTTTATTACTCACGATAACAAACGTTAGCTTTCATTAACATTAACTTTGTCGGTAATTTATAATAATGGCCCTAAGTCAATTAAATTTTACAACTTAAGATCCTCAGTAGAGTGTGATTCACTAACTTGTTTTAACGATAATCTTATCATTTTAAAAAGTTAATAGCAATTTTGATTTTGTTATTCAGTAACATATTTTTTAATGGCAGTTGTTATTGTTACCTTGACAACTATAATTTTGTTGTTATTTATTTTATCTGACAAAAAGTTAAACTGTATACCTGACTCAAACAAATAGTTTCCGCTATGGAGCGACTACCTGTGGGAGAAGTGTTAGTGGTTAGTTTATTCAGACACCTTTTATGAAAAAGATGCCACTTTAATGTAACAGTTGTCGAATATCGTTAAAAAGTATTTAGTGAATCGCATTATCGCTAGTAAAAACAAGAATAAGTGCCGACAAATTAAACGATTATCGAATAGTTAAAAGTTAGTAAATCGCAGCACAGATCAATTTTTGCGATGCATCGTAGCGAATTTCTGGAAATGATTAATTGATTTGCATGGCGACGAGTAGAAACATAAGGATTCGAACGAGCTTACTATCTGAACAGATCAAGCAGCTTTTGTTCGTTTTAAAAAACGTACTATAATCTGAACCTTTTAACGTGTAATTAAGCTTCTTAACATCTTAAAACAGCGCTGTCACATGTGATCCTCCGAAAACCTATTAAATTAAACTTTTCTTATATCTTCTTGAACTGAGTATAATAGCATTTCAAAATTTTTTAAAATTTTTTATTGTCTAAACAAAATATTTATTTATTTGCTTATTTACTAGCTTGTGCCCGTGACTTCGTCTGCGTAGTTATCGGAATAAAAGGTAGACTTCGTATTAACAACAAAATTAAGTTGATGATAAGTTTGCCAACGACTTCGCGTTATTATCGTGATAAAAAGTAGCCTATGTGTTAATCAAGGCTGTTATCTATATATGTGCCGAATTTCATTCAGCCGTTTTTGCGTGATTGAGTAACAAATATCCAAAAATTCACATTTATTATATTATAGTAGGATGTACATAATCTATATAAATAATTCTTATACTAAATGTATTTATAAGTATTGGCAGCATCGCCCATCAGCTCAATAAAATCAGCTAATATAATATGATCATATTTAATATACATAAACCAGGATGGTCCAACCAAAATGCACAATGTTAATCGTAAATAAAACATAATAGAAAAATCAATGACAATTATGTGAAACAAAATATCAACCAAATGTTCGATATGTCTTCAGTAGTGGCATACTACTATCCGATGGTTCATATTTTCAATCACACTGAGACATAATTGAGGTTCAATGACGGTAATGTGCTGAATTATCTCATAATTTACCCCTTGAATTGTTCTTGACTTCTATTTTAAATATATACCCAAAGAAAGAAATTCAACGGTGTCAAATCACATGATCGTAGTGGCCAATTAACAGTGCCACGACGTGAGATAATATAGACATTACATTTCTTGCGAAAAAGAGCCATTGTTTCGTTGGCTGCATGGGAAGTGGTGTTGGAACCACATATCGATATCCTCAATATCTGGCCACAAGAAGTCCGTTATCATCTCGCTATAGTGACAGCATTCACGATAACTGTTTGGCCGAACTTATTTTCATTGCCAGCCAATAAAACGCACCAAATAGTCACTCTTTGTGGATGCATCAGCTATTTAACAGTCACTACCCAGCAAAAAAAAGACATGCAAAAGAAATAGTGAATACATGAGTTTAACTTATGTGAAACATGCATGATTTTAACATAGAGCAAATGTTTATATAAATATACTAGCTAACCCGGTCCGTATTGCTGGCCCTAAGCAAACATTGGTATTGTATTACCGCACGATTTTAATTGATCTTTTAACGAAATTTACGGCCTTCAAATAAAAATCCATGGAATACCTATCATAAAGTTTTTTTTTACAGAATAAGCTACATATGGTGTAGATATGGGCACAATCTTAAAAGAAACGCATGTACATATTTAAGCGAATTGGGGATTATAATTATTTGTTACTTCATTTTAAGGCCAGCGGAGAGACAATGTTTTTTGTTTTTTTATTTGGTGTAAAAACGTATAAATTTTTTTGCGTGCCAACTCGAGAGCAAAACGCATGCAACTGGCCGTGTGAAAAATATGAATTTTCCAAAATTAACCCAGCAATAGTCAATGATTGGCTTTGTGCTTTGTTGATGGTAATAACACAGGCAAGACGCAAAGGCAATTGGAGCTGCTTGAATTGGAATAGTAAATCGTTGAATATTATCGGAATTCGTGGAATAAGTACGTCTCGCCTTTGAATCTGCCACCGATGATTGTTGCCTCGATTAAATTTCGTGAACAGTTTTTGATGGTCAATCTGGTTTCGTTGCATAACTTCGATGCGTTTAAGTTGCGAACAAGTAAGAGCGCTATATTCTGCCGTGCCGAATCTTATATACCCTTCACAACGTGTAGTCATGCAATAACAGTAGTTTGTATCACCATTCCATATGATATACGTACATACATATAAAAAACATACATATAAAAAAACATCCCATTGTAAAATTATAAATTTACGTATGTATGTTAAAAAAAAAAAATTAAAAAAAAATTAAAAAAAAAAAATTTAAACAAAAAATTTAAAAAATTAAAAAAAATTTTTTTTTTTAAATAATTCAAATATAAAAAATAAAAAAAAATATTTAAAAAAAAAAATTAAAAAAAATAATAAAATTTAAATAAAAAATAAAAAAAAATATAAAAAAAAAAATAAAAAAAAAAAAAATATATAAAAAAAAATTTTTTGGCTCAGCTGGGATTCGATGCCATGCTTACTCTAAGCACTATACATGTTTGTATGTATGTATGTTGTTGTTGTAATGTTGTTTTTGTGAAAAAAAATTCGAGGTGGTCGTGGGTTTTTGCTCATATCTCAGTTGTTTATTTACCGATGTTTCTGATTTTCAATAGCGATCTACTCCCAAATATTTCTGATATTTTAATACCTCACCCGAGTCCAAGTGATGGCGGGGGGCTTCAGAAAGTTGATTTCAACATACACACGGACAGACGGTCAGACGGACAGACTGACAGACTGACAGGGCTTAATCGACTCCCCTATTCATAAGCTTTCAGAAAATATATACTTTATGGGGTCGGAAATCAAAATTGTAGAAATTTCACACGGAATGACAAAGCTATATACCCTTTTTCACTGTGTGAAGGGTATAATAAGAATTACCAGTGATCCAACCTTTAATGTAAGTACATGTGGTGGTATTCCGGGTGGTTGCAATGAATTCAAAAATTCAGTGGAATAATTAACTGCTTCATCCATTACTGTGTCGATCGATTTTTGTTTGCTTAATTCGCCGGGCAGTTTCAATTGAATTCGCTCATTGAGCTGTAAATATTTTTTGTAAATTAACCGAAAACTCGGATTTTTGAATGCAACATTTCGAAAGTTTTAAAATTTTGATTTTGGATCGGTATTAACATAGGTTTTTTGTAAATAGCTTCGGAACTACATAACCGATTTAAGAGTTTGATATCTAGTTTTGAAAAACGTGACAACAGCTTTCAAAAAAAATAAAAAAAAACAAACAAAATAAATACATGTATATGTCACTGGTGGTGCAATATGAAAATTGGATTTAGCCACGCCCCTCCGCCCGCAGACCGAAAATCAAAAATCAGACTTCACAGTGTCACCCGCCTAAAAATTCTAAAGATACCCTGAAAATTTCATCAAAATCGGTCCAGCCGTTTTGGAGTCCATACGTTACATACATACATACATACATCCTCTTTTATATATATAGAAGATAGAAGGAGAAGATTAACAAAATTCACTTCATTCTAATAATTACGTAGAACGCATCATAGTAGATGAAAAGAAACCAACCTTTGTTTCATGAGTAAATAATGTTTGTTTGCATGAATTGTTTAAGATAATTTGCATGCACTTGCACGTAATTATTTATGATAAATTATTTTGTATTTATGGAAGGCATGAAGAATGCATTCTTTTGTACTATAGATTTAGAAGTCGTGAAAAATGTCAATTACTTTCAACTAGTGCAAAATTTTTTTTGCTGGATCGTGGATTCTCATTTGTTAAAATACTGCAATTCTTCTTGCTCACGAATCCACTGAGGTGAAAGTGTGCTTCGTCGCTGAATATGAATTTATTTGTAAAGTCATCATTCACTTCTGTCTGTTCAACTAATCATTCGGCATATTGACGACGCTTGAAATAGTCAGGAGGGTTCAGCTCTTGAGTGAATTAAACCTTCATTCAAAATTTGCATCAGTGATGTTCGTGTGATGTTCAATTGTTGGACGAGTCTAGCGTCAAGGCTATTCTGTCACATTATCGCGAACAACAGCAATGTTTTGAGCAGAATAAATTGGGCGAGCAAACATAGGTCTTTCTTACAGACCCGGTTTGCTGAAATTTGCCCATAATTCTCCGGACTGTGAATATATTTGGTCGACTATGCTGCGATAAAATAGCCCATTTTCGTAATAGGCATCAGTAATCTAAACACGCTGCGCATATGTGTAAATTTAATGGTTAAATATTTCCAACCAAAGGCTGAAATAAAGACATGTTAGATTTAGTTGGGCACAAAAATTTAAGTAGCTCACAATTAAAATCGTCCATTATGGTTGGACTATCTAAATAAAATTAAGAACTTATAAATATAACAAATCAGACGGGCCATATTGGCTATTCTTGTATCTAGTGAATATGGTTACTTCCTTAATAGAAAAATACACAAATAAAGCAATCTTCTGCATCTGGATTAGCATCACTTCTGCTTTGCTGAACCAAGGATTACCTATCGCTTCTGTAGTTCGTCCTCGAGGTATTTAATTTTTTGTTCAACTATTCTTGAGTTGCCTGAGTTGAAAACGTGTCCCACAGTGCAGGAAAATATTTATACAGTTCGTTGTTCATCAGCATAACTGTCAGCGTTATATGTTCATATCATTTATGTATGACCCAAACATTTAAAAGTTATTGCAATTTTACCGTGTGCTTATTGCATAAGCATTTGCAGTATGAGCCTATGGGCGGGATTACACTTTAGAGTAACTATTTTAACTATTGCTCCTTAAGTTATACTATGGAAATTAAATATTTTCAAAATTATATTAAACTAGCCAAACCCGGCGCGCGTTGCTACGCCCCTTAATGAATCGAAATGCATTCTGAATTTAATTGAATATCAACTTTTCTAATCACAAAATTGTAAAGTCATAACAGCTCAATATGTGTGCAAAGTTTCAGAATAATCGGTCCAGTGCAAGTACCTCAAAATGATATCTTTTTTTTATGGGCGTGGCACTGCCCACTTTTCTAATAACGAAATTATTTAGTCATGACAGCTCGATATGTGTGCAAAGTTTCGGAAAAATCGGTCCAGTGTAAGTACCTCAAAATGATACCTTTTTTTATGGGCGTGGCACTGCCCACTTTTCTAAATACGAAACTGTATAGTCATGACAACTCAATATGTGTGCAAAGGTTCAGAAAAATCGGTCAAGTGCAAGTACCCCAAAATGATACCTATTTTTTAATGGGCGTGGCACTGCCCACTTTTCTAATGACGAAAGTGTAAAGTCATGACAGCTCAATATTTTCGCAAAGTTTCAGAAAATTCGGTGCAGTGCAAGTAGCTAAAACTGATAACTAATTTTTTATGGGCGTGACCCCACCCACTTTTTTAATCACAAAATTATAAAGTCATGACAGCTTAATATGTGTGCGAAGTTTCAGAAAAATCGGTCCAGTTCAAGTACCTCAAAATTTAAACTTTTTTAGGGGCGTGGCCCCGCCCACTTTTCTTATCACAAAATTTTTTAGTCATGACAGCTCGATATGTGTGCAAAGTTTCAGAAAAATCGGTCAAGTGCAAGTAGCTAAAACTGATAACTAATTTTTTATGGGCGTGGCCCCGCCCACTTTTTTCCACCCATAAACACTCCCTGGTATGTGTACAACAACTTACCAAACTTTGAGCCCAATCGGTTTTACAGTTTCGGAGTCTATAGCTAACACACACACACACACACACACACACACAGAGTTTCACTTTTATATATATAGATTAGTGGAGTTGTTTAGAAAATTTAAAAATTTAATAATTTAAATCCGTTTTTAATATATTTTTTATCGATCGCAAAGATTTTTTATGGACATGCCTAATATGCTGATACATTTCATCATAAATTAAGAATGATTAGTCCGATTTTGACGAAAATACCAGCAAATGGTTAATAATAAAATTTTCTTTTTCTATTCTTTAAGCTTAATAATGTTTTTTATTTTATTTTTTTAAGTCTTTAGGAGCTATTCAAAAATAAGTAGCGATAATTTTATTTTTAATGCAAAATGATTAAAATTTTTTGTTTTCAAAACGTCATAAAAATTATTAAGGGTAAAAATTTAGCATTTTTATAATATTTCGGAAAGGTAGAAATATTGTGAACAAAATAAATAATAATATAAATCATAAAAATCGATGGACAAAATAGAAAGGCGATATAATGGAATGTCAGGAAGTTAAAATAAAAATTTAATTTCCA
The DNA here is from genome assembly GCA_941918925.1 of Phyto melanocephala. NCBI lineage: Eukaryota > Metazoa > Arthropoda > Insecta > Diptera > Rhinophoridae > Phyto > Phyto melanocephala. The sequence goes on along the minus strand of OW799233.1, from coordinate 48,476,099 downwards.
CTAAATTCTTCGATGTTTTAAACGTGTTTAATATTCTATGTAAAGTTTTTTCCGCAGTTACAAAAACATATCAAAACAAAAAAAAAAAAAGATATAGCGAAAAAAAATAATTTAACCCTTTTTTTAGTAGATAATTGACCCCTTAAAAAAACACACATTTATTTGTATTTATTTTTAGTTTGTTTTAATTTATTGTTATTTTAATTATTTCCTTTTATAGTATTTTCTTTATTGTTATTGAAATTAACATTATGCCAATCATATGCAATCTATGTATGTATGTACGTTGTATGTAGGTTTTCTTAATATATTTGTTTCGTGTTCTTTGGATTATAATTGATTTTTATTTGTTTTTGCAAATGGTTACATGGTTTTTTATTTCAAAATTTATTATATGAATATTGTTTTGCAATTTTTTTTTTAATAATATAAATATGTATGTAAATATTTGTTGTATATATATTTAAATACACAAGTAAATGAAGAAGAATATGATTATAAATGTTTAAACAAATACAAACATGTCACTTTATTACTATAATAATATGTTTGTATTAATATATTTGAATCAACGAAATAATAATGAATTAAAATAAAATAAAAAATATTTAATTTTGTTTTATTGTAGAGGATTTCTAAAATTATTTCTAAAATGTGATGTCTACTTTTAGGTGTTGCAATGAACCTTTTTAAAATTGGCCTTAAATTTTTTATGTTTACTTTTACTTGGTTAGAAATAATTTTGTAAATCCTTTAGCTGTTTTTTTTTTTAATACAAATTCGTTTGTATTCTGTCAGAGGGAGTTTATAATTGATAATGGTTTTTACTTTTTTTTTATTAGATTTCAATCAGTTCAGTATATAAATTTATATTACAAAGTTATTATTGTTTTCTCTATGTTGGTTTGACTAAAATTTTTTATCGAGTTTTTCATCTATTTATAAACAAACTTTTAATAAAAATTATACAAAGGAATAAAATTCAACGCTCGAAAACTATTTTAAGTTATGGAAATTAAGCCTTGGTTTTTTAAGAATTTAATTTTTGTTTGAGTTTTAATTTATTATCATAAGTTTGTATAATTTAGTTTTGTTTTTTCTTGTTAATTGGAGGGATCAATTTTTTCCTTTTCTTTACAATCTTATCTATATTGAATTTGAATTATAAGCTTTGGTTTTAATACTTTTATTTTAATTCGTTTAACATTTTTATGTCTCAATGTTTGGACTAGCCGTTAAATTGAAATCTGTTGTAATTTGATATTTTTGTTTTCTTAGATTAAAGCACAAATTTTGAAAGTTTTTTAAGTGAGTTTAATGTGTTGAAATATTGTTTTAACTGATCAGGCTTAAGAAGATTATTTCAAAGTTTTATTTTTGATAAAAAAGAGTTGTGGTTGTGGATTTTTAACATGACTATTCAAATTGATGCTTGATTAAGTAGACAGTAGAATATAGAATATTTTTCTGTTTTCGAATGAAAAGAGTTCGTAAAGATTTTTCAGCTTATTACGCGTTATATATCTATATTGCTTAAATATCGAAACTGATATTTAAGAAGGAATTTTTTACACAAAAACAGAATTCTGAGGTAACGTTATTTTCCAACAAAATTATCATCTAATATACATTGCCAATTTAGTCGTGGAATAGATTTTATTTTATCTTTTTTTTTAGATTTAGTTTTCTTATGTTCTGTTTTAAAAAGACTTTCTCGCACAACAACACAATTTTTTTTCATTTCATAAATAAACTCTATGCTGGTTTTGCAGTATTTTAGCGACAAAGTTAAAGACGAAAGATAATTTTACAAGAAATTACATGTAATTAATGTTACTGGGCCCAATTTAATTATGGTTTCTGTGTCTTTTATACTGCACTTGCAGACATAATTCTGTTTCAGCATTCATACCGCATTTTAGCTTTGATTGCTTTTATAACCTGCTAGAGATTTATTTTTTAAAACTTTTGCTACTTGTCAAAGTGCATAGAGCACAGTGGCTTTCGTAAAAGTATTGCTACTGTTTACTTGCAAAAATATGGTAACCCTAAACCCTCGATCAAAATTTCAGTTAACTTAGGAATACGTAGAGATGTCATGTCTGTATCTAGAGCCGAAAATTCAATATTTCAACGCTGCAGGTACTGCTGATACTGCTACCTACGATCGACAGTTAAAGTTCGTTAATAATGCCCATCTCATTCGAATCAATGTGGGTTTCACTGTTTCGACAGGAGTCGGTCGTTTGAAAGAACATGTTTCCAATACTGCATTCGTTTAAGAGAAATTGAATTTTGTATGAAAATATTTAGCTTTTCATTTCAGTTGCCGTTTGAGTCGTTAAATAAATAATTAGAAAAATTATACTACTGCGGTTATAACTAACTGGTGAAGTTTATAATTAATTAATGTGTTATATTCTAAAATGTATGGGTCGATTATGGATAGGACCCACACGTTACGTTACGTTGTCAGTTGCAAAAAAATACATTATAGATGGCAACTAACAGCTGTCAATTTTATTTGAAAATTTGGCAACCGAGACATTGTAATTGCCAGTTGGCAACACAACTGAAGTTCGATTGCTATCCATAATCGATCGAAGTTTGTTTATTCTGTTTTAATGGGCCATAAACAATCCTTGACTGTTGTTGGTATTATGAAGATCATTACACAAATAACTGCACTGTTGCAAATTGTTATTTGAATTATCCAGAAAATATGCATGACTTTCCCCTATACTTTAAATCAAATATAGGTAGGTAAGGCTAGTGCGAACTTACCCTCACACCCTCACCCATAGACAAATACGGTCCATTGTAACTTATATAATTTGCTTGGAATTGTTTTACACACAATTTAAAATTTCGATAACTAATAAAGCATTAAATATTTGAAATACTCAACGGCAAAATTCGTAGCTTATTTGGGCAAATATTAACCTGATGTGAACATAGTTTTAGTAATTACAAACATAAAAACAACAATAAAGTTTCCTCAGGTGTTTCTATTCAAGGGTACGGTATTAGGTTCGATTACCAACAAAAACTTTTATCTGTAATATAAGTACTCCGCGCTGTGAATTAAGAAAGTAACTCGTTACTGCATACAAGTCGCTTTAAAAAGTTTTTGTCAAAATTAATTAATAGTTCAGTTTTTAAACATTGTAAGTATAATTTATATTGCCTTCTATCAGCCTTGACACAAACATTTTAAAGTTATTTAAATAAGAAAGTTTCGATCTCAAGAATTTAACTTGAATTAAATGCTTAGACTCTTTCCTCAGTTTGTTGTCACTCATAAGCCAGGGACAATTTTCATATACAGAGTAACATGTATTTTAAAATAACTAACAGTATATACTCCTGTGTAAATAGTGACTTTGGTAGGCGCAAGTATTTACCTGCTCATACAAATGGCTTTGTATGGTTAGCCACACAGCGGCGACTTAATGGATGGACTGATGGGCCGTTACCATATTCGAGCAAAAACTAGGGATGCGGCGACTCGGATATTCTACCATTTAATTGATATGGCGGCAACGAATGCATATATATTATATAGACGTATCCAAAAAGATAAACTGCATGACTCTAACGTGCCTGATGAAAAAAATAAACAGAAGTTGATTGAGTTACCAGAATTTCGGGAAGCTATCGCTGCAGGTTTAGTTACCTATCAAGCTAAACATCCAGCTGGTCGACCCAATGGTGGGTGCGATCGAACATCTACAACAAGTTCCCCACAACCAAGTACATCGAAAGTTGGAAGAAAAACTATTCATCCAGTTGCAGATATCCGATTTGACAATATAAATCATTATCCTGTTTGGTTGGATAGGGAAGGTGGCAAGAAATGGTGCAAGCATTGCAAAAAATCTCAAACGCAATGCTTTTGTTCTAAATGTAAACTTCATTTATGCTGTTCGAAACATAAAAATTGTTTTTTTGATTATCACAGTCAAAAATAAGTAAGCTGTTTTTTAATTCGTTAATAACCTAATCATTCATTTAAAGATTTTTCTAATAAATACCAACAATCTGTACTCATTTAAAACTGACTGAGTTTGTACCACAAAAGCCCAAGAGTGCCTTGAGGTACTTATTAATATTTTCTCACCTGGCAGAAAAACGGTTGGTTGTACAGGCTTACAAAGACTTTTTTTGAAATCAGAGACCTTAATTTACTTTAAAAAAAATTGTTCCAATTATTTTTGCACGTTATTTTAGAAACGGGCATTAGAGGGTTAAGACCAACATCATCAGTAACGATAAATTTATTTTTGTTTGTATTTCAAAATTAAAAGATGTTTAATCAAATGTTACACATGTAACTGGACTAATTGTAAAAAATAAAATCATTTTCAATTTGAATAGTTTTTTTTTTCAATAAAGAGATTTTTGCGTGTTTCTTACTTGAAAAATGTTGTTTGTTTTGTTTTTGTTTTTTATTTATTAAAAAAGCGGTAGAGGGACTTGTGTTTTTTTTTTATCTTTTTAATTTTATTTATTTTAAAATTTTGCTTGGTAATTTGTATTCTTGTGGTGCTGTAGCTAATATTAATAATTTTTGTTTTAATGTTTTTCTTTTCTTCTTTTGTTATAAAATTTCTTGATGATTTTCTGTTAATTGGGTTTTAAGCATCTCACTGTACTACATATTATTTAGCAGAAGAATTTCGGTTTGGTTTTTAGGTTTTTAAGCTTCTCAGGCATATTCTAATACTTTTCTAATTTGAATTAAAATGTTCGCTTGTTTTTTGGTGTTTTATTTAATATATAATTTTTATTTTAACACAAAAGAAACTTATAATTAAGTAGATATTATGATAAATGGTAAATAATATGTAAATCATTTGTACTTTTTTCATCAAAAAAATTTTAAAAAAATATTTGGAGAAAAAACAACCCCTTTCGGACTTTTAAGCTTTTCTGTAGTTGTGAAAAAAAGAAAAATAAGCAGAGCTTGAGCTAATTAATGAGGGTAGATACATTTAAAAAATGCTCGTCTCAATTCTTTATTCCGAGTTAAATCAAATTGTTCGATATTATCATAGCATTATTGTTTAAAATTACAACTCTGCAAAAACAATTCGAATTTACAGTGGAGTTTGATAAAACTCATACTTTTCATTGCATATAAATCAGTCACATAATTATTTTTATTATTGAATTTGAATATGAGTAATGAAACTAAACAGATTAAAAAAAACTTAAGTAGTTTCGAAGGACCAAAATGTAACATAAAGTGGCCATGACCTCAACTGTTTAATTTCTCCAAATCAAAAACTATTCCTTAATTACAATATATCAAACAAAAATCTTTTAACGTTATAAAATTATTCTAATAGAAATAAAGTTTCAAATATTTTCTTTATCTCAAAATAAAATTTGTTTTCTTAATACATTGCTGTTATTTCTCACAGAAATGATTGTGTATGTATGAATTCGTGTAAATTTGTAGTTTATGTAAAAAAAATATATTTTAATTGTTATTGTAAATCAATAGAATGTGTTTTTTACATGATGATGTCTCACATGGTTACAAGTGCAGTTTGGGTGTCACAAAAAAAAAATGAAAAAAAGAAAAGAAAGGGACCAAGGAGGAGTGGAAATTCTATATTTTGTTTATTTTTTACTTACAACTAATTGCATATAATTCTAATTATTTATGGTTTACTAACACCTAATTTATCTGGGGGAAATTGGTTTTTATGCATAATTTTACGTAGAAACATAATACATATATTTTATACTTGTTGTTGTTGTTGTTTTTCCTTATTTTATTTAAGCGACTTTCAATTTATAATACAAACACTTTTTTGACAACATAATATAAAGCGTGACACATAATATTCTAAAAGAAAAAAATCATAATTTAAAAATAATATCATAATCCTAATATTTATAATGTGAATGTATATGTATTTATTTATTTTAAATACTCGGACACTTTATGCTCTATTTTTCTTTATTTTTTCCTTTTCTTTCATTTTACCTGACTTTTAACTCAAGTTAATTACAAGAGTGTATTTTAATTTTAAACCGAGTTTAATCTTAGTTAAATGTGCCTGTTAGTTTCCTTAATTCTCAACAAAATAAACATTTAAATAATTTTAATACTTTTTGTATTTTAATTTTTAATATCATTTTCACTATTTATGCAAGTTTTTCTTTAATCATCTGCCTTAAGTTTTAATTATATAATTTACATAAAAGTGTGAGTTTTTGGAGCATTATTTTCTATTTAAAATTTCCTGTTTGTGTCGCTTTTTTACTATAGTATATATTGTTGTTGTTGTTTTTTTTTTCAATTGTGTAAAAGATTTCATTTAGTTTTACTTTTATTTTGTTTCACCTTCAATCTTAAATTATTGTTTTTATTTTTATTTTATATTGTTTACTTATCTTACGTTATATATTTTCTCTAATAATAATTCTGTTTTCTTTTTATATGTCCCTCACTAATTCTGTTTTTTCTCTGTTGTTCTCTTGAGAACCACTGATTCACTCATTGAGTTTGTGCCATTCAGCAATTTGTCTTCTAGGGGAATTGCACACCTCATTCCAATGATTAAGAGCGGTTCCATTTGAATTCGGTCCTCCCAATTCAAGTCGCCCAATTACCTATTGAATGATGACAAATATTATTAGTGATAAAATAACAGTTATTTACATACAGTTTTTTTAAAGCATTTCTTAATCTTTGTAATAAATAATTTGGTCAAATTTAATTGGCGGTAAAGTTGTTTTGTCAGATGTCTGCATGGCTGTACTCAAAGTCCACTTAAAAACTTGTGTTTGTTTTTTAACTACGCAGTGTTTTTCATTCTGTGTTAAATAAACTAAATGAATAAACTCTTAATCGGAATAGAATAGAAAAAACTTAAACCAGCAACAAAAAATTACTATCGAATAGAGTAAACACAATGAAATGAGTATGATATTATTTCAATTTTTACACCCAAATGTATTCAAATAACAACTGTTAACTTCCCTTGTGGCGAATGTCATTATGATTCATCGTGTCATAGATGACAAATGTTGATTTTTCTTTGGTGTCATATATGAATTTTTAAAGTAAATGTCCAAACATTCATAGATCACTTGCGTTGATTTTGTCTCTTAGGCCTTCTAGTATTAATGAGTCCTAGCAGACAATACCATCATGATTCATTGGCGCTAAGTTTCAATTGTCATAATTATAGTGACTAGTGTTTTCAATTTCAGTTAACTAATTAACCAAATAACCGGTTTTTGGGATTATTTCCGGTTTTTAGGGAATCGGTTTTCCCTCCCTGGTTAACCGTTTTTTTTATAACTGTTAGGGAAACTGCAGAAAATATAAAGCAGAATGTTAAAGATAAGCTTTTGGAGTTTAAAATCAATATCAATAATGACGTTGTAGCATCCACTCACGACTGTGCTGCTATGATGAGGAAATATGGGGAATCTATGTATATTTCCTTTAGTCAATTAAGCTACAACCGTGGTATTTATTTATCTGTAATAGATAGTTTTTACCACAAATCAAGTAATGATAAATTGGATGACAACGAATTGTCCGTTATAAATGATGAAAGTGACAATGATTCCGATGGCTCGTTTTGTCCTGTCGACAGCCATACTGTGCTTTCGCCATCGATTTACCAAACCATGTCCATATATAGAAGAGTGGTTAAAGTGATAAAAGTCAAGATAAACAGCAAAAACTCAAAATATGTAATAGAACACATTTTTAAAACTGAAATCATATGTCAACCATACAATACTTGATTTAAATTTTGATATATTTTTCGAATCGAAATTAAAAAATCTGGATAATTTATTGAACGTATTACAACCGCTTAATAGTGCAGTTAATAAGATTTCAAGTGATACTGTGACATTATTAGAATCTGAAGAAATTTTAAAATTTGCGTTCAACACAGAGAGAGAATTACCCAAAGAAGAATATGGTTGTTTGCCGAACTCTTGCGTATATATAAAATATTCGTCAAAGCTTCCAACTAAAGACTTTGCTATGCAGCTCTATAAGAGTCAATTTTTTTGTGTAGAAAATAAAACAATTGCAAGTGAAAAAGACTTTAAAGACTTTGAAATTGTATCAAATTCCGAAAATTTATAGGACCAACTAAGACAGACTTAAGTAATAATTGCAATGTGTTATTCTCAATAATGTTCTTAATCTATATAATGCTCTTCTTACTGTTAATCCGGCATCAGTTGTCAGTGAAAGAGTCTTCTCGGTACCTATCATCTTTAATCTAAATTGAAACACAGCATGTTTTAATGAACATTTGGATTGTGTTTTGTTTTTAAAATATTACTTTAAAAAAACTTCATAAATTTCACATTTGGTTTTATTTTGGTTTTTCTTTTCACAAAGTACAAATTTTGTGTAACAAATGCTATATTTTAAGTTATATTTGTTGTTCTTTAAATTAAAATGAATTATTTTTTACCTGTAACTTTTGAGGGTTAACCGATTAACCGGTTTTTTCGAGTTTGGGTAACCGAAAAACCGGTTTTAAAAAAAGTCAAATTTAAAAAAAAAAACACTATGATTTTGTCATACATAACTCCCTTTGTTTGTTTCATCGTCACGTGAATTTACTGTGACGATGTCACGCAATTTCGCCAAAGGGTCCTGCATCAATTTGTATTTGCAAATTTGTCGTTGTTGTTAGGTCTTTAGTTTTGTTTAACTTATTTGGGTATAATGTCTTATTTAAAACACAGTCTTTTAATGTTTAATGTTACTTATAAATACAATTTCTTCTATTCAATTTATAGCGGTATTAGGTTTTTCAAAATGTTAATTTTTTGATGTCGAGAAAACCGGTTTTTAGCTTATGTTTATGTTCATTTAGCTGAAAAACTTCTTAAAATCTAAAAATTTCTTAAATAGTCTTCCATAAAACAAACATAAAACAGAAACACCTGTTTCTTGTTGCCCTTGATACTTATTAGATAGCGAAGAAGAATTGTTAAAAAAAATTAACTAATACCTAGCAAATTTCTAACAATTTTGCAGTAATTTAGTGTTATGCAATGCTTGAATTTTTATTTCAAATATTAAAAGATACGATTTTTATCTACCTCAGGCATATTGGATTATATAACTTATCGCCTCTCGTATTTGTATATGAGAAATAGTCCCTGGAATATTATTTTACTTACACATTTACTCACCTCATTTTTGGTAACACGATCCCAGTCGAGTAACATTAATTCAAGGGACACACCTTCCAAGGTAGCACCAGTGCCCTTAAATAAAAATACAATTAACATTTAATTTCAAAACAATGTACAATCATTTAACCACTTACCTCAGCTGCTGGTATATCAAATGCAAAACTTTCATTGAAAACTGGACTTAATGTTCGCTTCTTGACGTGAGTCTTCTTTTTAGCGATACGCTGACCATTGTACAGCAAATAGATTTTAACATAAGGATCAGCCAAGCCGGTCACATCCATACGTGGCAAATTGCGAGCCTTCAACAATACAACAGTCAAGCGTCCGGCAGCTGGTTGCCAACACAACGAAATCAACAATTCACCACGGCCTTGAGCACGTATCTTTAGACTGCGTGGCTGGATTTCCTTGCTAATCGACAATGCTTCTTTGGAGATGTCGCCAATTTCAATAGACGAAAGAGGACAAACGACTTCGCCAATAACATCATCACGAGAATAACGATCAAAGCTCAAGATAACAAAATGTAATGACATATTTTGCAAATCAGTGATATTCAGACCGTAAAATGTAAAATCTTCATCATAGACTGGATTACGGGTATTACGCACGACACGGGTCTTGACTTTATGTTGTTTTTCGGGCAACAATTGCAGCTTAACATAAGGATCAGTAGCTGTTATAGTACGACCACCTGGAATATCACTTACTTTGGTACCAGCAAGACTATTGTTTATAGTGCAGGTTCTGCAAGGTAGGCCACGACAACGTATTATTGAAACCATTAAAGCATTTCGCTCTCCCAAGTAACGCAATTTAAAGAATATTGAACCCAATTTTCCATATTGATCGTTATTACTGTCACTTAAGCACAAGGTTCTTCCAAAAGTTTCTTCCATTACGGATTTTTTATTGCCATTGCCATTTTTGGTACCAGACTTGCCATTGCCTGTAGTTGGACTTATCTTCGATTCCAGGGGTGAAAGTTTTTCATTACCATTGTACTTGCTCATTTTTGATGACTTTATTTCATCCTCTTCCATGTAGCGTACTGTTTGCGGTGAGATTGGTGAAGTGGTCGATTGTTCCTGCATTGATTGCAATATGCCCAATTGTTTGTTGCCAGTTGGTGAAGGAGATTTCTTTAAGTAATGGGGTGGCTGACCACTTGGCGAGCGAACAGCTGTCGGACGACGAGTTGGTTGAAATGGAAATGATGATTCATGTTGATTCTGTTTACGATTTCGAGAACGAAATTGACGGGCGCATAAGCAAGCAACTGCCCAGAGGGCACCTGCTGATATGAGACCCAATATAGCTGGCACTACTAAAAAATATAAAAAAAGAAGTCACATATAAGTTGTTCTGTTGGAATTTGTTGTAAAGAATTAAAAAGGTTTATCGTAAACAGAAATACTATTGTGAAGCAATTTATATAAAGGCATGTATGTAAGTCAGTAGCATTAAGCGTGTCTTGAATGTGACTTTTAGAAATAGAGTGTAACCAATTTATCTATTTATTGAAATAGAAGAGGAATGTCAAAATACTATATGTTTCCAAATTAGTTTTCATTTAGTTAAAACTTAAATCACTTATAACATAAGAAGTGATCTATTTTCTTAGATGGTATTTAGTATTAAGAGTAAAAATATTTTATACACCCCAAATAAGTCAATTAATTAAGACCTAAATTTTAAGGCAGCCTTGACTAACATCAAACAAAAATCGAATAAGAACGCTCAGTAAATTTCGATAAAGAAAAGATAGCATTACGTAATCAGAGTATTTCTATCGTTTAAGAATATTTTTGAAATGATTTAAGTGTGGCGACCACTGCTTGAAAACCAACCAAGCCACCAAAAACAATCCCTTCAAATTGAAGCAATATTCAAGAGGTTCATAAAAAATTAAGAAGTTAAGTTTTACCTTTGTGAACTACAGTCAAAAAGTTTTAGTAGTTCCAAAAATAGCTTTGCATTTCATTATTTTTAAAGTTAAATTCTGATATCATTGTTAGTTAACATGAGTAGTTTTTGATTTTAGTGAATTTTTTTTTTATTTCTCTTGTGTCTGAATTTGCACTTATTTTTTACCAATCTATTAGTACCATTTTAAATACAATTTTACTTTATTATGCTACCTCGAGTTATAGTTAACCCAAAGTTCTTTTATAATAAATCTCATTGAAATCCACACATAAGTTATAGAGCCAATCAACTTTAGCAAAAAAAAAACAAACAGAAAGACAGACAGAAAAAATTCTGAAAAGTGCTACTTTGTTCTTTAGATCACATACCAAATAACCTTTTAACAAATATATCAAGTGCGATTTTTTAACAATTTTGTTATACTCTTCACTTATGGTCTCAAGTAGAAAGCCGTACTCAAATGATTGTAACTTTACAGGATAAAGGTATAACGTAATAGAAACTATAACGTAATTAGAAACAGTATAATCATTACTTATCTTCTGTAGTAAAATTGCTTTTAACTATTAAATTTTAAAATATTGCATTAAATTTTTGTATTAAGTTGTAATTGTATGAAATGTATTGGCATCACTGAAAAACTAAATTTTTACCTGAAACTATCGACAAATAGTTTGTCATTCCGTTTTTATACCCTTCACACGAGAGTGTAAAAGGAAATAATTAAGTTTGTCATTCCCTTTGTAATTTCTACAATATTCATTTTAAATCGTATAAAGATCTGAATCCTTATAAATAAAGTAATTGATTGTAATAAGTCCGTCTCTCTGTGTGAACAATATGTTGAAATCAACTTTTTTAAGCCCCACGTATACTTAAGACTCTTAGGTTAGGTTAGGTTAGATTCGGCAGCCGCCCGAAGGCATAGCTCACTTGGGTCCTCCGAGCTCCCCTTGTGATACCGTAGGCACCAACGCCCGTTCGTCTATGTTCTCTGGCCGTCGTTCCTCAGCCATGCTGTCCTGTTCACGAAGGTGTGGATCTTTCCCAGATCAACTGCGGAAAGACAAGTTTTACTTACAAGTATTCGCTGACCTAGAGTCTGGCGTCTCAGGTCCCCAAATGCAGGACAATTGCAGAGAAGATGTTGAGTCGTCTCCTCCTCTTCCTCGTTATCGCAACTTCTGCAGAAGTCGTTGTAAGGGATATTCAGCCTTTTCGCATGTGTACCTATAGGCCAGTGTCCGGTAATGACCGCTATGAGGTTCCGAAGGTGAATTCGGGGCATATTCACCGCATATTGCGTCCTATGCACATCCATAGGATCTGGATCTTTCTGCTTTCCAAACAAGTGGGTCTTCTAACCCAACTTTCCTTGACATCCAAATATAATCGATGCGAGATTAGCTGCTTACTCTTCGATAAGGGAATACCCAAAGCACAACTGGATTCAACCGAATCTAAGGTAGTACCGGCTTTTGCAAGTGCATCAGCTCTATTATTTCCATCGATATCCCCATGTCCTGGAACCCACACAAGGGTAACCATCGAATATCTTGCTATCTGCTCAAGAGACACCCGGCATTCCTGGGCAATTTTCGATGTGCTCCACACACTCTCAAGGGACCTAATAGCCGCCTTGCTGTCAGTAAATATATAAATATCCCTGCCAGATATTTCATTATACTGAATCTGTTCCGCGGCTGTCTTAATAGCCATTAATTCGGCCTGTATCGCGCTACAATAATCCGGAAGCCTAAGGGACAATTCCAAACCTAACTGGATCGAATAGATACCACATCCAGTTCCAGCATGTGATTTTGATCCGTAAATAAATGTTTGGATGGCATTCTCCGGAGGTCGGAGGCCGTTGTCGTATTCAGATCTATCCGGTATATTCGTCACGAAACCCGGATCGAATACTGGTTCAGGTAAGTTGTAATCAATAGGAGAAGAAATATTGATCATACCCAAAATTCTTGCATGTCCATAATTCACATACTTCCATGCCCTTGTGGCATTCAGCCTCAGTGCGGTGTCCGCAGCCATCTGCTTAGCTAGGATGTCTGGTGGTAACCAGTTCAAAATAGTGAACAGTGCCTTAGATGGTGTGGTCCAAAGAGCAACTGTTATCATAATCGCAGCCATTCTTTCCTGGTGGATTCTCTTCTCCAGCGCCACCCACCAGACTGCCGCTCCGTAATAAAGAATTGGTCTGACGACAGAATCGTATAGCCAGTATAAGTTCCTGGGGTTAATACCCCAATTAAGGCCAATTGCCCTCTTGCAGCAGTATAATACAGTTGCCGCCTTAGAGGTCCTGGACTTTGTGTTCAGGTTCCAGTTTAGTTTGCTGTCCAATACGAGACCCAAATATTTGGCATTATCGGATAGCGATTTACAGCCACCTTGGAGATGCTAGAGGCGCCCAAAGTTGACTCTATGCGCCTATGTTTCAGTAGTTTTCCTACAAAACCGGTGACCGCAGGATATATGTCCAGTTGTCTCAAGGTGTTCAAAACCGAATCCGGTTTGACATTGTTGAAGGCGCCCTCAACATCAAGGAAGGCGACCAAGGTGTAGTCCCTGTAGTTCAGAGATTTTTCAATATGGCCAACCAGCGCGTGTAGCGCCGTTTCCGTAAATTTGCCCTTCGTATAGGCATGCTGTGCCCCCGATAGAGCATCTGGTCCTAGTGACGATCTGATATAAACTTTAGTAATTCTCTCCAGAGTCCTAAGCAGGAAGGAGAACAGACTAATTGGCCTGAAGTCTCCGGCCCTTGTATGCGAGGCCTTACTTCCCTTGGGTATGAAAATAATCTTATAGGATGTCCACCTTGATGGGACATGGGATAAATGCAAGCATGCCTTGAATATCACCAGAAGCCATGGCATTAAAATATCTATGTTCTCCTGTTGATCCGGTGGAATTACGCCATCAGGACCTGGAGACTTGAAGGGATGGAAACTTCCAACTGCCCATCTTATGCGATGCTCAGTGATCGGTAGATTCGATATGTCATATGCATCCGTGTGGTCAACAGCAGGACGAGAGTCCTGCTCTAGACAGCCTGGGAAATGTGTCTCCATGAGAACCTCCAGCGTTTCCTTACTGCTGGTGGTCCACGAACCATCCACCCTCTGTATGTATGATGGTATTGTTGGATTCAATGATAGAATCTTTCGTAGCCGAGTTGTCTCCAAAGAATTTTCCACCTCACTGCAGAATTTTCTCCAGGATTGCCTCTTGGCTCTTCTGATAAGGTTTTTAAACCCATTTAGGGAGGATTTATATGTGGCCCAATATCCACTCCTTTTAGCCTCATTGAATAGTTTCCTGCATTCTTTGCGCTTTTCTGCAATTTCAGCATTCCACCAAGTGGGCTTGGCCTTACCTTTCCTAGTAGTTCTCCTGCAGGAGTTATCGGTTGCCTCAGCCATTACATTACTCAATAACACATTTACGGAGTCCAGAGTCGTCAACGGAGTCTGGACATGAAGAGAGCTTTCCATTCAGCACCTCAGCATAAACAGACCAATTTGTCCTTCTAGTATTCAAGAAATGACTCTCAGAATCTACTTCGAAAAATAAATCGAAGTCAATATATAGGTGATCGGAAAAAAAGCAGTCCTTTGACACCCTCCAATTTCTTATAAAATTCACATACCTATCGCTAATAAGAGTAATATCCAAAACCTCCCTTCTGTTAGTAACTGCAAAGGTGGGTTCATTACTCCTATTAACTACTGTTAGTCCATCCTCAATTAAAAATTCGAGGAGTGACTCACCCCTTTGGCTGGTATCCGAGCTACCCAAGACGGTATGGTGCGCGTTGGCATCCGCGCAAATTATGAGAGGGATGTTCCTTCCGTTCGCGTAAGACATCGCCTTCCTAGTGATGGAGTTAGGTGGGTCCATTTCATGAACGTGCGCCATATAACAGCTCATTAGCCAGACTATTCGCCTTTTGTTCTCGATGGCTATAGTACAGGTGTCCTTATCACTGAAGTCGGATAGAACAAAAGCTTTACTTAAGACTCTTATAAAGTCTTAATTCATCAGATCTGCTTTCAAGAATTTCGCTATTGAAAAACAGTTATATTGATATATTACGAGCTGAGATATATGAGTGAAAGAAAACCATCGACTCTGTTTTACTTTAAAAAACAGGTTCTGCAACTATTATGGAACTTCTTGTGACATTTCTTACATATACATATATAAAATATAAATACCTTTGGAAACATTTGCAGAAAATCTTGGTTTTATGAGTAAGATACCGACAAAGATATCGTCAAAAAAAAATTGTGGAAAAAATTTCAATTAAAAGTTTTAATTATCGATTTCCTTAATCAACTTTTAGATAAAGATATGATATTTCTATAGAGATACTTGTAACGAGTCGTAAAAATCTTTCTCTAACCGGCAAAGTTATAGGCATATTTTTTTAAGATATTTTGTTTCTCAAGCACATAAAAATTTTTTGAACACAGTAGAGACGCTAAATTGCAAGTTAAATACCTCAAAATTATTCATGAGAAAAAGCAACATCTTAATTTCTTAATTTATAAACTTAAATCAATATTTTTTAGACTTTATCAACCCAGAAAGCTTAAATAAAAGAGCTTGATCAAAACAATACCGTTATGTATGAAAAGGTGTTAAATATCAGATGACATTCGAAACAAAATGTCTGATAATTTTTTTCTTCAACCACAAGTAATAGAATTATCAATTGGAAGTGCTTGAAATGTATTCAGCATAGAGTTAACGATGTATGTTTAAAATCAAAGATTGTGTCAGAAATAATAAAGCAAAATTATCGATTTCCAAAATCAACTTTTAAAAGCCCCCACTTGTTACACAGACTTGTGTGAACATATTTGGAAAAGTATAGTTATTCAAATTTAGTATGATCGCAAAACCGTAAATCTGAAATCTGGGCTAATATTCGACATGGCGCTCTTACTTGTTTAAAGTAATTTACTTTTTTTAAGAAGAGGACATCAAAAGTTCTATGTCTCTAAATGTGTCTATTTATTAAACTATTTTTTTTAAATTACTAGTTCGTCACAAAGTATAACCCTGTATGACTTAATACTATTTGGTAAGTGCATTTTCTTCCTTTAACACTTTTAACCCATTAAGGCCCAGCGTTGCGTTTTCACTTTAACCATACCTCAGGCCTACCCAGATAAATTTATATTTAAGATATTTTTGAAAAAAAAGCTTGATTTAGTATGTAATCGACCTGTTTTATAATTTTTCTCATAGATTAATATTTTAAATATTAAATATTTTTTTTACGAAACCATTTTTTCTGACTTTTTGAGTAATTTGACAAATTACTTGAAAATAATAAAACTACAAAATATTTTAACGAGTAACTTTTAAAGGGTGTAGCTAAAGTACTCATGAGTAAATATGTGTTACAAGTTTTAGCTTTTAATTGCGTTTTTTAAGAATTTTTTTATTGACAACACTTGTGTTGCAAAAACGAAACACTGGGCCTATACGATATAAATTTTGCTTTATTTTTTTGATTTGCTTCTAGCTTTTTGAGTACCCAGCAAAAATTTTTTTAATTTTTTTTTTTTTTTCGTTTAAGTAATATTTTTTATTCAATAATTATGCAGAATAATATCTTGCTTGAAATGACCACAGACCTACTAGTTTTAATATATTATTACTTTTAACAACGAAAAAAACTAGATGCAGTATAAGCATATATTTTTTTCATCTTAATGTCACATAAGATCATAAAAGTTGTACAAAAATATTGATCAAAAATAAATAGCTCTTAAGGCAAAAAATAATCTAATTTGTCTGCAATATGACATTACTTTCTTAGGTAGCGAAAGTTTCTACAGGGTAGTTGTTCAGTCAAGTATAAATAACGGTAATCTAAATTTTTTTCACTTTGCAAAATAAAAATATATTCTATGACGGTAATCACTTTAGAATCCGATTTGTAACACAATAGTAGACAATGTTTAGCAAATAGTTTTTAAATTTAAAAGAAATATTTAAATAGTTTACTAAATCAAAGTTCTGATGAGGAAGAAATTAATTTGAAAAATGCCAGTGAAATAGAAAAAGCAATTTTGCCACCGTCAAAAGTTGAAGTAAGTGGTACGGAAGATATTGATAAAAATATGCAAAACATAAATATGTAGTACCAAAAATCGATCTGCTAAATTGCAGGTGCGGTAGAATTGCTATGTACATTTAATGATAATGAGCAACGTGAACAGGTTGTACCTGAAGAACAATCGAGCTAATCACAATTAAAAGTAAAGTGGTCCTAACGTGATACGGAGTTAACTAGGACACCAGTTGATCTATCACACGAAAATTATAAGAAGTTGCACGATTCATATGGTGTTATGAATCCAATGGAGTTGTATAAATTATTTGTTGATGACGAAATAATTGATTTCATTGTTGATAACACTAATCGCTATATTCGCATAGATCAAAACAACTCCACTTTCGTTACAAATCACTCTAAAATCCAAAAATTTATTGGCATATTGTTTTCAACAGGTATCAATACAATGCCCAACATACGAATGTACTGGTCTGAAAGTCCCGCATTTTCAAATAAACTTATTAAAAGAACTATGACGCGCGAAAGATTCAAGCGTATAAAATCAAATATACATGTAAGCAACAACGCCGAAATAAGATAAAACAGCCAAATTTGCAAATATAACACCACTTCACAATACATATTTTGAATAAGAAATTTATGCAATTTGGAATTTTTTCGCATCAATTGTCGATCGACGAACAAATGGTGGCATATTATAGCCGACATTCCTGTAAAATGTTTATTAAAGGGAAACCCATTCGTTTTGGGTACAAATTTTAGTGTCTTTCTTCTACTGATGGCTATTTATTTCAATTCATCCCATATGCTGGAGCTTCTACAAGACAGCCAGAATATAGTTTAGGTGAAAATGTGGTTATGAAATTGCTCGCACATGTTGATAAACAAAATCAACACATGATCACATTTGATAATATTTTTACCGCATTCAAGTAAGAGGCAGAAAATGGTACTAGCCTCTTTTTACCAATGCCCTGGATTCGGCACTTGTAAATGCTTGGAAATTGCATTGTCAGTTGAGAAAGGAAGAAAAGCAAGCATCTTTGTCCCAATTGAAGCTAAGAATGTTTATAATAGAATGCTGTTGCAAACTGAAGACGTTGAAAGAATAAGACCCTTCCATAATAATACTACATCTCCGATTTTAGTAACTCGAACTGATCGTGTAGATCATAAAATTGTTCGCCAAATCAGACGTTTGAGGTGCCGTCAATGTATCAGTCAAACTATAAATGTAGTATATACACATGTAGGGGGAATATCGAAGCAGACCACTACTATCACGGGTCCCTTTTCGACCCCCTTCGCTCCTCAGTGATTTCGTGTCTACCGATCAGTATACCTTCAATCACTGAGTCCCGCGCCACAACCGGCGTTTGCTCTGGACTAGGAAAACGATTTCACACTGCCGACTGGTGATTGTCGACAATCCTCATCGCACAGCCCTTTGTAATCGCCAGCATCTCCCTCAGACTAAGGTCCCCCATCGCACTCACACTTAAAGTGTGCTTGCCTGTGATCCTTAATCTTCCGCTCGCCAACGCCGGACACTCGCATACTACATGCGCTGCCGTCTCGGCATCCTCCAGGCACATTCTACAAATATCATCATCCACGATCTGCATCCTCTTCAGATGATATTTGAAGTTACCATGTCCTGTAATCAACGCAGTGATCCAGCTCATCATACTCCGATTAAAACCGAGTATCTTCACTGCACCCCTGCCAAGTGGCTCCCTGAGCACCATACGGGCCTGTCTACACGTGGTTCCCTCCATCCACCTTCGCAAGTTTATAGAGTTCACCCATTGAAAGATCCTCGCCCGCACTAACCCATTACCCAGAGCAGTTCTGGGTTCCATAAATGTAGTAAATGCAATGTAGCAGTGCATCCTAAATGCTTTGAAGCTTACCACAATTAAAAATATAAAGCTACTTCTTTTGATTTATTGCTTGTATGTCACAGAATTTAATAAAAAGTTTTAGTTGGCAAAAATAAAATAAGTTTTTTATCGTTAAGGCCCAGCGTTGCGTTTTTGCAACGTAGTTTCGGATTCCACTGGATAAATATTTTTAAATTAGTTCCTAATCTTATTAACACTAAATCAATCATATTCTAAAAGTTTCATAAATTTAGCTCAACGGCATCATAGTTCGGGCCTCAATGGGTTAATCCAACAACGTCCATCCGCCGTTAATGGGTTAGGCACTGCTTTGTAAGGCATATTTGACATATTTCTGAAATCGGCGATAGCACTTACTTTTCCAGCTATGATGTATTTATACGACATTCTATAAACATAGGTGAAGTTGTTGTAAATGTTGTATAAGAAATTACGGTGGAAATTTTAAAACAAAAATGTGTATAATAACAACTCCTACGACAGCTTGTAAATTGAGCAATTGTACTTCAACTTGACCATGTCATAGCTTCTTCCACGAACAACACTAAGTCATATAGAGTGCAGGAAATAGCTTGTTAAGAATGTGTGATAAAAATGTCGGTTCGTTTACATAAACTACCACCTGCTGCTTACGAGTAATGTGACTTAAGAATTTAAAACATTTTATTTACAGTTCAATCATCTGCTTATTTGCTAATGCTTAGTACTATTCAATTGTACTTCTAAAAACTGTTTATTTTGGATTTTTATTTTGTTTAAAACTGATATGGTTAAGAATGTTTAAATAGTGTGTTTAAGTTGGTAAATAGGAATTTGTTGATATTTTACCTACACAGATGAAAATGCACAAAAATGCATAGTTCTAATGGTAACTAAAAAGCATTTGACATATTTAAGGTATTTCGGTATGTAATATTTATCGTTGCCAATGCATGATATATTAGTTTAAAAGTTAATACCCACTTGGCCAACTCATCACACTAATTATGAGTAATGAATTACTGACAACATTTGTCTTTTATATTGTCTTAAAATCTGATGCCAAAGAAATATTATTTCATCAGTCAGTACATACTAATATGTACTGCAACAGCCCCGTTTAACCGTAATGTAGTTGTAAATGACTTTTTTTTTATACCCGCCACCAAAGAAATGGTGGGGGTATATTCATTTTGTCATTTCGTTTGTAACACATCGAAATATCCATTTAAGACCCCATAAAGTATATATATTCTAAATTGGGGTTTCATTTGATGACAATCTAGCTATGTCCATCCGTCTGTTCGTCTGTTGAAAGCACGACAGAGGTCGGACCGCGGCTAGGCGGCTCAAATTTTGTCAGAATCTTTTTTATACACAAAGTTTGTTTGGTATTGAAAATGGGCTTAATCGGTACATTAGGAAGAGAATTATATCTCGTAATACAAGAGTAGGTCGAAGAAAATGTGTTCTTCCAACATCGAATAAAATGCAATTGTGTGCAAACGCAACATTTATTTATTTATCGATATATGTATATAAAATTTAAAACCTAATAAAACTGACAAAATTAGATGTACGATTCTGAAATTTTGCAGGAATTGCTTTTTGGTCAAACGCTTTTTTGTAACAGAAAATAAATGTGACACGCCCACCTCCCATATAACGATTTACCGCAAATCTATAAAATTTCTGAATGAATAAAGATTTTGGAATAACAAAGGACTATATTGAAATATCTAAGTTGTATTCATTAGCAGCAACAACTTCGACACGCCTACTATAACGCCCACTTTTCACGTTATCTACCGTTAATGAAATTTAAAGGCTCATAAAACCGACAAAATTAGAGATATGATGATGAAATTTGCTACAGATATCAATCTAGTCAATATTATTGTTGTGCCAAAATGATGGTAATACGCCCACTTTAACGCCTACCTCTTGTAAATCGCTTTATCTTAATTAAATTCATATAATTTCTCTATGAATAAAGATTTTAGAAGAATAAAGGACTATATTGAAATATCGAAGTTGTATTTACATATTAGCAGAAACTTTATTGCCTCGCCTACTTTAACGTCTATTTTCATTGAAAGACTAAATTTACGAAAACGTTTTACTAGCATATCGAAGTTATACAAAGAAAGTGATACATATTTTAGTATAAAGAGATTATTCCATAGCGATTACTTTTAATAACAAAATAATATATTCTGTGCTATAAAAGTACATCAAATTGGTGGTGGGTATTAAAAAAACGGCACAGCAAAATATAGTGTTCTTACTTGTTTTTATTAAAATAGGTTGTATAATGTAACCGGGCAAACTGCGTAACAAAAATCGCTTTGCCTATTAATACACACAAAGATTAATATTTTTATATATTTATGACCAAATAAACAACAACAGTGACAGCTTGTCGCATTGCGCAGGTTGTGGACGATTTGCTCCGGGCATGTTACGCTTTCCGACAATAATTTTTCATGGTATTGTACCCTTATTTAAAGATATTTAAAGACAATACAACTATAAACATACAAAATTAAAATTCTACTATCACAACTAAACTATACGATTGGCAAGAATTATATTGTATTGTAATTGTTATGTATTACCAGATTTAACAGGGACAAATATTTGTTATGTACTGTTTTTATTATTACTAAAATTCAAAATTTAAGGGGGTTAAAACCATAGCTGTTAGGTAATGATTACTAATCGTAATAATTAGTAATTAAATTATTTTTTTTTTAATTGAAGTAATGATTATATTACGATTGTTTTCAGATTCGCACGATTACGAATTGATTACGATTACAAATAATCCAAAAGTAATCATGATTAATTAGGAGTACGAGAAAATAATCAAAAGTAATCCAAAAAATAATTGACTACTTTCAAGGAATATATTCGATTATATTTGATTATTTCTTTTTATTTGGCGAAATTATGGCAATACTGTCATAAATACTTTTTTCTACATGAAATTCTATTATTATTTAATTAGTTGTTGTTTTTATCATTTATTGTTATTATTATTGTTGGCAAAAATATGATTTACAAAGGGATGCATTTATTTTTTTTAACACGCCCTTAACGTCTTCAGCTCCAGTTGAACGGCTGTTTTCTTTTGCCGGGATCGTCAATAGTCCAAAGCGCCAATCATTGTCGGATTTTTCTTTTGAAAAATTAGTTGCAATGAAGGCCAATTGTAAATATATGTAAATTATAAAAATTTTTTTTTTGGGAATTGAATGTATTCTGAATGAATTTGTTTCTCGTTATTTTTTCACTTATTTTTCACTTATTTTTCCCTTTTTTGTTGATTTTTCAAAACAAAATGTATATACATACATAAGTAGAACATGATGAAAATTCAAAATTTTTAAAAAGTAATCAAAAATAATCAAAAATATTCCTTGAATTAGTCAATTATTTTTTCGATTACTTTTGATTATTTTCTCGTAATCCTAAATAATCTTGATTACTTTTGGATTATTTGTAATCATAATCAATTAATAATCAAGAATTGTTCAAAAGATAATTATGTAATCAATACTATTATTTTTAAATTGTAATCTAATTGATTACTAATCGTAATCCAAATTTAACAGCTCTGGTTAAAACAGATAAAATCAGTTTTTTTTTAATATTCAACCACGAAAGGAAAAAAGACGGGTAAAAACTATAATTTGGAACTTTTTTGCTATCCTATGAAATTTCCAAACAAATATTGCGAGAAAAAAATTTGAATTAATACGCGAAGAAATATTAATATCACTTTTTTCAAAATCGCACGTATAACGGGGTGAAAATTTTCCCACTTTTTGGTTCCTTTTTTAATTTTTTATTATTATTAATAAAAAAATGTAATTGATATTTATTATCGCCCAATAGAATTTGGACAGTTATTAAAAATCTTAAGAAACTTTTAGGGAGATAAAAAATTTACCAACTAGAAAATATGTATAATTTCCAATAAATAGTTCTGGAAAAAATTGTAATAGAAATTTGACTAGACATCAAATACTACGTAATTTAGTGATAATTGAAAAACATTTATAACAGGTTATAAAGAAGGGGATAATTAAGGAAAACAGTTTTGTACATTTTAAGAAAATATTTATTTTTTTGCAAAAAAAAGCAGATTTATTCACTTTAAATCGTGTCTATATGTGACAGCGCGTAGAGAAAGGGACCTAAGGGTAAAAACAGGTTTTGTTCAGGAGAGCCATTTTAAAGATTAAATGATTTTTCTATTTTTTTTTTAATTTTTCATAAGGAAAAAAATAAATTTTTTGTAGTTTCGTAAAATCAAGTTATTTTGTTAATTTAGTGGGGGAAAAAATGAAAATAAAAAAAATTTTACCGTTAGGTCCCTTTCTATTTGCGCTTAGAATCGTCGTCCTCACTTTAATAAAACGCGCATATCTCTGGGACGGAACACTTTTGGGGCATGGGATCGGTCTCATTCGATGCTCAGATGTTGTCCACATCAAAAAAAAAAAGTGAAAATTGTTTTTTTTACACTTAGGTCCCTTTCTCTATGCGCTGTCACATATAAGTAATTTGTAATTTGTACATTAATATGGAAAATACAAAAAAGGTACTTTTTTATTGTACTTTTTGTGTTTTTTGCGTTTATAAAGCTAGAATTTTGAAATTAGAAACTATTGATCCCACATAAGGCTGAAAATGTTATGGTTCACCAAAAAGGTACTTTTTTGAATTTTTATAGTACTTTGTGTTCATTCTACGTTTATGTAGCTAAAATAGTGAAATAAGGGACTCTTAAATAAAGTTGAGATTGAAAATATATTGGGCAGCAGAAAAGGTACTGTTTCGCATTTTTATGATTTTTTTTTGTATTTTCTACATTTTAAAAAATAAGAATTTTGAAATTAGCGACTATTGATACAAGGTGAGACTGAAAATGTTATTGGCAGTAAAAAAGGTACTTTTCTGCATTTTTGTTACTTTTTGTATTTTCTACCCTCAATGAAGCTAAAATTTTAAACTATGGATTAACGACTAAAGTTGAGATTTAAAGTGATATGGGCGATACAAAGATACTTTTTTGCAATTTTGTCTTATCTACGTTTGTGAACAAAGATTCTTAAAATTTGTGATTCTTGATCTGATGTCAGACTTAAAAAGTCATGGGCGACCAAATTATTACTTCTGTTATTTTTGGTGGGTGTCATTTATTCATCTAAATTTTTAAACTCAGAAGCACTGATTTTGGCTGAGATAGAATATATGTTCCCAATATATCCTTATACTACATTTACACCTGAGCGAAATCTAGTAGATTTGATATAAAATCTTTATTAAAATCTATACCGTTTATACCACTGTTTTTTGACACTTTGCAAGATTTCGTTGTCAAAACAGTATACGTATTTACAAGGTGGTCTGAGAGGCTCTCTATGCTCTAATTCTCCAAAACTCAAACTCCATATAAAAAAAGTGTAAACAATAAACTACTTGTGCAATTGCAACCACCTTATATATTATGATTGAGTTTTTCTTTATGCAGAGTAGTATATTTTATTACAATTTAATAAAAACCTCAGTTGCATTACGAAGTAGATTTTAATTAGATTCTGCCAAAATCTAGTGGCGAAGTAGATTTCGCTTTGTATGGGAAATATGGTAGAAATGAACAAGATTTCGCTCAAAATCCCTTAAGTACTAGATTTTGTGTAGGTGCAAATGTAGTATTATAGTAGTTTTTCTTTTCTAAATGAAATTAATTAGAAAAAAAGGTTTTCATACATTTAACTAAAAAGGAATTAGTAATTAAAGAATAAACTCGAGTATTCAACAAATGGTAAGAACTTCGCTACCGAAGTAGCGGATATTTTGCTAGTATGACAATAAAAAAACTCTTTAGCAATAACTAAATCACTCGACTAGCAAAAAATTCGTTTGCCACAATAAATCTGTTTTTTTTTTTTGTATGAAAATACAGGCGAAATAAATTCAATATATTGAATTTTTTTTCGATCAGGATCAAGTGCAATGAAGGACTACTTTTAGAACATCGGTAAATTTCACTTTTCAACTAAATAATGTCCTTCTTAAAACTAGCACAAATCTAGTGACATTCAGTTATAGAATCTCTTATTAAATGTAACAGCGTTACAAATTAATACGGTAATTTGAAACAAGGACATTTTGCTTATACGACTTTCAATAGCTAATTTTTCAATATGGTAAAAAAAACAAATTATATTATGATAAAAATCGTTATGCCTAGGACATGTACCAAAAATAAATTATTTCTAAGATGTATGTATGTATAACCTCATTTTGATAAAAAAGAAAACAAAAGAAACTCAGTCTACCACTACACAATTGTCTACTACATATGCAAAAAGGAATTAAAATTAAAACAATTTACACTTTTAAAGATTGTAAAACTAAAAATAAATTTTGTTTTCTTTTTGTATTATATTTTCCACTTACTTGTTGTCATAGGGCTGAAATCTGGCCTGTATTCTTCGGCCATTTTGATTAATTAATGTTAAAAGCGGGTCTTTCTTTTTGTTTTTCTTTTGCCAGCAGAACTAGTTTTTCTTCAAATGCGTCGTAGTGGTTGCAGTTATGAATAAACACTACAATATCTGAAATTTTTTATATTTAGTTTAAGTCGGATACAAACATATTTCCAACAAGATGAAATCGATATTATGCTCTAAAGTATGCTAAGTTTATATTCTCCACAGCAGGGAGTATGCACAAGTAACACAAACACCGAGTGTTTTACTCACTCTCTCACACATACACACAGTGGTTGTTGGCTTGTGTAAGGTGTAGATAGCAGGGTTGCCAGGTAAGATGATTTGAAAACTCTACTGGCGTTGTAATTTTTGATTTGGTAATTTATGAAATTGTTGACAATTTAATCAAATATATTTTCTTTAATATCGTCAAAAAATTAATATCACTGAAACTCGTCTCGTAAATTGCAATGCAACATTAAGATGCTGTTATTTTAACAATAGCTTATAAAAGCAGTATATAAAACTTATATTATGAATTATGTACCTATAACCTAAAATAATATGTTGAAATCAAGAAAAAAATGTCTACAATCCTAAGAATGACTCAATAGGTAAAACATATAATAAAAATTATTTTGTTTTTTTTTTGTGCTTAAAGAAGAAATTAAACTCTTGTTTTAAAATATTTCCTTCCTATTTCATATAAAAATAAATTTTTTAATTCTTAGCAAATTTTGTCCTTTTTCATTAATTTCTATCAAAACACATATTTGGTAATAAAAAAAGCAAATAACAAAATCATTTTGACAATTTTTAATATAGAGAGCTTAATATGTAAAGGAAAATTTGACAACCCTGCTACAGAGTAAAACAACAAATGAATTTGAAAGGATTTCTAGTGAAGTATGAGTGTACACCAAATCAAGAACTAAATATTGTAGTAATATGTTTGATACGAGTTTTCTTTATTTTCCCTGTGTGTGATTTTTTTCTTTCGACAAATGACATGTATGAATCATTCGTTCGTGTTTTTTTTTTTTTTTTTTTTATTTTCTCCTCTGACTGTAACCGTTTTTCGTATGTTTTTTTTGCCAAGTGGCAAAAGGATAAATGGATGATTAATAAATTTTCACTTTGAGATTTCTAGGTTTTGTGCAATTTCAAGTTCAATGTTATCATTTAACAAGTCGTTTTTTTTAATTCTTTTGACTAATATTTTAGGATTTTTGTATATTTTTTTTCTAATCTTTCAATTTTTCTTTAAATTCTCTCACAATACAACTATTTATTGTGGCTATTTTTATTTTGTTTCACATAAATATGCGTATATGTGGTAGGTCTACATACAATATTTTCTGTATTTTTCCACAAGATTTTTCTTTATCACCAATTGATATTAGTTTCGGATTAAACGTTTTAAAATTCTTTTTCAGTTTACATCTTTCAACAGTTGATCACGCAAGAAAAACTTTATGATTTCAATAAAGAAAAACAATTTTTTATTTTATTTTTTTTAACGATATGCCAGTTTTAAAGAAAATTATTTCTTCGTCTTTACTATTCTTCGTTTCGAGTTTAATGTTAAATGAAAATGCTCAGATTTCCTTTACAGTGTTTGAAGCTAGAAGTCACCACACTTACACGACAAAAATCGATAAAATTTAGTCATGCGCACTCCATTACAGATTAGTTACGTTGTCTTTACAGTTGTTAGTTACGTGACGCTACTAACATATCCACCACTTTGTTTACACTTGTTTATATTGTTGTAGTTTAGTTTTTGTTGTCGTATTATTAAGGGATGGTGGTGTTTAAAATTCAATGTTATTTTTTCTTAATGCTCGAAAATAACAAATACACAAAAACACTGTCTTCATATCGAACAACCAGCATAATATTTTATTTAAAAAACACTCAGCACTTCTTTCGAAAGTTCATTGCTTAGGTTAGGATTTATAGAAGAACAATAGACGTTTCAAAAATTTCCTCAGTTTTGAATAGAAATGAGTCATTTGTTTTATCTTGTAAGATTTAAAATTAAAAACTCGGTTTAACTGATTGACATTGTTATGGGCTTTGTTTAGTATCACCCTGTTATTTTAAAATTTAAACATACATAATTATCATAATATTCTTATCGTCTAATAAATAGTTATTTTTGTTATATGCATTTTTTGGTAAATTTTTAGTTTCTTCTAGTATTACACTTCGTCCGTCTAATGTGAGGGTTTTTAGTTTTAATTGTAAGTGAGAAATATATTGCTTAAGTATTTTATAGTCACTTTGTAAGACAGGGTGAACAAGAAGTAAAACTACTATAATTTTTAATGAAATTTAAAGTTTCAAGGCTTAAATACATATAAGCTTAGTCACACAGTTAGAACATTATATCAACTGTTACCATTAACGGAGCTAAGCATTTTTTCTGGGGGTGGCAACAGATAAAAAATTTTTTTATTAAAAATCTTATACTGAGCTGTTTTATATGTACATATTTATACTAGGTGATCCGGCGAACGTTGTTTTGCCATATAAATTATTTCTAGGAAATATTTTTTTGCATTAAAAGAAACGTCAACGATGCAGATCTATCTTTGTTTAAAATTTCATCGAAGTCGTTACGTTATTTAGGTAAGGCATAGATTGTCCCTTGGGGTGAGTGACCCTAAATATTCAAGTTTATTTCTACATTGGACTATAAATTGTGTAAAATTTTAAGAAAAAAACTAAAAACCATATCGTTGCAAGTACATAATTTAAAAAAGTGGGCGTTAAAGTAGGCGTGGTAAAAATAATTATCCTAATAGTAATATTAGAAAATTTTAAGAAGATCGATCCAGCAGTCTGGCCTACCTGAGGGGGCGTGAAAAATGGCGTGGCATTGAGAAGTATGAAAAATATATGTTGACCGATTCTCAGCAGTGATAGTATATGAGAATTTCAGTCTTGTGCCAAATTTGAGCTAAAAAGTGCCAAAATATCGTAAAAAGTGTCATAAAAAATACATATTTAAAAAATGAAATCCATTTAATCAGTTTTTTTTTTTGTTATTTACAAAAAAATTTCAGACTTTAATATTTAAAAAATGTATACAGATAAATTATATATAAATATTATTATTTATTAAATATATACATAATATTAAATAATTATTCCAATATAGGGATATATATTGTTAAATAAAACTAAAAGTTATAAAATTCTAGTAAAGCCTAGTTTACAAAAACTGTATTTGTAACATTTGTTTGGGTAATTATTTTTAAGACATCACTGTCATAACAACATTTTGAGTTGGATTTTAATAAATCCATAGAATTAATGATGATAAAGTGTTTACCTGAAGCCGGACGCTTATTTCAAATTGTGGCAGATATAACCATTAATGTACAAATTTAGTTAAACTTCTTTAAGCAGAGCTTGCACACAATTATTCTTTTCCATCATAACCAAACAATTATCCGATCAGGTATCAACACATTTTTTAACATATAAACGTACTAAAATGGCCAAACTTTTTGATACTGTGCAGTCCGTACTTTCGTATTATAGTACTTACAGGGAGAAAAATAATTTATTTATTTTTAATAAAAAATATATTTCTTAAAAAGTAAAATTATATATTTTAATTGTTTGCAAAAGTGCCATCGTGCCATTAAACAATTAATAGTGCCAAAAATGGCACGATTGTGCCACTTTTACCAACACTGATTCTCAGACTTACCCGATATGCATAAAAAATTTCATGAAAATCAGTCAATCCACTTAGGAGCAGTTTAATCACAAACACCACGACACGAGAATTTTTTATATTAGATTATATGTTAAAGTTAATCTTTGAAAATTCTTGTTCAAACAATAGTCTAGTTACGCCCATGATTATTACTCATTTTCTTCGATCTTTCTTTTCTTTTCCATAATGTTATCTTTTATTGTAACAGCTTAAAATGCTATATTCGGCCTGCTGAATCTGATAACATCTTAAACATCAAGTACCTAGGTATAATGTCGTTATCGTAGCACAGCCTTGATTTCAGAATGCAAACGGAATGACAAAGCTACACAGAAAAAAAATTTATTTAAAAATGTTTAATCAAATGTATAATTGACTTATTTCAAAGTTTTAATAATATTTTTAATTTATTTAATAAAATTTATTAAAACGTTTTGAATTTTATTGAAAAACAAATCAAATTGTGTAAATTAAAAAAAAATGTATAGGCACCTACGTAAAAAATGTCAGAAAAATAAATCAATAAACAAATTTTTAAAGTAAAGCTTTTGAGGATGAAAAATTTGCTTTTTACTGGATAAAGGAAGAAAATTAAACCAATCTGCGGAATAATGCCTTCATATATTTTTAAAAATATAAAGCAGCAACGCTATTTGTTCGACGAAGCGCATTTTTAATTTAATAAGATTTTGGTTCCTAGACAATGGTGATCCGTACCACATATTGGAGGCTACGAAGGATAGTTTGCATAAATCATTTGAAGATATAATTACGACGATAACGTAGGTTGGCCATTACAACCATATTAAATGACATTTTATAATAAATGCTAATCAAATACAATGACTAAATGTATTCCAAACATGCCTTTATATTTAGTTTATTTTCTGCAAAAGACATCTTTTACAAATTGGTAAGTAGTTTAAACAAATCTTGCTATTCTTCAATAAGAATTTTTTACTTTCTTTCTAGGCCATTAACACCAATTCATAGTGAAATTTTGTCATTGTATAACGTCAACAATACCTCCATATGTACTTACAAACATATTTATTACTAATGTAATTAAAAAATTGTTTTACAAAATACATAAGTACATATGTATGTATATGCATGTAGATATAAGTAAATGTAAATGTATTAATTCTAAAAATAAATAAATAAAATATATACATCTTTTATTTGGAAGAGTTTTAATTGTTATAGTAAATATTTTATTTAAATTGATCCAAAAATTTCAATTATAGACATGATTGGATTAATTAAAATAATATTAAAAATTTTTAGAATTTTCAATTAATTTTTTAATACATTGTTAGTTGATATTTTACCTAAATTTTTTTCAATTAAAACTATTAATTTTCATTTAATTAATAGAATCATTTCAATGATTGGAGCAAAACTAAATAAAAATTTAATTTATAATATTAATTTGGTAATTAAAATTCATATTTATTTTTTTCTGTGTACCAGACAAGAACTAGGTAATGACTTACTCTTACTAAACAATATACTTTTCAATGACAATTACATATCGTCTTTCTTACTAAGAAGTATTTTAGTAATGACTTGATATTTTGCTTACATACACACACAATACAATTTCTTGTTGCTAAATTTGCTATAAGCCACCCAAATACATAACTTTTTACAATTCTTATTTAGTTTAACACGTATAGGGTATAAGTAGTAATTATTTTTGAAACAGTGGCAAAGCATTTTATTAAAAAAGTGATGACTTATAGATTTTTACTGATTTTTTAATTTTAAATTAACGTATCGCGGAATAATGTAACGGAATTTTCGTCCTTAGAAGAACCGAACGACTTCTGTAAGTCCATAATAGTAATGGGTTATTTAGGCTGTTAAAATTAAGTACTTATTTATTGCTACAAAAGTAAGTACTTATTTAAGTTCGTATTTATAAGCGATCGTAATAAGTACTTATACGAGTCCCTTTTTGTAAGCGACGGTGTAAACTAGTTATTTTAGTCCCTTTTGTAAGCGAGCACAGTAAGTACTTGCCTCCAATGACATCGTCGTATTAAAATAATAGGTTAAGATGTTAAAATGTAAGTAGTGAAGAACTGTTTTCAAGTACTTTCAACTCATTATTTTGTAATGTGTTATTTTGCTGGGTATATAAGTACATATATCTTTGTCATAGTTCATTATCATCAATGCGATTTTGACTGCCATATTTCTATTTGAGGTTTGATCGGCATTGCCTATCGCTTCCACACTGGAAACCTTTAGATATTTTGCTCGGCTAAGGCTCATTGGGCTTGGGTGGTGGTTCGCTGAAGCGATAGGCAACAATTAGATAATTACGCAGATATTGTACCAGTGTCTTATATATTCTTGCGTTCTTATCCTATTTTCTTTGGGGGAGAACTAGATCGAATTTGCCCCCTGATTTTCTTTACCCTCCCTTTACCATGGTGACCGAATAACCCGTTGGTCACCCCTTGCAAATTAGTAGAGTTTTTTTTTTCAGATGACTTACGATTATTATTTTCTTATTTATTTGCCCATGCGCTGTACCTGTTGCTGACTAGGCTGCTCTTGTTCAAAAGGGCGGAAGCTAGCCATTTCTTCCTTTACACTGCCTTCGACTTTTAAGCTTTACTTGCAAATGCAGCTTACTTCGCTGTCACGGTTGATTGAACAAGTATTAACACTCACATTTACAACTACACTTTCTAGTTTTTCCTAGTGTAGCTACTTTTCCATTTAGTGCCTTTGAGGGTTGCATTTCCCTGTATCGTTGCTTTTATCAGAGCTACGAGTGTCTACACGGTACATCTTTTGCACCACAGATGAAGGGTAAAAACAACTTAATAATTTTAGTACTTTGAAATTAATATATAATTTTTAGTCCTTGGACGTTTCGGTATTGTCAGATTAAAAGTCCCTTGGAGTCGTAATTTTTTTTTTGCATCTCGATGTAAAGATGTTACAAATACATCTGGCTGAATTGTGGATCAGAATACCACAGTAGTCAGTAAGTCTGGTGAAGCCTCTCCGTATCTATTATTGTTACCTAAAGCCCAAAATAAATGATAATTTTCGGTTATATGCAATTGTGTCCCCCTTTTCATACGCGTTCGTCTCTATCACGCAAACTAAAATTTTGCTACAATTAAAATTATATGTGTGGCCACAACCAAGACATATAACAAGTACAATGCGGCAAGAGCTCTCTTTTAAGAGCGCTTAACTTTTTATTTTCACTAAAAACAATATCAGAATTTATATTTAGAAAAAATTAATAATCATATGGCATTTAATCAAGCGATCTCAGGGGCCAATTCTGATCTCCGAATTGAAATGATATACGACCAGGAATTTCCTCTTGTATTAATTTAACATTTTTTTATGAGCTAAAACTTCATGTCATCCGATTAATACCATTCAACTAACGTATAAAGAACTTTGTTGTAATCGACAGTTTCTACTTAATTTATGATCAAAAATTTATAGTAGATTCTTCATATCCCGAATGCTACAATATTCATGATAAGAAAAGCTATTAAGGTGATCCATCGCTCAGAATGATTTGGCTCACAAAATCTTCATCCCTTTGAAGGTGTTCAATAACCTACTTAAACAAGCACGGATCCAGCTTAAACCTTGCTGAAATATTACTTCTCAAAGGAAAAATTTGAATTGGGGTAAAAAAGGTACTTTTTTCACCACACCAACAATTAGATCACCACTTGAACTTAACTCAGTAGGATTAGGGATATATTTTGTAAACATATAAAGAAATTATCTAGAATTTTTTTGAGATTAATTTGAGAAAAATCAACTTGTGCTTAATTAAGCACTATCAGTACTGTAAACCATAAAAATGAAACAAAATTTAAATAAAATAATTTTGCAGATTTTGTGTGGAAAAAAAGCTTGACATTTATATTTTGATGCAAAAATATTCTGCCTTATTTATAAAAATGATTACAGGTTAATAAGGGGTTTATTAAACTTACTTTCTCTGTAAATATAATTTAAAGAACTATATTTAATTTGTAATTTGTATTCATACGACTTAAAATCTTTACTTCTGTTGTAGTTTCAACAAACTAAGGTTATGTCATTTAATTTGAATGGGTTTAAGATTTACATATTTATGTTGACCACATTCAGTAGCAGAGACACAAACCAACTATATGGAAACAGAAAATATGTACTCAAATACACATGAATATAAAAATAATAATAATAAAAGCTCCACATATAAAACTCTCAAATTAAAGCTATTCGCTTAGCTGAACATATCTCTGCGATGTTGAATTACAAAAGCGCATTAAACAGCAGCACGTGAATCTATAAACACACTCATACACCAGACCTATTTGCAAAAATAAAACCAAACAAGATATTAAGCGGTAAATTTTATACAACTTGCTGTTCTTCTTCTTTAGCTTCTTTGGGTTTTTGCACGAAAACAATAGAAATTCACACTCCCGTATAAACTGAGAGCTCAACGTACGTCACATTTAGTTGTATCGTGTATTTTACAATTATTTTTACCGACCGAACGACACACATTTTGTGCAGCTAACGAACAACAAAAATAAACGTTATATCTGAAGTTGAAGTTGTTTGAACACCATAAGACCAGTGAGCAGGCACTTTATTGACGTTTTTTGGGGGGATTTTTTTCTATTCGTTTTGCAGAAAAGCGTTAAAAAAAGAACTTAAAAGTTGAGAGCAAACGGTGCAAGTAATTAGTCGTATACGGTACGCGCTAAAGTGAACATTTAACAAATATGTTTTAAATTTAAAAAATAAATTTATATTTTTGAAATAAAAAGTGTATTTAGTTGAAGAAAAAGTGCGGCAGATAAAATTAAATATATATTTACAGAAAATAAGAAATATATAAAAAAAATTAAGAGAAAAATTTATTCGTTTTCGAAAAGTTTCGAAAAAGCTGAACAGAAAATTATTTTTCTTAAAAAAAAAATTGTTTTTAATTATAAAAAATTTTGAAATTTTGTAAGTTTGTTTTATATTTTGAAAATTATTTTTCTAACAAAAAGAAACTGTTTGATTATAAAAAAAATTTTGAAATTTTGTAAGTATTTTTTTATTATTTTTTAATCTATTTCATGTTCTTATGTTTTGTGTTGAATTTTATTGACGTAACAATTGTGGTAGTTCAATGATTTTTGCAATTTTTATTTTCAAAAAGTTTTTGCACGATTTTTTTCCGTTTTGTGCACCCTACAATAGCCACTAGTCAATTAAACTGAATCATATTTGAAACTAAAAAATAAAAATCATAGTGGTTGACATAAAAAGTCTTGTGTGTTGAACTAAAGCTATCAACTCATGTTCATTAGGCACAGTGTATAAAACCGTTATTCTAAAATTTATAACGGTAACTAAAATTGTAAAAAATTTGACTAAAGTTTGGATTCTCATATACAAGTTTTAAGTTTTCATTTGTATTAAATTATTTTTCTAGTTTTAGTTTTATTATATTTAGATCAAGGGTACACAAAGATAAAGCAAACATTTTTTCGAAATAAAGTTGTTAAAATTTTGTTGTCTTTCCTGACTCTGTGCAATAGTTTTTAATATTTAAAAAATGTTTAATGTTCTTTAATGTTTAATATTTTAAAAATTTTCGAATTTAAGTTTATAGATCGAGCAATGACATAAAAGGATTTATTTGTTTTCTTAAGAAGTTTTTTGGACCTAAATTCGAATTTCCGAACTAATCGCACATGAAAGGTTTTAAGACAACAAAGTAACATAAGTTAGAAACTTCTAAAATTTAAAAAATCGCAAAATATATAAACAGAAACCTCGTTTTTTATGTTTAGAACTCAATATTCTAAAAACTGAATAATTTTTTTAACAACCTAAACGTACCTTAAATTGTTTAACATGATAAAATATTTCAATACAGTTTAAAAAAGTAAAATTTTTTATTAAGGGTATTAACCATCAGTAGTTTTTTAAGTTTTATAGTTATATCAAAGCCGAAGTCATAATAATTGTGAGTTTAGGATATATTTTGAAATATTTAGCTTCTAAGAAATAGTTTTCATCTTCTAAAATATTTTCGAAATTAAGTTCGAATTTTCGAACATATAAAAAAACTTAAATTTTTAAGGATTTTTTCAGATACGTTCAGATGTAATGTATTTTTAAAGTATTGCCTAAAATTAAAATGTTCGAAAATCAAAAGTTGTATACAAATATACATAATACATATTTAACTAATTTTTTTTTTCTTATCTAGAACAAATTTTAAATAATTTTTGATTCAAATGCAAGCATTTTGCAAAATCAAAATTAATATTTTTTACCTTCACCATTTTGATAAAATAAAAACACACTTTTTTATTTTACACATATTTTTAAATTCAAAAATTGTTGGTTTATCTACAAATTTGTTTAAAAATTTATTTGCCAAAATTAATAAATATTTTTTGTTGCCTTAAAAGAATGTCATCAAAAATATTCATACCTGTCATTTTCGAATAATTCAAAATTCGAAATTCATTATTATAGAGTGTAATTAAAGTCTGCTCATACATTGAAAATACAGTTTCTAAAGCATTAATATGAACTTTACATAAATTGGCAAATTTATTTGCATGTTTCTTTTTAGCGGATTTTCATTCTAAATTTGTTTATAGTTTTTTTTTTATTTATTTCTTATTTTTGCTGTACTTTTAGCATTAATCGTGCAGTACTTTTGAAATACAGGTTTTATGGTAAAATAAGCCTTCACCCAAGAAAAAAAAAACTCTTACAAACATTCGCATAAACGATTTGTAGTTTAATTCTTTTTGATGTGTGATAAACTTTAATACAAGCATTTAAGGCTTTAAATTATAATAAAAATTAATTTTAACTTAAACACACATAAATATATATGCATATGTTAGTACATAATATGTAT
Source organism: Phyto melanocephala (assembly GCA_941918925.1). NCBI lineage: Eukaryota > Metazoa > Arthropoda > Insecta > Diptera > Rhinophoridae > Phyto > Phyto melanocephala. The sequence goes on along the minus strand of OW799233.1, from coordinate 48,439,807 downwards.
ATGCAGCCATCACCAACATAGACAAAACAAAAGACTTAAGACAGCAGCAGCAATTTTTATTCTTAAGACAGAAGCAAAAGTGTTAAACATGTTTTTTGTGCGTTTTTTTTTCTTATGAAAGCATGAAAACAGTTAATGAAAATGTTTTTCTACGTTTTTTTTTTTTTGTCAATTTATTAACGAAAAAAAAACAATATTTCTCTTTATGAATGTCTTAATTAAGTTTCTTTTGGCTTTATTATATTTTTTCTATACGTTTTTGCATTATTTCTACACACGTAATCTGGAGTATCTATTTTCAAAATTAAGAGCCAACATTTCATTACTGCAACTTCACACATGTAAAAAAGTCCAAAATTAATCGTAATTAATTGTTACCAGTTTAAAGTTTTGTTATGAATAGGTAGTAAAAAATATGGAGGAAAATAATATTATGAACACTAAAAATTAATGTTTCTAATTATACTGTAAAAAGTTTGTTAAAAGTTTTAAAAATTATTTGAGGTTAATCGATTTTAAATGTTTTCTAAATTTTGATTTGATTTTCCCACTTGATATTTTTCTGTTTCATATAATACAAATAATGTAGAAAACAATTCGATTTGCGTTGTCTCGTTTTGGCTCGTAAATGTATTTAATCAAACTAAGCGTTATTGTAATAGACTGACTGCAAAAAAGACATGCTATTTAGTCTTTATACGCATTTTTATTACTTCATGCATGTTGTAATTACATAAGGTGGTAGAGTAAAGGAGAGTATTACTTATCTCTTTTTTTATACCCTTCACCTGTGGTGCACAAGGGTATATATAACTTTGTCATTCCGTTTGTAATTTTTACAATTTTCATTTCCGACCTCATAAAGTATATATTTTCTGAAAGCTTATGAATAGAGAAATCAACTCTTAGAAGCAACTATATGTTTCTCAGATCTGAGTATGGTATCAATCTTTTGGAAATATCCGGGAATGAATCGCTATTGAAATTCAGCACAATCTCCTCATAACTTTCTGAGATATGAGCAAAAGCTCACGGCCAACTTGGTTTTTTTTTAACACAAAAACAACATACAAACAAACGTGGTATACTGGTTAGAGTAAACGTGGCATCGAATGCCAACTGATCCAAGAAAAAAAATTTATTTTTATTTTATTTTGTTTTAATTTTTTTAACATTTCTTTTTATTTTATATTTATGTTTTTATTATTTAATTTTTTTTTTAATATTTTTTTAAATTTTTTTTTTGTTTTTTTTTTATTTTTTATTTTATATTTATTATTTATATTTTTATTTTTTTTTCAATTTTTTTTATTTTTTTTTCAATTTTTTTTATTTTTTTTTTTTTAAATTTTTTTTTTACTTTTTTTTAACATATGTATGTACATACGTAAATTTATAATTATACAATGAGATATTTTTATATATGTATGTTTTTTATATGTATGTACGTATTTCATATGAGATGAATGGTGAGACTACACGTTGTGAAGGGTATATAAGATTCGGCACGACCGAATATAGCACTCTTACTTGTTTTTATATGAAGTTTGACAAGCATTGGGACACAAAAAATAGTCAGCTGGGCTGGTACCGCCACCTATATAAGTGAACCCTGACAGCATGTCAATATTCAATAATTTTGATAACAAATAATTTCCCTTTAAAGCTTAAAATAATCGTGAGTAACACGCGTTTTATAAAAACCCTTTAAAATCTTTAAATCTATTTAAATAATTATGTATAAATATTTCACCATTAGAAGGCATGTTAAACTTATTTTTCGATAAGGGTACATTGTCACTATTTCTATCTACACAATTCAACTTATTTATAAAAAAAAAAGTTTATTAAACATAATGATTGTTACTTATGGCCATTTAGATGTTAATTTTGTATCTGAACTTTCGAAAAAAAAAAGTAACTATAAAAAACGTTTAATATTTGGATTAAAATTTTCTTATCACATACCTGCATTTCAATTCAGCAACTTAATTTAAAAAATTCCTCAATTTTAAATAATTTGTCTTTCCATTTAAACACCAAAAAGTCACTGTTTTCTAACTACTTTTTTAGAGATGGTACAAAAACTTGAGCATGCGGTTTAAAAAAAACAAATTTGTAATTTATGGAAACCCTCACTTATATATTTAGAAACTTTCGCTAACAAACTTCAAAAGTATTTATTTATTTTTTATGCAAACAGTTTTTTTTTTTAATTAATAACATGGTTAAAATGCAAATTTTTCTTTAATCTTTTATATTTTCACTTATTCTCGTTTAAGTTTATGACAGTAATCATGCTAAAAATATAAATATGTAGGTCTAGGTCAGTTTATGTTAAGAATTGCAAATATCTAATTTTTCCCATAACAAATCTACAAAAAGAAAAACCATTATCAAAAGTTAGACATACATATATTAAGTTTGTCATATCGTTTGTAATGCATTGAAATATTTGTAATAATTTTCACTAGTGTGGAGATAAAATATGAAAGAAGCATTTTTCCCATCAAAAATTGTAGATGCTTAAATAACGATTGTACATCGATACATCTATATGTTTGGCATTTAGTAATTATCAATAAAACCTAAACATATAGACGTAAGATTTAAAATTTTGTTTATATGATGGCTGCACAGCAATGTAAATTGAATTATTTTAATTATTTAATGATGAAATCTAACGACCTTGAAATATAAAAGTTAAATTCTTTTAGGCATGCGATTTTTCTTTAGTGTCTGGGTGATATGATTTTCCATATAGAATATCGAACACTGACGTATTTAAAAAGAATCTCTTGTATTGACCCAACCAATAGGAAATATAATGAGCAATAAAAATTAGATGAGATTTAAGTTGAGGATGTGGACGATGGCTTCTGTAGTTTTTTTTTGATACGAGGATTATTTTTAGACTTACAGATAAATGTATCACTTTACTTGCTGAGCTATCTGTATCTAAAGAGCAGTTACCGGTGTAATTTACAGAATATATTTAAAACACGGTTGCTTAAAATAAAACATCTGTTTTTTTTCTTTCATTTAAAGCCAATCAATATTTTATTATATTTGATTAATGGCTAATTTATATTTAATATTAACATTACCTTAATACTAACCATTCTCTGCCTTGCTTCTTCACCCTTTTACTAAGACGTTTACCATGACCTTCTCAAAGTCACCCGAAAAACCAAACATTTGAAATTTTTCGATTATTATTTTTTATTTAGGATAACTAATGTGAGTATTGAGTAGGCACTTTCTTTAAAATCCCTCTAAAGACCAGTTTAGACTATAATACAAGTCGTACGTCTTCAATTAGTGCCACAATCAAAAATATACATGTTGTTTTTGTAATTGTTGTAAAATTGCTAGCACACCCTTAATGTCTTTGCCAATGACTACATAAAAATACAACTCTGATCTAATGAAATTCTTCATTTCTTAAAACGATTTATAAAATGAAAAAATACGGTCCGCTTGCCAAATTTTCATTCGTATTTTCTCTCATGTTCTCTACTACTGATTGCAATTTGCTTTTACACTATTCTACTTTGTTCATTCTACACGAATTTTTGACATGTCGTACGACTTGTATTGTAGTCTAGATTGGCCTTAAAGGTGAATTCACCCATTTGTTCTGAACAAAATTTTTTTCCGGAGAATAACATTTTTACTGAGAGTTTTCTGCAGAACGATTCACCCATTTCAGAAAATTTGTCCGTTAAAAACCAAAGCTTCCATATAATATAAATGTGCAAACAGTTGTACAAAGTGGCAGCACCGCTAGCAAATTATGTAAATAAATACCAAGGCGAATTCAATAAGGTGAACTCGTCGCTAAAACAACTACAAAGTTAAAAAATACAAACGTGTATTTTGTTAGTGTAAAACAAAACGATATGTCAAAAATACACAAAAATTTGACAAGTGGTCCCTAGAAGTAGTCAACAGCTGATGATTAGCTGATCTAATAAGTTCACCTTATTAAATTCGCCTTGATAAATACAAACGTAAATTATTTCATTAAAATATATGTGAAGAAAATGTAGGATAGAAGAAAACTAAAATTATTATTTTTAATTAAGTGCATAAAGTCAATTTGTTAGCAAACGAAATTTATAAAAAAAAATCGAAAATAAAATGAGTCGCAGTGAGAAAAACCCTGTTTTAAATAATTATTTTTGTATGCACTATTGCTCATGTCATACAAACATTCTCTTCCTGGTTTTTTTAATTCTTCTATTAATTTTTTAGCAATATTTTTATTAAATTCCATTTTAATTGTTAACTTTCGGCAAAAACAATTTTTGTAATAAATGTACTGACACTGTGTGATGTGGCAACCAAATTCAATTTTCATGTAAATGTTGAAAAAAATGGCATCCCAATTCAGTTTCTTCTGAACAAGAATTAAAATGAAACCAATTCAAGAAAAAACTTTCTGAACAACATAATCTGTCTCTCAAAAGTAAAACTAAAATTTTATGGGTGAATCCAGCTTAAGGGAAAAAGTTAAAGTCTCTTATAATAAACATTGGATTCAACTTAAATATTTGCTTATAGAACTTCTATTGGCCCCGATTAAGTATTATTTAAAACAATTAACAAAATTTAAGAAAAAACTGTATAAATTTTTAGGTAATAGATTATTTCAGCCCCTTCCTTACTTGTAAGTCACCCTGTATAGTCAGTTGTGTATCTAGCTTAAAAGCATTGGCGTAGCTAAATTTTTTTTTGTGGTTGGCAAAATCTTAAAAATTTTTTTTCTTTCTTCAACTGAGATTATTTTATATGTAGACTAAATTTTAAGATCGGGAGGGGCATTTAATCCCCCAGAATATTCTAGTTACGTTGATGCTTATAGGTTATAACCAAGGACAATGCTGTTTCCTGGCTAGCGTTTAAAGGCGTATTTTCAACTAAATGTCGATGACAATAAACAAAATTGGAGTTTATAAGACAACGTGAACCCATAAAAGCTTCATCAAGTGGCCACACTTCCAAAAAAAATACTAATCTGGTGCGAGGTAAGCGATATGGATATGCGGTTAGAGTAGGTTGGCGTTTAGTGCAACATTACAAAAGTCACATTGACACACTGCATTAATTATTTATTTATTATTCATATCATTCGATTAAAACCCGCCAATCTATTTATTGTGTGTGTGTTTTTTAAGGCGCACGTCTATGTCCATGAAACATAATTCATTGTCGCCCTCTAGATTAACATAATGCAGCACATCACTCAAAACTAACCGATTATATGATGTATTATCCTTAAAAAATCTATGTCATAGCATTTTCAATTATTTAAGCAACGAGATTTCAATTATGTGGCTGTCGTGTCTGGCTTTCTCAGATCTTTATCATGTCAGTAAAGTTTTGTAAGATATTGTTAAAGCTTCTGTATCTATCTTGCGATTAGCTCGGAAGATACAAGCTTAAAGGGTGAATAAGAGTAGACCTATAATTTTTTAATATATAATTGTATAGTTCAAACCAAGCCAAACTTATTCATCAAGTAATCTTGATTAGTCAGCTGATTATATTGTTATAAACTTATTTTATGTTTCAGCTGTCAAAATAAATATATAAAAAACCAATTTCTCTTTTCTACTCTAAATGTCAAACTTCATACACAAAAAATATAAACAAAAAAAACCTCTCTGAACAGCGATTACCTGATGAAAAAATAAGCCTTGGTTTGAAAATTATGTACACATAATGATAAAAATTAGAAATCGGCTCATAATAATTTTTAACTTTTTTTTGATTCTAAATCTCTCCCCAATTTACAGAAACGGGGTACAGCAATATATTAGTGATAGGGTCCGATAAGATATTATACTATTTAGAATGTGGCTTATAAGTAAAGGAGTTGGCATAACAAGCCATTATAGATTTCAAATGAACGCTTCGTTTCTTAACTTTAATAGGTAAATTAATTCGGATAAACACACATACAGGGACATTGCAAACCCCCAGAATGGTCTAGTCACGACACTGATTAAAACATATATTTTTTAAAATTTTATAAAATTCGTCCATTTTTAAAAATGTAATAAATCAAAAACGGCGGTGCCAAGTTCAATTAATACAGGTGAAATTACCAGCTCATCTGGTAAAGCATTTTGTCAAAATTTGTTGAATTCATCTTGATATTAAACAATTAACTTGATTGTACCTTTTTTGATAATAAATAATTCAAGTTTATGTAAATTTGTTACTTTTGCACAATTTATAATGTATTGCACAAATATACTTATATATATTTTGTAATTAAGTTTTATTAAATTTTACATATCACAATAACTCTTCTAATCCTGATATACGAATTGGCCTTGACAGAAAACGTTCCCTAAAAAGTTGCTTTGTTGTATCAATTCGCCGTTGCATATACCCGTGAATATGTCATTAAAAGGTGGTGCCTAGAGTTAAAAGCTTTTAAATTCATTACAGCCGAATATAGCGTACTGAATTTGTTTATTTCTTTAGTAACATTAAAATAAAATAAAATATCAACAATAAATATCTCTTTCATTTTTTACATTAAAGGAGATCGAAAAAAAAACCAGCTAAAAAATGAATAAAAATGTAGAAGAATTAGAAAGACATCTAACAAGCGTGACAAATTCAATTTGACATAAGATAACATCAACAAAACTTTATAACTAAAAACATACTGACACACAAAACTGACAAAAATCTCAGCTTATAACAAAATACATAATTTAATTTTAAGCAAAATTTAATATGAAAAAGTGAATTATAAAAAACGAATGTAACTGCTTTGTATTAAAATATAGACATTTAAAGCTCTAAGTGTTAGATACCAAAAGCGAAAACCAACAACCTGATCAATTCATGATAAACGTTTTTTCTTTTATTTGCTTTAAGACGTGCTAACGTTTTTGTACGATCTCCTTTTGGGAATGTTTTTTTAAATTTTTTTTAATCTATTTTTGTGTCTTTAAAGAAATTCTTTAAACTAAAGAGTTTTCCAATAACGGTGGTCCGAAGTAGAAACAAAATCAAAAAGGCTGTGTGTTATGCATCAAAGGCCATAGCATTAATCCGAAGGTCTCACATTCATCCGAATCCGAAGGCAGCATTCATAGATATGTTTTGAGGGAGACTTCATATTATTTCTTTTTTAATAAACTATTTTAATCTTAAGACTAGACACGAATTGATAATTGCTTTAGTGAGATTTCTCAAAATGGGACAGTAAAGTTACATTATGATACCCTTGAATACGATACACGAAACACCACCCTATCTCCACATTCATGAGTTTTCACAGTATGCATGAAAACAGACAGAGCTTTAAAGAACAGTAGTAGTAGTAGTAGTAGTTATAGAAAGTAGTTTTTCCATTCAACTTGAAGTGTATAAGGGTCAAAAATGTTACGTTACTCTAAACGTGCTCATATTTTTCGATCCGATAGTCATTTTCTTAAGCCCCCATAACATAAGCGTCACGAGAAATGCATATAAACATTTTTTTGTACTTTTGACTCACACAATTGTCATTGGTTTCTAAATGCCTTGATAACCACAGGAGCTTGTCTCAACGTCGTGTTAGTTGTTCTGGTTACAAACTAAATAATTTGAGAGCCTTAAACACCGCCAGGCTATAAATAAACATAAATGTTAATTTATTTAGGGTAGAATTTAGTTTCCCAAGTTTACAGCAGCGTTTATCGTATAAATCTCAGCCTAAAAAATGTTACAAACAGTCAGGCAGTCTAGGTTATACCCCATGTTAAGGTCCAGCACCCGTTTTTGTATTTATTTTCGATGTTTCAGTAAAAACTGCGTCTGCATTCTTATTAACGATAGAGTCAACTACTCAGGCATTATCTGTAATATTCATAACTCGTCTAAATAAGATTAACTTGCAAACAGCTTGTTTTCCTATCCGCCGCATAAGCAACATCAACAAGTTTCCGTTCAGCACTTCAAGATAATTTACTTTTTTTTGCACGAATCATTTTAGACAATGGTGTAATCATTCATGAGCTGTTAGATTTAGTAATAATTCTTTTATAAATATGGAGTATGACCTTTTACAAAAAAACTATATTAAACATATACGGCCGTATGTTAAAAAACTTAGGGCAGCTTTACAAACCGTTGTTAAGCAAAATTCCCTAATGTTATATGCGAAAACGTTTATTAGCTTAACATACCTTTATTAAACCTTTATTAACTTTAAATATTTTAAAGTAGGAATATACCTTCTTTAAACCTACTATAAAGTGAGATTTTTATTTTTTCTTTCTGTTTATTGTCATTTTTTTATCAAGTGAAATTTTGTAAAAAAAATTTATACAAACAAAAAAAAATAGTGTTAGTTGTAAAACTGAAAATGGACACATATAATTTGATTAGAAGAATTGGTAAAAATAATTTTAATTTAGTAAAAAAGATAAAATTAATTGTTTTGTTTTATTTGGAATATGTATCTAATTCAAATATCAAATTATTATCGTCCACGAATTTGTAAGCCGAGGATTGATGCTTTTTCCATTCCGGATGACCAATTTAAAAAAAAATATCAAAATTTCACAAATTTGTTTATAAGTTTCACAAAATACTCAAAAAATTATTAAATGTAAACAAAACTTCTTAGTGATGTACATACAATCGAAACAAATAAAAAAAACTCGTTATTCAAATACCTATTTTATCCCTAACAAAAAAGCGTTGTTAATTTTTCTTAGTTATTGATTTTTTAATAAATATAGAACAAATTATATATACCCATTAAAAAATTAATAAGTTGTTCAATGCTAATACAAAAAAAGGAATTTACTGTATGATAAACCAAATAAAATCTGGTTATGAACGACTACCCAAATGAATTTATATTCGTTCTTGTGTATCGCTAACTATTAAATGACAAAAGAAAATAATGGTATTGCCAGTATCAAAACTAAAATTTCCTTCAAACATACGTGAGTTAGAGTGATGTTTTCTCATACGTTTTTTTAACAAAGGTTTATTAGGGTTAAAATATTTATTAACTAATATTTAGTTTAAGGCTACATTAGGGATTTTTTTAACATACGGCCGATAGAGTTTACTCCTCTGGCCACTAGCTATCAGTTTAGTTATCTACATCACTAAACAAATTGTTCTTGTCAATTGAGTAAAACATTAAATAATCAGCTGTTTAAATAGTTAAAATGATGTATGCGAATACTTCGAATGCATATCCAGTTTTAAAACATACACATTTAATAACAACTCTTTACTTTGCTGCTGAAGAACTAAAAGAGATTTAAAGATACCCCAAATGTATAGAGAGTTGGATAGACCATACAATCCAGGGGGCAAATTGCGGCATCTAAAATTGATCGAATTTTTAGAATTTTATTAAAATCTCTATACGAAAAGCTCAATGAACTCGATCTTTCGAGTACAATTTTGAACGTGATCGAATGCAGTAATTCTCCCGCAACCATACATTACATCAATGTAATCCTAAAGCTGGACCACTATAATTATCTCTATCGTAAAAACGCGAACCCGCTTGTTTGAAAGATACATGATGCATTCCGTAACTAGTCCATCTAAAATATAAACATGTAGTCCAACATTATCTGCAGGGTTTTCACATCCATTAAGGTTTTACCACTGAAAGAAATGGAGTTGTATGTAACAGTACGTAAATCATAATGACAATCGTGTGTTTTTCTACTTAAAGGTCACTCTAGTTTAATTAGCACACTTTAACTTCATCAGATCAGAGGAATAAATATTTTAGAAGCAAAAAAAATAACAAGATGCCAATATACTCTTGTCACTCATAGCGTTGGTGTATCTATAAACTTTTTTGGGGGTGGAAAAATCTTTATTTTATATCCATATTAGATGTAAATAGTAAATTTTTCTAAGTTATGGGGAGGGGCGTGTCAAAACCCATTCTGGGGTATTTCACCCACAAAAATAGTCTAGTCATGCCCATGACTTATCCTTAAGTGTTTAAAATTGCAAGCGATATTCAATACACATAAAATGAATTCAAATCTCGTTTTGTATTATTTTTAAATTTTATTTATTATTTTTTGCTTAACATGTCGTTATAAATCAAACAACAACAGCAACAATGTAACATGTCGTTATTCCGCAAATCAAAATTGTACTCAATACATCATCAAATACAAGCGCAGACGTACTTAATAAATTTAAAACCAAATATGTTTGTTATACAATGAAAAAAAAATAACAAGTACCAGTGTCACTTTCGTTTAATATTTCTTTATATAAACAAGTAAGAGCACTATATTCGGCTGTGCCGAATCTTTTATACCCACCACCAATTCTGTGTACATTTAAAACTCAATATTTATTATTTTGTTAATCGCTATGGAATAATCTCTTTATAATAAAATATGTATCACTTTCTTTGTAGAGGGTGGTTAAATTTTAAGGGCCCATGTGGAAGGTGAACTACACCTAGTCTTTAAATTTGTTTTCTGCATTTCATTTGACATTTCTGAATCTAAAACTAACTCAATTTGATCCGCGGAAAGATACGCAAATGAGCAATGCTTTGAAGTTATTCAGGTTTTTTATAAAAATGGGCGTTCAAATCAAAATGCATTTTGTTCACTTCGTAATTCTTTTGATCAACATAATCGTTCAAATTCGTCTACCCTCGGGAGAATTGTAAAAAATATTTAAATTTCTGCAAAACAGGTCTGTATAAAATGTCAGAAAATCTGTGAATGCCTTCTTAGTTCGTTGAATGGGAACCACAGCTGGTTTTTGAGATAGTGTGACAAAAGAGCGGTCAACCTCGACTCATCATCATGCCCAACAATTGAGCATCAACATTGTCATTGAAAATTTGGACCATCAGATAGAGGAGTGGCGCCAAGGATGGGGGGGGGCCATTTGGCCGATATTTTGTTAAATACATAATTGAACCATTCAAATATTATCAATATAAAAAGAAATAATAATAATATCCTAAATAAATTGTGTTTTATTTTAATTCAACATCGGTCCTTAAAATTTAACCACCCTTTATAACTTCGATAAGCTACTAAAATGCTTTTGTAGTCTTTCAATGAAAGTGGGCGTTAAAGTAGGCGTGTCAATATAGTTTCTGCTAATAAATACAACTTAGATATTTCAATATTGTCCTTTATTTTCCCAAAAACTTTGACAATAGAGAAATTACATGAATTTAAGATAAACCGTTATATGGGAGGTTGGCGTAAAAGTGGGCGTGGCACCTAAATTTTTTGGCACAAAAATGACACTGCCTAGGGGGATATACGTGGCAAATTTTATCATCATGCCACTTTGGCGGTTTTATGAGCTTTTAAATTTCATTAACGGTAGATAACGTGAGAAGTGGGCGTTATAGTAGGCGTGTCAAAGTTGTTTTTGCGAATGAGTACAACTTGGGTGTTTCAATATAGTCCTTTATTATTCCAAAATCTTTATTAATAGAGAAATTATATGAATTTTAGGTAAAACGTTGTATGGGAGGTGGGCGTAAAAGTGGGCGTGGCACCTAAATTTTCTGGCACAGTAATGACATTGCCTAGGGGGATATACGTAGCAAATTTTATCATTATACCTCTAATTTTGGCGGTTTTATGAGCTTTTAAATTTCATTAACGGTAGATAACGTGAAAAGTGGGCGTTATAGTAGGCCTGTCAAAGTTGTTTTTGAAAATGAAAACAACTTAGATATTTCAATATAGTCCATTATTATTCCAAAATCTATATTAATAGAGAAATTATATGTATTTTGGTTAAAACGTTATATGGGAGGTGGGCGTAAAAGTGGGTGTGGCACATTGATTTTCAGTTACAAAAAAGCCTTTCACCAAAAAGCAAAGTGTGCAAAATTTCAGAGTCGTACATCCAATTTTGTTGCTTTTATGACGTTTTTGTTTTTAAATTTACCGAAAAATACACTGTGCGGTATAAATTTTCGTACATTTTGATCGGTAACTCCTCTCCTAATGCATAGATTTAGATAAGTTTCGAAAAAAAATATTGTTTTTACTTAGGAAATATATATTCGAAGTTTTATGAGTCTACGTTAATGCGTTTGGACACAATTCCATTTTATTCGATGTTCGGAGGACACGGTTTTTTCAACCTACTCTTGCTTTTCGAGCTATAACTCTCTTCCTAATATTCCGATATAGCCCATTTTCAATAATGAACTAACCTTGTCTATAAGAAGGATTCTGGCAAAATTTGAGCCCCCTAGCTTTTTCGGTGCGACCTCTATCGTGCTTTCAACAGACGGACAGACGGACGGACATAGCTAGATCGTCATCAAATCAAACCCTGATTCAGAATATATATACTTTATGGGGTCTAAAATGGATATTTCGATGTGTTACAAACGGAATGACAAAATGAATATACCCCCACCATTTTTTTGGTGGCGGGTATAAAAACGAAACAAAAGCAACAAAACAAACATCATGTTTAAAATCAGAGAGTGAGAGACTTTCATAAATAAATTTGGTCATATTCAGTTGCTTGATACAAGTTCAATAGATAAAAATTTGAGTTAAACAAATGAAATATAATTTTAATGTTGTCTATTACTGTTTTAAAGAAAATTTAATTTAATTTCTGTTTATTTTTATTTTATTGGGAGAAATTGAATTTTTTGTTTCTTTCGAAATTCATTATGCATTTGACCACTTCACACAGTTTGTCTTAATTAATTTTCAATTTAAAGTTTGAAATCAAAGTCAAAACTTGTTATTTTATTTTTGTTTATTTGTTTTGTTGCTGTCAGTTTTTATTTTCTTTGTGCATAAAAAATATTACTTTAAAATATTCATTTAACATAAACTTTTTATTTAATCAATTAGTTGAATGTTTTGTTATTTTAAATTTGTTTCGTTTTTTTTGCAGTCATTATTAGTCATGATACACTTAATTAGTCTTTGTGGTAAAATAACAAAAAAAAATATATGAATCTAGCTTTAGTTAATACAACCTCTTCGTTTAATACTACTACTTCTTAAAACTAGCCTTTCAATGAATAGGGGAGTGCATGTTGAACTCAATTTCTTGGACGTAGTCGACATCCCCACGACACTTGTGTAGTATCAAATTATTTAAGAGCAAATCAGAATTAATAATTAGCACAATCGCTCTATAACATTCTGAGATATGAGCAAATAATCACGACACCTCTGTTTTTTCCCTTTTTTTTGACACTAAAATTAAAATTTTTTAGTTTTCACCCAGAGACCAGTATGAATCCTAGCCCTAGGATAATTTATAAACATTTTTGTGACTATTTAAAGAGATGATATGCATGTAGAGATATTCTTGAAAATTTGTGGACAGTTCAGTTACTAATCGGCAAAGTTGTAGGCAAATATTATTTGGAAAAATAAATATTTTTTTTTAATATATCAAACTTTTCAAGCCTCTTAATATTTAAAAATTATTTCTGGATACTAAATGAAAAGCGTAATAAATTATATTAAAAAAGTAAGAGTGCTATATTCGGACGTGCCGAATCTGATAATACCCTTCACAATTATGTTCAAAGGTATAATTCCGCATCGTAGCTTAACCTATATTTCATGTTATACACCATTTTTATACCCTGCACCTGTGCTGCACAAGGGTATATATAGGTTTGTCATTCCGTTTGTAATTTCTACAATTTCCATTTCCGGCCCCATAAAGTATATATTTTCTGAATATGAAATATGCTTATGAATAGAGGAGTCGATTAAGCCCTGACCGTCTGTCCGTCTGCCCGCCTGTCCGTGTGTTAGTTGAAATCAACTTTTAGAAGCAAGTGTATGTTCCTCATATCTCAGTATGGTATCAGACTTTTGGAGATATTCGGGAATGAATCGCTATTGAAATTTAGTACAATCGCCCCATAACTTTCTGAAATATGAGCAAAAACCACGACCGCCTCGTTTTTTTCACAATTACAACAATAACATTCATAAATACTGGTTAGAGTAAACGTGGCATCGAATCCCAGCTTAGCCAACAAATTTTTTTATTTTATATATTGTTTATATTTTTTTTTTAAATTTTTTTTTTAATTTTTAAAAATTTTTAAAATTATTTTTAATTTTTTTTATTTATTTTTTTTATTGTTTTTTTTTTTTTTTTTGTTTTAAATTTTTTTTTTATTTTTTTTTTTTTTTTGTAATTTTTTTTAGAAACATACATATGTATGTACGTCGTAAACTCAATTTATAATTTTACAATGGTATGCTTTTTTTTTGTACGTTTTTTACATGTATGTACGTATTTTATATGAGATGATTGAATGATTGTTGTTGCATGACTACACGTTGTGAAGGGTATGTAAGATTCGGCACGGCCAAATATAGCACTGTTACCTGTTTTCAACTTAATTGATACGTTTCTATATGCCGTATCCCACTTTTTCACATGTAACCTGAAATAAAATACTAAATCAAATCTAAATAATGTTTTTAAATTATTTGTTTACCTCTTGAGGGATGCTGGTTTCCAGGTTGTTGGTGTTGAGTGTCACTGCACTGATTCTGTCTGGCTTTTTCACTTATTTATGTCTTCCTTTTAATAAAACACTTTTTTTTTTGTGGCGTTAATCAACACTTTTTCGTTATATTAATTTTTATTGTTTCCTTATTTTTCTTTTATTTTTATTTTAAAGTTTAATTCTAATTTTTACATTAATTTTCCTTTTTATACAAAACAAGTTGGCGACTGTTCACTTTATTTAATTCAATTGAACTTTTACCGGCGTGCGTATAGCGCCGACTCACCGCACTATGTAAGGGTGCATTTACACAGTGTATTTACATGGTACGTTTTACATAGTGCGGTTTATACAACGATGCAAGGCAGGACAGGCGCGAACATACCGCCTCCCTTGCAACAATAGTGCAAAATAAGATTGAACTTAACTATTTATTACATATTACAATTTAGAATGCATATAAATTCGAACCAAATAATAATTTATACAAAGTGAGCTACAAAAGGTAATTACATTTTAAATGGTTTGTATACTGAGACAGTGATTAAATTCATTTATTACCTTTTATATGTGGGTAAAATAATATTCATTAATATAAAAAAAAGAAAATGAGATCAATTCAAGGATAATGTTATCTAATTATAAACTACTTAACAAGGGTAACAAAGGATTTAGGTGAAATTCAAGAGCTACAAATATAAATAAAATATATGAATTTTATTGCTTCTTTTTTGCTTCACCGAAGTAAGCCTTCCCAAAAATGGTGTCTTGTACATATATGTCACCAGGTCGTCCTTTAGTGGGTCCTTTCAAAATTTTGCTTGTCACGTCTGCTCCCAAAATGATATAATATCTTCGTCTACGGTACCAATAACGATTAGCGGATAAGCTGCATCTCATATATTCCTCCTTTGGGTCGAGATCTACGTTTGGGCTATGGCCATAGTCTTTTTTTTCCACCACACACTCTAGTTTTATTTGGCGATGCCCGTCTTCGTGCCCATGAAGTACCGTTATAATGGTTCGTCCACGGTTAATCACGCAATGCATTTCTTCGGCTTCTGAGAACATTATTGACGATCTCGACGCAGTGGGGTCAATAACGGCACGAGTCAAACTTGCTTGTCGGCCAAGTCGGGTAATGACACGAACATGGGCTGTCATTTGAACCCACACGCGATTTTCAGGAATCGGATGCAACCAAGAGTTGTGATCTTGCATGCAACGCCGGCACCTATCGATGCTCTTGCAGTCAGCTCTGTTATGTGATTGAGCTAAGCAGTTGTAGCACAACGAGTTTTGGGCCACGGTTCGCAGTTTTCGCTCTACGTCCATAACAACAAATCGAGAGCATTGACGGATTGCGTGCATACGATTACACAATGGGCAACAAAAATTGGGGTTGAAAAAACCATCACACATATTGAACTAAAATTGGATAAAGGTAAAGAGAGACGTGTTAGTTAAGGTAGAAAGTTTGAGGGAGTGAAAACAAAAGGCATTTAATTTGCATAATTCGGCAATAGCACTAATTTGTGGATAGGTCTCTTGATTACACCATTTTGTGTTTTTAGATCTACAACCCGAATCCTACCATCGGTACCAGGATAAGTTTTTATTATACGCCCTAAGCGCCACTCAGTAGAGGCGCATGGTTCATTTCTTAGGACAACTAAGTCGTTTTCTTTAATGCTTAGTTGAGGAGTTTTCCATTTACTGCGTTTATGTAGTTCTTTCAAATACTCCTCTTTCCAACGACGACAAAGTTCTTGTTGTAGCGCCCTAACTTTACGCCAACGGTTAATAGTGGTAATATGCGAACTAAGTTCTTCAGGTTCAGCAGGAGCTAGCAATGCGGAACCTATTAAAAAATGACCTGGAGTAAGAGCAGACAAATCGGTTGCATTATCCGACATAGAACTAAGAGGACGTGAATTAAGACAAGCTTCGATTTGTGCCAAAAGTGTGGAAAACTCTTCGAACGTATATTTCGATTGCCCCGCAATTTTCTTGAAATGCATTTTCACACTCTTTACTCCCGCCTCCCATAAGCCTCCCATACGTGGAGCTGCAGCGGGTATAAAATGCCATTGTAAATGTTGATGTTCATACTTATAAACGGCTCTGTCACTTAGCTCTTTGATATGCTTCTGGAAATTAACCGCTAGTTCCTTTGCAGCGCCAACGAAATTTCTGCCATTATCGGAAAAAATGCGATTAGGACAACCACGGCGTGAAATAAATCGAGCCAAAGCGGCAAGAAATGCGGGAGTAGATAAATCACTGACTGGTTCAAGGTGTATCGCCTTGGTAGAGAAACAAACAAAGAGGCACACGTAGCCTTTTGTTATGCGACAATATCGACCAGTAAAGCTCTTGATGTCAAATGGGCCAGCAAAATCGACACCTGTGTTTGAAAAGGGACGACTCAACGTAGTTCTTTCTTGCGGTAACGCTGCCATAATCTGAGTTTGAAGTTTTTTACGATGCAAAACACAGATTTTACAATTGTGAGCAACTGTTTTGATCAGATTTTTAACCTTTATTATCCAACACTCCTGACGGACAACATTCAAGACTAAACGAGTACCACCATGATGAACTAATTTATGAACAAATTCTACATAAAGACGTGATAACCTACTGCCATACGCTAGTATTATAGGGTGTCTTTCATTGTAGGACAGACAAGTGGTTGAACCAAGGCGACCGTTAGCTCGAATGATTTTATTTTTATCCAGAAACGGAGAAAGGGTTAATAAAGGGCTACGAGAATCAAGTTTTTTCTTCGACAACAAACAGTTGAAATCTTTTAGAAAGTGTTTTTGTTGAGATAAGAAAAACAACCGGTTACGCACAAAGGCTAATTCAGTCGCTGTAATTCTCGTTGTATCATACTTAACATCCTTATAAAGGTTTTTACGGGTGAGGTGATAGAATCGAAACAAGTAAGAAATCACATGAAGAGCTCTGGGTAAACTCGAAAACCGGTCAAGTACATCTTCTATTTCAGACGATCGAGCAACATTAACTTGGACTCTTTTTGAATCTTCTGAAGTTTGAAATTATAACGGAGTTTGGGGCCACAAAGATTTATCTAACCTGAGCCAATCAGGTCCTTGCCACCAAAGTTTGTTTTCTCGTAGTTCAGAAGGAGTCAGCCCCAGGGTTGCTAGATCGGCAGGGTTGTAATTCGTAGGTACATGAAACCAATTTTTGTTACCAACTTTTTCTAAAATAGTAGCGACTCTATTTGCCACAAACGTTTTCCAATTACAAGGTGGTTTTCGAAGCCAAGCTAACACAATTGTAGAATCGGACCACAAATATAAAATATACGAATTTAAATTTAAATTAGGAACTACACTATTAAACAAATTTGCCAAAAGCACTGCTCCACATAATTCCAAGCGTGGCAATGATGGTTTTTTCACTGGAGCCACTTTCGTTTTACAAGTGAGCAAATTGGTGTAAACTTTATCACCAAAACTAATTCTAACATATATTGTGGCTGCATAAGCTAACTCAGATGCGTCGCAAAAACCATGAAACTCAATGTGACAGTCTGGGGTATATTCAATCCATCGGGGAAGTTTTATTGAGTCGATATCATTATATTTTGTAATAAAAGATTGCCATTTAGTAAGAGCCAGTGGTTTTATCGGGTCATCCCAATCTATTTTATCGAGCCACATTTGCTGCATTAAAATTTTGGCTTTGATAACTACTGGGCCTAACCAGCCCGCTGGATCAAAAAGGCGAGCAATAATTGAAAGAACTTCCCGTTTTGTGTACGATTGCTTGAGTTTAATTTTCTCAGTTGAAAAATAAAAAACGTCTTCTGCTGCATTCCAGCGTACGCCAAGCGTTTTAGTTGTGCTCTTATCATCGAGCGACAAAAAATTCGAATTTAGTAAATGCTCTTGGGGCAAATTTTTTAAAATTTGCTTTGAGTTTGACGTCCATTTTCTTAACTCAAACCCTGCAGTCTGTAATATACCAATTAATTGGTCTCGTGCCACCAAAGCATCAGAAATACAATGAGCCCCTACAAGAGCGTCATCAACATACATACACTCTCGCAATATTCGAGCGCCGAGTGGAAAACGTAGTTCTTCGTCATCAGCCAATTGAAGTATCGTTCTTAGGGCCAAATAAGGAGCACAATTAACACCAAAAGTGACCGTTTTCAGTTGAAAATCTTCAATCTTACTATCTACTGAACTACGAAACACAACTTTTTGAAAAGGTCTGTGTTCAGGATTTACTAAAATTTGGCGATACATTTTCGCAATATCCGCATTAAATACAAACTGATAAAATCGCCATTTCAAAATCAAAGATACCAAATCAGCTTGCAAAATGGGGCCTACGTACAACATGTCGTTGAGACTCTTACCACTAGAAGTCGCACTAGAGGCATTAAAAACTATTCTCAATTTTGTTGTTGTACTTTCGGGCTTAAAAACTCCGTGATGAGGTAAATAATAACTCGGACCACTTTCAGAACCTCTGAGTTTCTCCATATGTCCTAAAGTTAAATATTCTTTAAGGACCTCATCGTATTGAGCCTTAAATTCTGGTTTACGCAATAATGATTTCTGATTTCTTAAATATTGACTAAGAGCAATATGTCTATTTGGACCAAGTGAAGCAATATTATTCTTAAAGGGCAGACTAACAATATACCTCCCTTTAGAATTTCTTGTGGTAGTAGAACGATAGATCTCACATTTCTTATCCTCTTCTGATAGAACCTTTTTACGAGAAACTTCTTCTAACTCCCAAAACTTTGTCAAATGGTCATCTATGGAGACTCTTGTCATATGAGACATTCTTACTGATCGTGTGGAACCATTACTGGGTGTTGGGCCAGTTACAATCCAACCAAAAATTGTTTCTTGAGCCACTAAGGATTCAAAAATACCATGTTAGACTCCATCACGAAGAATGAAGGGATACAAATCACCTCCTAATAATAAATCTACTTCACTGCTTTCGTAAAACTTTGGATCAGCATAATTCAATTTTGGTAGTTTATTGCTAGTTAATGGGTTAAACGAATGTGTTGGGACACTACCAGTTACACGAGGCACGACTAAAGCTTGAACATTAAGAGACACATCCTGATTGAAAAGTGATACAATAACAAACGTTGCCAACTTAGAAGATCTGCTTATTATATCTCCTCCTAGACCCGTAACTTCAGCTGATACTGGACTAGTGGGCAACCTCAGAAGTTTTTGTATTCTTTCGGAAATAAAACTCTCATCAGAACATGGATCAATTAGAGCCCGCACCTTGTAATAAGAACCAAAACTAACAATATGAACCCAAGCTGTCGCCAACATAACCTTCTTTGAAACAGACGTGTGGTGAGATTGAATAACTCCTGATGGACCAGGAGCATTAGTGGACTGTATGGTTTGAACTGAATTACTTTGCCTTTCGCCATGAGAAAACTTATTGAATTGTGTTTGACTTGCATTATTTGCCCTTACAAAATCTCTATGCATCAATGTATGATGTTTTTTCTTGCACTTGGAGCAACCATTTGCACTATTACAGTCACCATACATATGGCCAATAGAGAGACAATTGAAACAAAACCGGAATCTTTTCAAAGTTGAAACACGAGTTTTGTAGTTCATACTTAAAAATTTTTCGCAAAAACTAATTTTGTGGTTTTCCTTACATAATACACATTTCTGTGCATCAACTTTAGTATGATGGGCTTTAAATTGCTTAACTTTTGACATTTGATTGTTGTTATTTGAAAAATATTGGGAACCACTTACAGATGCACTATTCGTTGCAATAATGTCTGAGACACTTTCAAGCGCATGATATCTATCAGTGAGAAAACTATTTAATTCCTCCCATCTGGGGACCTCCGTTTTATTTTTCACTGATTGTTCCCAAAGATTCAATGTGCATTCTGAGAGACGTGACGAGCATTGAAATACAAAAATAGGATCCCATGAACTAATATCAACTTTGTATAACTTTAAAATAGACATACAATTATTTATCTCTCTTTGCAGTCTTTTTATTTCAGAAGCTGTTTCTTGTAAACAAGGGGCTAAATTGAAAAGAGACTTGAGCTGAGTATTGATTAGAACTCTTTTATTTTCATATTGGGACCTCAAATTGTTCCACGCAATGTCGAAATTTTCTCCCGTCAAGGCCACATTTCTATTGATGTCGCGGGCTTCACCATTAGTTTTTTGAAATAAATAAAATAATTTTTCTACAGGGCTAAGTCTGCTGTTATTAATGTAAATCGCCGTGAACATATCTCTAAATGTAGGCCACGACACGTAATCGCCATGAAAAACACCAGTATCACACGGAGGGACAGATAAAGAACTACAAAGGTTGGGAACTACTGTATTAACATTTTCTTGAATATTTCCTTTTAATTTTTGTTCGGCTTTAGAAATTATGTTAATACATCGTATATATGTTCTACGAACCTGTGGATGTTTCGTTTGAACCACTACCATTTCCTTTTTCTTCTCTACCGTGTCATCAGAACATTCATTAAAAATTTTCTTATATTTCTCCCAAATTTTACCAAGTTCCTCTTTCTCGAAATCAAAGGCCTCTATAGTGTAGCCTGAGAGGTCTTGATCTTTAAGATTAGCCTCAAAACTAATAACTTCATCTGCCGCACGGATATATTTATCAAATGTTGACATTTTTTATTTTATTTAATACCAATTAGAGAGAACCACGACAGAAAAGTTTGGGAAACACTTATCGTAAAAATGAAAGGCAAGAACAACAAAGTAAACCGAAAAAAAAGCGCCAACAAAAAATTCTAAAAATTCCAATGTATTTCCAGATCAAATTCTTTTGAACAACAACAAATTTAAAAGGCGACAAAATATGTGCAAATTTTGTGAAACAACAAAAACGCAGGAATAGTGGTTTTTACAGTAAAATGTACCGTTGCTCTTTATAATTAATAAATTCCAACCGAGACACAAATTTTATGCCGCACTGAGACACTTTTTGTAATTTCAAAAATATATTCACTGTACGCACCTTTTTATTTCAAATTGCCGGGAGAAGGACCAAAATGTTTACCTCTTGAGGGATGCTGGTTTCCAGGTTGTTGGTGTTGAGTGTCACTGCACTGATTCTGTCTGGCTTTTTCACTTATTTATGTCTTCCTTTTAATAAAACACTTTTTTTTTTGTGGCGTTAATCAACACTTTTTCGTTATATTAATTTTTATTGTTTCCTTATTTTTCTTTTATTTTTATTTTAAAGTTTAATTCTAATTTTTACATTAATTTTCCTTTTTATACAAAACAAGTTGGCGACTGTTCACTTTATTAAATTCAATTGAACTACTAAGTTAAGTAGAACTTTTACCGGCGTGCGTATAGCGCCGACTCACCGCACTATGTAAGGGTGCATTTACACAGTGTATTTACATGGTACGTTTTACATAGTGCGGTTTATACAACGATGCAAGGCAGGACAGGCGCGAACATTATTTATATTTTCAGAACACCATTTGAAACTTTTTGACATTTTAATTGACATAGAAAAAGTAAGTAAATTGTGCAATTTTTATTTTACCTATATTGCATACCATGGTACAAGAAAACCAGGTAGACTTATTTATACAACTAAATTATCATCTTTCAGGTTATCAAGTTGTCAATGTTTGTGCTTATTGTTTATTTATATTTGGGCAAACGCCTTAAAAGTGCTATTGTTTCTCGGCCCATTCTGCTGAAACAAGATATTAGGCCCGTTTTCAAGAGCAGGACGTAAAAAATATTATAAACTGATGCTGCATTCTATTTGCGTTTACACCACTTCCATTTTTATATTTGATGAAGTGAGGCCGAATGATATATTCAGATGTAAAGCCACACCTATTTAATGAGACGCAGTAGCCGTTAAAGAATGGCTCTTGGATTTTTTGAATTCCAGAAACTGCAGTTCTGCTTAACAACAAAGCCATTCAAATGAAAATAAGCTTCATAAACAGATTTTCAATACAATTGATTTCATTTCTGGCTAACTGTTGAAATTTAACTGCAAAGTTTATAAATTGCCGATTATATATGGGTTTTAATTCTTGCACTAAATACACTTTATATGAAAATAACCGTAAATGCACCGTAGTGACTTACGATCCTATTCCAGCTGATTACCACGCCTTCTCTCAGAAAGCTTCTGATGTTTCGTTAACACTTTGCTCTACACGTTCAATATTGTCGTCCGAACAAATTAATTGTGATCTACCGGTTTGAGGCAAATACCTTATGGTGCCCTTTTGGCGATGACAATGAACTTAGAAATGACTCAAGGCTTTAGGAGACCAAACTCTGACCTTAAAATCTCGAAGATTTTTTATTTTCGTTAAAATATTTGCTCAGTGATTTAAATAATAAAATTCTATTATTCTTTTTTTTTTTTTTGTTCAGTTGTGCATCTTTCTCCATTTTATTATTATCCAGGTGTTACTTAAATAATCTGAAAAATATAAATAAAAAAAAAAGTTATTAAACTTTCAAACACCTCGATGACATTTGTTCATCCTGTATATACATTATATAATAATAATAATAATAATAATAATAATAATAATAATAATAATAATAATAATAGTGTATGTACATATTGGTTACTACATTCCATGCAAGAAATGGTTTAATGAAATGAATGGTTTAAGGAAAAAATTTATTACCGTAAAAAATTACATACAGATTTTTACTGCTTGATCGGCAAACTCAGTTTTATCACCTTTGAAACAATTTTGTATTAAAATGTTTACTCTTATAAATGTATTACCATAAACACCAACCAATACCATATCAAAATGATACCGTAAACTTTTAACAGAAGAAAAAGCATAATAATTTTTTACATTTTTTTAATGTTTTTGTAACGTATTTGTTTACAGTCGTAAAATTTTAATGTCAAATAGTTTTATGTTGGGAGTATGATCTTTTCAAAATAGTCTTTTTTTATTATTATTTTTTTTTTTTCATTTAAGATGATTCAATTTTGTTAATATTTCCTTTTATTTTTTGTTAAAATCTTTCGTAGAGCATACAATACAATTCGTTTTGATTTTAATTTATTTATTGCAATACCTCTATACGGCCATTAACACTACCACCTTAATAAAACTAAATGTTTGTAAAAAAAAGAAAAATTTTAATGTGTGTTTAGCAGTTCGCATTTCATCAGTTATTGATTAACTTTAACGTTTTGCTTTTTTTTTCCATGTGATAAAAGAAAAAAAATAAAAGTTTCTTTAATTTAACACAACAAGTATTACAATTAATACAAAAAAAATAATATAAATTGTTTCTTAGTGAAATGAAAACATTTTCCGGTACAATTTAAAATACAAAGTAGAGTCAAATAATATGAAAATGTGTTTTTCATAAAAATAAATGCCAATTAAAAAAATAAAGCAAATTAAATATCGTTAGTAGTAAAAATAATCATATAAGTACACGCATAGATACAAAACTCTTTACTAAACATAAAACTAAGAAAATAATTTGATTGTAGCTAGTATATTGGTAAAACGTATTTGTTAGTATTTAATAGTCAATAATAATAATATCTTTGTAATTGGCAGCTTTAAATTTAGAACAATGGCCGATAATGGTTTTAAGGCCTGCTCTGGAAATTATGGTGCTTAAATTAAACAATAAGCGCTGAATAGAAAGAATATAAAATGTAATGGGTATTCGTTTAAAATAGTATTTTTGCTGCCCTTAAATTGTTTGCATTTAGTAGCTACCCACCAAAAAAAGTTTGCAATCATACAAAATGAATAACATTATTCATCTGGACGTCATGAATCAGCATTAGTGCAGGAGAATGTATTCTTCATGCATTCCCTAAATGCAAAATATTGGACGATTCATGGTAAGGTTTTTTTACAGAGCACTCATGACTACTTTGTCATTTTTGTTCAGTATCTTTTGGCAAGTAATCTTGGAGAGACTCACACCATAACAGAGTTTCCAAATTGTTTTACTCTATTACGAAAAACAGCGTTCTGTGAGAAAATGTTTTTTGGTATTTTATCGTGAACTCTCGTACACTGATGAAACACATTTCTGGCTTAATGGCTACACAAAATTTTCGTTTTTTGAGTTTATGAGCAGTCACAAAAGTACGAAGAGCTACCTTTATATCTTTTAGAAAAACACAGTATTGTTTGGTTATTTATCAACTTTTTTTTTCTCTAGGAAACCGACAGGCTTAATTGGAGCTTGAATTGGAAGGACTTGACTAGAAAAAATAGAATACACTATAATATATATTTAAAATCTATGATTACTGCCACCATAAAATGGCGAACAATTATATTGTATATGGGTCAAATATAGCAATTAAAAGTTTACCCACTTCAATCCCCTCAATTTTAATTACAAATAAAAGGGCTTGCCTAATCTTCTTCTATATATCTTCTATATATATAAAACAGGATGTATGTATGTAACATATAAACTCGATTTTGATTAAATTTTTAGAGAATCTTCGGAATATTTAGGCGGGTGACACTGTGAAGTCTGATTTTTGATCTTCAGTCTGTGGGCGGAGGGGCGTGGCAAAATCAAAATTTCATATTGCACCACCAATAACATATACATATATTTATTTTGTTTTTTTTTATTTTTTTTTAAGTCGTTGTCATGTTTTTCAAAACGAGATATCAAACTCTTAAATCGGTTATGTAGTTCCGAAGATATTTACAAAAAACCTCTGTTAATAATGTTCCAACGTCAAAATTTTAAAACTTTCGAAATGTTCAATTTCAAAAAGCTCAATTTAAATCGTGTGGTAATACAACACTAATGTTTGCTTAGGCCAGCAACACGGACCGTGTCAACTAGTATATTACAAAATGTGTTCAATTTTTATGGGAGGTACAACGCCCACCTAAAATATAAAACAAAAATATAGCCTATATCCGTTCGGATGGTAGACCTAGAATATTGGTTAAAATATCTTAGTAATTTAATTAGCAGTTTCGAATACAAACACACATTTCCTTTTTATTATACTGGGTGGCCCAAAATTAACTCAGGGGTTTGAATTCGTTATATCTTTTTAATTAAGAAATAATAATTATTATTATTTTGTTTTTATTTCTGTATATAAATGGGGAATATTTTTAGTTTGGTTATAAAAATAATATCTTTAAAGTGGTGCCCATTTTCTGCTTTGCACATTCGTGCTCTTTCCAACACATTTTCCATAACCTTTCGCAAAACTTCAGCTGTTATGTTGTGTATTTAATCGCGCATATTGCTTTTTAATTGCTGGATGGTTCTAGGCTTATTAATGTAGACTTTTCCTTTCAAATAACCCCATAGAAAACAGTCTGGAGCGTTGAAGGCGGAGGCCAATTAAAATCACTTGTACGCGAAATAATTCGTTCACCAAAGATGTCCTGTAAAAGGGTCATAGTGTCGCTTGCAGTGTGCCCTGTAGCTGAACGTCTTCTAGTTGATGTTTCTCCATCTTCCCGAATACTTCTCTGTACCAGTTCAATTTTGTCATCAGTGTGCACCGTTTGTCCTCTGCCAGCACCAGGAAGGCTCCTTATTGCCCCTTGTTGTCGAAAATTTGCAACCAGATGGCTTATTGTTGATTCCGCACATTAAAATAACGATGATATGCACGCTGAGTCAAAACAATGGATCGTTGATTTGAAAACTAAATCTCAACAATTTGGGCACGTTGTTCAATTAAGTACTGCTCCATTTTGAATTCCCGAAGTATTCTTTACAAAATACTGAAAAGAAAAAAAAAACGTATAATAAAAAAAGTTATAAGCAATTCAAACCCCTTCGGTAATTTTGTGCCACCCAGTATTAGTATAGTTAATATGTTGAACGGTGTTATCAGATTCGGAACCAATGAATATAGCTCTCATACTTGTTAAAATGAAATGTTGAAATGCAAAGAAAAAATATGGTTGTGGTAATTAAAATCACAGAGAAACATACAACGATTTCATTGTATGATTGTGGTTACAGCATATAATGGTTGTCAGTTATCATTATTTCGTTTAATTAAAGAATCATGCAATAATCATGTATATGACTACAATTGAAATCGACAATATTTGCATTTTTCATTTTTTACATCTGAAACTTTTAAAATAGTGAAAATGTATTCTGCAAAAGATAATTATTAAAAAACAATCATAACTTGATTGCTCTGTAGTCATACAGTTGTTTCACCTATTTATTTTTCATGATTCTTTGTAATTTTAAATGCTTTTGAAAATAATGTCATTTTTGTCGTAATAATTTTTTTTAATCGTTCTACTTTTTAACCACCAACAACAATCGATTTTTTTTGGAAAACGTAAACATTAAATGATAAAATTATTTCTTCCAATTTTGATTATAGTGACAAAATATAAAAAAAATAATAAAAATAACTATAACTTATTTTCGACAACTAAATATTGTTGTAGAAAATATATTAAGACCATCGTGATCATGTCGTAACCACAATTTAATATATAAAACAATATGTTTAAGCAATTAGAATATTTTTTTAGAATTTACCTAACTACCTACCCGTATGTATATTTAACAGTTACATACAATTGAAAAACAAATTTAGAATTTACGCTTAATATACCCAAAATGTTGGTAACTTTTATACCCTTCACACAGTGAACAAGTAACAGTGCTATATTCGGCCCTGCCGAATCTTATATACCCTTCACAACGTGTAGTCATGCAATAACAATTGTTTGTATCACCATTCATCTCATATAAAATACGTACATATGTATATACTGGTTAGACTAAATGTGGCATCGAATCCCAGCTGAGCCAAAAAAATTTTATCTTATTTTGTTTAAGATATTATTTATATTTTATTATTATTTTTTATATTTTTTTTTTTAATTTTTTTAACAAATTTTTTACAAAAATTTTTAAAAAATTTTTTAAAATTTTTTTTTTTAAATTTTTTTTTTAAATTTTTTTTTTTTAATTTTTTTATTATTTTTTTTTTTATTTTTAATATATTTTTTTTTTGTAATTTTTTTTTTTTGGCATGTTTTTTGCATTTATGTATGTATGTTGTTGTTGTAATTGTGTA
The DNA here is from genome assembly GCA_941918925.1 of Phyto melanocephala. NCBI lineage: Eukaryota > Metazoa > Arthropoda > Insecta > Diptera > Rhinophoridae > Phyto > Phyto melanocephala. Next base: position 48,412,188 of record OW799233.1, on the reverse strand, counting down.
AAAAAACGAGGTGGTCGTGGTTTTTTGCTCATATCTCAGAAAGTTATGGGGCGATTGTGCTGAATTTCAATAGCGATTCATTCCTGGATATTTCCAAGAGATTGATACCATATACAGATCTGAGGAACATATAGTTGCTTCTAACAGTTGATTTCAACCAACACACGGACAGACGGGCAGACGGACAGACAAACAGACGGTCAGACGGACAGACGGACAGACGGACAGACGGTCAGGGCTTAATCGACTCCTCTATTCATAAGCTTTCAGAAAATATATACTTTATGGGGTCGGAAATGAAAATTGTAGAAATTACAAACGGAATGACAAAGCTATATATACCCTTGTGCACCACAGGTGAAGGGTATAAAAAGGGTATATATAGGTTTGTCATTCCGTGTGAAATTTTTACAATTTTCATTTCCGACCCCATAAAGTATATATTTTCTGAAAGCTTATGAATAGGGGAGTCGATTAAGCTCTGTTAGTCTGTCAGTCTGTCCGTCTGACCGTGTGTATGTTGAAATCAACTTTTTGAAGCCCCCCGACATAGGTTGGACCCGGGTAAGGTACTAAAATATCAGAAATATTCGGGAGTAGATCGGTATTGAAAATCAGAAATATTGGTATATAAACAACTGCGATATGAGAAAAAACCTAGGACCACCTCGATTTTTTTTTTCACAAAAACAACATTACAACAACAACATACATACATACAAACGTGTATACTTGTTAGAGAAAACGTGGCATCGAATCCCAGCTGAGCCAAAAAAATTTTTTTTCAATTTTTAAAAAAATTTTTTTTTTAATTTTTTTTATTTTTTTTTTATTTTTTATTTAATATATTATTTATATTTTTATTATTATTTTTTTTTTTAATTTTTTTTTTAATTTTTTTTTTGTTTTATATATATTATATATATAATATTTTTTTTTTTTAAATTTTTTTTAAATTTTTTTGTTTTTTTAACATACATACGTGAATTTATAATTTTACAATGGGATGTTTTTATATATGTATGTACGTATATCATATGGGATGAATGGTGACACAAACTACTGTTATTGCATGACTACACGTTGTGAAGGGTGTATAAGATTCGGCACGGCCGAATATAGCGCTCTTACTTGTTTATTATCAAACAATTTGTTAAACAAAATATTAAAAATAAGAAAAATATATTTTTAAATAGCATTCTGTTGTATTTTGTCATTGAGAAACCACAATATCGTGTCTCTTCTTTATTTCTTATTTGCAAAACCAATCACCATAAAGAGGTCAATAACATTTTCTTGAAATTTGCTTAATTTTTATTGATTTTTTGCAATTATTGAGTATTCATTTATATAATTTCAAGAACAAGAATACTTAAGATGTGTAGTTGAGCAATTGTAAATTTATACGTTGTATTATTTGATGCACGCAATCTACCTAAAAACTTAAAAGAAGTATCAATTTCATTAATATATAAATACATGCTGCACCAGCTCATGTAATAGGTATCAAAGGACTGCTTATGAATCGTTTATATTACAAAATAAATATCAAACAAAAATTCCAGCAAAGGGGAAAATGAAGAAATATAATTGTTCCATAATTTTTTTTTTCAAAATAAATAATTATTTAAAAAAATTTATTATTCTCCTTTAATTACAACTAAATTAAGACAAAAATGTAAAACCGGCTGACATACACTATAACTTTTATAAACTTTTATAAATAAAAAACTTTAATTGTTTAAAAAAAATCATGTAAATTTTTATTTTATAAATCAATATAAAACACACATTTTACATCATTTTATTAAAAAAAAAAATTGTCAATTTAAGGGATTGCTAATAGAATGCTAAAAACTTTTTTAAATAAAACTAAATAAATTTATTTTATAAAGTATCAACCTTTTCATTTTTAAACTCGCTTGTTGGTTGCATAAAAATCAGTTGGGATTTTGCCATGACGCATCTGTTTTATTTTTCGTTTTTTTCACTTTTCTAATGACAAAACTAAAGACTTAAGACCCAGGCACGATTTTTTTTTTTTTTTGGGAAATAATTTCTTTAAACAACAATAACAACTGCAATTGTAAACAAACTGAAATAACAACAATAATAAATTTCAACGTGCAATCAAACGGAACTAAAAGCTTTTCAACAAAATGTTTAGCAGTTATTGTTGTTGGTTAAATTTATTTTCTTATATGTATAAAAAAGCGCACAAACACATACACAAACACACAGCAAAATTAATATTTCAGCCTGGTTAACAAGAGACAAATTATAATGATTCCTAGAAACTTTGTTAGACTTGTTGATGATATTTATTTTAAATCGTTTTTGTCAAACTAATAATCAATTTCAAAGCACGTTTTTCTGCAGTTTTTTTTTACTAAACATTCAACGATAAAGTATCAATAAACAAAAACTCTAATGCAAATCTCAAAAATAATTTGTTAGATATCAATTTATATGAGATTGTTTTTACAATAAGCTAAAAATTGCTATCAGATTTTTGTATATTATTTAAGCTGAGTCAACAACGATTAGTGCATATTTTATAAAATTTTAGTTTATTTTATAAAAAAAAATATATCTACAACAAATAACGAGCACGTCAGTAATCCTACTATATCTATATATATAAAAGTGAAACTCTGTGTGTGTGTGTGTGTGTGTGTGTGTTAGCTATAGACTCCGAAACTGTAAAACCGATCGGACTCAAACTTTAGCGAGTTGTTGTACACATACCAGGCAGTGTTTATGGGTGAAAAAAAGTGGGCGGGGCCACGCCCATAAAAATTAGTTATCAGTTTTAACTACTTGCACTTGACCGATTTTTCTGAAACTTTGCAGACACATCGAGCTGTCATGACTCAATAATTTCGTGATAAGAAAAGTGGGCGGGCCGTGCCCCTAAACAAGTTTTAATTTTGAGGTACTTGCACTGGACCGATTTTTCTGAAACTTTGCACACATATCGAGCTGTCATGACTTTACAATTTCGTGATTAGAAAATTGGGCAGTGCCACACCCATAAGAAATAAATTATCATTTTCAGCTACTTGAACTTCACCGAGTTTTCTGATACTTTGCACACATATACAGCTGTCATGACTATACAGTTTCGTGATTAGAAAAGTGGGCAGGGCAACGCCCATTAAAAAACTTGATATTCAATTTAAATTCAGAATGCATTTTTATTCATTAAGGGGCGTAGCAACGCGCGCCGGGCTTTTCTAGTAATAAAATAAATGTGAATATTTGTATGTTTGGATGTTTGTTACTCAATAACCCAAACACGGCTAGACCGAACTAAATGAAATTTGGTACACAGTTAGAGAAAAACCTAAGTTAATACGCAGGCTAACTTTTATCACAATATTTAAGCGAACACATGAAAATATGTAAACAATTTTTTTTTTTTTTTTTGGTATTTAGTTAGTCGGTTGTTGAAAGGTTTCGAATGCCCAAAACTTACACGTTTTGGCAAAAAAAAAAAATAATCATCCAACTTCATATATAGAAGTATTTTTCTTAAATATTTGCATTAATTTCAACTCCTAAAACGGTCATATGTTTAAATGTTTTAAATCACTCGAAAAAGTACTAAATGGATTTAAATGAATTTAGTCCCACAGATGTAAAACGTTTTCCAATAAGAGTGATAGATTTCTTTAAAAACACACTTATTGTTAAGGAAATTCAAAAGTTTTTTATTTAATGTGAAGTACAATTGATACAATTAAGTTCTAAATAAAAAGTTATTCAAATTTCCTTCACGACATCTTCAGCAGAAACGAATTTGATATACCAAAAATAGTTTCAGTGAAGCCTAAATTCCTATATTGAAGTTTTCGAAGAAATTACGAAAAAAAAAATATGTGGCCCTACCATCTTATTTGCTGAAAGTGCCTTGGCAGTTAATGTGATAAGTGAACAGTTTCGTGAACAGAACTCATAAAAATAGTTTAAATTTACTACAAAATTCGTGGTTTAAACACGACTAAAGCAACAGGATGTCAGTGCTGATTTTTCGAACAAAAACTTCTTCAGCGATTCTCACTGGATGGTTATGTCAACAAGCAAAATTATCGCATATGGGCCATTGCATACGAAAAAGGTGACTATGACTATACAATATCCGACTATACAATATCCGATTTTTTAAAAGCCGAGACATAAAGATGTCGATTTAGTAATGTCCCTATGTCCGTATGTTAGTTAAAATCAACTTTTAGAAGCACCCACCTAACGCACAGTTCTGCATGTGGCATCTATTATTGGAGATATTCAGAAATAAATCACTATTAAAATCCAGCACAATTGCTTTAAACTTTGCTGAAGTATGAGTAAATAAACACGACTGCCTCTATTTCTCCCCATATCTCTATCACAAAAATTAATATTTATCAGCCCTATTTTAAGTTGTAGACATGCTCATTATTATTTATAGAGATACTAGCCTCTAGAGATATTCGTAAATATCTCACTAATCAGAAGAGTTACATATAAAATTATTTGGGAAAAAATATAAATTCTTCTTAAATATATTAAATTTCTCAAGCTCCTAAAAAATCTTTTAATACGCTAAAGACATGAAATTATAAACCGTAGTATCGAAATGTATTCCCTAAAAAAACTATTAAATCGCTTTGTAACTAACTCAGATATAAACGCCAAAATACAACTGCCTTGATGTTTTTTCTAAAATTTACAAATAAAAATCGATTTTATCAATATAGTGATTAAAAAAGGAATCTACTGCATCCCCTTAATATTAGTATCAAATCAAAATGCTTTGCCAGTAAAATATAGTGAACTATGAAAAAGTTAAAATCCAAGATGAGGCCCTAAACAAGATGGCGAAAAATTTTTTTCTCAACCTCATCAATATGGGTATCAAATAAAATGGCTTGACGAGTAGAATAGAGCTAACTATGTAAAAATTCAAAATCAAAGATGGCGTTAGAAATAATAAAGCAAAATGGCGTAAACCATTTAAAAATAAATCTAGGCTAAGCGACGATGTGCTCACTATACCCATGTACATTAGAGTTATAACCAAAATAAGGCCATATCAATACGCTCTAGCCGATGTTGTGCTGAAACTAAAAAATGTTTCCTCAGGTCATTTCGGAACAAAACGTTCCGTGTCGAAGCCTACTTCTGAAAGCCCTTTAAGATTTTTTTTATTTTTCAAATTTGTTATTTTATAATTATTTAACTATTTACATTTGTTAAGTGAATTTAATAAATTCATAAAGAAAATATTTTTATTCTTTTAGAACTTACTACTCCCAAACTAAATTGCATATGACGCGGAACCTTTTTTAACGATATCGAAAATCTAAAGATGCAGTTCTTATTGTTTATGCACTACATGGTATGGATAGGGCCATTTTGATATTTTTAAAAATTGTAAAAAAGTCTTATACCTAATGTACATGGTAGTGATTATAACAGTCTTACTTGTTTTCCATTTTCTTTAAAACCTACGTTTACGTTCACACATGTACGTTTATAGATATAACATTGTCACCTAAAAACCCCCAACTAAAATAATAATAATTTTACAGTAAAATTACAAAATACTCAAATAAGAATTATTGAAGTTTTTAATTTAAATTAAAAAAATAAAATATTTAAATGACAACTTATATTCGTGAAAATCTTATTATTAGTTTTCTTTTTTTATTCATATCATTGTCTGTGCCAAACTTATCAAAATGGATTACAAATTTAAAAGTTAAAAATGTATTATATTTCAATTCGACACAGGGCCCATTGTACATAATTTCTTGTATTTATTAATTACTAGCCAAACCCGGCGCGCGTTGCTACGCCCCTTAATGAATCGAAATGCATTCTTAACTTTAATTGAATATAAGTGCAAAAGCCTAAATATTATAATTTTTTTATGGGCGTGGCATTGCCCACCTTTCTAATCACGAAATTGTTAAGTCATAACAGCTGAATATGTGTGCAAAGTTTCAGAAGAATCGGACCAGTGCAAAAATTATCAAAATTATAATTGTTTTTATGGGCGTGTCCCTGCCCACTTTTCTAATCACGAAACTGTATAGTCATGACAACTCAATATGTGTGCAAAGTTCCAGAAAAATCGGTCCAGTGCAAGTACCTCAAAATGATACCTTTTTTTAATGGGCGTGGCACTGCCCACTTTTCTAATGACGAAAGTGTCAAGTCATGACAGCTCCGTATGTTTGCAAAGTTTCAGAAAGTTCGGTCCAGTGCAAGTAGCTAAAACTGATAACTAATTTTTTATGGGCGTGGCCCCGCCCACTTTTTTAATCACAAAATTATAAAGTCATCACAGCTTAATATGTGTGCAAAGTTTTAGAAAAATCGGTCCAGTGCAAGTACCTCAAAATTTAAACTTTTTTAGGGGAGTGGCCCCGCCCACTTTTCTTATCACGAAATTTTTTAGTCATGACAGCTCGATATGTGTGCAAAGTTTCAGAAAAATCGGTCAAGTGCAAGTAGCTAAAACTGATAACTAATTTTTTATGGGCGTGGCCCCGCCCACTTTTTTTCACCCATAAACACTCCCTGGTATGTGTACAACAACTTACCAAAGTTTGAGCCCGATCGGTTTTACAGTTTCGGAGTCTATAGCTAACACACACACACACAGAGTTTCACTTTTATATATATAGATTTAATAAAATTATTTGCGTTTATAAACCACATAATTCATTTTACATTTAAACTTCACTTAACACTTACATTCATTTGTAAAGGGTGTTTTTTAGGCGTATAGAAATTTTTGTTCAAATAAAACACACAAAAATCATGGAAATGATTAATATTTTGGCATTATGAGTTCAAAAGTTTTATGACATTCAATATTTAAAATAATTTTTGGCATATGGAAATTTCCATGAATATGTCAACTACGACTGTAAAAATAAAAACTCTTGAAAGTTTTTCATTATAAGTTTATTGATAAAAATAGCACTCAAATTTTACTATGCGCAGGTATTAAGAGCTTATTAAATTATTTTAGTGCAAGAATAAGAGTTCAATCTGCTTATCTCTTTGACTTATTTTAAAGAATTGCAGTCAACTATTTTTTTTAGCCACTAAATTGTAAAAATAAATTATAATTGTAAATATGCTTTAAAATTGAGGTAACAGCAACAATTAACAAGATCCATAAGAAAAAAGAAAATATAGAGTCCAATTAGCGGTATTTTTTTTTTTTTATTTCCCTTGGATGGTATTTTAATGTCACGTACGTAGTGCAAAAACATTATTTGTCTCCGTCATTCGTATTTGAACTGTCGCAAGAGCACCTTATTTAGAATTTAACTTTCTTTCTTCACAGATAATAAATTTTATTACCTAAGAATACTATTAGAGGAAAATCTGTTACGTACGATATGTCACGAACGATATTAAATTAAATTTATATAAAAATTGTTTTCAATTAAGTATGATGGATTTTAAATGAAAAATATTTAGTTTAGTGTAAGAAATTAAAAAAAAAAATACCTTCCAAGATTTGCAGATTTTTCATTATTTCCATATATACCTAAAAATCACTTCTGTTATAAGTCACGTACGATATATTCTAATTTTTCTGGATATTTTAGACAACAATCATTCAAACCCTTTGAATGGAACTAAAAGATCTAATTTTGTTTCAGTTACTCTTACTTCTGAAAAAATTACTTCACTTTATAGGAGTACTAGCCAATACCCGGTGTGCTTCGCCACCCCCATCGTAATGAAATAAAAATTTTATAGTTCAAAAATATATCTATTTTGCAAGTGCCATACCTACTATTACTAAATCAACCATTTCTTATTCAAATAATCATATAGACGTCAAAGTGTCTCTTGCAAAATTTGGGTACTCTAACTATTATCGCTTCCCAGATATACGAATTTTTGTATTTAATTCATATGACAGGTGCCACGCCCACTATTACTAAAGCATCCATTTCTTATCAAAATAGTCATATAGATGTCAAAGCTTCTCGTGAAAAATTTGGGTACTCTAACTGTTATCGCTTCCCGAATATACGAATTTTAGTATTCAATTGCTATGAGAGCTGTCACGCCCACTATTTCTAATGTACCCATTTTTTCAAGAAATGTTTATTTGGGTGTAAAAGTTGTTCTTGCAAAATTTTAGTACTCTTATCGATATCGTTTTCCAAATATACGAAATTTTGTATTTAATTCATGTGGCCACGCCTACTATTGAAAGTCCGCCCATTTTTTACCCAAATGTTCGTGTGGATGTCAAAGATTACCGTACTTAATTTGAAGATGCTAGCTGCATTAACTTTCGTGATATATAATATTTAATACTTATTCTTTAATAGAGCGTGGCACCCCACCCACTTACAATTTCAAACCAAGTATAGCCTATAGTTCCTTCCAGACATACAGAAAGATTCTATGAAAATTTCAAGGAAATCGGTCTAGCCGTTTAACCGTCTATAAAGCACAAACAAACATACAAACACACATTGATTTTTTTATATATAGATAAATGTCACATACGATGACATGGAAATGCCCATATGACCTCCGCGACTACGCGTTTTAAATGGCGGTCCAATATTAAACCACTTGATTGAGCATACCCGGTTTCATTTGGTCAATATTGCGTCGAATGCTGATTTCTAAATGATTAATAGTTGCTGGTTTATTAAAATAGACCAAAAATTGATGTACTCTTACAAAAAGTATTGTGCAAAAGTGTCAAATCACACGGACGATGTCGGATCAATAAATTCGAGTCCTCTGTCACACATGCGTCTACAGCGGCAATAACTTTTCTTGCGGTTCTGAAGAGATTCATAGTTTTTCATAGTACCTGCTCAAATCAACGATTGTGCTCACGGTAAACTTGCCAAATTGGTCTATAAGTTTGGCGAACAGAGCGCGAACTTTGGAAATAAATTTCTACAATTTGTTATCGTTGTTCTGGTGCAAGTTTTCCAATGATGATTTGCCAAATTTTTACAATTATCCCTTTTTAAGTTCAATATATCTAAAAAAACACCCTTTAGCTATTTGTCTAAAGCAACTTTGTCCGCTTTATTCAATTAATTTTAATGATCCTTACATCTGTTTATGTATTTAATACAATTTCTTTTTTCTTTGTGCACTTCTCTTTGCGTAATCACATCCGCTTTAAATTGAATCATTATATTTACACAACCTAAATGAAAAACCTGTTGAAAACATTTTAAAGTAACCTGTAAATTTTCTTTAAATACTTATAATAATTTAACTCATTATAAATCAAAAGACATGGATAAAAATGTTGATTGAAATATTTTACATAAATAAAAGAAATTATTATTAAGTGCAACCAGACTACTTAAAAATCCATTGCAAAAGTCAAAACCTGTGTTAAAATTGAAATGCAATTAAAATGAAAATACAAATTACTTTATTCTGTCTGTTGTGAATGCCGATTTTGCTGTCACAGTATTTGATAATCGAATAAATGGAATTTTTTAAATAAAATAATCGAAAGTGAAATATAAATAACGTTTTTTTAATTCCCTACTTTAAAGGATAAATAAAAAAATAACAACAACAAAAATTGAGGTTATAAAGTAAATTGGCCACCTTTTTCTACAAATTCTGTGTTGTTTGTACCAGCGTAATGTAAAGATTTAAAAATGTATAAGAACACTTACATACATATGTATGTATATTTAACACACACATATACAGTACGTAAACTCAAAAATTTTTGTTTTTATTTGTTGCAGAAATTAAAGATTACTAAACGATGGCAGCTGTAAGATTGTCTTTCCTTACAGGGCTGAAATTGTAGCTGATTTGTCCCTGTACACGTGATATTACTTTTCCCCACAAATATAGTCTTGTGGCGTCAAATACCATGATCTTTGCAACTGATGACTGCTCTAAAAAGTGAGATTGTCTGTTATGTTGCGACTTTTGTCGTTCTTAAAGAATTATAATCTTTACTGACACTCGTCGATGCAGCAATATTTTAATAGGATCACACTCTTTGCTTACAACAATAATGTCCATATGTCCAATGTTTTTATAATAAAATTCAATGATTTGCAAACATTGTTCGTTTGTTAGTCTATTCAAAACTATACCAATGCAACCTTTAGAAGTCATAATTTAAAATTCTCTAATTGCCCAGTGGCAAACTTGAGCGATTGTGTCACAATAACATTTTCATCGGTGTGCTATTCTCACTGTATCAATTAGCTCGAAATTATTGTATCACAAGGGCAAAATCAAAAGAGTTTAAGAAAGTTATAAAGATATTATCTGTTTCGTGTCTTAACATAAGAATTCACTTTTAAATCTAAATGATATTATCTCTTATCAAAATCAACTTTGGCTTTTGCCATAGACTTAGCTACTACCACAGGAATAACTAAGCCTTGTTCTTGTTCTACACTAGTTTTTGGCGGCTGCTGCTACTCCTATGCAGCCAAAAAGACTCAGAGGTGATTTGATGGCGGATGCACGACCTTGGTTGAACTTAGATTATTTATGGTACTTGGTGTCGGTGGTGACAGTAGTCAGGAGGCTTGCAAGTTACTTCAGGATAGAAATATTGATATTTTTGTTGACAGTCAGCACTTTTGTCACACAAGTCATACACTTCCACGTCTCTCTTAGTCAATTAGTGTGAGGACCAGTTGTCTAGGCTAGGTGAACTGTCTGACATTGGCTTGGATCCCTGCAAATAAGGGCTACTATGCTAATTAATGGGCAGTCAAGCTAGCTAATATAGGATCTGCTTTGATCCGTTAAAGACTGTTAAAAGCAGAGTCTGGGCACATGCAGGGTCGTAAGGAAGACGTGGCTTTCTTCTGATCTTAAATGAACAGCGCAACTTATTAACCGGAATTGCGCGGCTATTTCAAAGTTGCTGGCGGTGTAAACATGTCACTGGATGCTAGGGAAACATGCAGAAGGACTACCCTTTAATGACCATTGTCGCAACTGTAAGAAAAGGGAAAAGGAGAAATCAGTTTTTCATCCTCTCTGCGAATGTCCTGCCCTGGCTGCGGAGAAGCATAGATTCCTGGACAATCATATGGTTAGGTTAGGTTGAAAAGGAGGGGCACTAAAATCCCAAACCAATGACAGGTATACACTTATGTCCAGTTGGCATGTTGTGCGCTCCATATGGAAAACCGAATTTCTAAAGAAAAACCATAAACATAACTTCCCACAAATAACGGACTAGTACAAGAACCCAGCCCCCTCAATTTAACTCCTTATGGATCTCCAGTTCGAGTTCCCCAGGTATTCCAAGTTCGGCATAGAATCCACTGTAAAATATTCGCGTTTAATATGTATGCCCAAATTCAGGACAATGACAGAGGCAGTGTACCAAAGTCTCATCCTTTTCCTCGCATGCTCTACATGTTGTTTCCTCAGACAATTTCATGCGAGCTAGATTGGTTCTCAACTCCGTATGACCTGTAATTACACTGGTTAGCTTCCTAAGTGTTGGTCTACTTATTCTCAGAATCTTTGTTGATTTCCCAAGATGTTTTTGTCACTTTACCGACATCAGTGCTTTGCCATTTTCTGACATGTTTCTTCATCGCCCAACATTTAAGTTCATCCTTTAATCGTTTAAGGGGTTAAGCATTTACAATCATATACTGGACTACTTAGGGGATGTATCTGCAATTGGGTTAAACAACCTATTGCGTTACATCCGCGCGACGGAGTGGTATAGTAATCCATCTCCCCTTAGACTCTCACCAACGAGTGGTGTGGTGTTATCGAAACGGTGTCATTAAGACTCCACTTCACAGTTTGCATGTAGCAAACTACTACGAGAACCATCCAACCAACTAAGTCAGCATTTGATATGATGACGTTTGCCACCTGGTAACAGTGCCTTTGCACTACACGCAAAACAATTTATTTTATGAAAAAACATCTTGAAATGTTTACACTACATTGTAAATGTTGAAACGTTCAAACTTGAAAAACATTTTACGTTAAAATTTGCAGAATTTTAATGAGGTGCCATCGTTGCGACAACAAGCACAAAAAAACAAAAGCAACATACATTTTTTTATTGATAAAAACTAGTTAGAATGTCAATACAGCTCGTAATTAAATCGATTGCGGTTAAGCCAACTACTCTTACTTAATGATGTAATTTTATTTATTTTTTGTATCGCAAAAAATGGTTTGTGCGTTTATAAAATGTATAAAATTTTATCAAAAATATGGCAACGTTGTTGAGAGTGAGCGCCTTAAAATAAGAACAAACAAAAATCGCCTCAAAATTAAATAGATTCTTTTCTCAACTGAAGTCTGCGGAATATTTTAGATGCCGATTTGTATAGAACTATGTTAAATCATTTATTTACTTGCAAAATAAAGAACAAGAATTGAACAAAAGTTGTAGATTAACGACATATTGGCTCAGTAAACTCCTCTCTTATCAACTGCAAAATTACTCGTATACTTATGACTTATACTGCTGTTGACACATTTGATGCAATCATTCAACGATTTTTATCTTTTTTCATAATTTTAAGCTGAAACATTCTTCGTACAAATAAATCAACCTTCTTTCTTCAATTTGTGAATGTACCACATGGAATACATAGATAATTATTTGAACATCTTTATGTGTACATACGTACATCCATAGATCGCCATGTGTTTTGTAAACTATTATTGTTGTTGGCATTTCTTTCCGTTAACTGATTATTTCACTACGATTTGCATCTGTACATGCAGCTAAATAAGTGAGAGAAAAAGTTTTCAATGAAAAAAAGAAAAAAAAATTAGTCATGATTAATTGTGATTACGTGTGGCGTACCACTCGCATTATGCATCCATCTATCTGTTTATTCAGTTATTTCATTTTTGATTTTTTTATGAAAACAAAACGACTCCTCTTGTGGACGTTTTAATTTTTTCTTTATTTTTCTTCTTCAAAAATTTCCCGACAAATTAACAAAATTAGTTGCTGTTGTTGCCGCTTTTCTTTAACAATTCACAAAAAATGTTTACTTTCTCACGTTGCAAATGTATAATTTGATAATGGAATAAAATGTTGTTGTTGCTTTCAGAGGCAACTTACTTTTCAGTTGGCTTTAGGGGGTTAGTGTGTTAGTAATCGTTTATACTGATGATTTGCATTTGCAGGTCAAATTCCTGAGGTCAATACAATCGCTAAAAAGTTTCTTTGAAATTTTTTTAAAGAAATTTGCATTCAATTAATTTAACTGTGTTTTGTTGTTAATAAGGATTATGAAGAAACGTTGCAATTTGCTTTTTCATTTTGTTGCAAAAAAATGTAAATTTAAATTGCCTTGAGAAAATTTGTTAAAAATTAAGAAATTTTAATGAGAATAAGCGTGAAAATATCTGCTTGCGTATTCCTATATCTTAATTAATAGTTGTACACAAGGCGAATTCATACAGGTGAAATTATCAGCCCAGCTGATTGTGAAACATTTTGTCAAAGTTGGTTGAATTCGCTTTGATTTCATTTATTAATGCAGGGATAGGAAATGTGATTTTGGTTTCGGTATTAAACAAATAACTTGAGTGTATTTTTTTACAATAAATGTGCTTAATTTATGTATATTTTTTGCTTTTGCGTCATTAATAATGTGTTTAAAATATTTATATTCTGTTTTTAATCAAATTTTATTATATTTAATATGTAAAAACAACTTTTCCATCCCTGATATACGAATTGGCCTTGACATAAAACATCCCATGAAAAGTTGCTTTGTTGTAAAAATTCGCCGTTGCATATACCTTATGGATATGCCTTGGTTGTACACATAAAATTCTTGGCAAACAATTTTAGGCCTTCTACGCTTAGAAAATTTTCAAAATTGTTGCCTCTACCTAATTTCGTTGTTTTAGCCAGTAGCTGATGATTTGACATGATAGCAACTTTATGTTGGTAAAATTAATTGAAAAGTATCTGATTCACAAATGTTAACTAATTTAAACTTGATTTGTTATGTTCTCATTATTGAATAACAAAAAGGCCTTTGAATTTATTTTAGTCAAGCAAGGCCAATCACATAATATCCTACAATAACAACAAGTTAATTACATTTGTTTTAAAAATAAAGTTTGTTTATTATACCCACAGCAAAAAAATGGTGGGGGTATATTCATTCAAAATTAGATTTATGATGATGAAATTTGCTACAGATATCTTTTTAGTCATTGTTATGCCAGAAAATTTAGTGACACGCCCACCTCCCATATCACGGTTAATTATAAATTCATATAATTTCTATATAGACAACATTAATTTCCAACCCAATAAAGTATATATTTTCTGTAATGCTATGAATAAAAGCATCAAATCTGGCCGCATATTGGTTGAAGCTGTTTTTTAAAAGACCACATCTGTTGCCTAACTCTGTATGTGGTATCAGTATCTTGGAAATATTTAGCAATAAATTTTTAAATCGTCCATCACATTAGAACTATAACATTCTGAGATATATATAAATAAACACAACTACGTCTATTTTATCCCATACTTTTACCACAAATACTTAAATTTTTCAGCCCCAGAAGAATTAATATGTTACTATGAATGCCTCTAGAAACATTCATAAAAAATTTTGGACAAATCGGTCCCTAAACACTTAAACACTCTCATTAATATTACTGAAACCTAAATACAACTTGTCCTCCCTGGGTATTAAAGTAATTTTACCTGTCAACATGCCTTTAAAGCATTTTACACTTTTAAGCTCTGTAACTCGCACAACAATTGATTCCAGCGTGGAACGGGGGTGAGGCCTCACATTTTCGTTAAATAATCAATACGAGTTCGTCACAAGTGCTAGCGAAAATATTTTTAACTTTTGAAAAAAATATCTAAAACTTGTTTATTGTGAAATGCAACCGCATTCTATCGACTTCTGCTGTTTCTGTTAGGATAAAAAGAAGACGGTGGTACAATAACTTTGTCACTACCCGGCATTTAGTGCAAAAACGATAACAGAACAATCTTGTCATTTTCCATGGATCTCTAATTGTTGACAGCACTGGGAATCTAAAGGGTCAGCCATCTAAGTTATTTGGCGGACCCTTTAGAAACTTTCAATTATTCCAATACGTCTTTAATCAAATAATAATGAGTTTTATATATTCTGGATTCTGTAGTGCACATCAGCACAATAAAATTCAATAAAATAAATTGTATCAAACTTAATGCCATCCTAATTTATCTATCACATACTAAAAAAACATTCAAATAATGCTCAGAATGCAGTCATGACCATTTTTGAATATTAACTCATTCGACTTGGTTACACGTATCGTATTTAAAGTTTTGTAACTTCATATGAACTCGTAAACAAACAAAAAGATTTCGTTCACTTTTTTTAAGATGATCATTAGACCGGCAGACAGACATTAAATATCAGTCTCGTATTTCTAAATTTTGTCTAAGATAAACCTTTTCTGTTATTATTGTGATAAACGCTCCACAAATGACATTTAAGCAAAGTTCAGTGCAGAATATTGAAATGCAAGACTTTGTTTACAATTTTAAACAGAAAAAATGGAAAAGTCAGTTAATCTGGTTTGGAAAAACCAAGTGTTAGGCGGTGGTTGGAGAGGGGGAGTATGAGATGGTATTGAATATTTGCACTTTAGAAAACTGGTTCAATATTTCTTTTTTTGCTTTGAGATTTTATTTAATACGTTTTTTGAGTTTATTAACATTTTCGATTTTATTTCTTTATTATTTTTAGTCTCTTTGGCACCAAAAACGTGAATGAATCAATGAATTAATGAATATTAAATTAAATTTATTAAAATTTTATATAATTAGCCAAAAGTAAAAACTTATTAATGTCAGATTTATTGTTTTAGAGTAATAAATTTTATGCTTTTATTTGCACATTTGTTTTTTTCTTAATTAAAGACGAGAATTTTTCATTTTTAACTTAATTCTGTTATGAGAAACCAAATAATTTGTTATATCTTCTTCAGATAAATAAAATCAAATAAAATTGTATTAAGTTTAAAATGCATCATAAAAATCCTCACAATTTTTAGAAATCGTTTTTCAGTGATAAATTTTATTATAAAAAATTAAATCACAATATTTGGAAATCATTTTGTTGCCCCTTTTACCAGCAGTCACCGGTTATTTTAATAATAGATTTTTAAAGACATTTCAAGCTCATAAAAGGCTGTGCAATCGTTACAAAGCAGATTTTGAAAGAAGCAAAAAAAAATAATTTGCAACAAAACAACAGATGCTGTTGTGGTTACAAAACATTAACAAAGAGTAGTTTTTTCAAATAATGTTCCTCTGCTACGTCTGTGTTTTGAAAATTTGCAAATCAAAGGTATTCCTTAACTCACTCACTCATTCAATATATTCAGTCAATTTTTGTGTATAAAGTATTTGCCATCGTAAACCTTTTGCTCAATGTGGTAATCGACAAAAGTACTAAATAATATGTGTATGTATGTGTACGTAAGTATATTAAAATTAAAAAATTATTAATAAGGATTGCTATACTAAATAAAAAATAACATAATTTATATTATTAATAGGCAACAATCTGCTTGAGCTATACAGGCTTACTTCTGTTTTTATTCTGTTTAAATGTTAATCTATGGGTGTTGTACGAGCACACAATAAACCAAATTTTATTTAAAACTAGAAAAGCCCGGGGCGCGTTGCTACGCCCCTTAATGAATACAAATGCATTCTGAATTTTTATTTAATATCAAGTGCAAACAGCTAAAAATTATAACTTTTTTTAATGGGCGTGGCACTGCCCACTTTTATAATGACGAAACTGTATAGTCAAGACAGCTCAATATGTGTGCAAAGTTTCAGAAAAATCGGTGAAGTTCAAATAGATAAAAATGATAACTATTTTTTTATGGGCGTAGCCCCGCCCACTTTTTACCACCCATAAACACAGCCTGGAATGTGTACAACAACTTGCCAATGTTTAAGTCCGATCGGTTTTACAGTTTCGGAGTCTATAGCTAACACACACACAGAGTTTCACTTTTATATAGATAGATGGTTTGATGGACAACTTAAAATCTTATTTTTGTTTTTTATTATTCTTGCATCTGAAGATCTGAAGGTTCCGTCTCATCTATTGAGTCATCATAAATTCCTTGAACTTCAGAAATGTGTTCTTGTAATAGGATGCGTCAATCGAAAGGTGATCTCTTAATTGGTAAATCATCATCGATCTGATAAAAAATCGTTTAGGCTTTGCTCACTGACCCCTGCAATATATTTTTTCTTTATTACGGTAAGTAGGTTTAATTGCAAATTATTCTCAGGCTCAAAATCAATATCAAATGCTGTCAGACATTTCTAGCTGTAAAATATTAGCCCTGCCTTACGAAAATTAAAATTTTTTTGTCAAGCGGGTGCATTTCTTAATGTCCATCTAAAGGGCGTGTCCGTTCGAGCAAAAGCGACTGCATTGCTTTTCTTAATGTCCATCTAAATGAGGTGTTCTCTTATGAGAAGTCACCGTTAAGGGAAATTCTACTATATACACACAACTAACTCTGTTGTACTACTGCTTTAACAGCTGCGCCTGTTCAACTATTTTTATTAGCACCACCATCATGGGTCTGATCTACAATATTCTATAAACTTCTTTAACGATAATACCACTATGTTCTAGAACCATAAATCGGTAACGCGTATGGGCCTTGTGTTAAACAAGGGTCGCAATGCTGATAATTGCCAGTAAATCAAACTAAATCTGTATCAATATCATATTGAAATGTAATTGTAATGTGTGATTGTAGTACCCATTACTCTGTATACCAAAATAATTTTTATGCGGTCCCGATTCTCGCAGATTTTAAACAAATCATTCCCTCTAAGCAGCTACAAGATGTAAATTTATTTTTTTTTTAAATTACAAGTGAATTTTCTCTAAAACATTACTGTTTGTTAGAAAAATTAACATTAAAGTTCTTGCTTTGCAAGTTAATTAGGCTTCACTTATAGTGTAATTGAAATTGTTGTGACTAGAGATATTTTTCTATAAGATTTTTTTTCAGAGAAGATTAAACTATCATACGGTTTACAGATTTAGTTTGATTTACCTGAATCTGAATGATTTGAAATTTTATTCAAAAACGAGTAATTTCTTTATAGATCTGTCATTCAGCCACTGGTTCGTGTTTATTCAAGAATTCAACGCAATAAAAAATATAAACACTGATATGTATCACTATATAAACAGAAATTGGGGATACATTTAAAATAAATCCACAAATAAGAAATGGAGTACATAATAATACTTAATAATAATTTATATGTATATAGACATTTACAAAAATTGCACGAAATATGCAGCAGCAACAATCCTTAGTTAATTAGCGGCTTTTTCTCAATAAAATTATCAGAGTTTGAACACATAACAACTTGTTTATTAATATTTGTTTTCATTATATTCATAAAAAATATGAAAACAAACATTGTCATATTATTATTAAATAAAACAAACAAAAAATTACTTAATAATGACAAGATTTATTCACTTAGTGATCAATATGTGTTGATTAATGTTGGCAAGAAATAACATGGAACTACTCACTATCGAATGTACACAAAACAAACCAAACACATTTACAATGACCAGTTTAGGCCATTAGACAAATATTTCGTACTCGTAGTCAAAAATAAAACGTAAGAAAACTCCCGTAACAAGATCTGCTTAAAAGTTACACCAGTTAGCCATCCAGCCGTTTAGAAATTCAGGCAAATCAACACCAAATGAATCTTTTATTTCATGCAACATTTTAAATACGTACATAAATACATGCATATGTACGTACGCACATGAATGTATGTACATATGTTTTTATTTATTTACTATGTAAAACAAATAGACTCATAAATTATATGCACTACGGCAAGTACTTACAAGCATAAAAGTCTAAATAAACACAACTACTTGCACGAAATATATGAATGAAATGTTGCAAAAAAAATAGTTTAAAATAACACATATGTATGTAACTTACAACAACTTTTTTTTCGGTTTTACGCTTGTTTTTTTGCACCCTACACAAATATTATGGCAGGATTTCTAATAAACACATAAAATAAATGTGATTTTGAATCTCAATAACTTGTATCTAACTGATCAGCTGATCATTTAAGTCAAACGCTATAGAAAAAAAAAATTATTTTTAAATCGATTTTGACGATGCATGTACCTTGTTAACTATATCCTGAAAGAACTATAGAAATATTTGAACTCGCCGCCATTTGTTCAGTAAAGTGTTGACAACCATAAAGAACAGCTAGTCAGCTGACAATTTGATGTAAGTGAAAATATAGCGTTACATAACTTAACAACGCATTTTATAGAGCATTTTCACTTACGTACACTTACTGTTAAACAACATTATGTTTGGATGTTTGTTAGGCTACCCTTTGTTCAAGCAAATTCGCCGCTACTTCGATAGCGCAGTTCTTTCTTTTTTTTTTTAAATTACTAAATTTTGTTTCCTTAAATATATGAAAACTTGTTTTTCTCATTCATTTTACTTAGAAAAATAAAGTACCTTTTTAGTCGCCCGTAGTCTCAATTTTACAATTCTAGCTTCACAAATGCAGAATGTACAAAAAGTACCATAAAAAATTGAAAAAAGTACTTTTTTGGTCGCCTATAACGTTTTTAGTATTACCTTGTGTCAATCGTCGGTAATCTTGAAATTCTCGCTTCATAAACGTAGAAAATACAAAAAGTACTATAAAAATGCGAAAAAGTATCTTTTTGGTCGCCCTTAACATTTTTAGCCTCAGCTGGAATCAATATTCCCTTATTTCACAATTCTAGCTAAAAAAACGTTGAAAATAAAAAAGTACCATTAAAAAAAGAAAATGTATCTTTTTGGTCGCCCATAATATTTTAAATCTCACCTCGCATCATTGTCACTAATTTCGAAAATCTAGCACTATATTCGGCTGTGCCGATATTTTGATACCCACCACCAACTTGATGTACTTTTATAGCACATAATTTATTATTTTGGTATTAACTTTAATCGCTATAGAATAATCTCTTTATACTAAAATATGTATCACTTTCTTTGTATAACTGCGATATGCTAGTAAAATGTTTTCGTAAATTTAGTCTTTCAATGAAAGTGGGCGTTAAAGTAGGCGTGTCGATAAAGTTTCTGCTAATAAATACAACTTAGATATTTCAATATAGTCCTTTATTCTTTCGCAACTTTGTCCATAGAGAAATTATATGAACTTAAGATAAAGCGTTATATGGGAGGTAGGCATTAAAATGGGCGTGACACCTAAATTTTCTGACATAACAGTGACATTGAATGAAGCTATATGTAGCAAACTTCATCAACATACCTTTAATTTAGTTAGTTTTATGAGCTTTGAATTTTCATTAACAGCAGATTACGTGAAAAGTGGGCGTTATAGAAGGCGTGTTTAAATAGTTTCTGCAAATAAACTTAACTCAGATATTTCAATATAGAGTCCTTCGTCCTTCCAAAATCTTTATTTACAGAGAAATTATATGAATTTGAGATAAAGCGTTATATGGGAGGTGGGCGTAAAAGTGAGCGTGTCACATGTATTTTCCGTTAGTACAAAGCCTTTGACCAAAAAGCAATTTTTGCAAAATTTCAGAATCGTACATCTAATTTTGTCAATTTTATTACGTTTTAAATTTTGAATATACCGAAAAATACACTAGGCGGTATAAATTTTCGTAGATTTTGATCTATAACTTCTTTTCTAATGCATAGGTTTAAGCAATTTTCAGGAAAAAATATTTTTTTTACTCAGAAAATATACATTCCATGGCTCTACGTTGTTGCATTTGGACACAATTGCATTTTATTCGATGGTGGAAGGACATGGCTTTTTTACCCACTCTTGCATTATGAGCTATAACTCTCTTCCTAATATTCCGATTTTGCCCATTTTCAATACCAAGCAAATCTTGTGTATAAGAAATATAACAGACGGACAGGCGGACGGACATACCTATATTGTCATAAAATGAAACCCCGATTCAGAAAATATACACTTTATGGGGTATAAAAAGGATATTTCGATGTGTTACAAACGGAATGACAAAATAAATATACCCCCACCATTTTTTTGGTGGCGGGTATAAAAGAGAACGGTCCGGGTTCTGCTAGTATTAAATTAGCTATTGTAATATTCGGGAACGTTCAAATAAATAAACTTTTATAACGTGAATTTCAAGAGTGCCGATTATTATTTGCAATTAAAAGAATTTCGCATAATTTAAAAGAAATAAGCCAACGTTTACAATATTATTATGAATGGCGATTACAGTTGTGAACAAAATATGTAATTTTATGGTGTAATATTTTGGCGTACTTGACATCAAATTGATTTGAGAAGTTGTCGATACAATTATAATGAAAATTTTACCATATTTTCCCACCCCTCGTTTATATTTAATTTATAAATTAGAAATAATTGTTTGCACTCAAACACTACAATGTAGGGTAAATTATGGCCTATCTTCAACATCACTATTTTATTCAGTTACCACTTATTGCTTGTGGCCAATTTCATTATTTCGCATACATAAATATGTGTATTTATGTGTTATGGCTGACTGCTAATGGTGCGCTTGCAGTTGTGGAAATGTATGCAAGTACAATTTGTATGCTACTTAACAAATGCTCGCCTGCGGTAAGAGGTGGTTAAACAGAAGTGCAAGCGGTTTTTCTTTGCGGGGTGTTTATTCATGTTGCTACTGTGATGGTGATGGTTGGTAATATTGTGTGTTTACATACATATAACTTCCTATTTTCACTTTCAGCAGCCAAAAAAAAAAAACACAAATGCATTTAGCAGTTTGTTTGTTTTGTTTGAATTGTTACTTTTAAGTATTTACAAGTATACTTGTCTATTGGCACAAATTGCCGGTATTGTCACTTTAAGGCTTTGACACTTAAATGACATTTGGTCGATAAACAAAGTAAAAACACCAACCTACTTTGTTTGGATTTCTCTATATAAGCACAAAGTTAAAGTTTAAGTTCGTTTTCATTACCTGCGTTTATTAGATGTTTGTTTTTATTATTTTGTATTAAGTTTTAGAAAGAGTACAACTCAATTTATAAGTTTTTGTGAAATTTTTAACCACAAGAAATTTATCACTGATTTAAAGTCTATAATTTTAAAGAAAAACTTAAAGCAACATTGTGTGAAGAAGAAAAAACGTTAAACAAATAAATACAACAGTTTACCCTTTTGTAAAACATAGTTATTTGTAAAATCAATTTAACTATATTTTGTGCTGTCACAAACTGTTAAAAAGTACAAATTGAGTAATTTTCAATTACTTTTGACAATAAAGCACTACCAAACAAATGGTTGTTAAATAAAACTTTTTACAAATGTATAATCAGCAGTGATATTTTTGGCACATTTTTCTAAGTTAATAGCTTAAATTCAATGATGACGTCTTAACTAAGTTTCTTAATGATATTTGTAATAAAAAAAGAGAAAATTATAGAGGAAATATTTATAATGTATTTTTCGGTTGCAATTAATACACATTTAGGGCATTGTTGGTTGGGTTTTTGTATAAATTTTTTATAGTTTTTTGTTTTATTTTTATACCCGCCACCAAAAAAATTGTGGGGGTATATTCATTTTGTCATTCCGTTTGTAACACATCGAAATATCCATTTTAGACCCCATAAAGTATATATATTCTGAGTCAGGGTTTGATTTGATGACGATCTAGCTATGTCCGTCCGTCTGTCCGTCTGTTGAAAGCACGATAGAGGTCGCACCGAAAAAGCTAGGAGGCTCAAATTTTGCTAGAATCTTTCTTATAGACAAGGTTTGTTTGGTATTGAAAATGGGCTAAATCGGAATATTAGGAACAGAGTTATAGCTCGAAAAGCAAGAGTAGGTCGAAAAAACCGTGTCCTTCGAACATCGAATAAAATGGAATTGTGTCCAAACGCATTAACGTAGACTCATGAAACTTCGAATATATATTTCCTGAGCAAAACCAATATTTTACCCCGAAAATTATCTAAATCTATGCATTAGGAGAGGAGTTATCGATCAAAATGTACGAACATTTATACCGCACAGTGTATTTTTCGGTATATTTAAAAACAAAAACGTCATAAAAGCAACAAAATTGAATGTACGACTCTGAAATTTTGCACACTTTGCTTTTTGGCGAGACGCTTTTTTGTGACGGAAAATTAATGTGCCACGCCCACTTTTACGCCCACTTTTACGCCCACCTCCCATATAACGTTTTACCTAAAATTCATAGAATTTCTCTATTAATAAAGATTTTGGAATAATAAAGGACTATATTGAAACACCTAAGTTGTACTCATTAGCAAAAACAACTTTGACACGCCTACTATAACGCCCACTTTGCACGTTATCAACCGTTAATGAAATTTAAAAGCTCATAAGACCGCCAAAATTAGAGGTATGATGATCAAATTTGCTACGTATATTCTTCTAATCAATGTAATTGTTGTGCCATGGTGACACGCCCACTTTAACGCCTACCTCCCATATAACGGTTTATCTTAATTTCATGTAATTTCTCTATTGACAAAGTTTTTGGAAAAATAAAGGACTATATTGAAATATCTAAGTTGTATTTATTAGCAGAAACTTTATTGGCACGCCTACTTTAACGCCCACTTTCATTGAAAGACACTTACAAAAGCATTTTAGTAGCATATCGCAGTTATAAAGAGTGGTTAAATTTTATGTTGAATTTAAATAAAACACAAATTATTTAGGATATTATTATTATTTCTTTTTGTTATGATAATATTTGTATGGTTCAATTATGTATTTAACAAAATATCGGCCAAATAGCCCCCCCCAACCTTGGCGCCACTCCTCTTTCTGATGGTTCAAATTTTCAATGACAATGTTGATGCTCAATTGTGGGCATGATGATGAGGCGAGGTTAACTGCTCTTTTGCCACACTATCGCAAAAACCAGCAGTGGCACCCATTCAACGAACTAAGAAGGCATTCACAGATTTTCTAACATTTTATACAGACCTGTTTTGCAGAAATTTAAATATTTTGTACAATTCTCCCGATTGTGGACGAATTTGAACGATTATGTTCATCAAAAGAATTACGAACTGCACAAAATGCATTTTGATTTGAACGCCCATTTTTATAAAAAACCTGAATAACTTTAAAGCATTGCTCATTTGCGTATCTTTCCACGGATCAAATTGAGTAAGTTTGAGATTGAGAAATGTCAAGTGAAATGCAGAAAACAAATTTAAAGACTAGGTGTAGCTCACCTTCAACATGGGCCCTTAAAATTTAACCACCCTCTACAAAGAAAGTGATACATATTTTATTATAAAGAGATTTTTCCATAGCGATTAACAAAATAATAAATATTGTCCTTTAAATGTACACAAAATTGGTGGTGGGTATAAAAGATTCGGCACAGCCGAATATAGTGCTCTTACTTGTTAAATTCCCATTTGGTTACTGAGAGTTTAAAAATAAAACTTATAACATTTGGAATTTTTTCAAAAATTTGCGTAAGACCTACCGATGATCAAACTTAAGCATCAGTGAAATGCATATATGTACACCATCGTAAGCCCAACAACCAAACAAATATGTAAATATATATAAATATTGATATTATGAATATATCAATTAATATTATTAAATTTCTTTGAACTTTCTTAAAATTAATGTTATTCTTTATCGCCAACTTGCGTTTAAATATTTTTTTATAAGAAACTATCTACTAACTCAATATAATATAATTTTTCCTTGAAGAGCTACCCAATGAGTTAGCAAAATATTGGAATTATTAAATTATTATTTTAAAAACAAGGAATGACAAGCTTTATATACACCTTTACACTCTCATGTGAAGGCTATATAAATAGAATTACTAGTGGTTTTTTACTTATGTCTAATTAAGTTATAAGAGAATTTTATTACTTTTTAACAAAAACAGTTTTAAGGATATAACCGATAATTATATGGTTTAACTGTGACAACATTTAGAAAATCGATAACCTACACTTTAAATTGAAATTTTTACAGAATTATTTTCATCATATATCGTCTAAATTTCTTGATCTTTTAATTTATAAATTGAACGCTTTTTTGTTTTTTTATAAAAAATTGTTTATTAATGACCAATTTTCGCTACCAAACAAATACTTCGTGTATTAAATCTTGATTGATCTCAAGCATTGTAATCTACCAGCTCAGAGTTTTTGACGGAATCGAACCAGCATCCTCCAGACTGGTAAAGTAGACACTAAAAACTTGTGTACCGGAACATCCATAAAGTAAATCACCCATATTCTATTTGGCGTCACCAACATCGCCGTCAAAATTGAGACAACCTTACTTTTATACTAGCCAATCCCGGCGCGCGTTGCTACGCCCCTTCATGAATTTTAATCGCATTCTGAATTTTAATCGAATATCAAGTGCAAGGCTAAAAATTATAACTTTTTTTATGAGCGTGGCACTGCCCACTTTTCTAATTACGAAACTGTACAGTCATGACAGCTCAATAAGTGTGCAAAGTTTCAGAAAAATCGGTCCAGTGAAAGTACCTTAATCACGAAATTATATAGTCATGACAGCTTAATATGTGTGTGCAAAGTTTTAGAAAAATCGGTCAAGTGCAAGTAGCTGAAAATGATAACTAATTTTTTATGGGCGTGGCCCCGCCCACTTTTCTAATCAAGAAATTGTAAAGTCATGACAATTCAATATGTGTGCAAAGTTTAACAAAAATCGGTTCAGAGCAAGTACCTCAAAATTATAACTTTTTTATGGGCGCGGCCCCGCCCACTTTTCTAATCAAGAAATTGTAAAGTCATGACAATTCAATATGTGTGTAAAGTTTAACAAAAATCGGTTCAGAGCAAGTACCTCAAAGTTATAACTTTTTTTATGGGCGTGGCCCTGCCCACTTTTCTGATCAAGAAATTATCAAGTCATGACAGCTCAATATGTGTGCAAAATTTCAGAAAAATCCGTCAAGTGCAAGTAGCTAAAAATGATAATTAATTTTTATGGGCGTGGCCCGGCCCACTTTTTTCCACCCATAAACACTTCCTGGTATAAGTACAATAACTTTCCAAAGTTTGAGTCCGATCGGTTTTACAGTTTCGGAGTCTATAGCTAACACATACACACACACACACAGAGTTTCACTTTTATAAATATAGATTTTTTACTCCAATTCTTTTTTCATAATTTTTGTTTAAACACAACACTTAAAACAACAAGGATAAAATCAAAGTCAATTAAAGGCAACATCAACGTCACCTTTTCTTGCAGTATACCAAACTTGGTGGTTTTAACATCGGAAATACAAATTTACAACAAATTTTAAAACCAACAAATTTGAATTTGATTTAGAAAATATTGCCGTTGAAGTTAAAAACTTCTATAGATCAAAGAGATAGATGCTACTCTTTCTTTTGGTAGCTTTTAGCTAATTCGTTAAATCATTCCTTATTTTCAATATCTATGCTTTAAAAATTTGATAAGCATAAACTAAAGAGCTGCGCAAGCAAAACAAAACGATTTACAAGCAATCTCATTAGATATCAAATAGTGTGTGTATTTTACGCTCTCATTGTAAATTACATACTTACAAAAATATGTGTTTTATTTTACGATAAAAATATTTAAGAATAGAACAAATCTGAAATAGAAAAATGTTGGAATAAAATAAAGCTTAATTCGGAAAAAAGAAATAAAATATTAAAACTGAAATAGAACAATAATACTGAAATATAGCATGAAACACAACTTTAAATGTTTTGATATGAGACCTAAAGTAAAGAAAAATTTGTACAGAAAGAAAAACTTGCGTTTTGTTAAAAATATTGAAAAGCTTAAAAAACGTTTTAGTCCCAATGAAACAGCATACATACACAATGTATATTATTTTTAAAATTTTTGTCATTATTTAGAAGCACTGTTTTTTCGTTTTTTTGTGTATTCTATGTTTTTGCTAGGATTTACTGATTTTTTTTATTGTAAACACAGACACTAGCAAAGCTATAGATAAATACTTTTCGAGCGATGATTAGTTTATGTTTTGTTTTCTTATTTTTCTAAGTCAACTCTGAAATATAGTGATTAGAAGTAGTATAAAATAGAACACATAAGTTTAAGAATAATTTACGCAGTTAATTTTCATAAACAAACTGAGAGTTGATTAAGTCTTTGATTTAAGCATAAATGTAAAATTATAACAAATTCATATTGTATATAGTTTAGTTTAGTTGTAATATAGTTTAAAGTATTGGCTTTTATTTATTATCAAAATTAAAATAAAACAAAACTGAAATAAAATAATTTGTGAGCTGACTGTCAGTCTGATTTTTGTTTGCTTTTAGCTTACAAGCTTTGTGGTAAATTCAAGTCTTGTAGCCTAGAGCCACTTATAGCCAGTCCATCGACAAAACTATTATTATTGATAGTCTGCTATGCATTCAATCACTTAAGCGTGATATTAATTTGTTTATTTTTTTAAGATTTAAGGAATACTTACTGTTATTATGTTTTGAAGAAAAAATGTTTTTTTTTTATTTTAAAATGTTACATATAAAAATTACTTGCTTGTGAAGTACTGAAAATAGAAATTACATAAATTAGCTGTGAACTAAAAGTTCCACAATCAAATCATTACAATTAATATGTTAGTGCAACAACTGAAAAGCATAATATATTAAAAATAACTGTTTGGATATATTACGAAATTCTTAAAAATTTTTTAAAAATTCAGTAAATTTTAATGATTTATATTTAACACTAGCTAATACCCGGTGTGCTTCGCCACCCTAAATTTTAGTATTTAATTCATATGGCAGGTGCCACGCCCACTATTTCTAATGTACCCATTTTTTCCAGAAATGTTTATTTGGGTGTCAAAGTTGCTCTTGCAAAATTTTAGTACTCTAATCGATATCGTTTTCCAAATATACGAAATTTAGTATTTAATTCATGTGGCGACGCATACTATAGAAAGTCCGCCCATATTTTATCCAAATGTTCGTGTGGATGTCAAAGTTTACCGTACTTAATTTGAAGACTCTAGCTGTATTAACTTTCGTGATATATAATATTTAATACTTATTATTTAATAGAGCGTGGCACCCCGCCCACTTACAATTTCAAGCCAAAGGATAGCCTATAGTGCCTTCCAGACATACAGAAAGATTCTGTGAAAATTTCAAGGAAATCGGTCCAGCCGTTTAACCGTCTATAAAGCACAAACAAACATACAAACACAGATTGATTTTTATATATATAGATTAAACTAAGTGGAAATAAAAAAATCAACATTAAATTTTTATTTTCAGAAAATAGAGCAACAAAAACGCATCATTTTTTATCCAAAAAAAATTTTATACAATTTTCAAACAATGTTTTTTTTTTATATTAAAATATTGTAAAATTATTCCATTGAAATATTAAATGCTTAACGGAGATTGAAGAGTATATACTGCATACAATATATTCAGCGACATATAAGTTAGTTAGTTTATTAACAAAAAATAGTCAAACCAAATACAACAACAAATTTATAATGGCACTTGCCGCTTAAGATATCTTAACAGTTAATTGCTGTCCGTTGTCGCATGGATTAAACCTCCACCATTTGCTAAAAGAAAAAAACCTTTGCTCATACTAGATATGCGTAACAAACATTAAAAACTAAAGAAACAAACTTAGAAATTAGTTTTTAATATCACAACAACAACAAAGAAACACGTTCCAAATTAAATATACAAAAAAAAATATTGCAATAAAAACAAAACAACGAAATGTAACATTAAAAGAAATAATAAGTGAAACTTGAAAAAACATTTTTAAATCAATAACAACATCTTTATGCTAAAACACTACAACAAATCAGTTAAAGCTTCTGGAAATGACAAAAACTTGTATTAAGACACGAACAAATACTAACATTAAATATATAAAACAGAATATTACATTGTACCATATTTAACCTTCCACCTTTAAAATGGTTTTTTAAAAAAGAAATCTTAAGATTTAATTTGAAAGTTTCTATTTTTTATTACTTCTTGTTTTAATATAAAACAAGTATTGTACGAATGATATATTCGGTCGTGACGTATTTTATAATACCCTTCTACTGCTCATGCCAATATTGCAGAGGAAAAAGGGGTCAAAGTCAAACTTCTTTATTTAATATCCAAGTTAAGAAACGAATTTATCATTTTCTAATTTTAACATAAAAATTCTTTCCCACAAATTATGCTGACACTATGTCTGCTAAATTTGTACGGTTTAATATTTCTACGTGTGAACCAAATAAAATAGTCATATTACAATCATACTTTTTGCTAAAACTTAATCATAAGCATAAGTGAATAATAAAAATATTCTTTTGTGAATAATTAGTTCTAGTTTAGAATTAAAAGAGAAAAGTCAACTTAATGTTGACAAAAATAAATTTTTTTAATGAAATCTTAATTTAAAAATTTAATTGGCGCCCAACGTGGGGCTAGCCAAAGTAATATATCCTGAAAAAACAAAGTAAGGATCCGCGGCTAGCGAATAAAAATAAAAAATAAGTATCCCAGTGAGAAGGGAGAAAAAAACAAACATTTATCCTGAAAGGACAAAGTAAGGATTCGTGGCTAGCGAATAAAAATAAAAAATAAGTATCCCAGTGAGAAGGGAGAAAAAACAAACATTTATCCTGAAAGGACAAAGTAAGGATTCGTGGCTAGTGAACAAAAATTAAAAATAAGTATCCCAGTGAGAAGGGAGAAAAAAAAATATCAAAAATAAAAAAAAAATATAAAAAAAAAAAAATTTTTTTTTTGTTACAAGTATCCTTGGAAAAAGGAGAAAGCAAAAATTTAAGTGACTAAATATTATTTTAAAAATAAATTTATGGGAATTTAAAAATAAATTTATTATTAAAAATTTTGTTACAAGTATCCTTGGAAAAAGGAGAAAACAAAAATTTAAGTGACTAAATATTATTTTAAAAATAAATTTATGAGAATTTAAAAATAAATTTATTATGAGTGACTAAAGTAAGCTATAGGTTATTTACTAAAAACAGTGACAGAAATTTGAAAATATTCGTAAAGGAAAAAAAGTGTAAATTTTAATACACAAAACACGAATAATATACTGAACAATTTGTCTTTGATCACTCAAAGAATATTTTGGAAAGGATTTATCATAAACTAAAATAAAATATTATCCTGCTGGCCAGCCGAGACCCAGCAGACGTGAAGGAAGAAGAGTCCCATCATCATCAACTGCAGACGTGAAGGACGAAGAGTCCCATCACCATCAACAGAAACAGCAAGAATAACTATTATTTTAATTTTATTGTAAGTAATTTTATTATTGTTACCAATATTACGAATTAAAAAGTGTAAAAAAAGGGAATTCTGTTTTAGACCAAATAAGAAATTTTTGAAAAAAAACACATTGTAATTACATTCAAGGAAAAATTAAAATATAAAAATTTAAATAATTGTAAATTAAATAAGTGTGAATTTAAAATCTCTTACATAGTTGTATTGAATTTGGAAAATTTATCACAATAATCTATGTAAACTTCTGTAAAAGATCTATATAAAATAAAATTATATTTTACTCAGGATAACTATATAGTACATAAAATATCTTTTTTTAATGCCGGACGAGACCATCGACAGTTTAACAGACAGACTAAGTAGATCCCTTACCATGGCACAAAATACAGTACCAGTAACAGGATTGACAGGACTAACTGAGCTACAGAAGAGACAAATAAAGGACTTAATAAAGGAGACACTTGATACGAGTCCCTTGCCTAGGAGAGTAGAGGAATTAAATAGAAACATTCAACAATTAAGCGGTGTTAATTATGTAGAAGAATACAGGGCTCAAGACATAGATGAGAGAATTAGTTGTGAGGAATCACTTGATGTAATCAAGTCCTTGCCTACATTTAGTGGCAAAAGTTCATACGTAAGTTGGCGAGAAGCTGCCAACAATTCTATTAGCCTATATAAAAAGGGAAGTCGTAGGTACTACGCCGCCCTCACAATTTTAAGAAACAAAATAGTTGATGAAGCGAACGACATTCTTACCAATCATGGTACAGTTTTAAATTTAGAGGCCATCCTAAGCCGTTTAGATTTTGCTTATTCGGATAAAAGGCCGCTCCATATTATTGAGCAGGAAATGAGCATAATGAGACAGGGCTCATTGGCAATTCTTGACTATTATAATGAAGTCAACAAAAAACTCACTGCTCTGATCAACAAAACTATTATGACACACGGATCGAGTTCAGAGTTAACTAACGAGCTCAATAGGAAAAACCGACAGCACGCTTTACGAGTTTTTATTACAGGATTAAATGCCCCTTTGGCAAACATTTTATTTTCATTGGCCCCTACTGATCTTCCAAACGCTCTTGCGAAGGCTCAGGAATTGGAGTCTAATAATATAAGAGCTAATTTTGCTCTACAATTTAATAGAAATTCCCAAAACTCTAACCAAAGACCACAAAATGCATTGCGTTTCCCTCATCGTAACGAAAGGAACTTTCCAAAAAATAGTTTTTTCCAAGACAGATATACCCAACCAAGACCAGTACCAATGGAGTTGGGCAGTTCAGCAAACATTGTGCAAAGAACACAACCATTAAATAATGGATATAATTTTAGGGCAAACGCTAATACTAATTTTGCAAATGCTAATTTTGCCAATAGAAATCCAACCAATTTTCGAAATTACGAACAGAATCGGTATCCCCAAGGCATTAAACGCCAACAACAAAGCGCTCAAGTCAGCTATCAGCCTCAGCATAAGGCTCAAAGGGTAAATAACTTAAACGAGGACGCTTTTTTAGAAGTCGAGCCGGATTGCCCTATATTAGAAAAAGAGGAACATCCGGACGAATTTATACAATATTAATAGACAGTGGTGCTACTAGCTGCTACTGTAGCCCAAATGTATTTAGAATTAGAAAAGATTTAGTTATAAGAAAAAGGGTGAAAACAATAAACGGTTTCACTCATATTAGCCATTTTAGCGAGGCAAGACTATTTGGCATAAGAGAAAGATTTTATGAGATTCCGAATCTCGAAGCTGATATTTTAATTGGGTACAATTTTATGAAAAAAGCGAATATTGTACTAGATTTCGAAAAAGGAACACTCTCAAGCGGAGAGCATTGCGAAAAGTTCCTTAACTTTCAAGAACCTGCAACGGAAAAAGAAGATTATAATAAAAAAACCACATCCGAAGATGTGGAACAAATTGAAAATATTAATTATTTGAACCAAAACGAGAAAATTGAGTATTTAAGACATAAAATTAATGGGGAAATTTTAAAACTCCATTCTAGAATAAATATGAGATTGCCTTTTAGAACTGACGTAAGAGCAGAAATTAACACAATTGCTGAAACTCCTATATGGAGTAAGCAATATCCATACCCTATGTCAGTTAATGAATTTGTAAACAGGGAAATAAGGAATTTATTGGACGATGGCATTATTCGTCCAAGTAGAAGTCCGTACAATTCACCAATTTGGATTGTACCTAAAAAGGGAACAAATGAAGACGGATCCTCAAAATTGAGGATGGTTATTGATTTTAAGAAACTAAACGAACAAACAATTGCAGTAAATTATCCGATTCCAGACTGCAATGTTATTTTATCGAATTTGGGAAAGGCTAAATACTTTTCCACCATTGATTTGGAATCTGGTTTCCATCAAATATTAATGAAGGAATCAGATATTATTAAAACGGCTTTTTCCGTGAATAACGGAAAATACGAGTTCTTAAGAATGCCATTTGGGCTAAAGAATGCTCCAGGCATTTTCCAGGCCGCAATGGATGATATCCTTAGAGATTTTATCGGTAAATTTTGTCATGTCTATATAGACGACATAATTGTGTTCTCATCTTCACTAGAAGAACACAACAATCACCTTGCTAAGATAATAGAAACTCTTAAGGAAGCAAATATGAAAATTTCTGTGGAAAAATCCGAATTTTATAAAGAAGAAGTTGAATTTTTGGGATACGTTGTAGGATATAATGTGATTAAAACCGATCCAAAGAAAATTGAAACTATACAAAATTATCCTTTACCCGCTACTTTGCGACAACTTAGGAGCTTTTTAGGAATGTCAGGGTATTACGGAAAATTTATTAAAAACTATGCCCTTGTTACAAAGCCACTTACAGTTTACCTATCAGGGGAAAATGGTAGGATATCACAAAACATGTCGAAAAAAACTGAGATTCTATTAAACAAAGATGCAATCGAAGCATTTAATAAGGTAAAAGCTTTATTAATAGACCAGGTGGAATTAGTGCAACCTGATTTTAACAGCAAATTTATTTTAACAACAGACGCATCGAACGTTGCCATAGGAGCTATATTAAGTCAAAAAGCTAAACCTATTACATTCATTTCGAAAACTCTTAATTCTACTGAAAGGAATTACGCAACAAATGAAAAGGAATTATATGCTATAGTGTGGGCGTTAAAAACACTAAGAAACTATTTATATGGTGTAAAGGATTTAGAGATCCATACTGATCATCAGCCATTAACATTTGCTGTTTCAGCCAGAAATCCAAATGCGAAAATGAAAAGATGGCATGCCTTTATTGAAGAATTTGCCCCAAAGATTATTTATAAACCAGGTACAGCGAATGTAGTCGCTGATGCCCTCTCTAGACAAATTTTGAACCAAATTTCAGATAATGATAGTATCCATAGTACACAGCATTCAACGGAAAGTAGCGACAATTCAGATATTTCTGAAACTAACAAACCTCTTAATGAATTTAAACAGCAAATCCTTTTGTTAAAAAATAGATTCACAATTCATGAATCTATTACAGTTTTTGACAGAACTCGTCATATAATAGAATTTGATACTAGGGAAAATCTATTAACTATTCTAAAGGAATTTTTAAAACCAAATTTAGTTACAGCCATACATTGTACACCAGAGGATCTACATGAATTTAAGGAAACAGTTAGGAACGTATTTACAAATAAGTTTGTTTTTATAAGAATATTCCCAAATGACATCACTAATTTAGATGACCAGCAAAACATAGTAAAGCAAACACACATTCGTGCCCATAGAAACTTTAAGGAGAATTATAAACAGATTTACAAACAATATTACTGGCCCAAAATGTTAAACAACTTTAAGGAATTTATAAGGCACTGCGAAATCTGTAATAAAACCAAATACAACAGACATCCACAAAGGGTACAAATTGGAGAGGCTCCAATTCCTAACAAGGAGGGGGAGTGTCTCAACATTGATATTTTTTATGCTCAGAACCTTAAATTTATAACTTGCATTGATTCATACTCAAAGTTTTTAATTATAAAATCTATAGAAGATAAAACTAATTTAGGAGAAAAAGTATTGGACGTTTTACAGAATTTTCCTAATGCAAAAAAACTCACTCTCGATAACGAACCGGGATTCACGTCTCCTCAGTTTAAAGCACTAATGCAGCGACTGAGAATAGAACTTTATTATTGCACCCCTCGCCATAGTATAACTAATGGACAAGTTGAAAGGGTCCATTCTACCATTATTGAGATAGCCAGATGTATTAGGGAAGAATTTCATTTAATCAATGTTACAGAGGCTTTCTATAGAGCAGCCCAACAATATAACCAAACAATACACTCCGTTATAGGAAATAAACCATCAGACATATTTTTCAATAAAACCCCACATAATCTGTGTGACCTATTAAAGAAAGCACAGAAAAGAATGCTTAAAAGAAACAACTCTAATGGAGTAAAGACATACCAACCAGGAGATGTTGTTTATGAAAAAATAATTGGACAGCGTAATAAGCTTTCACCCAGATTTAGAGAACAGAAAATTCAGGAAGACTTAGGAAATAAGGTTAGAATACAGTCTCGAAACAGAATCGTTCATAAAGATAATATAAAGACATAAAAACTTATTATTATGATATATACCTTTACTCTATATTTCTTACAGAAAATGATTTTTACTATTGTAATACTCTTTGCACTCTTTGCTACTTGTCAGCCCGAAGTACAAATACTGGACTATACAAACTCACAATTAATTTCGATCCATTTAGGACAAACTAGACTAGAAAACGGAAATTTTAAACTTATCCACGTTTTAAATTTAACCGACTATGAACGAATAGCTCACGATTTAAACTTTGAAATAGAACACAAATTATTGAAAAACAGTACAAACCTACCATTCCTTCTTCATGATATCAATCAAATAAAGAACCTGTTGAAAAGAATAAAACCAAGACATAAGCGTTCAATAGACGCTATAGGAACAATATGGAAATGGATAGCAGGTACACCGGACCATGAGGATCACCAAATAGTAGTAGACAAAATGAACGGACTTCTTAGTAACAATGAACGACAGAGGATTATAAATAGAGACTCCATTGACAGAATTAACTTACTGACTAATACCACTAATCAGATTTTGAAGACAGTTAAATCGCTAGAACAAGTTCGGAAAACAGTGGAAGATACCATTATGAACAAATTGAAAATCGTAAGAGACGAACTGACGAACATTGAATATGCCTTACAATGGGCGAGAGTAGGAGTAATTAACTCATTTATACTTTCGGAAAAGGAAATTTTTGAAGCAAAGACATTTTTAGACTCTGAAAAGTTTCCATACAATAATTTAGAGGAAGCCTTAGGGTTTTCCACCATTAGAATAGCAACAGACGATTCAACTATACTATACATTATAAACCTACCGGCAATAGATAAAGATATTTGTGAAAAAATTCTTATTAAACCAGTAAAAAAACACCAAACTATTGTAAAAGTCAATTCTGAGGAAATAATTAAATGTAATAATAAATTTTATGAAACTAAAAACAATTGTAATCAATTTAATGATTTGTCTATTTGTAATAAAAATAATTTATTAGATATAAGTGAAACAAATTGTATACCACCACTTTTGAATAGCAAAAAGCATGATTGCATAATAATAAATAACCAACACGTACCATCAGTACAAGAACTTTCTAAAGGAATGTTATTTTTAAATCAATTCGAAGGATTTTTGGAAATATCAGGAAACAAATCTTATCAATTATCTGGAACTTATATAATAAATTTTCATAATGACACAATCACCGTAGAAAATAAAACCTTTATATCAAGAGAATTAACAACATTAAATCCACTTCCAGCTGTATTACAGCTTTCCAATATTAATTCCACTACCCAAGAGGTCCTTTCGCTAGAAATGATAAAGGAACTACAAACCAACAATGTTGATGAAATCGACTTAATAGCAACAAAAGGGAACATAATGTTTTCATTAAATTTAGTCCTGTCCGCAATTTTAATTTTCAGTCTCTTTTTCATAATTTACATTTTTAAAAACAAAAATCAAAATACCGATCTCAATCTGACAGCAATAATTAATGAAACAACTGAACGAAAAGATTCAGACTTTGAAGAACCGCTTCCTGTCAGCTCAGGACGAGAATTTCGAAGCGTCAATGACCTTCCTGCCTTTTAACAATCGGGACGATTGATTTTACAGGGGGAGGAGTTAAGAAACGAATTTATCATTTTCTAATTTTAACATAAAAATTCTTTCCCACAAATTATGCTGACACTATGTCTGCTAAATTTGTACGGTTTAATATTTCTACGTGTGAACCAAATAAAATAGTCATATTACAATCATACTTTTTGCTAAAACTTAATCATAAGCATAAGTGAATAATAAAAATATTCTTTTGTGAATAATTAGTTCTAGTTTAGAATTAAAAGAGAAAAGTCAACTTAATGTTGACAAAAATAAATTTTTTTAATGAAATCTTAATTTAAAAATTTAATTTCCATATCGACCCTCTCGGTTTTCTAAAAGTTAAAAAATCGATTATCGTTTGTAAATTTGATAAAAACCACCAAAGCGGTTATAGTTTAAAGTTTCCAGCATGTTTCAAAATTATTTAGGAGCATTAGCAACTTGAAATAATTAAAAAAATATATAGTTTTCCAAATTTGTTCAATAATTTTTACAAATCGCCGTAATATCTATAAATAGTAACATGCCTATAAATTATCCCAAACCCTATAGAACACGAAATGTAAAAAGTCACATGCACATGTGTGTTTGACGTCACTGACATTTTTTACATATTTTACAATAGTCATACGGTAAGATTTTGATGTTACACGAAATGTATTTTAGTCCAAAAATGCAAATGATACAAGCGGATACATTTATGCTTAATGATGACGTCAAAATTACGTCACAGCCACATGCGTATGTGTACTTAAAGCTAAAAATGTTTAATTTTTAAAGTAAAAATATGTGGAAAAAAAACAGATGCAGTACGCTTATATCTGCAAAAGTTAAATGGCGATTATACTGAATTTTAACAGTGACTTATTACCCAATATTTCCAAAAGACTGGTGCCACTTACAGATCTATAAAACATGTGAGGGCTTTCAAAAGTTGATTTCAACCAACACACAGACAGATGGACCGGCGCACATTGATCAATCAACTCCCCTATTCGAAAGATTTTAGAAAATATATACTTTATGGGATTGGAAATTAATATTTTAGAAATTACAAACGGAATGACAAAGCTATATCTTACCTTGGCACCACCCACTGGAGACGCGCAAA
This sequence comes from Phyto melanocephala, assembly GCA_941918925.1. Taxonomy (NCBI): domain Eukaryota; kingdom Metazoa; phylum Arthropoda; class Insecta; order Diptera; family Rhinophoridae; genus Phyto; species Phyto melanocephala. The sequence continues at coordinate 48,374,435 of OW799233.1, read as the reverse complement.
AACAAACAAATGTTTAATCGCAGTGTCGACAATTATTAATCACAACCTCGAAGAAATAAAAAGATTATTTTATAGCAAACAAAAAACAAAGTAAACAATCGAATAAAAACTGTGGAAAATATGCAATCGTGAATTAATACAAAAGAAATTATGACAGAAAATTTAGGCCTTCTAAACTTAGTATTTCCTATGACTTAAAAAAAAAAACAACAGCAACTACAATGCTACAATAGCTAGCATACAACTAGCTATAGCAAAAACATGCGCAATAGTTATAGCATTACAATAGCAACAGTAGGAGGTTGCAACAAATAATTATGTTTTTTTTTCTATCTACTGCTGCTTGTCTTTTCTGTTTCTAAAATTTTTTGTTGTTGTTCGTTTTTTGCGCTTTTGTTTTAATAATGATTGAGATTGATGAAGATGTTGCTAAAAATCTGTGAATTTCACATGACCTTCTACACTTTGGCCAATAACAGCAATAATGGCAATAACAACAACCACAAAACACAATATGGGTATACAAAATAACTGTTTTAATTTAAATTTAAATTTATTCAGCAATACAACAATTAAATACTTCGCATACACTCACAGCAATTTCAAATCCAATGAATAATCAAGAATTAAGGTATAAAAGGAAACTGTAAAATATTTATTTATAAATATAATTGAATAAATTTCACATCATACCCACCACGAAATTGTTGCGTTGTTGTTTTGAATGTTTTTTATTTGTCATTTTATTTTATAAACTTCAGGGTAATAAAATAAAAGATAATTTTTTAAATAAAATTTACACAAAGAAATCCACTGCAATAAAAAATTTCCTTAAAGCGGGAATTTTGTTTGCTTCTAAACTAATCGAAAATGTAGCAGGGATGGAAAATTTAATACCTATTAATATTTCGTAGTACTTTGGGCATTAATACTCTTCAACAAAAAATGAGTATTCTGAAATGATCGATAAATCTTAAAAGACAATTTTTTTAGTGATAGTTGAAACTTACTACAAATTGCCTTTTCAAACATCAAGGCAATTTTGTTTATTAGGTAGTCCTGATTCGTCGGCTGATTATTTTTTTCTTCACGTATTTTAAATTTCAGCTGTTAAAGCTCATAGATAAAAAAATTTTCTGTCTTTCATCAATTATTTTAAGTTTCAAAATTTATATATTTAAAAACATAAAAAAATTTTTTTTTGGCGAACTACGATTACCTGACGATTAAATATGACTTGCTCTAAGATAAATAATATTATGAAAAAAATATGATCGAGACTGTAATTTAAACATTTGAGAAAGCTAAACAAATAGCCGATCATAAAAGCACTAATCGTTCAAAAAAAGGCATCTAATATCAATATTGAATATTAGCCAAGAAATAACAGTTCAGTGTTGATAAGAACTATAAAGTTAAAAATGACGCTCGCTAAAATCTGTGGGGCATAACCGGAAACGAGAAAGCCCACAAATTATTTAAAACGATATTATTCTTAAATATCATTACTGTTAAAAACGTTTTACTCCTTTAGAGCTTTGGCGATAAAAGAACACGGCACTAAGTTTTCAGCAAAATTCTGCTGCCAGTAAAGTGGCGAACATAATATGGGGAAATCAAAATCTTAAGTAAACGAAAGATGTTCTTAAATTAAGAAGAACAGCAGTCGGAAGGTTAACTGATGTGTTAACAAATCATACAGAGTTGAAAACTCATCTTTCACACTTAAACATTAGAAAGAGCAACATACAGAGCATGCGAAAGAATGATATACTACCTCTGTCAATATCCATCGCTTGGTCAAATTGCATATGAGAACTATAATTTAAACACTTTGAAAAACTTGGAATTGGAAATCCCTATAAATTGCATTAAGGGGACTGAGTTCTTGACAACAACTCAAGTCTACTAAACATACAAAGTGTATAGAGGCATTGGATACGGATTTTAGTACCACTGGGTTGGAGCCGTGCCTCCAACAAAAGCCCCTGTGACAATGTTGTCCCCTTACCAACACGCCACAGGTTGCAATCTAATCATAATCATGCTTGGTTCATACTATTGCACCTTGCTTAGGAGCTCGGGCTATCTAATCCCCTAATGGGTTTTTCGCTACCGGCTTAAGCCAATCAGCAACAGAATCGGGGGCGGTCCTGAAAGAAGCCGAATTGACTCACCGAATAGCTACTTCTGTTGAGGAGGCAACAGCAGCCCGAGACGAGACGTGGACCGAATCCACCATTCACTCTGTTCTGTTGAGATGGCAACAGCACCCGAAAACTTCAGTGTTAACCGAAGTCCCGACCTAGGTCAGTCATCAGCGCTCACTTCCGAATCCGTTTTCCGCTTGGAATAACCACAGCCACCACGTGTACTCCGAAGAGACCTCACCAATAATCAGACAGGACTTTGTCCTGGGGCTTACTGATTCCCGTGGTACCAGATGGGTCTCTGGTCAGCCTTGAGAATGTTTCTGACCAGAGTTCATTTTCTTCCAAGTTATGGCCCCAAGAAGCCAGAGGTGTTGGTCTCACCTCTTTACCCCAAGCTTGCAAACACCAAGGCCTGGAAGATAACCAAGGATCCATGCCCCCGGGCAGTATGTTTTAGACAGAACCTTTTTCATCTTCTTGGAATAAGTAATTTTTTTCAAACTCTAGGATATTTTTTGGCTATTTAGTAGCTCTATGAAAAAGTCAAGACAATACTCCATTATCCTATTTTAATCTTTCAATATTTTTCAACCTTTAATGCGAATACATTTTATGAGACAGTTTTGCGGCCTTCTTAAAATGTTTAAGGTCTTATAGAAAAAATTTTGCTACTTCTTACGCTTAAGATTTTGACAGATGAACTAATTCTTCTCCATTACACTTTTGCATAAATCTGACTGTATTTGCTTGATGTAGCATTAAGTTCGCTCCCTTACTACACATGAGGTAGTTGGGATCAATTTTGATCATAGAAACGAGACAGTTACTTTAAAATACTGGCAACGGAAATACAGAAATGTTCATAATAAAAAAAATTTTATAAAAAATATAATGTGGAGATTAACAATAATATGCAATCCATGACAATAAGCCATTATTAATCCAATATTTAAATAGGCGTACCACTAACTGTGCCAGAATTATCCTGCTATATACCTTTTATTATTAGCGGAAAAAATATATTGACGAATACTGCAGTATTCCATCCATGGATGGAAAGCACAAGATTAAACAAGTAAGAGTGCTATATTCGGCCGTGCCGAATCTTATATACCCTTCACAACGTGTAGTCATGCAATAACAATTGTTTGTATCACCATTCATCTCATATGAAATACGTACATACATATACAAAACATCCCATTGCACAATTATAAATTGAGTTTACGTATGTATGTTTCCAAAAAAAAAATAAAAAAAAATGTATTAAAAACAATAAAAAAAATTACAAAAAAAAAATTTTTAAAAAATTAAAAAAAAATTAAAAAAAAAATAATAAAAACATAAATAATATATAAAATAAAATAATAAAAAAAAATTGTTTTTGGCTCAGCTGGGATTCGATGCCACGTTTACTCTAACTTGTATATATATATTGTTGTTGTAATTGTGAAAAAAACGAGGTGGTCGTGGTTTTTTGCTCATATCATGGGGCGATTGTACTGAATTTCAATAGCGATTCATTCACGGATATTTCTAAAAGATTGATACCATACTCAGATCTGAGGAACATATAGTTGCTTCTAAAAGTTGATTTCAACCAACACACGGACAGACGGGCAGACGGACAGATGGTCAGGGCTTACTCCTCTATTCATAAGCTTTCAGAAAATATATAATTTATGGGGTCGGAAATGAAAATTGTAGAAATTACAAACGGAATAACAAACCTATATATACCCTTGTGCACCACAGGTGAAGGGTATAAAAAGAAATAGAAGACTACCTTATTGTGAAACTCAAGATCTTATATTAACAATGAGATAAATAGCAGAAAAAAGCATTGAATCAAACAAGAAAAAAAATAATGTTTTATAGAGAGAAGGCTTTCGATAAAATGCAAGAAGTCTGGCATGTTCTTCAAAGAATAAAATCGACAACAACTTCATTAGAGTGATTAAAAATTTTTACGAAATAAGCCTCAATACAACTCAAAGTATTCGGAAAGGCGTGATATCTGTTCGAAATTCTGATGGATGAGAATCGTTCATCTTAATGTATGCATAGATACATAGTTCGTCAAAAAATAAAAGCCGGGAGCTCGAATCTTGTTATGTGATACTAATATACTTTTGTGTGCTGAATCCAAATCTGTTCACAGATTTTTTGTATCACATCTAGCTTCAGAAATATTCTTATTTAAATAAAATACCGTAATTGAAACATTAAATACGTATTTATTATAACAAAAACAAAAGTAAATAATCTTACACTTAAATTACTTCTATTGTATAAACTAAGATCTTAAATAAAATTTGTTATTTATTAATACATAGAAAACACTAAAAAATTATTATTACTTGATAGATCGTTTTCTTTTATAAGTGTTATCTGCTGTTTGACGATTGATTACCCAGCAGCAAGCATGTGCCCAATATCTTAATGAATCTTTCATCATGGTCATCAGACACCACACCAAGATTTTCGGATATGTACACAGAAAAAAATAAATATGAACTTCAATTACGAAATTAATATTAATAATTAAAAAATTGTTTTATTTTGCTCCAATCATCAAAATGATACTATTAATTAAATGAAAATTAATAGTTTTAATTAAAAAAATTTTGAGAAAAATATCAATTAAAACAGCATTCAAAAATTAATTAAAATTTCCATAATTTTCAAAAATTATTTTAATTAATTTAATCATGTCTATATTTGAGATTTGGTAATTATATAATAAAATCATTTATTATATCAATAACAAAAATTATTTACTGCCTGTTCAACGATGTCGAAAAAAATCCCAAGCGAAATTTCATTCGTACAAATATATTGAAAACAACAACAAAAACTAAAAATTTGTTTTTGTTTTCAACGTATTTGTACGAACGAAATTTCGCTTGGGATTTTTTTCGACATCGTTGAACAGGCAGTTAACCTGTTTAGAAAAAAAATATATATATTTTTTTGATATTTATATATTCTTAATATATGTACATATGTATATGGTACATATGAATCTATGTTTTTAAATACATTTCGTTACTTATATAAAAATAACTTAGCATACTACACCATATCGAAAGCCGGAGATCCAAAAATAACTGGCAACATCAACAACCTAGATATAAAGAATATTAACCGGTAAAAAGGCTTGATCAGACAGAGTGAAGAAATTCAACAAACTTACCTACTAAAATGAGAATTCTGAGGAATATAAGGGGATACAATAATTATTGGATTTGGGCACATCTACAATGAAACTGAAACCATTTATTATATTAAAAACTGAACATATTTTTATATACTTTCACTTACCAGAACTTTTTCATGCAGATTGTCTACTATTTTTTATTATTCTGCTCCTTGAATAATAATTATATTAAATTTATTCTAAGAAATTCAAATTTCATTTAAAATAACATTTTTTATTTTTTATTTATTTTATTCAACTGACAGAAATCTCTTTGTTTTTTGAAAATATTTAATATCAATTAAAAAAATTAATTCAGTTAATGAAAAATATAATTAGAATTTTAAAACAAATCAAAAAGTCAATTAATTAAGCAAATTTAAGGAATATTTTTTTCTGTGTAATGTAAAATAAAAAAAATTATTTTTAATGACAAGTTGCATCCGAGTTGGTGATAAGAAAATGGAGTTCTTGCAATATTAATTCCAAGAAATTTGTGGCATATTTTTTTAAAAATTATAAATATACAGTAAAAGCAATTATATATTTTAGCATCATTAAAAATCAATAAAAATAAGAAAGGAAATTTCACTTACCAAAAATAATAATAAATAAATATCTTGAATTTGTTGTAAGTGAAGAGGGAAATGCGGACAAGGATGTGAATCATAGAATACTCTCAACAAGCAGCATAAACTTTTGGCTATACATAAATTTAATTGGTAAAAGAAAAGTTTCAGTAAGTACCAAGCCAGTGGTATACAATTTCACATACTAATATATCAAATCTCACTTAGTCGAAGGTCACACACGACGATTTTAATTGCCCAACTTTTTCCATATTTTCTTTTGAACTTGCTTTTATGTTCACACAAGACGATTCCTTTGGCGATTTTTGTTTTGTTTAGCTTTTATTTTCTTACAAATTGTCATTTGTGCCCAGCGTTGCCATAATCATGATTTTGTCATATTTTTAAGGATTTTTTTTTTTGCTAAAATAAGATGTATGATTTTTTTCCCCCAATATAATGATTTTTATTTTTAGAAATTGTATTTTTTTTTTGTTTTAAGTTGTAAATACGAAACATAATTTTTCTACAATTCTTATCAACAATCAATTTTTTAACCAATAAAGTTTTATGTCAGCTTGTTGTAGGTCTGTTAAGAACAGGTCGAACTCTATCTGTGTTTTTAAAGTATATTCTCAACATAATAAACAAAGTAAACATAATTTTTGAATCCACATCTTCTCAAATACAAAGAATTTATGATGAATTTTACAAAACCAAATTACGTTAACATCAATTTAATTAATGAACTTGATTTTTGAATTGTTTCGTTTACAAAACGAAGATATTTATTTGGGCGTGTTTGTAAAACAAAAAAATTTCCAATCTTAAACTTGGAAAAAATGAAAACAAAAATTTCTTGAAAATTGTACTTCATTTTACATTAAGTTGTGTAAGCAAATACTGAAACGATTTGATTTAACCATAATTATTTAAAAGAACTTTTTTTTCATTATTTCGTCTTGACCCTTTAAAAATAATTAATAGAAAAGTAGCTTCTTTAACAGGTTTAATACAAAACTTTTCAAATTTATTCAATTGATAAGAATGATGTTCAAAACTTAGAAGACGAGTTTAGAGAACTACGTCTTCTCCACTTTGACTGGTCTGAAGTCTGAAAAATAACTCGAGATGACAAAATCTTAGCTTTTCCGACCCTGTCAAAATTTGTCCTATTTCTTCTGCAAATGTTGAACGAATATTTTAAGTTTTAAATAGAAATAGATTAGATAACAGCACTGTTAAGGGTATATTATATTCAAAAGAAGTTAAACGTTGTTCATGCTATAATTTAAAAATATATTAAGGTATACATACAAATATGAAACCTATTCTGTATAATAATAATAATGATTCCTAAAATACTTTAATTAATATGTAATTGTTAAATGTATGATTGTTTTTTATTTTAAAACATTTAAGTTTTTTATGTTTCTACATTTCGAATGATAGATATGCAATTTGAATATATTAATATACTATTCACAAGTTGCTATATGAATATGTATATATATTTTAATATCAATTTAATATATTTTTTGTTTTAAATAACATATAAATATAATAAAAAAACCGTTTTCTAAATAAATTTTTGTTTTTTTTTTGCGATTGTAATAAAATGTTTGAATTAAAATAATTCGATGATTTTCTTCTTCAAAATATGATTTTTTTGCTCTTAGTGATGATTTTCTCTCCAAAGCTTCTGGCAGAGCTGCATTATCCGTAAATAGCAATAAGAAAAATAAAAACATACATAAAATAATATAATTGATTTTTATTAACGCTTTTAATTAGAATATTTTCACTAAAATTTTTTTGTTTGTGTTTTTTTATTTTTAAATATTTTAATCGTTTAATTTGTGACGTTTTTAATTCAAGTTTGTAATTACTACACACCAAGAAGCGAAACACCGAATGAAAAGAAATATCACATATTAAAAAAAAATAAAAAATTGCTTCAAATAGCTGAGTACCGGCGATTATTTTTCCCTTCGTTTTCTCCTTACCTAAAACGGTAAAAACATCTATAAACTCAAGAATTGCCCAACTATAATCGTCGTGTGTGACCATCGACTTATGGATGTGAATCATGTGTTTTTACAACAAATGTTAACAAAAAAATCAGTCATAAGAAATGAAATACTTACGGCGCGTAGCAGGAGAAACTCTACAAGAGAGAGTACGAAGTGACAACATAAGAGATAATTTAGCAACAGAACTGTTAAACAGTGTGATAGAAACAAGCTAGTCAAATTGTATAAGAAACCAACAATAAGCAGGGAAAAAAGAGAAAAACCTAGATTTAATTAGGAGTACATTAACAGAACTAGGAATCGAGCCTGGAACATCCAAAATAGCTACTCTAGACATAATAAAATGGCAAAATCCTTACAAAAGTCTTCAAACAAAAAAGTAAAAAGAAGTCCAGAATATGTAAATATGTATATTAATGGAAAGTATTCACAGACGACTGTGAACTAGCCAAGCCGTAAGGGAAATTTTCCTGTTGTGATATTTTTACGTTACCGCATGCTGTGAAAAGAGTCTTTTATTTTGGTACCGCTTTTTAACTTGCCAAATTATAAAATATTTCTTCTTTTTCCTTTTTTTGCAATTAGAGAATAGTATTTTTAAATTTTAAAAAAATATATATATTTGATTATCTAAAAACAAAAATTAACTACAAAAATTTAATTTAATTAATAGCTATCTGTCCTAGTTGTTTTGAATAAATTATACAAATAAATTACTTATACAACAAATAGAGAATTCCCACAAATTAATTTAATTTAAAAACAATTATTTTTAACAAAAAAAAAACTGCACATAACAGCAACAAAATTCATATTAAAAAATAATAAAATAATTTATTTATAAAAAAGTAGCTACTTCACACTACATTTAACACTAAACTATTAAATAAAAAATATTTATTTACTAACAAAAAAGAGTTAAAAATATAGACACAACAATTTGTTTTTATTAAAGCTGTTGTGTGAGTATCAATGACTTACAAACACAAAAAAAATTTAATAAATTATTTATGAATCAACATTAAATTGAACAACAAAAGGTAAATATTGACCAAAAAAAACGAAAAATTTAAAATAAATTTCCGTTAATTTAAAAAAAGTAAGAAAACCAAAAATGTGCAATGATTTTACAAAAATTTTTAAACAAAAAAGGTTTTTTGCGTAATACTTTGAACGTGAAAAGAAAATATGTATTTGCTGGTGGCTAATATGCTTTTGTGTTTGTGTGAGTTTGTTTTTATTAGTAACTAGCCAAACCCGGCGTGCGTTGCTACGCCCCTTAATGAATCAAAATGCATTCTTAATTTTAATTGAATATCAAGTGAAAAAACCTAAAAATTATAATTTTTTAATGGGCGTGGCCCTGCCCACTTTTCTAATCACGAAATTGTAAAGTCAATATGTGTGCAAAGTTTCAGAAAAATCGGTCCAGTGCAAATACTTCAAAATGATACCTTTTTTTTATAGGCGTGGCACTGCCCACTTTTCTAATCACGAAATTGTAAAGTCATGACAGATCAGTATGTGTGCAAAGTTTCAGAAAAATCGGTCCAGTGCAAGTACCTCAAAATTATAACTTTTTTAGGGGCGTGGCCCCGCCCACTTTTCTAATCACGTAATCATAAGGTCATGACAGCTCAATATGTGTGCAAAGTTTCAGAAAAATCGGTCCAGTGCAAGTACCTCGAAATGATACCTTTTTTTAATGGGCGTGGCACTGCCCACTTTTCTAATGACGAAAGTGTAAAGTCATGACAACTCAGTATGTTTGCAAACTTTCAGAAAAATCGGTCCAGTGCAAGTACTTCAAAATGATACCTTTTTTTTTATAGGCGTGGTACTGCCCACTTTTCTAATCACGAAATTGTAAAGTCATGACAGCTCAGTATGTGTGCAAAGTTTCAGAAAAATCGGTCCAGTACAAGTACCTCAAAATGATATCTTTTTTTAATGGGCGTAGCACTGCCCACTTTTCTAATGACGAAAGTGTGAAGTCATGACAACTCAGTATGTTTGCAAACTTTCAGAAAATTCGGTCCAGTGCAAGTAGCTAATTTTTTATGGGCGTGGCCCCGCCAACTTTTTTAATCACGAAATTATAAAGTCATGACAGCTTAATATGTGTGCAAAGTTTCAGAAAAATCGGTCCAGTGCAAGTACCTCAATATTAAAACTTTTTTAGGGGCGTGGCCCCGCCCACTTTTCTTATCACGAAATTATTTAGTCTTGACAGCTCGATATGTGTGCAAAGTTTCAGAAAAATCGGTCAAGTGCAAGTAGCTAAAACTGATAACTAATTTTTTATGGGCGTGGCCCCGCCCACTTTTTTCACCCATAAACACTCCCTGGTATGTGTACAACAACTTACCAAAGTTTGAACCCGATCGGTTTTACAGTTTCGGAGTCTATAGCTAACACACACACACAGAGTTTCACTTTTATATTTATAGATTTCATTTTGATAATTCATCAAAAAATATAATACAAAATATTAGTTCATGGGCTTTAATAACGCAAACATTTATCTCTCTGGGGTACTTTTACGAAATTTAAAAAAACTTGTTTTCATTTTGATGCTTTCAAATGATTGATTTATAAAATTATTTTGTAACCCACAATTGCGGGGGAGATATTACAAGCGAATCTTAATTACAGTTATGATGCTGTTTAATAGCGTGATTTATAACAGATTTAGCACACAATTGTTAGTGTGTGTGTGTGTTAATTTCTTTTCTGATAAATGTGTGGCACGCAATTTATATGTCAATATGCACAATATGGACAATATGCACTTTTGTCCATTGATACTAATTAGAGTTCTGTACTTTTATATTTAGAAACTGATTTATGGTGGTTTTTTTTACAAAAAAGCCATATTGAATGCAATTGATATTGAGTTTAATATTTACTGCGGTATTCATAAAAAATATTTTAGGATTATTGAAAGCTTATTTGACAGATTGCTGTACAACATCTGTAAAATAAGTCTTAAATAAACCTAAAATATTTTCTATTAATACGGCAGTTAGTAAACACTTATTTAATACCGCACACAATACACAATACTATGTAAATATAACTGTTAAGATATATATTTGGCGGAATCACAAGTTTTTATTATCTTATTGTCATATGTTTTTTCGTATTATTTTAACATCTTAAAATTGTGTAGAAATATTTTAGTTTATTTAATAAACTTTTTTAAACTATTTGTTATATTTTTTTTAAATCTAAAGACCTAAAATGCAAAATGATGCCACATAAATATATAATTTTAATAAAAAATGTGATGAAAATTAATTTGGATATTGATTCAGTTTTGGAAATAATAAATGGTTATTTCTTTTTACAGATTTAATATACATAACCAATTTTGAAATTTACAAAACAAAGAAAAAAATTTTTTAACTAAGCTTTATAACTTTAAAAATTTATAATCAGAATAAATATGGGAAAATTTCTGTGAAGGTGAAATTATATACCAGGGATGGAAAAGTCGTTATGATCCGTTTAATATTTGTTAACAAAATTAACAATTCATTTATTGGTTCTTTCTATATTAATAAAATTACGAAAGCCAATATATTAATAATCTTTAGGCGAGTAAGTCCACTATAAAACAGTAAATCTTGTGCAAGAGGATTTAAATGAATTGCCGGTTGCCTTCATGTTTTGAGCAGAAGGTCTTTATTTCGTCGCGAACAATTAACTAAATTTGCCTTGATTTCATTTATTAAAGCAGAGATGGAAAATGAGATTTTGGTTTCAGTATTAAGAAATTAACTTAAATCTACTTTTTCGATGATAAATGCATCAAATTTATGTATATTTGTTGTTTTTGCATCATTTATAATATGTTTCACAAATATATATCCTTTTTTTTAGTAAAATTGTATTAAATTTAACATATCACAATAAGTTTTCTATCCCTGTTATACGAATTGACTATGACAGAAAATATCTCCTAAAAAGTTTCTTTGTTGTAACAATTCGCCGTTGCATATACTTACCTGTATGAATATGCCTTGATCATGTGAATAAATGACGATGATGCTAAACGTACCACTATGCGGTCAAATCTAGCGATTTTAAAGGTCAGATTTTAAAAACACTATTAAAAATTTCATTTGTTTCGGCATTAGGTTCGTTTTGGCCTTGTCTTTATTCCAGTTATTTAGAATTTAGAATGTTTAGATTCAAGTTACAGGAAAACAAATTTAAGAGAACTTGCATGAGATTTGCTTCAAATTTTTCGATAAAACCAGTTTTTGATAAAAAAAAAATCATTAGGATTGCTGTAGACTATCTTTTTTTACAAATAAATATCTTTTTTCGTAATCTTCTATCTTCTATCTTATCTATATATATAAAAGTGAAACTCTGTGTGTGTGTTAGCTATAGACTCCGAAACTGTAAAACAGATCGGACTCAAACTTTGGCAAGTTGTTGAACACATAACAGGGAGTGTTTATGGGTAGAAAAAAGTGGGCGGGGCCACGCCCATAAAAAATAGTTATCAGTTTTAGCTACTTCCACTTGACCGATTTTTCTGAAACTTTGCACACATATCGAGCTCTCATGACTAAATAATTTTGTGATAAAAAAATTGGGCGGGGCCACGCCCCTAAAAAAATTTTAATTTTGAGGTACTTCCACTGGACCGATTTTTCTGTAACTTTGCACACATACTAAGCTGTCATAACCATAAAATTTAGTGATTAGAAAAATGGGTTGGACCACGCCCATAAAAAAAGGTTATAATTTTGAGGTACTTGCACCAGACCGATTTTTCTGAAACTTTGCACACATATCGAGATGTCATGACTTAATAATCCCGTGATTGGAAAAGTGGGCAGTGCCACGCCCATAAAAAAAGTTTCATTTTGAGGTACTTGCACTGGACCGATTATTCTAAAACTTTGCACACATATTGACCTGTAAAGACTTTACAATTTCTTGATTATAAAAGTGGGCAGGGCCACGCCCATAAAAACAATTATGATTTTGAGGTACTTGCACTAGTCCGATTCTTCTGAAACTTTGCACACATATTGAGCTGTTATGACTTTACAATTTCGTGATTACAAAAGTGGGCAATGCCACGCCCATAAAAAAAATTATAATTTTTAAGTTTTTGCACTTGATATTCAATTAAAATTCAGAATGCATTACGATTCATTAAGGGGCGTAGCAACGCGCGCCGGGTTTGGCTAGTATATATATAAAAATGAAAGTCTTTGTGTGTGTGTTAGCTATAGCCTCCGAAACTGTAAAACCGATCGGACTCAAACTATGGCAAGTTGTTGTACACATTCCAGGGAGTGTTTATGGGTGGCAAAAAGTGGGCGGGGCCACGCCCATAAAAATTAGTTATTAGTTTTAACTACTTGCACTTGACCGATTTTCTTGAAACTTTGCACACATATTGAGCTGTCATTACTATATAATTTCGTGATTAAAAAAGTGGGCTACGCCCATAAAAAATTTATAATTTTGACGTACTTGCCATGCACCGATTTTTCTGAAACTTTGCACACATATTGAACTGTCATGACTATATAATTTCGTGGTTGGAAAAGTGGGCAGGGCCACGCCCATAAAAAAAGTTATAATTTTGAGGTACTTGCACTAGACCGATTTTTTTGAAACTTTGCACACATATTGAGCTGTCATGACTTTACAATTTCTTAATTAGAAAAGTGGGCAGGGCCACACCCATAAATAAAGTTATCATTTTAAGCCACTTGAACTTCACCGATTTTTCTGAAACTTTGCACACATATTGAGCTGTCATGACTATACAGTTTCGTGATTAGAAAAGTGGGCAGTTCCGCGCCCATTAAAAAAAGTTATAATTTTTAGCTTTTTGCACTTAATATTCAATTGAAATTCAGAATGCATTTTTATTCATTAAGGGGCATAGCAACGCGCGCCGGGCTTTTCTAGTTATCAATAAAACAAAAAAATGTGTTAATCTATTATATCATCAATTAGCAATTTTCTCAATTTTTATTATAGATATTAATAACTTTTTTTCTCTACCAATTATTAACAACTACTTCCCTGGCAACTTTTTCTATTAAAAGTTGTATTTATTTACATTTGAAAATTACAACCGGTTTCCTTAAGCACATATTTGTCAATAATAAAAAGCTTTGACTTGTCAAACGTCTGCACATGAATGAACGGATGAATGAACGAAAGAGTGCAAACATGAATTAATAAAAGTGTTTATAAAATTATGGCAATTGAGAATTATGTCAAATTTGTTGACTGGAAAAGAAAAACAAAGTTGCATTCAAACTTCCACTTTCCCATTATCATGCAAATATCTGTAATTTTCACCTTATCTATGCATGCACTAAGATTGTTCCATCATCTGTGGCTAAGTGGGGCTTGTAAGTTTTCTTAACATGCCAACATACATACCAGTGCACACTTTTGATGTTTTATGCAAATTTGATCTTGGTAGTAAATATTTCCTGCATGTAAGTTTGTTAGTTTATTAATAAAAAAATTAAATTTCTTAGATATTTTAGGTGAAATTATTTAATAATCACAAGTGGTTGAATATCAATACAGCTAAACGCAATAAATTATCTTTTTAGGCATTTCAGAGTATTTTACTCACCATTTATGAATTGATTTGAAATAATTAGAAAATTAAAATTTAATTTAAATCCATACATCTCGTAAATTTAATCGTAATAAACTGCAATAGTCACACATTCTGCATAATGTATTATATAACCAATTATGAGTTGTAATATTTATTCAAGCCGGTCTAATTTAAATACAATTTTAATTTCAATATTTATATTTAATCACAAACAAGTATATAACGCACAATGATGCCGAACGAAAGTATTTTTGATATAAATTTAGGGCGATTGTCATTTTGTGAGCTTGGCATAGCAGGGAAAGATTTAAATTTATACAAAAGACCTCACACGATTTTTAACATCTAAAAATTCAGTTACAGTAACTTTTCACACAATGTTAAGCAAATGTTTGCTGAACGTTCTATGACATATATTAAGTATTTCTGACTGGCTGATATATCATCGAACAGACCAAACGTAAAAACCTAGTCAGTTCCTCTTCTTATGTATGGGTCCACTAAAAAAGGGATTTTTAATTCAAATGTTAAGGGTAAAAAGAGTAAAAAACAGGTAAAATTTGTAGTCTTATTATATCTGCTTAACTAAAACTTATACAGGTAGAATTGAAATGGCATTGTTATCTACTCAAAAAATAAGATGTCTGGCCCCTTTTGTACTCTCAACCTATAAGAGGCAAAAACTGAAAACAATACATTTTGCTACTTTTTTGGTACCCAAACACATAAGCGTAAGAAAAAAAGGAAATTGCATTATTTACTCTGCGAAAAATATATGAGTATGATATTGACTCTTTTCTAAAATTCACCTGTATCGGGTGTCCCAGCAAGATCGCCGGATATGATTTGTTAAATGGAGATAAAACTGGTTTATTTCTTAGCAGTTGCCACGTACGAACTACACATGATAGAAATGGTAAACAGTTCGCCAACTACGTCAAGTTTTCGGTCTCAACTATGCGCCAAACAAATTAAAAATTAGATATTTAATAGCAAAATTTTATACCAAAGATGAATCAGGAAGTCACCCGGAAATATAGACGCAGTAGGGGAAAGTGTGGTTAGAAAATAAACATTTACAAAAGTACTTTGCAGTAAATATTAGTAAAATATCTGCATTTTTAAGTCGTAAATGATTCAATTAGTACAAAAAATCAAGCCAAGGGATTATTTTCATTAAGTTAATATGAATTTCTCGAAGAAAATAATTTTTTCAGATGAGACAAGTTTTTAATTTAAATGTTCACTATAATTAAAATTTGTTCGTTAAAATCTTCTACATATTCTGAAATCGCGTGACCTGTACGTGAAAACTGCCAAAAAAAATCACCGTACAACCCCTATTAACAAACTCTGGAGCTTTTTCTGGGACACACGATATAGAAGGTAAAAGTTGTTTTTTTACGATTCTAAAATAAAAATATTCTTTTATAATAAAACTAAAAAAGCCCGGCTCGTGTTGCTGCGCCCCTTAACGAATCAAAATGCATTCTAAATTTTAATTGAATATCAAGTGCAAAAAGCTAAAAATTATAACTTTTTTTAATGGGCGTGGCACTGCCCACTTTTCTAATCACAAAATTATATAGTTATGACAGCTCAATATGTGTGTGCATAAAAATGATAACTAGCAAGCAGCTAAAAATGATAACTAATTTCTTATGGGCGTGACCCCGCCCACTTTTTGCCACCCATAAACACTCCCTGGAATGTGTACAACAACTTGCCAAAGTTTGATTCCGATCGGTTTTACAGTTTCGGAGTCGATGGCAAACACACACACACACAGAGTTTCACTTTTATATATAAAGAAGATTCGTAATTACTTAGCCGATTCGGATAAAACGGGTAGAAAAGGAAAAATACGTTAGAATATATTTGTTTTTTTTTACAAAAGATAATAGTTTTATTTACTTCAAATTATGTTTTTTTTTATATTTTATTATTTAATAAATATTATTTCCTCATTATGATACATCTGTATATTCAAGTTTACGTTTATGGAAAAATAAAAAAATAGGTACTAGGGATAAAATTTGGGATTGAAAATAATATAAGCGACCCGAAAAGTACATCTTTTCAGTTTTAGGGCACTTTTTCTATTTTCTAGGTTTATGATTTCAAATGTTTGAAAATCAAATCAGGTACTATTGATTCTTCTTGCAATTTACAATATTACGGATACACCAAAAAGTACTTTTCCTCATTTTCGTGGTACTTTTTATGTCTTTTTTATATTTATGAATATAAAATTCTTAAATAGTGGCCTTTAATATATGTTAAGTTTGAAAACGATAAAGTAATGTGTGCATTTTCTGCATTTTTTATATAAAATATGAAAGTTCAGAAAGGGGTCCTGATAATGCTTTATTTAAATTATTAAATTGATTAATAAAATGGAGGTAAAAAATAAACCAAAAAGGACTTTATACATATTACTACAGTATTACAATCTATTTGCAAAAAGACAGCAATAATAAATTTTTATACAAAAGAAATTTATAAATGTGTACTTTATAAAAAAAGAACCTTTATTTAATCATTAAATCATTCTGATCAAAATTAAACGGTGTTATTTAGGAATGTATCTAAAAGCTTTACTTGAACTACAATTAATCTGAAATATATGTTACGTACAAAGTGCTTTTGGAAAATAACAGATGGTGTTTGTTTCTTGTTAAGCTATTGGTATGAAGTACATTTATATTGTTTACAAATTGTTTCAGATTTTACCCACAGTGTAGCTATGTATGCATGAACATAAAATTAACTAACTACAGATCAGTTAAGAGGCGTTAACTGTTTACTATATCAAGTCAAATAAAAACGTGTAACAATTAAATAGCATTTTTAAATACGACTTTTCACATATTTTCCAAAAATAATTTATCGAACAGTAGATTAAGCCATAAATATAATACCGTTATCAAAAATAACACTGGTAAACAAAAACGTACTTTTTAATTTTGAATGAAGTTTTTTTTTTTTGAAATTATTGTTATAAAATTATATGAAGTAAATTACAAAGTAACAAATAAATAAACTACTTATTTGCTGTGAACAAGAATCCTTATTTAGTAAATCCATTTAGAATCAGTATTTTTTTCAAGCAATGAAGTGATTCACAAATCCAGCTAGCGGCTGTTTTATTTAATTCAGTTAAATTTCTTGGCTCTACTTAATTTAGTCGTTCCACTTGTTCATTTTTACTTATACAAAAACAAAAATTCAACATAATTGAAAAGAAGTAACAATGTTTCATTCGACCATGCCAAATCTAAAAATACCCTTCACCATCATGTACATAGGTACATATTGTAGGTATAGATAGATATTATGTTATATGCTATTTTGGTTTATTATTTCCGATGCCATCTTCGATTTTATATTTGTACATAGCTAGATATATTCTAGTAGTCAAGTCCTTTCATTTGATGTCCATATTAAAAGGTTGAGAAAAATATTATCCGCCATTTTGTCTAGTGTACTGTACTGGTCAAAACTTTTCAAGCCCTTTCTTTCGATACCCATATCATTCCTCTTTGTTGCCCAAAAGCTGACAAAATCAATTTTTACTTGTAAATTTAGGGAGAAACGCCGAAGATTTTTTTACTTTTGTGCTTATATCTCAGTTAGTTTCAAACCGATTTATCTGTTTTTTCTTATCATTAATTTTCGAGGCTACGGCTTGTATCTGGTGTCTCACACATATCCAAAAATTACTTAAAAGCTTTAGTAACTTGACGTATTTAAAAATTATATTTTCAAAATTATTTTGCCCATATCTTTGTCGGTTAATAACGATTTATCTAAAATTTTTTAAAAATATCTCTATTGGCAAATTGTACCTATAAATGGTAACGAATGTTTATATAAACAAGTAACAGTGCTATATTCGGCCGTGCCTAATCTTATATACCCTTCACAACGTGTAGTCATGCAATAACAATTGTTTGGCTCAGCTGGGATTCGATGCCACGTTTACTCTAACCAGTATATATGTATGTATGTATGTTGTTGTAATTGTGAAAAAAAACGAGTTGGTCGTGGTTTTTTGCTCATATCTCAGAAGGTTATCGGGCGATTGTGCTGAATTTCAATAGCGATTCATTCCTGGATATTTCCAAGAGATTGATACCATACACAGATCTGAGGCACATGTAGTTGGTTCTAAAAGTTGATTTCAACCAACAAACGGGCAGACGAACAGACGAATCGACTCCTCTATTCATAAGCTTTCAGAAAATATATACTTTATTGGGTCGGAAATGAAAATTGTAGAAATTACAAACGGAATGACAAAGCTATTTATACCCTTGTGCACCACAGGTGAAGGGTTCATTTGCTCATATCTCAAAAATTTAAGGGTCGATCGTGCTGACTTTAATTTCCAGATATTTGTATAAGATGGATACTATATACAGATCTGAGTAACATGTGGGGATAGACGGATAGAAGAACAGACGAACAAACGGACAGGCAGACATGGCTTAATCGACTTCCCTAGTCATAAGCTATCAGAAAATAAAAATATATGGCGTCGGAAATGCATATTGTAGAAAGTACAAACGGTATGACAAAGCCATATATACTCGTGGCTACCACAAGTGAAGGGTACAATAACTCATACTAGGAAATTGAGAGAGACAACGCACTATATAAAGAACGATAGAGGGGAGGAAAGCGAATGTACTATATTTTTAAATGTATGCTTTTCACAGATATTGTCAATGTATTCAGAACAATAATAATTTGCTTGAATTTTATTCAGCCGACAAGAAAGGTTTTGTTCAATTTCCTAATATTTTTTAACCGTGAGTTATTCAAAGAAATCTACAAATATGCTGTTCTCTGGTACTATATAGTGTCTTACATTGAAGAAACTTAAGAAATACATAAAACATAAAAAGTCGAACTTTGTATTATTTCAAAAAATACATACTTACATACAAATATTGACAATTTTTATTTTCATACTTATCTATTACATTTTTAAAAACTTTTTTTTAACGAAAATTATATTACCAAATAGAGAGTGGAGACATTTAACAAAAACAAGTAACAGTGTTATATTCGGCCGTGCCGAATCTTATATACCCTTCACAACGTGTAGTCATGCAATAACAATTGTTTGTATCACCATTCATCCCATATAAAATACGTGCATACGTACACGTTAGAATAAAATGTGGCATCGAATCCCAGCTGAGCCAAAAAAATTTTATTTTATTTTATTTAATATATTATTTATATTTTATTATTTTTTTTTATTTTTTTTTTAAATTTTTTTAAAAAATTTTTTTAGAAAAATTTTTAAAAAATTTTTTTAAATTTTTTTTTTAAATTTTTTTTAAATTTTTTTTTGTAGTTTTTTTATTATTTTTTTTTTATTTTTTAATATTTTTTTTTTTTTATTTTTTTTTGTTTTTTATGTTTTTTAGATGTATCTATGTATGTATGTTGTTGTTGTAATTGTGAAAATACGAGGTGGTCGTGGTTTTTTGCTCATATCTCAGAAAGTTATTGGGCGATTGTGCTGAATTTCAAAAGCGATTCATTCCTGGATATTTCCAAGAGATTGATACCATATACAGATCTGAGGAACATATAGTTGCTTCTAAAAGTTGATTTCAACCAACACACGGACAGACGGGCAGACGGACAGACGGACAGACGGATAGACGGATAGACGGACAGACGGTCAGGGCTTAATCGACTCCTCTATTCATAAGCTTTCAGAAAATATATACTTTATGGGGTCGGAAATGAAAATTGTAGAAATTACAAACGGAATGACAAACCTATATATACCCTTGTGCACCACAGGTGAAGGGTATAAAAACGTTCAATGTTGATTTAATTTGTATTTATTGAACTAAGCAATCGATAGTAACAATTAAAAACTTGATATATTTACACATACTTATGTGCGTAATAGCTACATAAATTGATCATCATTTTGGAGACCTTCAAAGTAATTAGATTAACAGCAAAATTAAAAATTAAATTAAAAAGCCTACTGAACCACACAAACGTTTAATGCATTTGCAGTAATTTCGTAAATAACTAATATAATATTTTTATTTTATTTTCTATCTTACAGATTTTATTACATCTTAAACTCATACGAAAACTACACACATACATACCTTGTGCTGGCAGTCCCCCAGTTTAATAAATAAAAAAACTCTCAGTCATACTTACGGATTTGTGGACAGACTGCCTGATAGGCGGCAATAAACTAAGCATTTGTTGGCGGTTTGGTAAGTTGGCACAACTTATCCAAGCAGCAGTAGCAGCAACAATAGCAACACAATAACAATGGCCACATCAACAACATCATGTGATTGTTTGGTGGGGGTGCCAACTGGACCAACACTAGCCTCCACCTGTGGTGGCAGTGCTTTCATGTTATTTATGGGTCTTTTGGAAGTATTCATACGATCACAATGTG
Organism: Phyto melanocephala; assembly: GCA_941918925.1. NCBI lineage: Eukaryota > Metazoa > Arthropoda > Insecta > Diptera > Rhinophoridae > Phyto > Phyto melanocephala. The sequence continues at coordinate 48,353,408 of OW799233.1, read as the reverse complement.
ATCTTGAAGATCCTTGTGGTCGTGCTAGTTCAAGGGTAAGTAACTTGAAATAATAACAATAGCAAAAAAGTTAAAACGTTAAAAAATTGCAATTAATTTTGTTTTTGATTTTATTTTAAATCAATTCAATTTGTTGTTAACATTTTTAACGATATGTTTTTCATGCATTTGATCTTAACGTTTTCAAACACTTTTCATTTATAGTTTCGCTCAGAGCCTGATTATGAATACGACTTCATAGTGATTGGCGGTGGTTCAGCCGGTTCTGTGGCAGCCTCACGTTTATCCGAAGTGGCGCAATGGAAGGTGTTGCTGATAGAGGCCGGTAAGTAATTTTTCTTTATGCATTTTTACCAGTATTTTTCTACATAATCATTTCAAATGTCGACATTTGCGACATGTTTTTTATGTTTTAGATCGCTATTGGGTGTATAAATAAATCGTGAAAATTATTATTTTGTAGTAAATACTTATCGATTTTGTAAAAAAAAATCTAAGTTGTAAAAAGTCTCTGTTAAAACATTTAATTTCTCTGTTTATGAAAAATCTTCCATAAATTACCCAGTTTTGAAATGTTTAAAAAATCTTTACTTCCGATACGGATAACAGTGACATTAGCTGTCATCACTGACCGTAGCCACAATTTTTTTCTGGGTGTTTTAAAAGCCCCCCAGAGTTGGAAAAAGGTAACTGTGTATTTAAATTTAATAGACATATAAAATTAACTCAGTTTACGATTTGCCCCCCTCCCCCGGAAAAAGTTTTTCAAGCTTTTGACATCCCCCTCAAAGTTATCGATCCGATGCCTATTTTAGCAACTCGGTCTCGTGATTTATATTTTTTTATTAGTCATATCATTGCAAATAATTTGGAGAAGTTAAGGTTCCAATATGACGACACAACATGCCATACAGCGCGTAAAACCATCTCTGTTTTGTGCCAAAAATTTTTATAAACTGTAAATTGGTCTCCTCATGCGTGTGATTTGACTCCTTTGGACTACTTTTTTATGGGTACGCTGCTCTGGTCTACGCTGCTAAATAAGTAACGATTGAACTAAAAATTCCTTAAAGCATTAACGTGCAAACGTGTGGTTTTAACATACAAGTAAGTGGGGTTATAGGAACCACGTCTACACGCACGACTACAGGCCAAAAAATACATTCACCCTATAGAAATTCAGATAAGTTGTTAATTAACATTTTTCATCGAAATAACTACAAGCTTCAAAAGCATTAACTCTTTAAGAGCTACAAATGAAACCATCAGAAAATAATGAACTCCATTAGTCTATTATTTTAAATCGGACAAACTATTCGATAGTATTCCTAAACATACTCTGTAGGCCAAATAGCACTTTAGTGCAGGTACCAGTTAGGACTAGAGATCTATCAGTGATTATCGGTATTGTTGTATAAAAACATATTTGATTTAATGATGTATTTTATGTTCCAAATATTGAAAGTTATAGGAACCACGTCTACCCACGCGACTACAGGCCATAAAATACATTCACCCTATAGAAATTCAGATAAGATGTTAATTAACATTTTTCATCGAAATAACTACAAGCTTCAAAAGCATTAACTCTTAAGAGCTACAAATGAAACCATCAGAAAATAATGAACTCCATTAGTCTATTATTTTAAATCGGACAAACTATTCGATAGTATTCCTAAACATACTCTGTAGGCCAAATAACACTCTAGTGCAGGTACCAGTTAGGACTAGAGATCTATCAGTAATTATCCGTATTGTTGTATAAAAACATATTTCATTTAATGATGTATTTTATGTTCCAAATATTGAAAGCAATCTACTTTCGGTTATGAAGTTAACAGAAATAGGTTCACGAGTTATGTCTTATAAAAATTTTTGTAAAATATAGTAGAAAAATATCATAGCAACTTCTTTTTAAGAAAACGGACTTTAAAAACGTATTATTCAACCAAGATCAATAGCACCACTTCAAAATCACACAGTTTTGAAATATAAAATTATTTGAAAAATCCGATTTAAAAACCTCTTACTTCCTTCGAAATTTTTTAAAAAATTTTTCACTAATAGAAATTTTAAAATACCATCTATATATATAAAAGTGAAACTCTGTCTGTGTGTTAGCTATAGACTCCGAAACCGTAAAACCGATCGGACTTAAACTTTGGTAAGTTGTTGTACACATACCAGGGAGTGTTTATGGGTGGAAAAAAGTGGGCGGGGCCACGCCCATAAAAAATTAGTTATCATTTTTAGCTACCTGCACTTGACTGATTTTTCTGAAAATTTGCACACATATTGGGCTGTCATGACTTTATAATTTTTTGATAAGAAAAGTGGGCGGGACCACGCCCATAAAAAAGTTATAATTTTGAGGTATTTGCACTAGACTGATTATTCTGAAACTTTTCACACATATTGAGCTGTCATGACTTTATAATTTCGTGATTATAAAAGTGGGCAGTGCCACGCCCATAAAAAAAGTTATCATTTTTAGCTACTTGCACTGGACCGATTTTTCTGAAACTTTGCACACATATTGAGCTTTCATGACTTTACAATTTCGTGACTAGAAAAGTGGGCAGGGCCACACCCATAAAAAAAATTTTAATTTTGAGGTATTTGAACTGGACCGATTTTTCTGAAATTTTGCACACATATTGAGCTCTAATGACTTTACAATTTCGTGATTATAAAAGTGGGCAGTGCCACGCCCATAAAAAAAAGTTATCATTTTCAGCTACTTGAACTTCGCCGATTTTCCTGAAACTTTGCACACACATATTGAGGTCTCATGATTATACAGTTTCATGATTAGAAAAGTAGGCAGTGCCACGCCCACTTGATATTCAATTTAAATTCAAAATGCATTTTTATTCATTAAGGGGCGTAGCAACGCGCGCCGTGCTTTTCTAGTATTTAATATTTTCCTAATTTATGTAAAAAAAAATCAACAAGTATTTTATTAAAAAAACGATTTTTTTTTTAATATTTTGCAACAAGATTGTTTGCGAATTTTTTAAATGATAGTTTTTATCTTTTTAATTAAATTTAAGACTAAAAATCTGAAGAAATATATGAACATTTTCTTAAAACAAAAAAAGTTTACATTCCATGTATTTATCAAAAAGTTGGAATGAATGTATGTGTGTGTATATATTTGTTGTCAAATTTAAAATATTTCTACATTTGGGCACGTTACTAAGTTATTTTGTGACAAATATTTTGCAATCTTCAAAACAAGAAAACAAAAAACACTTTTTTTAAAACATTTAAAAATCATTGCATTAGGGACATTCAGAAAATGTATAATAGCCCTTAAAGCATAATCGCCAAATGGGGTTATTACTCAGTATGCAATGTCAGCCAAATTTTGAAGTTAAATATTACCCCAGAAAATGTTTTGTTATAAAATTAATGAAAACTACATCAACTGATTGTCAAAGCACGCAAAAAGATGAGAGTTGCCTAACTTTTTTCTTTGCGCTGCATTAAAAGTACTTTATGTGACGTGTTTCGTAAAAGTACGTAAATTTCATTTTTGATGTTAAAGGCGAATATGAAACGCAACATAAAGCAAAAGTTTTATCTGACATGAGCATAAGTGATATACAGTGCAGTGAAATTGTTTATTTATTTTAAGGCACCTAGTAGAGCAGTGCTACAACAGAGTTCGTTGTGTCTATATAAAATTGAGTTTGATAACGAGGTCCATAACAATAAGTGTAATATTAGAAATATTACTGTATAAGTTTAATCTAATGTGTTAAAAATTAACAAAGTGCTTTCAACTTTTATATCGTAAATTACAAGTGTTATTTTATTCTTGCAAAAAAATTAACCCCGCTTTATCTAAAGGGAATAAACCAAAATACATTACATACATTAGGTACGAACGTAACAATATTATAAAAATTAAACCAAAAAATTTTATATTTAAAAATTGGAAAAGAAACAGAAAATATTTTATTAAGCCGTTGTAACCTATTAATTTTATAGTGATCTAGTTTAAACAAAACGAAAATTCAAAAAACGGACATTTAAAAAAAAACCGGCTTCAGAAAAACTAAAAAACGGTTTTAAGCTCGAATAAGAGTAAAGAACAAATAAAAAGATTTAGAAATACAGAATTTGTTAGAAGACATAATTGTCTTTTCGTTATTATAGTGCTTTTAATTATTTTTGTTTAATAATTTATGCTTTTTGTTATTTAACCACAAACAGGCGTAATTAAATGAATTATTATTTTTAAAAATCTCTAAAGCATACATCAATAAAATCTTAATAGTAATTAAAATTTAGTTATTGTATATTAATAACAAAACACGGATATAAACAAGGAAAACAGCATTAATGTTTTATACAAATACAATATTAGAGCCACTGAAAACAAAAGACTTGAGAAACAAACTTCTGTTTAATTAAACACAGGATGCCAAGAGTGTTACGTCTATTTTTTACTAATTAACTTACAATCAGCAATTAGTATATGAATTAAGTATTTTTGTTTCATTTTGGCTCTTAAAACACATAAGTTTACTACGTACTTACAGGTTTGCCAAACAATTCATGTTAAATAATGGCAGTTATCATTAGTTCTATGACATAAATCTAACACTAAAGTTGTCAGTTACACTTTTGTGCTGTATTACTGTATCAAAGTTGTGCGGATGTTTTGATAGTAAATTATTTTATTTAATAACAAAACACGCAAAACATACTATTGTTAAATGGATTTTATTGTAATTTTTATTGGTTAGTTACGCTTGATGGTGTACAATTACAAGCAATAAAAGATTAATGTAGAATTTACATCAATCTTTCACACAGTCGCTACGGACTTTTATAAAGTAATAATTTTTACTCTAAGCTTTTGTATTATAATTCGCAGATTAATTCCATATATTTTTAAGCGACAAACTTCGACTTAAACAAATTGTTCTGGTTTTGGCACAATTAAACTTAAAAATAAATTTATGTTTAATGAAAACTTAATAGTTTATTATGAAATAAATCCAAATTTTTTATTATATTTACTATTAATTAAGTAAAAACATTGTATTTTATATTATAAACCATTAAAACATATTGTTAAAATAATAATTTTATTACGAATTAATTCATTAAGATCTTGACGGTTAATTATTTAATTTTTTTTATTCGGGATTATTCTTGGTGTACTTATTACAATTACTTTTAAGTTTTCATTGATTAAAGAAATGATATCAATAAATCATTTCTTTTAGAAAAAATTATTGCGTTCAAAAATTTCTAATTCATTCATATTTTAATTTAAAATATATTTTGGAAAAACAATTCGCAATTTCATATAAAAAAAGAATCACTTCTTTACAGCTCTGTATTGATTAATCATCCATTATTGCAACTTAATGAACATTGTATAAGACCGACTTGAGACGTGTTAATTAGTGCTAATTAGTTAATTAGTAGATTATAGTTTTTTATTAAATAATACATTTCAATGGCTAAAAAATCTGTGCACATCGTTAATTTTGGATTTTTATTTTTGCTTTCTTTTGTCATTCTTACTTACCGGCAACAAATTTTATTTTTATTTCTTATAAGGGCTTAAAGTTTATAAGTTTTTAAAAATTAAATCGATCATTTAATATTTATTAAATAGAAGAGTGTAAATAATAATTTTAAATACAATTGGGTGATTCACAAGGTGTCTTATCATGTTATATTGTTATATTGTCCTAAAATTTTACAATAGTTTAAAAACGTTGTTGCTTTTCAAACAAAAGTGTCTTATAATAATAGAACTTTGTACGCTATGTTTATTGTGCTGTCGTATTTAATAAGCAGAGACCTATGCTAAACTGCTAAGCTAAGCCGCAACAGTTTTTGTAAGCCGTCGCCGTTCATTGTATAATTTTATCGGGCCGACATCCAAATTTGAGCGCAGTTGCTAATTTTTGATAACAAATCACTGGTGGCGTCAAATAAGATCTGCTAAGGACTCTGCTGTTTTTGTTTATCCAACAAAATTTAATTTATTTACTTGAGTCTGCCATTACAACATCTAAAATGTAGTTTTGTTTTTTTTTCACTTGTTTTTGGCATTATGAAAGAAAATATTTATTTTTGTAATTTTTTTACATCAGCGGATTTAAATTCAGAATAGCACACTTAATTATGAGGGGTTGTTCACAATAGTCCTAATTTTTCATGCTATTATTATAGGACATATGACTTTATGACACTACTGTGAATCCCCCAAATATTGTTAACAGATAGATATGATTTAATAATAAAAGCATTTTGTTTAATTAATTTATTTTTATTTATTTTTACAATTATTATAAAGTTAATAATAAAGAAAAATTATTGCAATTAAACTAGAATATTCATGTAGTTAGTAGGTGATGACAACATAAAGCAAAATCAATTTGTTTAAGACTTTGGTGCAACTTAGAAATTTATATTTTCAATTTCCAAAAAACGTTTTCTAAACTTTTTTAATATATTGGAAAATTGATTTTTATGATTGATTGATTTATGTACATGTAGCTATATGAATTAGTTGTTTGAAAGCTGAAATTTAAGATTAAAAAGAAAATTATAAAAATTAAATTAAAAATTCCTCAGAAATTATATGTTTATACTGGTACATTGAAATTTCACATGATATTTAAAATTTGTTTTTTATTATGTTTTTTTTTTTGTTTTTGCATTAGATTAAGTTAATTTTGCAATGAATAAAAAGTATTAAAAAAAACGGAAGCTTTAGCAAAAGCCCATTTATTATCAATGACATGCCTGCTGATTTTAACTGTCAAAAGAACAATTTCATTTAAATACTTTAAACAAATTACGAAAAAAAAATCAACAAATTACCACAATTTATATAAATTAGACAACAAACAGACTAAATTTATGGCGAAACACACATCGTGGGATTTTAAAATAAAAATTAACAGGCAAAGCAAAAGCAAAACCAAAAAAAAAAAAATAAAAAATTACTAGACATTAATGAAATAAACACTTAACTGTTCAACCAATAGTTCAATTATTAAGCACTTCTAATAGGGTTGCCACATGGCCTGGAATGAACTTGAATGTCAAGTGTCAAGATAAAATATAATTTGTCCAGTTAATTTTTTTTTTCGTAATGTAACGCATGAATTCCATTCAGCTATGTAAGCGCTTGAAAATGATTCTTGTACAATAATGGAACTTCACAGCATAATGAGTAAACTTATGAATAGTCTTCAAAGACGAAGAAAGGATTGTTTTTATGGAAGTAGAGTTTTGTTTATTTTTAATAATATTTCAAATAATGATGTTCAAGCATTTAAATTAGAAGCAAATCAATTTTGAACAAATGCTATTTTATACTTGGAGCAACGATATGCTTTCGGAGATAAATCAATTTACAAACACATATCAGTTTTAAATCTGAAACAATCAAAGCTTCCAAAAATTTTACAGATATCAAAATCTATTTATAACGACATTATAAATACAGATTATTGCTGTCTTCGAGAAGTGTTTGATCAATTGCCAAAAGATATTCTGATTGACTAGTTAAGTCTCTTGCTAAAAGTCCAAAGTATATGTGGAAAAATTAACACAGTTAAATGTAAATTAATTGTAGGATGTTAATATTATTTGACATAGACTGAATTGTAATACGTTTTTGTTTTTTTTTAAGTTTTTGTATAATTTTTTTTTTTTAATAAAATTAAGCAGTTTTTTTAATTGTCAAGATATTTTTTTGAAATCAAGCTTATTTTAGCCGAGTGTCAAGCTGGCTGGCTTTTGGGATGTGGCAAGCCTAACTTCTAACTACATTATTATGAAAATCGTTTTATTGTATTTATAATTAAGGAGAAGAAAACAACGAGATAATATTAAAGTTAATGAAATTAATAAAATTGTTTAGTTTTCATTCTACTCAGAATTTTAGTAATTGGTTAGAAGAATTAGAAAGCGCGAAATAATTTTCAACTTGATTATTGTTATTTTTTAAAAAACCCTATGAATTTTTTGGAATTTTTAAAGACCCAGTGTTTTAAATGCCTTTATAATAAAGATTTAAAAGCAAATTAATATATTTCTCTAGCAATTTAGTTAAAAATAATAAAAAATGATTTTGCAATATTAAGGTCATTTCAGATAAGCTCTAAGATAATAAAATAACAAACAAAATATAATATTAGATAGTAACGAATTAAAAACAAATTGTTGTAAAAAAAATTTTTTGGCTCCAATAACAAGTAAGAGTGTTATATTCGGCCGTACCTCATCTTATAATACACTTTACCATCATGTATATAGTTACAATGAGTAAACTAAATAACATCGATTCTTGTTTGTAAATTTTAGGAAAAAGACCGAATCAGTTGTATTTTGGTGCTTATATCTCAGTTAGTTTCCAACCGATTTGTTAGTTTCTCTCAGAAATAATTTTCGAGATCACCGCTTTTAATTTGATGTTTTTATGGTGTCCCTTAATTATTTAGTACATTGAAAAATTGTATAAATATGTATGTATATTAGTTTTCAAAATAGGGTTGGGCAAATTGGAAAAATCTATCGATATTTATTATATCGATATTTTATTTTTTTCGATATATCGACTAAAACATATTTACCTAGTTATTGTTGAAATGATTTACATTTGAAAATTAAATACACCCACTTATGTACATACAAACAAAAATAGATGTATATTAGGCTTCGTAGTCACTTTTTATTCCAATTTTTATAATAAATAAACTAGATATTATAATATATATTAATAATATAAATGCTTACTTTACCCCAAAAAAAAACAAAACACTTTATACATCTAACATCTAACACTTTATACATCTACATCTAATACAACTTCAACAATATGGTTTGCAGTCAGTGATGCCAATTCTTAAATAACAATAGTGAGTAGTTGTAAAACTGTTAAGTTAAACGATAAACTAAAAAGCGTGACATTATTGTTGATAGAAGCAGTCCTACAAGAACACTGACAGTAATTTGATGCATTAATGCATAAGTATATATTAAGTATACTAGTATAATTAAAACTAAATTCGCCTTTGCTGCTGTACCTTCTTTTGGAAAGGATTTTCCAAATTCCTCTCTATATCATTAAATTTTTTCTTTAAGTCTTGTAAATTATAACTTTTAAAAATATCGGCTCCGATATTAGTAAATAAATATCGATGTATCGATATTGAGGTATTTAAAATATCGGCGATTAATATCAAAATTTTTCAAACTAAATATCGATATTTTGATATATCGATATATTTTGCCCAACCCTATTCCAAAAAATTAAGCCTATTACCGATAACCGGTAAGTAATCAACTTGTCAAAAGCTGTACACAAATAAAAAAATGGCCCCACAAAGCAAGCACTGATTTTTAAAAGGAATGAAAAATAAGCTTCAAAATTTGTAAATGCAAAATGACCCCAAATTATCTGGGCAGCAACCCAAATTGGAAACCATCTTTCGTATACATATATTGGTGCTATTTTAAATTTGGTGCTTTTTAAAATGAAATCACCCCAATTTTTTTAACTTTTTTCGACCCTTTTTTATTGTTCAATTTCTCACAAATATTAAAAATTTTTTAATGAAAAATGGCCCCAAAACACAAAATGAAAAATAACTCAAAAATAGGCAATGAATTTCAAAGGAGATAAAAAATAACCCCAAAAGTGAAATATAGAAATTACCCCCAAAGAAATCTAAAAATATGGATTAAATGTTAATGTCCCCAATAAAAACTTTCTTCAAGATAAAATAAAAAAATTTACATTGAAGTCAATTACAATAATATTCAGCGCCATTTTTGTCTTTTGTTTTTGGAGTCATATTTATTTCAAAAACTGAAGTGATATTTAATTTTTGAAATCACCCCAAATATTTGAACTAAAAATTAATAAATTACCAAAACAAGTAAGAAGTTCTAATTCTTAATTACATAAGTTCCAACAGAATAAATAAAAATAACTAATAAATAAATAAGATTTTACTAGTATGAAATGATTTCCCAATTTGGAATAAAAAAAAGCTTTTTAACAACTACTTTCTATGGTGACTTTAAAAAAATGTATCAATTGAACTAAATGGGTGCATGTGGTGATACTAATTAAAGTCTTGAAGGTATCTTTTTAGTATTATCAAAATTAACCTAATTATTAAACAATTTTGGAAATCTTGACCACTAAACTATTATTTTTTAATCGCTTTAAGTTTAATTCGGTTCAACCTTGAATGACTTTACAAATTCCGGAAGTTCAAATGGGATTGCTTTAAATATTTATTTTAATGAAAAAATGTATAAAGAAAACAAGTCTCAAAACCTAATGCCATTTAAGCAAAAAACAAACAAAAAAACAATAATAAATGTAATGTTATTAAAAATTAAATATGTAATAATAATAAAAAAGTTAAATATGTATGTATGTAAGTACTTTTCCATTTTTATGCCAAATAATTTTATTTGTATTTAAGGCAATAACAATTAAAAACAAAATAAAATATAAAATTTAATGTTTTTTTTATTGCTTTTCTTGTTTTTTTGCAGGCGGCGATGAACCAGTAGGCGCACAAATTCCCTCCATGTTTTTGAACTTTATAGCCAGCGATATCGATTGGAAGTACAATACAGAACCAGAAAAATCAGCATGTTTGTCGTCTGAAGGTCAACGTTGCTACTGGCCCAGAGGCAAAGTATTGGGTGGCACTTCAGTGTTAAATGGCATGATGTATATTCGCGGTAATCGTGAAGATTATGAAGACTGGGCTGCTATGGGTAATCCAGGATGGTCCTATAAGGATGTTTTGCCATTCTTTAAAAAATCCGAAAATAATTTACAAATTGAAGAGGTTGGACAAGAATTGCATGCTACCGGAGGTTTAATGCCCGTTTCAAAATTTCCCTATAATCCACCATTGTCGTATGCGATTTTAAAAGCGGGCGAGGAGTTGGGTAAGTTCTCATGCAATTTATTTTCTCCACCAAAAAAATATGCAAATCTTTCAAACAGTTATTTCAGTTAAACTTTTATAAAACTTTTTTTTATATTTTTACGGTATTCAGGCTTTAGTGTTCACGATCTGAACGGTCAAAATTCCACTGGTTTCATGATTGCCCAGATGACATCCCGCAATGGCATTCGCTATAGCTCAGCGCGTTCCTTTTTAAGACCTGCCCGTATGCGTAATAATTTACACATTCTTTTAAATACCACTGCTACTAAAGTTTTAATACATCCCGGCACAAAAACTGTGTTGGGCGTGGAGGTTATCGATCAATTTGGCAGTATGCGTAAAATTTTAGTCAAAAAAGAAGTCATTGTTAGTGGCGGTGCAGTGAATTCACCACAGATTCTGTTGTTGAGTGGTGTGGGACCCAGAGATGATTTAATGAAGGTAAGACTGCTAAAGGAACTATATTTTTCTTTTTATCTATTTGTATTGGTTCCACAAAAAAAATAGAAGACAAATGAATATATATTAATTCGAAATCATTCCCAGTCGTGGCCAAATAGTAATATTGGCCACTGGTACTATTGGTTTTAAAATCCCCACATAACTCTATAAGAATATGACGTTCCCTTGTAGATTTAATGGAAGAAAGAACCAAAAACTCTTACTGTCGTATTCATAAAAAAAAATATTTCACGTTTATCAAACGCTTATTTGACAGATGTTGTACAGAAAATTGTCAAAAAAGCCTTCAATAAATCTAAAATATATTTTTTATGAATACGGCAGTTTGTATATAAGAAGACTTTTTCTAATTTAGTAATAATATGTATGTACGTACATACATACATATGTATTTGCTTTTTATTTCACTTTTTTTAATCACTCTACTTTTAGGTTGGAGTTCGCCCAATACATGATTTGCCCGGTGTTGGGAAAAATCTTCACAATCATGTAGCCTACTTTACCAATTTCTTTATCGATGATGCCGATACTGCTCCGCTCAACTGGGCTACTGCCATGGAATATCTACTCTTTCGTGATGGTTTAATGTCTGGCACTGGTATTTCTGATGTCACCGCAAAAATGGCTACACGATTTGCTGATAAGCCCGGTGTACCAGATCTACAATATTATTTTGGTGGTTATTTAGCCAGTTGTGCTCGTACAGGACAAGTTGGTGAACTGCTATCGAATAACTCACGTAGTATACAAATATTTCCTGCCGTCTTAAATCCCAAGTCCAGAGGTTATATTGCACTAGCGTCCAATGATCCCTTGGCGCCACCACGAATTTTTGCCAACTACTTAATTGACGAACGCGATGTCAAGGTTCTGGTAGAGGGTATTAAATTTGCAATCAAGTTGTCTGAAACGACTCCGTTAAAACAATATGGCATGAGATTAGATCGCACAGCGGTCGAGGGTTGTGAAAAATTAACTTTTGGTTCAGATGAATATTGGGAATGTGCGGTCCGACAAAATACTGGACCTGAAAATCATCAAGCTGGCTCATGCAAAATGGGACCATCACGTGATCCTATGGCAGTGGTAGATCATGAATTGAGAGTACATGGCATCAGGGGCTTAAGAGTAATGGATACTAGCATAATGCCAAAGGTTACAGCTGGCAATACCCATGCTCCGGCTGTTATGATTGCCGAGAAGGGTGTGTATATGATTAAACGGGCCTGGGGCGCCAAGGTTTGACGATTGGACGCAACATGGACACTGCATAGAGTAATTTAAATTAATACAAACAAACAAAAATATTAAAAAATTATGCAAAAAAAGAAATAACCTAAATTTAAGTTTATAAATTTTATTATTGAAAACAAAAACTAATTACAAACGTGAATTTGTTTATGCTAGAATTTAAAATTTTTCTTTCCCGGTTTCACCTAATTTTATGTATATTTCTCGGAACTTACACTCTTTGCTTAGTAGTTCACTGTTGCCCTATATTTAATAAAAACCTTAAAAAGCTATATTCTTTATCAGCTTACCTAGAGTCGAATAAAAAAATCCGCAGCGTTGCCAGCATAATGACTTTATCAAATTTTACTTAAGTACGTATCTATTTGTTAATTGAAATAATCTGTTAAAAGAGACGTTGTTCTAAAGGTAAATCTTTCTAAACATTTTTAAATAAAAAGAAAAATTTTAACAAAACAGTTTCTGATAAATAAAAGATAGAGATTAAATTTACAGGGTTGTTCGTTCGTTCTAAGAAAACTGTTATTTATTTCCGATTTCTAAGAATCTGTTGTGTTTTTTGGAAGTAACGAAATGATCGTTTCTTTTTTTCTGTAATTTTTAATAATTTAACACATATTTATTTAATTATTTTTACAACGTGTTTAAACTATCTAAAAACAATCAATTTATATTTTTAGCTGCAAATATATTTTTGTGAACATACATATATGCTTTTTATTAAAGAGTAAAAAAGGTGTGAATGTATAAATACATTTTTAATATAAATAAAAATTAATTTATAGATATTAAAATTTTATTAATACAGGGTGGACCAAAAGTCGCGCCTGCGTGTAAAAATTGAATAACTTTTTTGTTTATTATTATTTTTTATTTATTTTTTTTTTAATTATAATATTGTCTTTGTATAACCTAAATTTTAATTATGAAAAATAATGTCAGAGAGATGACCACCATTTTCATCGATGCACAATTGGGCTCTTAAACAGGCGTTTTGCATAACTGCACGCAAGGTTTCAGGCTCTATTGCCCTGATCTCAGCTTCAATGTTGTTCTTTAGCTGCTCTATAGTTTGAGGCTTGTTTACATACACTCGTTCTTTGAGATAACCCCATAGAAAATAATCAGGGGCAGTTAAATCCAGTGAACGTGCTGGCCAATTAAATTCTGAATTTTTCGAGATAATTCGGTCGTCAAAAATTTCATTTAAAAGCGTCTTTGTGGCACGGGCCGTGTGTGCTGTTGCTCCATCCTGCTGAAACCACTTGTTGGCTATCTCAGGGCGTACAAAATTATTAAGCATAGCGCGATATCTGTCCCCATTCACCGTTACTGTATTACCAACTTCGTCCTCGAAGAACGATTAAAAGTAAAATTCTACCACTTTCGTTCGTTGCTCAGTCGTTAAATTTTGCATGGTGGTGTAACACGAATCGATAAATAAAATCTGAAAAAAAATAAAAAATATTAATAAACAAAAAAGTTATTCAATTTTTACACGCAGGCGTGACTTTTGGTCCACCCTGTACATATGTTTGTTGATTTAAGCAGCTGATAATTTATTAAATGAAAATCTCTGGCAACGCTGTCTATGTATAAAACTTTTTAATCCATATTTTTATGTTTGCAATTATCGAATACCATACAATAAGATAGCAATAGAAAACTAGTTGTTTTTCTTTTTTGTATCGAGTTAAAGGTTTATTCATCAGCTTTTTTTTGATATGGCAATGCTGCCTGTTTCATATTTACCGCTATTTAAGTATGACTTATAAACTTATTTATAACTTTATTACTATTTAGGTGTTAAAAAAACATAATTCACGATAACTAAAAATAAAATATGTTTTTATTTAGTTTTTAATATTAAAAAAAAAATTGAATTCGATTTTTAAAGAAGAGATTAGAAATACGCTAAAAGCACCACACTGTTATACTCCTTCAAATTATATTTCAATCAAATAAATCTGTGGCAAAAAGATATAAATGCTTTTGATATGAACAGCATTTCAATCACACAATTTAAAACCACCCCAAAACAAATTGTTCATTATTTTGGACAACTTTACAGGAAGTTATACCTTAAAACCCTATTGCTTACACTTTTCAACGAACAATATCATATGACATGACTTATTTTAACTAGATATGCAAAAATCGATATGATTTTTTATTTTTACAGAACGGATTTTATATAATTGTATTTATTTTTAAGGGAATCAATTTATAAAAATCAATTCAAGCTTTTAAAAGTGCTTTCCTGAAAAACTACAAAAAGAGACATACGCAGTTTTTTCCCTATTGCCACAGAATTTTGGTTCGTGTACATCTAAACTATAAAAAATAAAGTTACAAATAAAAATGTACAATTTAAAAATTAACTGTAATATTTGTAAGCGCGTTAAAAAACACTGTTACTTATTTACAAAAGAAAATTAAATATATTTTTTGTTACAATATTATAATTGCAATACAAAATGCATACAATAAAAAAAACTAAATAAATTACACAATTAAAGTATTTATGTATGTATTGTACCTACATATAAAGTATATTATTTATCAATAAAATTATTTAAAAAACAAAATAAAATAATTTGTTTTGCATGACAATATATTTTTTGTACTGGCAAATCACTTGTATAAAACTCGCACTGTCAAACCGTTAGTTTCCAGTATTGATTACAAAAACATCAAACGACATGTATCGTCGTAAGTTTTATTTGATTGGCATCTCATTAGTTTTTCTTACTTCAATTGAGACCTTACAAAAGGCCAAGGATAATGGTGACATTTATGTTGTAGATGAAGAAACATTTATTAAAGATATCAAACAACAAATGCGTATGGATTCGTCCTTACATTCGGATATTAGTACTCCCTATATGGGTACTACCACCAGTTTACCAGAAAATTCGAATACTATTCATTTCGATGAACTGATTTCTCTCTGCAATTCCAGCTTCTATATACCGATGCGTAAATATTGGAATTATTTGAAAGGTATTTCCTTTTAAGCTGAGTTTTTATAAAATTTCAGATTATTATGAGAAATTTAATAGGACAGCAGCGTTGCCGGACTTAGTGGATAAAACAGGCATGGTAATAAATTAGGTGATTTAAAAGTTTTCTGTTATGAATTTATATACAAAATTTCTTTAGTGTTTTGTCCGTTGTTTATACGAAAAGTCTGGCTTAATCGAAAATTGGAAATTAAATGCCGAGAAAATACGTGCCAATATCTGGCCGGCATCCAACGATACTATAGAAATGTGTGATAAGGAGGGAGGTAAGTGTACGTTATAAGTATATTAACATATATTTGATAAATGGCTTTCCATAAACAATAAAACACGGTTAAAATTCAAACATTTTTATATCATTAATTTTTTTATTTAACTTTTTAACTTTTTACTTTCCTTTGATTTATTTTTTTACAATCTAATTTAATTAAAATTTTGTTTATATGTATTTGATCAAAATCTGCCTTTATTAAAAATGTTTTCTTCTTATATTCTCCTTACGAATCTAACTTATAGTCTAGTATTGAGTGATTTATAAATCACTGCATTTGCTTCTTATTATCTATCTCTTATATTGAATAATTAGAATAAACAAAATATTTAATTTTTTTAATTCAGAAAATGAAAAATGTTTTAAAAATTATAAATTTGTGATATAAACAAGCAGAAGTTTATGTAATAAATTGAAAATACGTATTTATTTTAAAAATTTTCATGTAAATTTTCAGGTTTTTGTTGTAGGGATGTTGTCAACCGATGTGAATTCGCCTTGATAGAAACAGAATTCAAAAATTTGAAGAAGGAATGGAAATGTTTATACATTTCTAAATTATAATTGTTTTTTAATATGTTATTCGAATTCTTTATCTTTTGTCTTTTAATCTTTAATGAATTTAATGAATAAGTAATAAAGCTACAAGGCTAGTACTAGTAAAAAGAATTTTTTTTTTTAAGTTTCCAATAGATAAAAATTAAAAAAAGAATTTAACATTTACTTTAAATGTTATTAAAAGCTAAAATTTTTAAAATATTAACGATCTTTTCAAATTGTAAGAAACATATTTTTGAGTACTACGAATTCTAACAAGTGTAGATAAAAAAGCCTGAATATCAAAATATAAAACATACCTAGATAATTTATATTTTTAGTTCAATATAAAATAGATTTAAATTTTTTTTTCTTTTTTTCAGGCAAAGAGAAAAATGCTTGCGTAAGGGCATATGGTATTGCCAGATGCTTAACATTAAGATACTTGGCTGACGCTAGAACTTAGTCGTTTTAAAACTATTTATATATACATATATGTTGAAGTTATGTATTGAAAACTGTGCATATGATTTGATTTAAATTATTTTTATTTTTAAAGATTTGTAAATTGAGTTTTTCAGTGATTCCAATACATATAACACTACTAACTATACATCGACTCAAAATGTTATGCAATAATATAAAAATTATCAGTCAAAACAATTAAAAACAAAAGTAACATGATAATTCAGTTTCTACTACGTTTTTGACTTCTCCCATAAAGTTAAAACGAACGATATATACCATTTAACACTCTCGTGTGAATAGTTATAAAAATATATACATACATATAAGTATATATTATTCTTGCTTTCATTTTTTTTTTTATTTTGCAATACATAGGAAAAAAATCAATTTTTAACAGATGATAACTATCTTACATATAAGTTTTCATGTGTAATTTAAATATATAAAGTAATTAAGAGAAAATCTTTTAAAACTATATTTAAAAAAACTTTGAAATACGCTGCTGTTATGTTGCCCGATTTCGTCGCTGCTCTGGCGAATCGGTTATGTGAAATTTTTTAAAACATTTTTTATTACTCTATTTTTAGTCTATTAGTCGTACATCTAACCACCAATCCATTCAATGATATCTTGATTAGTTAAACAATAAACAATAGTCAGTATGCCTAAGTTTAATACTGCAACAAAATACAATGGTTTTTTTTTTGCTATCCTGAAAAGTCAGTAAAAAAACACAAACTGTATTTGTTAGTGCAACGACGATATATAAAACTATGAAAAAAAATAAGAACAAGTTCAAAATTTCTGACTAACGTATAATACCGTATGTATTTCACGTTTCTTGTACATTACAAATGGACTTAGTGTCATGCGTATGTTCCTGTTTTATGTCTGATCTACAAATCGTACTATAATTAAGTAAACGATTTAAACGTTTTCCAATTTGTTTAGGATATTGATTATTTTTAATTCTAAATTCTTTGGACTGATGTTCAACAGCGCCATTATCAAGCTGATATTTACATAAAGTATGCAAGGGACGAACTAAAAGATCTCGTAGTTCAGGACGACCTTCCAATACAGTCAATGATTGGGCAGCTGTTTCGAGAGTGCTGAGACAACCTTCTGTGGGTTGGGTGCGTATAATGTAATCACTTGTGCCGGCAGCTATAAGTTTGACTTGTATCATACTTTGCAACATTGGACTGCTGGCATATATGGCTTTTGCCTGCGGCCAAGTGCCATCAATTAGCACTAGTGTAAAAGGTCCTTTAGTCATGTCTGAAGTCTTAGATTTATCATTTATTGTCTCTAAAGGCACAGACTCTCTGCTCGGATAGAGCAGCAAGGAATTCGTTGAATTTAAAATTGGTTCCAATTCTATTTGATTTTTTGGTGTAGGAAATTTTTTGCCTTTATAAACAATGCACTTGCCAGGTTTCACTCCAAGTTGCAGCATTAAAGCCGTACGCAGTGAACGTTTTTCTTCCGCTGGATGTTGGAGTATGACAATTGTACTGTCAATATCGAGCGGAGGATTTGGTAGCGATGAACACCAGCACACAACTTGTGGTCGTCTAAAAAATAAAAAGCATATAAAACTTTTCACTGATATCGTTTTTATAATGACACCCACTTGCATTGTTCACATTTGTCTCTACGTTCAGGTGGATCAGCAATTATTCCTAGTAAATCATCCCAGGAATTTTCATATTCTTCATTCTCAGCATTTGTTCTAATATTCTGATTACTTGTTACCATTTCAATAAAAATGTTTATTTGTCTTTAATGAATTTAAAAAATAAAAGTAAATCTTAAGAAAACGAATTTGAGTCGGCTGCGTCAGCTGTTTTGTAATTTGCACAGGGTCACATAGATAAAACTTTTTTATGCACAAATAGTGTGTACTACTACTTTCCCAACTGGCAAAAGAGTACGATATTCTGAATTTGAAAAATCTCATTTTGTCCGGGAAATTTGATGTACGACATTTCATTCTGATTTCGTATGAATATGTCGGAGGGATTTTATTTATTTTTGTCTGGCAGATTTTTGACTGTTTACCTTTGGATATGTCTAAGTTTTTTATAAAATTTTTTTTTGGTTTTTAAAATTCATACATGAATAATTGGTATTTTTAGTTTTCTTACAATAGTGTCTAAGTTACAAATAAAAGTGAAATTAAAATTAAAAATACATATATATGTATGTATATAAGTGGCTAAATTCTTTAAAATAAAATAAATAATTAAGAAAATGTTTTAAAATATATAATAGTAATTAAAAAACAAATAATAAAATTTTTATAAATTGTGGAAAAATTTAAAAGTTAGAGCGCTTTGTAAATTGATATTCCACAATGTAATAAATTAGCGAAAAATAACTGCAGTACTAGTGGGTCTTTGCTTATATCTCTGTAATTTGTATGACAATTTTTTTACTTTTTAAACTAACTGTTTCAAGACCATAACTGACAATTTATGGTGCAGTTATGGCAAAAAATTATTTACAAAATCGATAATTTTAACTTTTTTTAAGTTTTTAGTCGATATACATATATTGATAATTAGCAACTTGAACCAAGATTTTCTGAAAATTTTGCCCAAAGTACATATTTTATACAAACTTATTGAACACGTAAAATGTCCATAACTGATTTTTAATAGTAAAATTCTTGAAAGCATTTCTGATAAATTGGTACCATGTAAGAGTCCCAAATATACGTGGGAACATAAAAATGTTGATTTGATACATACGGACAGACGGACGTGGCTGAAGCAATTTCCCTACCTATAGAGATTCAAGATATATATATATATACCTTATAAGGTCTAAAATGCACATGTAGAAATTATACAATCTTGTGTGAAGGTTATAAAAAAGTAAATAGTTAAAATAATTCTTTCAAATATTAAAATAAGAATATATTAAACCAAATATTATAGACAATAAATAATAAAATAAAAAAGTACAAAAAGTTCCTGTGAGATTTTTGTTTGCGTATTCTATTAGATATTCTGATTTTTGTACGAACGTCTCTTATTAAATTAGAATTTCCTTTACCTTTTTCTTTAGATTTCTATCACACACGTCGGAAAAAAACTCAGAATTTCCCACTTCATTATTTTTTTTTTTGTCAGAAAATTCGTATAGAATTCATTTGTTTGTTGACATTTCTGAGACATCTGAAGGATTTCGAACAAAGGCAGGGCAGTTACGATTGATTTATTTGGTTTTTATTGATGAATAAAAAACTGACACTATACATCTCTTGGCAAAAAAAATGATTTTTGCGTCATTGTCATTAACTTAAAAAGCAATAACCAATAAGCCTTTGTTCTTCATATTTTTTAATATAGAAATTTTGAATTTGCAGTGTTTTTATCTTCTTCTTTTCTAATCTTATGAACAACTTTTTTTTTGCAAATTATCAAAATATTTCACATGTGCGCTAGTTATAATTTTCATTTTTTTTGATTTTTTTAAAGCAGCAAATTTACAAGTAACTTTTTTAAGTTTAAAATTCGAAAATTTTCACAAGGCTTTCGTTCATAATATCAATTTTTTACAAGCTCGGAAATTTCTATTGGGAATTCAATTCAAGATTACCGTAAGTTTTTAACAGTTAAGAACTTTAATTTATTATATATACATATTTATTTATTAAATTCCACAGAGTAATATAAGCCAAATACGCCAAATAAAAATATTACATAGTAATAAACAAACAAACAAAAATTAATTATGTAATCTTATATTAATTTTTTTAATTATTGATTTAATAATTAATTAATTAATTAATCAAGCCATTGTTCTAATCAATTTTAAACTTATATTTTTTTATATTAATAAATTTTATATAAAATTGTAATTCGATATTTTCAACAAATAAACATTTATTGAATTTTTGTTTTTTAGAAACATTTGGATAAAATAATAAATTGGAAAGAGGTAAAAAATAAATTATATTTCAACGATAAGTTCCACAATACTTGAATTATCCTGTGACGACAGCTGCTTTCTCCATTTCATTTTTTACAATTTCTTCATCAGCTGTTTGCCTGAAATGACAATTTGGATTTTGCTTTGTTGTGTCTTAAATGATTTCACTTTTTTTACAATAAAAAATTATTTTACAAATAAGTAACTTTAACGTAAAATAAATTAGTATATAGTTGTGTAAATTTAACAAAAGTAAAAAACTACCAGGCTGTAAATTAAAATAAGAAATATGAACAGTTTAGGATGGGCTCTCATTATCAAACGAGGATGCTTTTGTTCCAAAGAAACTCTAACAATCAGTGGGACCAAATACAAAGTTAAAGATAGATTGGCACAGGGGTAAGAATTTGAGAATATATAAAAAATTACAAACTAATCTTACAACTTATTGATAAAAATAAGGATTTTAAATAAGATTTATATTAAGGCTGAGTTGTTCATTCACAGCGGTTTCAGTTTAATTGACCTTGCGGAAAACAGTATCACACGAAAATTGTATGCTGTTAAACGCATTACCTGTCACAGCATAGACGATCAAAATATTGCTCTACGTGAAATAGAAAACTGTCGACGCATTGACTCAGAAAATGTTATTAAAGTAATAGACTATGAACTGAAAGGTTCTGCTGATATTGTGATAAATACAACGAGTACACTGTATATTGTTTTACCTTACTACAAACATGGCTCTCTTGCAGATCATTTACAAATTCGTGCTAAAAAGCAAGACTATATGCCCGAAGCTCAAATAATGCAGATATTTTTGGGTGTCTGTGAGGGTCTGCGGTCTATACACGAGGCTAAACCAGTGCCTTTAGCTCATAGGGATCTGAAGACAGCAAACATTTGTCTTTCGGATTCTTTTGAGCCCATTATAGTGGATTTAGGTTCAATGACAGAGGCCCGTCTGCAGATCTGTGGACAATCCGAGGCGCAGCGTTTGCAGGATGAGGCTGAAGAGCGTAGTTCAATTGTATATAGAGCACCAGAGTTGTTTTCAGTTAAATCATATTGTACCATAGACGAAAGAACGGATATATGGGTGAGGGTTTTATTAAATATATGCTTGTAAATATATTTTTTAATATATCCATTTATTATAGAGTTTGGGCTGTGTTTTATATGCTATGTGCTTCTTTTATTGTCCATTCGATCCTATTTACGAAAAGGGTGACAGTGTGGCTTTAGCTGTTTTGAGTGGGCACATTAATATACCTGAAAGCTCTATTTATTCTGAGGTGAAATACTTTATTTTAAAATTTCTAATATAATCTTTATCATAAAATATTTTTTGGTACATCGGACTTTGAGCCAAGTATATGGTCTAAATACAGTTTATACTATAGCTCTGTCAATAGTCTGATCTAAGATAAGAGAAAAACATGTCAAGTTTAAAGTATTATTTAAAATATATTTTGCAGGAATTACACGAATTAATCAAGTACATGCTACGTATGGACCCCATGGAAAGACCATTCATTTATAGTGTTATAGAGAAATGCTATGATTTGATACAAAAACTAGAAGGACGTGTCTAGCAGCATTCCAGAGATTTTTATTTATGTTCTTGTTCCATTTTTTTTTTTTATATTTTAACGATTTTCTTAAATATTATTTATTACATTAAGTGTAATTAGTTTATTTATTTAAAGAAGTATTTTAAATTTTTTCATTAAAAAAAATTGCATTTGTATGTATAGAAAGAAAATAAAGTCTAATTATAGATAACTACATAATAGGTTCTTACTAAATAAATAAAAATTTTAAATGTAAAACCCCACAATACCTGCAAGTCCTGTTATACTTTATTGAATTAAATGGAATATTAAGTTAATGGTCATCTTTTGTTAAGCCAGGACAATTGTCTTTTAAATCTTGTTCATCATTGAAACGCACGCCACACCAATAGCAAAACAGATATGAAGTTCGTACATAATTTGTCAACATTTCTAGCATTTCTTGATTAGAAAACTCTTCTTCATCTTCTTCTATGACAGCTTCCTCTTCATCTGTTTCCTTTGCTATTTCAGGCCAAAACCAGGGCATCTCTGGTTTCTCCAGTTTCATTTCCAAATCCAAATTTTGACAGGTCACTTGACAGCGTTTTAAAGCGTTAAGTACAAATTTATCTTCATATTTTTGATTTGTTCGACGACGAAAATCTTCAAAACTTATTTCTCCGTCAGCTTTCCGCCTCATGCGATGATGTTCACGAATTTTTTCCCTACGCTCGTTTAACTCTCGTAAAGCCGTCTCTCTTCCCAAGCCCTGACGATCAGTTTTCATTGTAATGCCTATTGGTTCTATTAAACGTTTTGAAATTGTATTGGAAGCGGACGTTTCTGCACTTTCTACAGATTTTCCCAAGGCCTGCCCCGGTTTATAGCCCATTTTTGCCAGTAGTTTAAATCCTCTGTTTTCTTGCTCCAATGGCTTGCTTAAAGCGGCCTGTAATCGATCATTATCCACAGATAAAACCTTTTGATTTTGTTCTCTTCGTTTTTTGTTTTGCTCCTTATGTCTTATTTCAACTACAATTTGACGTTTTTTTGCACGGTTATGGATCAGGCTGGGACGCACATCCTGTAACCTATAAGCAAATTTATGAAATGTTACGTTTAAAAGATGATTTGGAAACTTGCCCCGATAAAAACTTTTCGGACATGTAATCATCCTCTTCATCAGACATTTTTCAGAAGTAGAAATACTTTTAAATGCGATGTTTATAAAAACCACAGAATATATAATATAGTCTGTAATAAAAACATGGTGAAGTTTTGTTTTTGTTTATATAAAACAGGGCGCCTCAAAGAAATACATTATTCAATACTATCCAAAAATAAAGTTACCAGATCCACAATGACATTTTTTATTTAAAACATATTGTACTCGAATATGAAAAACTATGATAGTGTCTTTATATATATTAAATTATGGAAAACATCGAAAAACGTAGAAAATTGCCAAATTTAATTCATGTAACAGATTGATATTTTGTATTTTTTTTTTGGCGATTTTAAATACTAAAGAAAAAATCGAACTAGAACACAAAAAGAACAGTAAAATAGTCTAGTCCTAACAACGAAATATATAAATCTAATAAACAAAAAAATATATATTAAATAATGTATACTATAATGTTAGAGCTCAAAAAAAGTTATAAATTTATTTTATAAAATATATATAATCAAAAATAAAACATATATAAAAATAACAAAATTAGAGTTAGTCTAAAATGCAGAAAATGAAAATTAACAAAATTTGGTATGATTGAACTAGGACATTCACTATATATTTATTATTTTATATATATGTTTATTATTATACCCTTCACACGACAGTGTAAAAGGGTATATCTGTGGCTTGGAGATAAAAAGGGCAATGTCAAAATATTTACTTTTGAGAAAATTGCAATTGAACTTTAACTTTTGTAGGTGCTTACATAGTGACATTGGCTAGCATTTTATTTATGAAGCTGTTCTGGGTTATGTATGACTTTAGCTGTTTTTATACCCGCCACCAAAAAAATGGTGGGGGTATATTCATTTTGTCATTCCGTTTGTAACACATCGAAATACACATTTTAGACCCCATAAAGTATATATATTCTGAATCGGGGTTTGATTTGATGACGATCTAGCTATGTCCGTCCGTCTGTCCGTCTGTTGAAAGCACGATAGAGGTAGCACCGAAAAAGCTAGAGGGCTCAAATTTTGCCAGAATCTTTCTTATAGACAAGGTTTGTTTGGTATTGAAAATGGGCTAAATCGGAATATTAGGAAGAGAGTTATAGCTCGTAAAGCAAGAATAAGTCGAAAAAACCGTGTCCTGCTAACATCGAATAAAATGGAATTGTGTCCAAACGGATAAACGTAGAGCCATGAAACTTCGAATATATATTTTCGAGTCAAAGGAATATTTCTCCCCAAAAATTGCATAAATCTATGAATTAGGAAAAGAGTTATAGATAAAAATGTACGAAAATTTATACCGCACAGTGTATATTTCAAATTTAAAACGTAATAAAACTGACAAAACTATATGTACGATTCTGAAATTTTGCAAACATGGCTTTTTGGTCAAAGTCTTCGTTATAACGGAAAATAAATGTGCCACGCCCACTTTTTTTTAATTTTTATAAAAATATATTAATCATATTCATTAGCATTTATTCAATACAGATGGCAACATCTGTTGAAGGCGCCACTACATTTTGCAAACACTGAGGATGATGTCTTTGCTAAACATCACGTAGAACACTAGATGACTCTAGTAACATTTTTTTGCACAAACTACAAAGGATAAAATGGAGTTGTGTCCACCAGTATCAACGTATGAGTCATGAAACTCCAAATATAAACTACCTGAGCAAAAACAATATATCTACCCAAAAATTGCCTAAATGCATGCATTAGGAAGGGAGTTAGAGATCAAAATGTACGAAAATTTATACTGCGCAGTGTATTTTTCAGTATGTTCAAAATTTTAAACCTAATAAGAGTGACAAAATTAGATCTACGATTCTAAAATTTTGCAGGAATTGCTTTTTGGTCAAAGGCTTTCTTCTGACGGAAAATAAATGTGACACGCCAACCTCTCATACAACGTTTTCTCTCAAATTCTTATAATTTCTCTGTAAATCGAATAATAAAGGACTTTATTGAAATATCTAAGTTGTATTTATTAGCAGAAATTTTATTGACACGCTTACTTTAACGCCCATTTTTACTGAAACACTTAATTTACGAAAACATTTTACCAGCATACCGAAGTTATAATGGGTGGTTTAATTTTAAAGGCCGATGTTGATTTTGAGTAAAACACAAATTATTTAGGAAATTATTATCATTTCTTTTTATACCCTTCACACAGTGAAAAAGGGTATATATAGGTTTGTCATTCCGTGTGAAATTTCTACAATTTTCATTTCCGACCCCATAAAGTATATATTTTCTAAAAGCTTATGAATAGGGGAGTCGATTAGGCTCTGTCAGTCTGTCCGTGTGTATGTTGAAATCAACTTTTTGAAGCTCCCCGAAATCGCTTGGACCCGGGTGAGGTATGAAAATATCAGGGAGTAGATCGGTATTGAAAATCAGAAACATCGGTTCATAAACAACTGAGATATGAGCAAAAACCCACGACTACCTTGTTTTTTTTACAAAAACAACATTACAACAACAACATACATACATACAAACTTGTAAATTGGTTAAAGTAAACGTGGGATCGAATCCCAGCTGAGCCAAAAAAAAATTTTTTTTATTTTTTATTTAATATATTATTTATATTTTTATTTTTGTTAAATAAGTATTGTTGACCTTTTTTGTTGTTTATATATTTTGTTGTAGATTTTTGTTTGGCTTTAGGTCATAAAAATTCAATTTTGTTGTTTTATTTTTAAAGAAAATATTTTAAATTTCTTTATTTATTTTTTTTCCAATATTTCGACCTACTTCGTAGATCATCATCAGGGATCTATTAAATAAATTATAAAAGGAAAACAATTGTCAAATTTATATATGTATCTATAAATACACAAACACAATAATTACATTTAAAAAATATTTTAGATATAATTCGATATCGAGTTGAATAACAATCTTATTTATTTATAAGCTAATTAACAACTAATCTTTGTTTTGTCCGACTATATTTATTTATTGTATGTCTGTATGTTTGTGCACATTTCTCTGTATCTCTCTTATAATTCAATCTCTTATGTGATGGTACGTCGATTATGTGTAACATCTCCAGCATGTATCTCTTTGAATAATTATTCTCTTCTTGTAAAACTCTCACCTCTTTAAAGTTTGGTACGTGTCCAGTTATGGTACTGTGGGCTGCTAGTGCTGTTTTTTGTTCAATTGGTTTGTCAAGTGTTTTGTAATCTGTTTTATGTGATGATATTCTCGTTTTTAACATTGTTTTTGTTGTCCCCACATATACTTTGTCACATATGTTGACCCCGTCACCATTGCAGCTAATTTCATATACTAAATTAGACTTTTCTTCGTTTTTATACCCTTCACACAGTGAAAAAGGGTATATATAGGTTTGTCATTCCGTGTGAAATTTCTACAATTTTCATTTCCGACCCCATAAAGTATATATTTTCTGAAAGCTTATGAATAGAGGAGTCGATTAAGCCCTGACCGTCTGTCCGTCTGACCGTCTGTCCGTGTGTATGTTGAAATCAACTTTTTGAAGCCCCCCGACATAGGTTGGACCCGGGTAAGGTATTAAAATATCAGAAATATTCGGGAGTAGATCGGTATCAGAAATCAGAAACATCGGTACATAAACAACTGAGATATGAGCAAAAACCCACGACCACCTCGATTTTCTTTTCATAAAAACAACATTACAACAACAACATACATACATACAAACGTGTATACTGGTTAGAGAAAACGTGGCATCGAATCCCAGCTGAGGCAAAAAAATTTTTTTTTAAATTTTTTTAAAATTTTTTTTTTTAATTTTTTTTTTTATTTTTTTTTTTATTTTTTATTTAATATATTATATATATTTTTATTATTATTTTTTTTTATTTTTTTTTTTTAATTTTTTTTTTATTTTTTTTTTTGTTTTATATATATTATATATGTATATAATAATTTTTTTTTTTTTAATTTTTTTTTAATTTTTTTTTTTTAAATTTTTTTTTTTATTTTTTATTTTTTTTTTTTTTTTTTTAACATACATACGTGAATTTACTGTTATTGCATGACTACACGTTGTGAAGGGTATATAAGATTCGGCACGGCCGAATATAGCGCTTTTACTTGTTAAATTTTGTTTTCGTTTTGGTAAATAATGCGTGAACCGTATTTTGTGTTTTTAACGCTAATTTATATTTTTCTTTGTCGTAAATATTTGAATTTTCAAGTCTTCCAGAAAAGCCCGGGATATATGTCATAGATTTATAAATTTTTGATGGTTCATTATCCTTTAATCTTGTATTTGTATTTAAATTAACATATTTCAGCAAGTAATATATGGTTTTAGTTGGAAAATCGTTTTTCTTTAATATATTTTCAATATTCATTATATTGTCGTTATGAAATCTTTCATCGCTTATACCTAGAACTCTTCTTATAAAATTAGTACCAGTGTTAATAATAGTTGTTCTTGGATGTTTTGAATAAAAATTAATTAATCTACCTGACGAGGTTAATTTTTGGTACCAATCTAATTTAAGTAAATTCCTCTCCCTTATAACCACCGAATCAAGGTATGGCAGCTTGTTATCTATTTCTCTTTCAATCGTAAATTGTATCTGTCGGTTAAAGGAGTTTAAAATTTTTAATGTATTCTCCACAGCGTCAATTTTAATAATTGCGAACAAATCGTCAACATATTTTGTAAATTTCCTCGGTTTTATCTCCATATTTTCCAGTGAAATATCTAAAAGTTCCTCAATTACAATGTCTGCTATTACCGGCGAAGCTGGTGATCCCATTGGCATACCTTTACGTTGTTCATATATCTTGTCGTCATATTTAAAATATCGTGTATCCTTTATACAGAAAGTCAAAATGTCCATAAATAATTGTTTGGGAATATTAGTAAATTTTTCAAGTATGTTCCATTTACTTTCAATTGTGCGTAGTGCAAGGTTAACTGGAATGCTAGGAAAAAGTGATATCACATCAAATGAAACTAAAATTTCGTCATTTTCTATCGCAGTGTTATTAATTCTTGATTTGAATTCAATAGAGTCTTTAATGTACCATAGTACCATAACTGGACACGTACCAAACTTTAAAGAGGTGAGAGTTTTACAAGAAGAGAATAATTATTCAAAGAGATACATGCTGGAGATGTTACACATAATCGACGTACCATCACATAAGAGATTGAATTATAAGAGAGATACAGAGAAATGTGCACAAACATACAGACATACAATAAATAAATATAGTCGGACAAAACAAAGATTAGTTGTTAATTAGCTTATAAATAAATAAGATTGTTATTCAACTCGATATAGAATTATATCTAAAATATTTTTTAAATGTAATTATTGTGTTTGTGTATTTATAGATACATATATAAATTTGACAATTGTTTTCCTTTTATAATTTATTTATTAGATCCCTGATGATGATCTACGAAGTAGGTCGAAATATTGGAAAAAAAATAAATAAAGAAATTTAAAATATTTTCTTTAAAAATAAAACAACAAAATTGAATTTTTATGACCTAAAGCCAAACAAAAATCTACAACATTTTTATTTTTTTTTAAATTTTTTTTTTTAATTTTTATTTTATTTTTTTTTTTGTTTTATATTTATTATTTATATTTTAATTTTTTTTTTTTAATTTTTTTTTTATTTTTTTTTTAAATTTTTTTTCTATTTTTTTTTTAACATACATACATTAATTTTTAATTTTACAATGGGATGTTTTTATATATGTATGTTTTTTATATGTATGTACGTATTTCATATGGGATGAATGGTGATACAAACAATTGCTATTATATGACTACACGTTGTGAAGGGTATATAAGATTCGGCACGGCCGAATATAACGCTCTTACTTGTTTAATGATAATATTTGTATGGTTCAATTATGTATGGAACAAAATATCGGCCAAATGGCCCCCGCGACCTCAACGGCACACCTCGATCCGATAGTCCAAATTCTCAATAACATTGCTGATGCTCAATTGTTTGGCACGATGATGAGTCGAAGTTGACTGTTTTTTTGCCACACTGTTGCGATAAACAGCAATGCTTCTCATTTAACGAATTTAGAAGGCATTCATAGATGTTCCAACATTTTATACATACCTGGGGCCGAATTACGGCATTCGATATCGATCGAAATTTTACTCGAACGATCGGGTACGCTGTGCTTTAGGTATAGAGATTCTAATAAGAGTTTTCAAATTTCGATCACGTTCGAGTGCCGAAATTCGGCCTCTGTTTTAAATTTAAAATTTAACCATCCTCTACAAAGAAAGTGATATATTTTATTATTAAGAGATTATTCCAAGCGATTAACAAAATAATAATTATTGTGCTTTAAATGTACACAAAATTGGTGGTGGGTATAAAAGATTCGGCACAGCCGAATATAGTGCTCTTACTTGTTATATAATAAAATAGAGAAAAAAAACATATCTAATGCAATGATTAACTCAAAAGAACAAAAAAGTGACATTGGCCCTTTTAGCTCCAAGCCACAGATATATAGGTTTGTCATTCCGTGTGAAATTTCTACAATTTTCATTTCCGACCCCATAAATTATGTGTATATTTTCTGAAAGCTTAGGAATAGGGGAGTCGATAAAGTTCTGTCAGTCTGTCCGTGTGTATGTTGAAGTCAACTTTTTGAAGGCCCCCGGCATCGCCTGGACCCGGGTGAGGTATTTTAATATCAGAAATATTCGGGAGTAGATCGGTATTAAAAACTCAGATATGAGCAAAAAACCACGACCTACCTCGTTTTTTTTTCGCAACATGAAATAGTGAAGACAGCATTCTAAACTGAGGTTTAACAGAACTTTAAATTTATATAATTTATTATTTGTTTTTGTTTAATCTGGTAACTCTTATGACTGCAACATGTGCTTTAAGAAATGTCAGTTTATTTGTTTTTCTCACAGGCATTTGATTCTTTTTTTTAACAAATTTTTTTGTCATAAATATTGATTGTAAACTATTCTAACTAAAAAATGGTGACAGTAAGTATTATTATTATTTCATTATACGGAATTATGCATATAAACTTTACATTAATTCTTTAAAGAAAAAGGTAAAAATCAGTTCCGTGAAACGATCAGCTCATTTGAAAAACAAAAAGGCTCCTCTTAGCAAACAGCAACAGCAGAAACTGACTCAGCAAAGAGCAGCCAAAGAGCGGAGTTCCAATATATTTATACAGAAGGCCCGCAAGAAAGATGATGTGTTTCAAAAGAAAAAACAAAATAAGCGGGAATCACTAGGACTGCCTATGAACGTGA
Organism: Phyto melanocephala; assembly: GCA_941918925.1. Lineage (NCBI taxonomy): Eukaryota > Metazoa > Arthropoda > Insecta > Diptera > Rhinophoridae > Phyto > Phyto melanocephala. The sequence goes on along the minus strand of OW799233.1, from coordinate 48,322,454 downwards.
ATGTCGATGGTGAACAAGATGAAGATGAATTGTTGAACAACGTGGCAGATATGTTGGATGGTGAAGATTTAGAGTATTTACAATTGAAGCGGGGTGTTAAACAGCGTAAACGTAAACATGCTGTCGATGATGAGGCAGAACACGATGACATTAAACACTCGATGGGTTTAGAAAAACAATTTGCTGTAGACACGGCTTTAGAAGAGGAAAGCAAGAAAATTAAAGTTAATTTATTGCCTATTAAAAGTAGAGATGGCCAAATTATATCTCGCACGGCAGTGGTCGAATATAAACCGAAACCAAAGATCAAAAAAGTAACAGAGTCGGAAGAAGTGGTAGAAGAGGAAAACGAAGCTGTTGAAGAGTATGAAGATAGTGATGATGATGTCGTGAACGATGAGGAAGGAATTGCAATTAAAGCTGCAGTGGAGAAGAAAATGATTTCCACCACTGATTTGCTTATTGCTCGCCAACAAGAAATCGAACGTCAAAAGTATCGCATTGGTATAATATGTTCTGGCATTTTGGAGAAGCCCGAAGATAAAATGCGTAACTTTAGTGCTCTCTTTGAGCTTATGGATGAGACTAGTAAAAATTATGTAACTAATCTTTTAACAGTGCGTAAAGTGGCCATTGTGTCCCTAACGGAAATTTTTAAAGACATTTTACCTGAGTATCGAGTGGGCCAGATTGATACAAAAATGCAACAAGTGCGCAAAGCCACCTTGGAAAGAGTTACCTATGAAAATTCTCTTTTGCAACAATTCAAGAAATTCCTTCAACGTTTAGAAAAGCTAACGGCAGCCGTAAATCGTAAAGGTCATGGTCGCATAACACCACAGGATGTTAAAATGGCCGAGGTTGCGGTGCAGTCTATGTGTGATCTACTCATAGCTCATCCGTATTTTAATTACGTCAAGAATATTGCCCAACTTTTAGTCTATATGCTTAACTCCAACTATCCCCGTATGCGAGAGGCTGTAAATAAATGTTTCCGTTTCGTTTTTGCCAACGACAAAAAACTTGATATGACTCTCTTCATAGTAAGGCGTATAAATCATTTAATTAAAACCAAAAGCAACAATGTCCACTTGGAATGCATCACTTGCCTGCAAAATCTTAAGATTAAAAACGTTAATTTGGATGCTGAGAAAGAAAATGAGTTAAAACAAAAGAAGTTGGAGGCTCATCGGCAACGATTGTTGAGTTTATCTAAAAAGGAACGTAAGAGACGCAAGAAATTGACTGAATTAAACAAGGAATTGGAGGAGACAAGGGCTGAGGAGAATAAGCAGACCAAACAGTTTAAGCTGACTGAAATTGTTAAAATGTTATTTAACATTTACTTTAGAGTTTTAAAGAATGATCCAACTTCAAAAGTTTTAAGTGCAATTTTAGAAGGTTTGGCAGAGTGAGTACTAAAAAACCATGCGAATTATACAAATAACTTATTTTTCCCCTATTATTTCTTTTAAGATTTGCTCATGTTATTAATTTGGATTTCTTTTCCGATTTAATAGAGGTTCTCAATAATATATTAGAGACACAGGAGGAACTGGGATATCGCGAACAATTGCATTGTATCAAGACAATTTTCGTCATTCTTTCTGGTCAGGGTGAAGTCTTAAATATAGATCCTATTCGTTTCTATCAACATTTCTACAAGAATATGTTGTCTGTCAACGGTGGTAAAAATCATGACGATTTCCGCATTATCCTTGAAACGTTGGATGAAGTTCTAGTCAAGAGAAGACGAAATATGAGTCAACAGCGATTAATGGCATTTGTTAAACGCCTATTAACAGTCAGTTTAAATTTGTTACATCATGGTACATTGGCTACTTTAGGTACTATAAAGACTACTTTCCAATTGACTTCGGTTTTAGACATATTGCTCGATATGGATGATAGTATTGGTTCAGGAAAATATGATCCAGAACTCGAAGATCCAGAATATTGTAATGCTTCTTGTACAGCTTTGTATGAGTTGAGTACTTTGGCGAAACATTATCATCCCACAGTGCGTAAGATGGCAATGCACATTGCAAATGGAGTACCGGCATCTGGTGAGGGTTGTCTACCCTCGGAAATAGGAAAATTGTTAGTAAATATATTTATTATATATATTTTTAAAGTAGAAATGTTAAACTTTTTTATTTTTTTAGGTCTGCCTTTGAATTATTTGAACAGTTCGATAGCACCCAAATGGTTTTTAATCCTACTATAACTTTGCCTAAACAATGTCAACCGAAAATGAAGAAAGGTTACTTCAGTTTTATCAATAAGGATTTTAAGCCATTGTGTCGGTCCATGTTAAAGCGTAATATGGTCTATAGCAATTGCAAAATAAAACAAACTCATTTTGATTTTTTTAAAGATTTTAAAAGTAAATAATTCTGTAAATAGTTAAATAAAAATGTACAGTAATTATTTTTAAATGTCTTCTTCTTATTCTCGACTATGGGGTCAGTAATACTAAATAAGTTAGCAAACAATGGAAAAAACTATGTTCAGACAGACGCGGAAAAAATAATTCACATATGCCTAACATATAAAAGTTATTAAGTATATCTTCTCAGTAAATTGGTTTAATACCACTTTTAAAAATTAATTAAATTAACTAACACAAAACGAATTTCACTTACATTTTAGTGAGGACAGAATAATTCGCTTAAAATTATTTAGGATTTTCTCTTCGATATAACTAACAAACAGCGGGTTCTCTGTTTTTTGGCAAAAATGAAAAGTTTATTATACCCTTCACACAGTGAAAAAGGGTATATATAGGTTTTTCGTTCCGTGTGAAATTTCTACAATAAATAGGGGAGTAGATTAAGATCTGTCAGTCTGTCCGTCCGTGTGTATGTCGAAATCAACTTCTTGAATCACCCCGATATCACCGGGTGAGGTTTAAAATATCAGAAATATTCGGGAGTAGATCGGTATTAAAAATCAGATGAGCAAAAACCCACGACCACCTCGATGTTTTTTTCACAAAAACAACATTACAACAACAACATACATACATACAAACGTGTATACTGGTTAGAGTAAACGTGGCATCGAATCCCAGCTGAGCCAAAAAAAAATTATTTTTTATATTTTTTATATTTTTTTTTTATTTTTATTTAATTTTTTTTTTACTTTTTTTTTATTTTTTATTTAATATATACATATACATATATTATATTTTTATTATTTTTATACCCGCCACCAAAAAAATGGTGGGGGTATATTCATTTTGTCATTCCGTTTGTAACACATCGAAATATCCATTTTAGACCCCATAAAGTATATATATTCTGAATCAGGGTTTGGTTTGATGACGATCTAGCTATGTCCGTCCGTCTGTCCGTCTGTTGAAAGCACGATAGAGGTCGCACCGAAAAAGCTAGGGGGCTCAAATTTTGCCAGAATCTTTCTTATAGACAAGGTTTGTTTGGTATTGAAAATGGGCTAAATCGGAATATTAGGAAGAGAGTTATAGCTCGAAAAGCAAGAGTAGGTCGAAAAAACCGTGTCCTTCGAACATCGAATAAAATGGAATTGTGTCAAAACGCATTAATGTAGACTCATGAAACTTCGAATATATATTTCTTGAGTAAAAACAATAATCTTCCCCGAAAATTATTCAAATCTATGCATTAGGAGAGGAGTTATCGATCAAAATGTACGAAAATTTATACCGCCCAGTGTATTTTTCGGTATATTTAAAAACAAAAACGTCATAAAAGCAACAATATTGGATCTACGACTCTGAAATTTTGCACACTTTGCTTTTCGGTGAGACGCTTTTTTGTAACGGAAAATCAATGTGCCACGCCCACTTTTACGCCCACCTCCCATATAACGTTTTACCCAAAATTCATATAATTTCTCTATTAATATAGATTTTGGAATAATAAAGGACTATAATGAAACATCTAGGTTGTACTCATTAGCAAAAATAACTTTGACACGCCTACTATAACGCCCACTTTTCACGTTATCTACCGTTAATGAAATTTAAAAGCTCATAAAACCGCCAAAATTAAAGGTATGACGATCAAATATGCTACGTATATCCTTCTAGGCAATGTCATTACTGTGCCAGAAAATTAAGGTGCCACGCCCACTTTTACGCCCACCTCCCATATAACGGTTTAACTGAAATTCATATAATCTCTATTAATAAAGATTTTGGAATAATAAAGGACTATATTGAAATACCTTAGTTGTAGTCATTAGCAAAAATAACTTTGACACGCCTACTATAACGCCCACTTTTCACGTTATCTACCGTTAACAAAATTTAAAAGATCATAAAACCGCCAAAATCAGGGGTATGATGATCAAATATGCTACGTATATCCTTCTAGGCAATGCCATTACTGTGCCAGAAAATTAAGGTGCCACGCCCACTTTCACGCCCACCTCCCATATAACGTTTTACCTAAAATTCATAAAATTTCTCTATTAATAAAGATTTTGGAATAATAAAGGGCTATCTTGAAACATCTAAGTTATACTCATTCGCAAAAACAACTTTGACACGCCTACTATAACGCCCACTTTTCACGTTATCTACCGTTAATGAAATTTAAAAGCTCATAACCGTATATCCTCCTAATCAATGTAATTGTTGTGCCAAAACGTTTAGGTGACACGCCCACTTTAACACCTACCTCCCATATAACGGTTTATCTTAAATTCATGTAATTTCTCTATTGACAAAGTTTTTTGGAAAATAAAGGACTATATTGAAATATCTAAGTAGTCATTTATTAGCAGAAACTTCACTGACACGCCTACTTTAACGCCCACTTTCATTGAAAGACTACATTTACAAAAGCATTTTAGTAGCATATCGTAGTTATAAAGGGTGGTTAAATTTTAAGGACCGATTTTGAATTTAAATAAAACACAAATTATTTAGGATATTATTATTATTTATTTTTGTAATTATAATATTTGTATGGTTCAATTATGTATTTAACAAAATATCGGCCAAATGGCCCCCCATCCTTGGCGCCACTCCTCTATCTGATGGTCCAAATTTTCAATGACAATGTTGATGCTCAATTGTTGGGCATGATGATGAGTCGACGTTGACTGCTCTTTTGCCACACTATCGCAAAAACCATCAATGGTTCCCATTCAACGAACTAAGAAGGCATTCACAGATTTTCTAACATTTTATACAGACCTGTTTTGTAGAAATTTAAATAATTTTTACAATTCTCCCGATTGTGGACGAATTTGAACGATGATGTTGATCAAAAGAATTACGAAGTGCACAATATGCATTTTGATTTGAACGCCCATTTTTATAGAAAACCTGAATGACTTTAAAGTGTTGCTCATTTGCGTATCTTTCCAGGGATCAAATTGAGTAGGTTTGAGATTGAGAAATGTCAAGTGAAATGTAGAAAACAAATTTAAAGACTAGGTGTAGTTCACCTTCAACATGGGCCCTTAAAATTTAACCACCCACCCTCTACAAAGAAAGTGATACATATTTCATTATAAAGATATTATTCCATAGCGATTAACAAACTAATAAATATTGTGCTTTAAATGTACACATAATTGGTGGTGGGTATAAAAGATTCGGCACAGCCGAATATAGTGCTCTTACTTGTTTTTTTATTTTTTGTTTTGTTTTATATTTATTATTTATATTTTTATTATTATTTTTTGTTTTATATTTATTATTTATATTAATTATTTTGTTTTTAATTTTTTTTTATATAAATGCAGCAGACAACTCACTAAAAAAATATTCCGATATCGAATACTTCAATTGTTTTTATTGAATGTGAATCAGCAAGGCATATCTATATATTTATAAAAGTGAAACTCTCTGTGTGTGTGTGTGTCTATAGCTAGACTCCGAAACTGTAAAACCGATCGGACTCAAACTTTGACAAGTTCTTGTACACATTTTAGGGAGTGTTTATGGAAGGCAAAAAGTGGGCGGGCCCGCCCATTAAAAATTAGTTATCAGTTTTAGCTACTTTGCATACACATATTGAGGTCTCATGATTATACAATTTCGTGATAATTAATTCGCCTTGCCCTGGGCTGATAATTTCTCCTGTATTAATTCGCCTTGGTAGTGATTACATCTCAGGGAAGGAAAATGGCTTTTATGATTTTGTACCAAGTATGAAAATAAAATGTACTTTTTAGGCCATTGCGGTACCATTTTTTTCAATATTTATTAATAAAAACATGAACTTCACAAAAATGTTTATAAAAATTTAGTATACAATAAAATATATTAAATATTACATTTTTTATTAACATTTTTTTTTTTAAATACTTTTAGATAATAAATTTTGTTATTTTAAAATTAAAACAACAAGAATTTTTTCACTTCAATAAATCTTTTGTTTGTATCAAATTTGAAGCAGCAGAAATGTGTAGTCTATTTCCTTCCTTTGTTTAAATTAGGTTTTGAAAAGAAAAAACTCGTTCGACGTTGGCCGATGAATGTGGAATAGACAGAATTACAATTCTTGAAATATCTGGGAACATGAACTCATTTATTTAATTTTTCATCTGTGATACTTTAGACCAAAAATAGAAAATATTTGAATCTTTGTGTGATCTAAGTTCAATCACATCGCCTGGAAACATTTCCGCCAGAAGAGGTACTACTTACGAATCATAAGTAAAATAAAATACATATAACAACAGCCAAGTCGAATTCATGTACAAGGTGGTGCCATACTAAAAGGTGTTTTTTGTTAGAAGCTTGCAATAAAGTACTAGGTGGATTTTGTTGTTGCAAAATTTAAATTTTCTTTGACAACAGCATTGCAACAAAAACAGAAAAGCTGACAGAAGAAAATAAAACACAGACCAAGGCACATTTATTCATCAGGTAGTCTTGTTTCGCCAGCTGATTATTTTTTCTTCACTTTTTTTAATTAATTAATTTCAGCTGTCAAAGTCTATAAATAAAAAACTAATTTCTCTCCTCTCTTATTTATTTCAAATGTCAAACTTAATATAAAAAAAAATATAAACAGAAACGTTCTCTCCGAACTGCAATTACCTGATGAATAAATATGCCTTGACACAGACAAACAAAATTAAAGAAAACATGGACAAATTTTTAAATTGTACCAAGTAGCTTGCGGTAGTACCACGGTACCAACAAGGTCAAAAATGTACCATAAAAAGTACAATTGTACCATGATTTCCATCCGTGTTACATCTGTTCAAATCAGCTGAGCTGATATTTTTATTTGTGCGAATTCTCCTTGATTTGTCATAATTTTCATTTGCTCTTCTTTTTAATGACATTTTAAAAACCGTTATTTTAACAGTTTCAATAGGAATACTTTGTTGTTTGTTTGTAAAATTTATCGGCGATCTTTAAAATGTTAAATTGGTTAATATGCTATTTAAATTACAATGGTAACAATTTCTCCGATTCTAATATCATTAATTGCAGTTACCATAATTCATTAAGTTACGAATGCAATTACATTGAAAGTAACTACCAACATAAATACGTGGCGTCTCCTCAAACGGATAAAAATAGTGGTTCAAATAGGAATGATGCCACAATCAGTGCTAAAAACAATCGTCAAAACCAATTAGAGGCAACACAGCTTAAAGCTTTGGAAGCGGCTAATTTAAAGACAGGTCTAAAACAAAAAATCGAAGAGACTAATAAAGGTTACGAGATGGTGAAAAATATGGGATATTTAAATGGTGAAGGTTTGGGTAAAAGTGCTGAGAGTATGTCAGAGCCACTGACGCTAGAGCAGAAGTCGGGTCGAAATGGCTTAGAGTTGATTGTGCCAGCAAGTGAAGCAGACTGCAAAAAATTGTCTAAGAGCAAAAGAAAGAGGTTACGCCGTAAAGCTAGAAAAGATAAAGAGGCAGCACAAAAACAGCAGGACAAAACAGAATATCTTCAATATGTTGCACGTACCTTCAATGCCAAAATAAGTTTAATGCAATCACGTTTAGCTGCAGAAGCTGCTCTTAACCACATGCATTCTGAGACCGACTTGGTTGTTGCTAAAATCTATATCAACAATAATCAAATTTTGGCCGATCGCGTATTTGAATACATACGCTCCGAGTTGGTTGGCTGGATTGGTATCTATCAACAGGAGGGCTTAGACACACCCATTTTCCACTGTATAAGTAACAATGATAGTCACATAACACTCGTCTGCGACAATATTTACTCCTTTGAATGTCTTGAACGTTGCATTGAAAATATTGTACAGATGAAAATTCTGGATTCGCTTATCGTTGCTCGTCTACCACTTATTAACACTATGATTTACTGTTACGATGCCATGTATGAGGGCTTGGCAAATGATGCAGACTTGTTTTTATTGCAGTTGCGTTTGCACAAACCAAAATTGCACACGGAAAATTGGGTGGTTGCATCGCATGAGGTGTGTACCGAAAATTGCAAAACATTTTTTTTCTTTCTAATCGATGAGCGTTCAGCTCTGGCATTGAATTTCCAATATAGCCGTAGTTTTTTCGTTTGTATGCAACAAGTTACATTCCGTAATAGCGGAGTTATTAACGAAACAATTTTGAATTAGATTTTAATTAAAAATGTATTTAACTAATTTACTGTTATAAAATTTAATTGAATATTCTGATTTAACCTTTTTTTATCCGAGCTCAACTACTTGCTAAGTTTTTTTTTATTTATTAACTTTTGCGTAATATCCTATAGCCTTAATTAACTTGCTTAAAATAATATAATCATTAACAACGTTGTAAAATTTGAAAAAAGTACATTTTAAATATAAAGGTATACTAGCTGGCCCGGAAAACGTGGTTTTGCCATAAAAATTATTTCTAGGAAATATTTTTTTAGTTCAATAAAAATAACTTGTGTTTTATTTGTTTTTCACAGCTATTTGTTGCTTCTTTTACTGCAATTTATGCACTTTGTGTGTGTTTAGTTTATAATTTCTGGAATTGCAGTTTAGTTCATAAATAGATTGTTATTTTTATTGTTTAAACACTGTTTAGGTGGAAAGATCTGTTACTTTTCATAAATTGTTAAAGATATTTTGCATGATGAATTCATTGTAAAGCTTATCACTTATGAAATTTTTTTTTCAAATTTATGGAGTCCTTTTAGATGATAGCAATATTGACTCTCTCAGTTGTTTAGACTTAAAAAAAAAATTTGATTTTCTCATGTAAATTTTTGGAATATACATACATACATTTAAAAAAAATTTACATATATTTAAAGAAAATAATTTTGCCTATAATTTAATAAAATTTTCCCAAGTAGCGGGATTCAATTAAAACAGTATTATCTCCAAAACAAGCTCAAAATTAACTGAGCAATGCAAAAAGTTAAATAACATGTCACATCGTGCAAGCAAGTAGCTGTGACATGCATGCTCTTTGCTAAATATAATTTAATTAATAATAATGAGTTCGGGTTTTTCTCTTAATTACAATAAGAGCACTTAATTCGGCTGTACGGAATTATTTTGTTATTAACAAAAGTGACTATGGAACAATTTCTTTATACTAAAATATTACTTATTTTCTTTGTATAACGAAACTTAATCGATCTATGTCAATGCGTTTAGACACAATCGCATTTTCTTTGATACTAGCCAAGCCCGGCGCGCGTTGCTACGCTCTGAATAAAATGAATTAATGAATAAAAATGCAGTCTGAATTTTATTTGAATTTTAATATACATACCAAGGCATATTTATTCATCAGGTAATTGCAGTTCGGAGAGAATTTTTTGTATATATTTATACCCTTCACCTGTGGTGCACAAGGGTATATATAGCTTTGTCATTCCGTTTGTAATTTCTACAATTTTCATTTCCGACCCCATAAAGTATATATTTTCTGAAAGCTTATGAATAGAGGAGTCGATTAAGCTTTGACCGTCTGTCCGTGTGTTGGTTGAAATCAACTTTTAGAAGCAACTATATGTTCCTCAGATCTGTATATGGTATCAATCTCTTGGAAATATCCAGGAATGAATCGCTATTGAAATTCAGCACAATCGCCCCAAAACTTTCTGAGATATGACCAAAAAACCACAACCACCTCGTTTTTTTACACAATTACAACAACAACATACATATATACATACATGCAAAAAACATGCCAAAAAAAAAAATTACAAAAAAAAAATATATTAAAAATAAAAAAAAATAATAAAATAAATTACAAAAAAAAAAATTAAAAAAAAAAATTTAAAAAATTTTTTTAAAAATTTTTGTAAAAAAATTTTTTAAAAAAATTAAAAAAAAAAAATATAAAAAAAAAATAATAAAATATAAATAATATCTTAAATAAAATATGATAAAATTTTTTTGGCTCAGCTGGGATTCGATGCCACATTTAGTCTAACCAGTATATACATATGTACGTATTTTATATGAGATGAATGGTGATACAAACAATTGTTATTGTATGACTACACGTTGTGAAGGTGTTACGTGACGTTAACCTGACGAGTTCACCGGCTACTATTGAAATCTCAGGAGGTCGCAACCCTTACGTCAGATCCGCACAGCAACGTTAAAAAAAACAAGGGGTACTCAATAAACATTCCTACACTTTACACACCGGACTGACGAGGCTATGAGACAGATGTTGGTCTCCACTTGCCCACCCAACCATGTCGTAGTATGTCACCCACAAATTTTACTCTACGACCCTATATCCGCACGACACTACTCACCACTTACCTATCCGTCGTTATCATTGCCGTTACTAATTCAAGTTAAGCCTTCATATTTATATATATGTATTATTTCAACTAAACATAATCTTTTTATTAATAAATTCCTTAAAACTATATTTATAAATAAAACAAACAAATAGACAATAATATATATACAAATATAATTCTATATCTAATGAATATTTACAAAACTTATATTATGCTATATTGAAATGACCTATTTAAATAGACTTGATTTCTCTAATTTATCTTCCCCTTTAGAGCTCAAATTTATCTGTTTAGACTTCTACCAAATTCAAAGTTTAACGAAACCGAATAACAAGGAAAAACAACTATATAAAACTCAAAAAAAAACAACCTGAAGGAGCTCCCTAAGATATCAATCAACTATCAAAGATTTACTATTATTAAACTAAATTTACAATCCGAAATTTGAGCGCCTAAATTATGGTGTTATTTATCTTTTTTTTTTTCTTTTTCTCTCTTACTTATAAATAAATAATATAATACATAAATACAAAAATCACTAGTTGCTTTTCTTTAAAACTAATAAAAAAAACTATATATATATAATTTAACTTAAAACAAGTAAGAGCACTATATTCGGCTGTGCCGAATCTTTTATACCCACCACCAATTTTGTGTACATTTAAAGCACAATATTTATTATTTTGTTAATCGCTATAGAATAATCTCTTTATAATAAAATATGTATCACTTTCTTTGTAGAGGGTGGTTACATTTTAAGGGCCCATGTTGAAGGTGAACCACACCTAAACTTCAACTTTTTTCTTTAATTTCATTTGACATTTCTCAATCTCAGACTAACTCAATTTGAACCGTGGAAAGATACGCAATCGAGCAACGCTTTTAAATATTAAAGATTTTTATAAAAATGGGCGTTCAAATCAAAATGCATTTTGTGCACTTCGTGATTATTTTGGTCAACAAAATCGTTCGAATTCGTCCACAATCGTGAGAATTGTAAAAAATATTTAAATGTCTGCAAAGCAGGTCTGTATGAAATGTGAAAACATCTGTGAATGCCATCTTATTTCGTTGAATGGGAAACATTGCTGTTTTTCACGATAACGTGGCACAAGAGCAAGCAACCTCGACTCATCAACGTGCCCAACAATTGAGCATCAACAGTGTCATTGAAAATATGGACTATCGGATCGAGGTGTGCCGCCTAGGTTGGGGGGGCCATTTGGCCGACATTTTGTTCCATACAAAATTGAAGCATACAAATATTATCGTTATAAAAATAAATGATAATAATTTCATAATATTTTTTTTCAAAACTTCGGTATGCTAGAAAAATGTTTTCGTAAATTTAATCTTTCAATGGAAGTGGCCGTTAAAATACGCGTGTCAATAAAGTTTCTGCTAATAAACATAACTTAGATATTTCAATATAGTCCTTTAGTATTCCAAAATCTTTATAAATAGAGAATTTACATGAATTTAAGAGGAAAGTTTTATCTACGAAATAGTGCTAATTTATATTTGTTATCTTATGTTCTCCTGAAGTTATGCTCTATTAAAAATGGGAATTTAGGAAAATTTTGACATAAGTAAAAAAAAATATATCTAAACATCATAAACAATTTATATTCATGTACTAATGGCTAACAAATTTTAAAATTATACAAAACTTATTTCGTTTGAAAATCTTTTAAAAGCAAAATGTTATAGAAGTTTAAAAATAATATAATAATATAAAAATATGTATCACTTTCTTTGTAGAGGGTGGCTAAATTGTAAGGGCCAATTTTAGAAAGTCTGTGAATGCCTTCTTAGTTCATTGAATGGGAAGAACCACTGCTGTTTTTTGCGATAGTGTGGCAAAAGAGCAGTCAACCTCTACTCATCATCATGCCCAACAATTGAGCATCAACATTGTCATTGAAAATTTGGACTATCAGATAGAGGAGTGGCGCCAAGGATGGGGGGGGGGCCATTTGGACGATATTTTGTTAAATGCATAATTGAACCATACAAATATTATCATTATAAAAAGAAATGATAATTTCTTAAATAATTTGTGTTTTATTTAAAAACAACATCAGCCCTTAAAATTTAACCACCCTTAATAACTTCGATATGCTACTAAAATGCTTTTGTCAATGTAGTCTTTCAATGAAAGTGGGCGTTAAAGTAGGCGTGTCAATAAAGTTTCTGCTAATAAATACAATTTAAATATTTCAATATAGTCCTTTATTTTCCCAAAAACTTTGTCAATAGAGAAATTACATGAATTTAAGATAAACCGTTATATGGGAGGTAGGCGTTAAAGTGGGCGTGTCACGTAAACTTTTTGGCACAACAATAACATTGATAAGAAGGATATACGTAGCAAATTTGATCATCATACCTCTAATTTTAACGGTTTTATGAGCTTTTAAATTTCATTAACGGTAGATAACGTGAAAAGTGGGCGTTATAGTAGGCGTATCAAAGTTATTTTTGCGAATGAGTACAACTTAGGTGTTTGAATATAGCCCTTTATTATTCCAAAATCTATATTAATAGAGAAATTATATGAATTTTTGGTAAAACGTTATATGGGAGGTGGGCGTAAAAGTGGGCGTGGCACCTTAATTATTTGGCACAGTAATGATATTGCTCAGAGGGATATACGTAGCAAATTTTATCATCATACCTTTAATTTTTGAGGTTTTATGAGCTTTTAAATTTCATTAAGGTTAGATAACGTGAAAAGTGGGCGTGATAGTAGGCGTGTCAAAGTTATTTTTGCGAATGAATACAACTTAGGTGTTTGAATATAGCCCTTTATTATTCCAAAATCTTTATTAATAGAGAAATTATAGGAATTTTAGGTAAAACGTTATATGGGAGGTGGGCGTAAAAGTGGGCGTGGCACCTCAATTTTCTGGCACAGTAATGACATTGCCTAGGGGGATATACGTAGCAAATTTGATCATCATACCTCCAATTTTGGCAGTTTTATGAGCTTTTAAATTTTATTAACGGTAGATAACGTGAAAAGTGGGCGTTATAGTAGGCGTGTCAAAGTTATTTTTGCGAATGAGTACAACTTAGGTGTTTCAATATAGCCCTTTATTATTCCAAAATCTTTATTAATAGAGAAATTATATGAATTTTAGGTAAAACGTTATATGGGAGGTGGGCGTAAAAGTGGGCGTGGCACATTGATTTTCCGTTACAAAAAAGCGCCTCACCAAAAACCAAAGTGTGCAAAATTTCAGAGTCGTACATCAAATTTTGTTGCTTTTATGACGTTTTTGTTTTTAAATATACCGAAAAATACACTGTGCGGTATAAATTTTCGTACATTTTGATCGATAACTCCTCTCCTAATACATAGATTTAGACAATTTTCGGGGAACGATATTGTTTTTACTCAGGAAATATATATTCGAAGTTTCATGAGTCTACGTTAATGCATTTGGACACAATTCCGTTTTATTCGATGTTTGAAGGACACGGTTTTTTCGACCTACTCTTGCTTTTCGAGCTATAACTCTCTTCCTAATATTCCGATTTAGCCCATTTTCAATACCAAACAAACCTTGTCTATAAGAAAGATTCTGGCAAAATTTGAGCCCCCTAGCTTTTTCGGTGCGACCTCTATCGTGCTTTCAACAGACGGACAGACGGACAGACGGACGGACATAGCTAGATCGTCATCAAATCAAACCCTGATTCAGAATATATATGCTTTATGGGGTCTAAAATGGATATTTCGATGTGTTACAAACGGAATGACAAAATGAATATACCCCCACCATTTTTTTGGTGGCGGGTATAAAAAAACTGACACTTAAACAGACACAATCATTCACAGTAACCAACACTATCTTAAAATCTAATAAACAAAATATAATACAAATTCAAATATTTATATATTCAATGATTGACTTTTTCTTTTATACATTAAGCTTCGAGCAATATTTTGCTGCAATAATAAATTTTTTCTTTGCTTTATAATTATGATTTTCCTCACACAAGACTAAACAATTCCAATAATAATGCTCTTTTCTCTTTCTTTAATATACTTTGTTAAATTAAATATGTGTATAAAAATCTTCCTCAAAATTTTGCACAATTTGCCTAATAACGACCACTTTTAACTGGAGTTGATGAGTACTCCGACTCTAATAAAAATATATATAAAAAGTTGTTACCTGGCTATCTTGTCGTCTCGGATCGTGACACCTGCCCATGCTTCCACTGAGACACTAGCCAGCTATATTGGTTCATAAAAAAAAACACAACACATATTACTATGATATACCATGATAAACATTTCCTTTTACTCAAACTTACGTAAACAAAAATTAACTTTTTTTCTCTATCAAACACTACACTTCATTTAACACGAAAATAAGGCTCTTTCTAATGGGCTATCACTCCCTCCAAGAAACTTCCTATACTTGTTTCTTTTCACTTAGATTACCACTAGTTTTCAATTTACTCAAGAAATTTTGAACACTGACTCACTGTCTTGTGATGTTAAGCAAAATATCAATAATATGTCTCTCTTTTTCCGTTACCTAGCTTAAATACCCCTTCCAATAATTAGTTTGTACATTCCTATTTACTTAAAAAAAAATTTTCCGCTACATTATTCCTATATAATCTATGTATATCATCTCGCAGTCCTGTACTTTCCTCCGATAAATAAATTAATAAATTATACCACAATTCCCCAAATCCAAACAATTTCCATTCGAACAACATCCCGATAAACTAATTAAATTCTATTATCACCTTAAATCATACTAGGCTATCAGCAATTTCAGCAAGATTATAACCCATTCAACTTTCATCTTCAAAATTTAAAATATTAAATATCATCATTTTTGAATGAAGATACAACTCTGTCCTTTACTACTCTTAAAAACGTACTTTACTATATGCTCAATAAACACAGCTCAACTACACATACCTACGAACACAAATTGATTTGACAGATACACACATTGTAAAATTTAATGGCGGCAGTAGCACACGTAAGTATAAAGTAAATTGATTTTCCTTTTTAATTTTATATTTTCAGGATTTTGGACTACTGGACGGATGCGGCTTATGGTAAATATGCATCGTTTCAATTTATCCCTTAATATATAAATATTAACACCCTTTTTCCTTCATTTCAGATCACACAAAAACGCAAAACAACCCTTAACAAAAAAAAAACAAATTTACACGAACAGAATTAAAAAAAAACAATATTAAAACACTGGGACTCGGGCAGGAGGTAGTGTCTCCATTTGGCCGTAAGCCCCTCTCCATTAAAACCAACAAAACAAATGGATTAGAGGCATTTTGTTACAGCCTTCCCAACCTCAAAAATCGTCCGGCGTCCACGTCAAAAATTTTACGCATACAGTGGCGTCGATTCATAGGGAATAAAAACCCACCCGCAACAAAACACCGGTCTCGCTGAAGACAATCAGAGTGGACGGTGTGCGGTATGTTATGATGTGCCCCTTCGATATCAATATATTTCGGGTACAATCTAAACACAAATGTGTACAGTGGTTCACAATCGTGATCACCAAGAACCCCATGGATGTATAATTGACACCAAAAGTCCCCGTCTACTTGAATGCAAGTAATGTTTTTGAAAAACAAAAATATCCGAACTACACTCAACCAGCTGTACATTGCATAACCATCCATGATTCGCATGTGGTTCAATAAAATCTTGCCCTGGACAGTCGGTGAACTAAATTCAAAACGTGGGCAACTCCCACACCCTGACTAGAGTCCCATACAAAATTAGCCGGGCAACACAATCAACTAATAGCCCTTGACCTATTCTATAGTTTACGGGAAGTATAAATAGACAAATAATATACATATAAGGACTATTACTTTGTGTGATTTCCATATTTAATTGCAGGTAACTTGTACGCTACGATACTATCAACTACCTGGATTCGTTACTATACTAATTGGACATACGCGGATAAGATAAGCGGTAAGATATTTTCAATTCATTCATATATACAAAACTTAACATAATTGCCGGACAGAATTATAAACATTCTCGATTAGCACGAACATCAAGGTGAACAAAATGTTTCCTTTCTAAAAGTGTCAAGCCGAGACTATGTCATACTAGGACGAAACAAATTGACCCTACCCTAGTATTGCACATTTTCCCACTTGGCTCCTATCACAGTTCATTCCCTCTATAAATCTAAAAAAAAAATCAGGTACGAAGTAAAATATTAGGACGACACAAACATTTAAAAAAAATAATAAAAAAAATGTATGTGTAACTAAACCTAATATTGCACTTTGTAAAGACTAAATCACAGATTTTTAAAATTCTAATTGTTCATAATTTAATGTCCTTTAAGTGAAATACTCCAATCGGTTTGCCTTGCAAATCCTCAAGTTCGTACATGTTATTACCGATTGGTTTGACTATTCGAGATTTCAAAAATTTTCGACAAAATTTAGAGCTTATATTTTTCCCAAAATCGCTAAGAACAGTATTTCTTCGAAAGACTTCCTGGCCGGGAATTAGTTTTACAATTCTGGCTCTCTTATTGTACCTGGTTGCGCTTTTCTCATATGCCTCATGCATATTTTTCCTAATCTTTTCCCTTATCAGTTCTAATTTTCCATTTTTGTGGATATTTTCTACCTCATGATCAGTTAAAGACATCAGTTTTCTAGCCAACCTGTAATCTGCCCCATGTGAAAACATATGGAAACCAAATAAGGCAAAGAATGGTGTAACCCCAGTTGCTGAATGGATTGAATTTCTAAGAGCACACTCTATTTCCGCCAAATATAAATCCCAATCCCTATGGTCCTCATTCAGGTAGGCTCTAATAGCTGCTAAAACGGACTGATTCACCCTTTCCGAAGCGTTAGATTGGGGGAATAAACAGCAGTTTTCATATGCCTAATACCAAACGTTTGCATCAAATCTTGAAAACCTTTGGCAACAAATTGAGATCCATTATCGCTGTGCACAACCTCAGGAACACCAAATTTATAAAAGATTTCTTGAGTTAAAAATTTAATGACATTTGTTGTTGTAGCTTCCTTCATGGCTTTCAAAAATATGAATTTCGTGAAATGGTCCATCACTATGAACACATAGCTATTTCCACTTTTCGATCTGGGGTACTTTCCCAAGAAATCAATATATAATTTCTGGAACGGCCTTTCGGTGACAACTTCTTGACCAATTTCAGGCATAAGGTTTCGGTTTGATGGCTTAGTTTCCTTACATATCTGACAATTTCTTACAAATTCTTTAATTTGAAGAGTCATCCTTGGCCAATAAAATAGTCTTTTCACTTTTTCCATTGTTTTTGCCATACCACCGTGAGCTGATGTATTTGTATCATGTGCTTTTTCGATAATCAAGTGCGTCAAACTGGTTGGTATCCACAACTTCCATTGGAACTGATCTTCTTCTTCTAGTTCATTGTCCGTGCGTTTAAATATTTTGCCATCTACCACTTTCAAGTCAGGTAATTTATTTCTATTTTCTTCAATCTGCTGTATTAAAGCCAAATATTCTTCCGACTCGAATTCGGTAGTTTCGAAATCTAGTAAATTTTGCGTTTGAATTTCATCCACTATATGTTGTTGTACGCGTGACAACATGTCAGCCACGACGTTTTCAGATCCTTTTCGGTGTTCGATTTGAAAATCGAATGACTGCAGTTGTAACGACCATCTTGCAAGTCTACCGTTTAGATCCTTTAAAGTCATCAGCCACTTAAGGCTAGCATGATCCGTTATTATCGTGAAAGGCATCATCTCAACATATGGTCTAAACTTTCTCACAGCCATTACTGCCGCTAGACATTCTTTTTCTGTTACAGTATAATTTTTCTGACACGGATTCAATTTCTGTGAATAGAATGCTATGGGGTGTTCCTCATTATCGCTGTTAAGTTGATATAGCACCGCACCTATTCCAGAATCGGACGCATCACACTGGATATAAAATCGTTTTGAAAAATCCGCATGTCGTAGGACTGGAGCTGACGTTAAAGCTTTTTTTAGTTTCTCAAAAGCTTCAATCGCTTCCGTTGTTATCAGAAATTTCTTAGATTTTTTCAGGGTATCTGTTAAGGGAGCTGATATAGTCGCAAAATCTTTAATAAAGCGCCTATACCATCCAGCAGTGCCAAGAAAACTTCTTACTTCTCTCACTGATTTCGGTAATCTAATGTTCCTAATGGCTTGCACTTTATCAGGATCTGTTTTCAAGGTACCACCACCTATGATAAAACCTAAATACTTGAGCTCCTGAAAACAGAATTGTGACTTCCGTAGACCAATTGTCAAATTAGCTTCTCTTAAACATTTTGCTACCTCTACTAATAACCTCATATGCTCCTCAAATGTACTAGAAATCACTAACAAATCATCTAGATATATAAATACGTTCTCCCTCAAACGACCAGGTATTACCTTATCCATGAGACGACACAATCTCTGTGCAGCGTTGCACAGCCCGAAAGGCATAACTCTAAACTGATACAACGGTCTACCAGCTACTGTAAACGCTGTATAAGGTTTGCTCTCATCGTCCAATTCGATCTGCCAGAACGCATATTTAAGATCAACGCTGCTAATATAATGTGTTTCATCTATCCTGCTCAAAATTCCGTCTATATTTTGGAGCGGATATGCATCCTTAACAGTAAGTTTGTTAAGTTTACGGGCATCTAGGCAGAAGCGATTCTTCCCAGGCTTTCTAACAATCGTGGTTCTATTCGACCATGGACTCTCACTAAGTTCTATGACCTTCAATTTCAACATCTCATCAATCTCCTTGTATGTAATCTCCTGCACCGAAGGAGATATCGGATAATAACGGTCCTTAACCGGTTCCGCGCCCTCTATCAACCTTATGGTGTGTTTCTCCAATTTCGTCATTCCTAACCCTTTATCCTCAAATGTATCGAACTCCCTAATAACACTATTCAAAATCACCTTCTGCTCCTCATCCAATTCGTGCGGCCTTAATTTATAATCGCCCTCATTCACTACCATCTCCCTACTAATTTTCCCTACATCCAATTCCTGCACTCCAATCACATCAGGTGCCAACCCATATAACCTCCAGAAATCTATCCCCAGATATAGTGACTGTTCCAAATCAGGACAAAGATACAGTAGCATATTTTTCTCCTGTTCTTTGTACCTTATGGATACATTTACTTTTCCTAATACTCGATGATATTGACCACTGGCAGTTTTCACATTGGTCAATATGGGTTGAATATTAAGATTTAAATCCTGCACAAACTCTCTACATCCCTTTCCTAATATGCTCACCGAAGCTCCTGTGTCCAATAAACCTTTAACTTCCCTTCCCTCTATAAAAACATCTGCAAAAAACCTATTGTCACTATTTCCCTGACTTATCCGACTTATCGACTCTACCACCAATCGTCGCATCCTTCGACGTTCTCTAAATTTCTCCCGAACCTTCAGAATCCTGTTAGATATCCTCCTTGGCCTGCTAACACTATCAAAAATTTGAGCCCTAATTATTTCGTAGTTCCGTTTCCGCACATGCCTAGGTAAATAATGTCTAATTTTAGAAATATTTCCAATTGGGAACTTAATACTATCGCTGTCTAATTTTGGGAAGGAGGTTGACTTCCCATCGAGCGTTGGTCCCCCCTCAATCCCACGCTCTTGAGCTGGTTTCCCGACTGACAAATCGGACATCGAGGAGTAATGACGTTAGCTTTGCCGCATTTATAACAAAAGAGTGATCTCTCAAGTGAAGTACACTCCATGAAAACATGGCCTTGTTGTCGACAGTTCCAACAGATAATCGGCTGTTTTCTTTGCTGACCATTCATATTTACTGCAGCTACATGTTCATACTCATTATCGTTAATTTCCTCCTCCAAATTTCTCACGTCGTCTTCTATATAAACTTCGTTTACATGCCTTACTACACGAGGTACGGGTGGTTGTGCGACTCGTTGTTCACGTCGTGGAAAATTTCGCTCTGCTTCATTGCACTCAACTCTTAATTGTTCCACCGATGATACTGCGATAGGATAAACAATTCTCCCTATACTCTCTTTCACATTTCTTTTTATTATTTTAATTAGATCATATTCGGGTATAGGCTGTACAAGCTTGGATCTTATCTGACACATGGCCTGAAAATAGTTGTCAATAGGTTCGCCAATTTGTTGCCTTCGCTCTACTAACTCGGTCATTATTTCAAAGTTTGAACGTGACGTTTGGTATTGAGCCATTAAAGCATGTCGTAGGCCTGGCCAATCGACTACTCTATGTGTCCTTACAAACAACCAATACCAGTCTCTAGCAGTGCCTGACACTAACAAATGAAAATCTCTTAATACTTCAGACCAAGGGATTTGATAATGAGTTTGCAAGTGCTCAAGCCGAAATATAAAGTCGTCTATTGATAAACGAGCGGGGTTTCCATCAAAAATAACACCTAATTTGTCCACTCTGATACGTGCCTGCTCAATATTCTGTATATTTGGACCTGTATCATATACTCTCTGATATGGAACTGCAACATTGTCTATATTTGAAGTAGAAATCCCTTCAGACGTATTTTCCGACGCTAATCTGATACTTGCCCTAACATCAGCCTGTGAATTACCTTCACTGGATTGAAGAATTGGTACATTTGGATTCGGATTATGTGCAGCGATCTTTGTTAGATCCACAAGGCACTTAGATATTTCCGACAGACTTTTCCTAATATCACTGGTTTCCTCCTGCACCATTTTTCTAACCCTATCTTCAAGTGACCTTTGTACTACCAATGCCTCATCAACTACCTCAGAACTAATATTCTACCCACCTCCATTCCTATCTACAACTGCTGGTCTAGCAACATTTATATTCACGGCCTGATTGGGTGTATTTATGGTTTGAGATAAATCTCTAAATTGATTTCTACTAGTTTCGGGTGTATTCGCCATTCTCCCACCCTTTACTATAGTTTTTCTAATTTTAGGTAATGTATGCGGTATAGATCTATTTAATTCAATTTGTGGCCGTATATTCCGTTTTCGTGAGCGAGTTTCAATATTCATACTACTTCACGACGGTATAAAAAAATAAACGGACAATTCAAATTTATACGATAAATCAAATGGTATTAACTGAAAATTTCAAAAGTAATTATATTCATAAAATAAAAAAATAATATAAAAAAATGTATATAATATATATGATTTTAAAATATACAGATATAAATAAACACACACTTGTTAAAAAAAACAACAGTAATGAATTAAATTACGAAATTATTATTGTATAAACCGATAAAATAAATATGAAGTTATTACCACAATGACTATCAAAAAAAAAAATTTATATAAACACTAACTAATTTATTAATATATACTTTACTTTAAACTAAATAAATTACTAATCACTTAACTACACTTAGGTAAAACTAGAAACATTAAAATCTAAAAAAAAACTAAATTTAGAAACATATATAATTTTATTAATATTTAATACATATACCAATTAGAGCACACGTTTGTAAACATAAAACACTAACATACGTATATAAATAACTACACTAACAAATATATATTTATGCTACTTTTATCTCTAGTTAATTCAAACAAACAAAACTTTAAACAATCTCTTTTTATCATTTAGATTCGGCAATGATCGACGGATATGGCAGTCGCAGCGGTTATTACATTTTTATTTAGACTTCGTCAACCGATATAATCATCAAAAAACAAAACTCTATGTATCCTCCTTTGTATGCGTGGTCATCGTACATCATTCTGTCCCACACAAAACGAGATTACGACATCCAATGATTAAATTAAATACAATCTTCCTCAACATCAATCCTAAAGAAGGTTATCTAACAAAAATCATTTTCGCATTTACAATTTAAATACACAAATATAAAGTTTTAACTAAAATCACAAAAACGTTAAAATAAAATCAGAAAGAGCATAGCACATTTAAAGCACGGCAATTCTCTGTCAAGATACTATTCACTTTCCTGTAAGTATTTATAGAACACGCGTTTTAACTGAATATTTAATTTATACTACTCTGTTTTCCATTACTTTCAGAGGCTACAAAAAAAATATTTACAATTACAACGCGAACTTCCATTTGGGCTATTTCACCTAAACTAGTGGACTATTGCCGTATGTTTAGATGTCACACATACATTCATTTCACAACCAAAAAATATTCTATTAGCTTTAGAATATTACTAAGTTGTCTCATTACATTGGGCGCCATTTAACTGTTACGTGACGTTAACCTGACGAGTTCACCGGCTACTATTGAAATCTCAGGAGGTCCCAACCCTTACGTCAGATCCGCACAGCAACGTTAAAAAAAACAAGGGGTACTCAATAAACATTCCTACACTTTACACACCGGACTGACGAGGCTATGAGACAGATGTTGGTCTCCACTTGCCCACCCAACCATGTCGTAGTATGTCACCCACAAATTTTACTCTACGACCCTATATCCGCACGACACTACTCACCACTTACCTATCCGTCGTTATCATTGCCGTTACTAATTCAAGTTAAGCCTTCATATTTATATATATGTATTATTTCAACTAAACATAATCTTTTTATTAATAAATTCCTTAAAACTATATTTATAAATAAAACAAACAAATAGACAATAATATATATACAAATATAATTCTATATCTAATGAATATTTACAAAACTTATATTATGCTATATTGAAATGACCTATTTAAATAGACTTGATTTCTCTAATTTATCTTCCCCTTTAGAGCTCAAATTTATCTTTTTAGACTTCTACCAAATTCAAAGTTTAACGAAACCGAATAACAAGGAAAAACAACTATATAAAACTCAAAAAAAAACAACCTGAAGGAGCTCCCTAAGATATCAATCAACTATCAAAGATTTACTATTATTAAACTAAATTTACAATCCGAAATTTGAGCGCCTAAATTATGGTGTTATTTACCTTTTTTTTCTTTTTCTCTCTTACTTATAAATAAATAATATAATACATAAATACAAAAATCACTAGTTGCTTTTCTTTAAAACTAATAAAAAAAACTATATATATATAATTTAACTTAAAAAAAAACTGACACTTAAACAGACACAATCATTCACAGTAACCAACACTATCTTAAAATCTAATAAACAAAATATAATACAAATTCAAATATTTATATATTCAATGATTGACTTTTTCTTTTATACATTAAGCTTCGAGCAATATTTTGCTGCAATAATAAATTTTTTCTTTGCTTTATAATTATGATTTTCCTCACACAAGACTAAACAATTCCAATAATAATGCTCTTTTCTCTTTCTTTAATATACTTTGTTAAATTAAATATGTGTATAAAAATCTTCCTCAAAATTTTGCACAATTTGCCTAATAACGGCCACTTTTAACTGGAGTTGATGAGTACTCCGACTCTAATAAAAATATATATAAAAAGTTGTTACCTGGCTATCTTGTCGTCTCGGATCGTGACACCTGCCCATGCTTCCACTGAGACACTAGCCAGCTATATTGGTTCATAAAAAAAAACACAACACATATTACTATGATATACCATGATAAACATTTCCTTTTACTCAAACTTACGTAAACAAAAATTAACTTTTTTTCTCTATCAAACACTACACTTCATTTAACACGAAAATAAGGCTCTTTCTAATGGGCTATCACTCCCTCCAAGAAACTTCCTATACTTGTTTCTTTTCACTTAGATTACCACTAGTTTTCAATTTACTCAAGAAATTTTGAACGCACGACACTACTCACCACTTACCTATCCGTCGTTATCATTGCCGTTACTAATTCAAGTTAAGCCTTCATATTTATATATATGTATTATTTCAACTAAACATAATCTTTTTATTAATAAATTCCTTAAAACTATATTTATAAATAAAACAAACAAATAGACAATAATATATATACAAATATAATTCTATATCTAATGAATATTTACAAAACTTATATTATGCTATATTGAAATGACCTATTTAAATAGACTTGATTTCTCTAATTTATCTTCCCCTTTAGAGCTCAAATTTATCTTTTTAGACTTCTACCAAATTCAAAGTTTAACGAAACCGAATAACAAGGAAAAACAACTATATAAAACTCAAAAAAAAACAACCTGAAGGAGCTCCCTAAGATATCAATCAACTATCAAAGATTTACTATTATTAAACTAAATTTACAATCCGAAATTTGAGCGCCTAAATTATGGTGTTATTTACCTTTTTTTTCTTTTTCTCTCTTACTTATAAATAAATAATATAATACATAAATACAAAAATCACTAGTTGCTTTTCTTTAAAACTAATAAAAAAACTATATATATATAATTTAACTTAAAAAAAAACTGACACTTAAACAGACACAATCATTCACAGTAACCAACACTATCTTAAAATCTAATAAACAAAATATAATACAAAATCAAATATTTATATATTCAATGATTGACTTTTTCTTTTATACATTAAGCTTCGAGCAATATTTTGCTGCAATAATAAATTTTTTCTTTGCTTTATAATTATGATTTTCCTCACACAAGACTAAACAATTCCAATAATAATGCTCTTTTCTCTTTCTTTAATATACTTTGTTAAATTAAATATGTGTATAAAAATCTTCCTCAAAATTTTGCACAATTTGCCTAATAACGGCCACTTTTAACTGGAGTTGATGAGTACTCCGACTCTAATAAAAATATATATAAAAAGTTGTTACCTGGCTATCTTGTCGTCTCGGATCGTGACACCTGCCCATGCTTCCACTGAGACACTAGCCAGCTATATTGGTTCATAAAAAAAAAACACAACACATATTACTATGATATACCATGATAAACATTTCCTTTTACTCAAACTTACGTAAACAAAAATTAACTTTTTTTCTCTATCAAACACTACACTTCATTTAACACGAAAATAAGGCTCTTTCTAATGGGCTATCACTCCCTCCAAGAAACTTCCTATACTTGTTTCTTTTCACTTAGATTACCACAAGTTTTCAATTTACTCAAGAAATTTTGAACACTGACTCACTGTCTTGTGATGTTAAGCAAAATATCAATAATATGTCTCTCTTTTTCCGTTACCTAGCTTAAATACCCCTTCCAATAATTAGTTTGTACATTCCTATTTACTTAAAAAAAAATTTTCCGCTACATTATTCCTATATAATCTATGTATATCATCTCGCAGTCCTGTACTTTCCTCCGATAAATAAATAAATAAATTAATAAATTATACCACAATTCCCCAAATCCAAACAATTTCCATTCGAACAACATCCCGATAAACTAATTAAATTCTATTATCACCTTAAATCATACTAGGCTATCAGCAATTTCAGCAAGATTATAACCCATTCAACTTTCATCTTCAAAATTTAAAATATTAAATATCATCATTTTTGAATGAAGATACAACTCTGTCCTTTACTACTCTTAAAAACGTACTTTACTATATGCTCAATAAACACAGCTCAACTACACATACCTACGAACACAAATTGATTTGACAGATACACACATTGTAAAATTTAATGGCGGCAGTAGCACACGTAAGTATAAAGTAAATTGATTTTCCTTTTTAATTTTATATTTTCAGGATTTTGGACTACTGGACGGATGCGGCTTATGGTAAATATGCATCGTTTCAATTTATCCCTTAATATATAAATATTAACACCCTTTTTCCTTCATTTCAGGTCACACAAAAACGCAAAACAACCCTTAACAAAAAAAAAACAAATTTACACGAACAGAATTAAAAAAAAAACAATATTAAAACACTGGGACTCGGGCAGGAGGTAGTGTCTCCATTTGGCCGTAAGCCCCTCTCCATTAAAACCAACAAAACAAATGGATTAGAGGCATTTTGTTACAGCCTTCCCAACCTCAAAAATCGTCCGGCGTCCACGTCAAAAATTTTACGCATACAGTGGCGTCGATTCATAGGGAATAAAAACCCACCCGCAACAAAGGGTATATAAGATTCGGCACGGCCGAATATAGCACTGTTACTTGTTTTTATTTACAGTTTGACATTTGAAATAAATTAAAAAAGAGAGGAAATTGTTTTTTATTTATACATTTTGAAAACTGAAATTTAAAATAAGTGTTGAAAAAAATAATCAGCTGGCGAATCAAGAGTACCTGATGAATAAATTACCTTGGTATGTATCAAGGTATATCAAGGTATAGTAAAAAACAATTTTCTCTCTTTTCTAATTTATTTCAAATGTCAAACTTCATATATAAAAAAATATAAACAAAAAATTCTCTCCGAACTGCAATTACCTGATGAATAAATATGCCTTGTATACATACATATATAATATTTTATTGATTTTTATTGTAGAGGTGATTTATATAGAGGTGATTTTCAATATTTTTTTTGTTTTTTCCTTTCATTAAGGAAAGTGTTATTATATAATTTAAAGCGTTTTAAAGATTTTTATTTCAGAAGAAATTAACAAATTAGACTTTACACTTTGTAATGCAAGTGGTTATACAATATTTTTGGTTTTTCCGTTTGCTGTAAAAATGAAAAATTGTTTTGGTGTTCCCACTGTGGAGCATGCGATGTAGAGCTGGCCATGTTAAAAGCATGGATTTTCAAAATTCAATCCTGCAACACTCAGATATTGTCCTTGTGCTTTGTTGATGGTAATAGCGAAGGCAAGGTGAACTGGAAACTGTAGTCGCTTTAAGTTGAATGGCAAATCGGTGGAAACCATTGGAATGCTTGGAAATAGCTGAAAATAATAACTTATTTTTAATGGGGGTGGCACTGCCCACTTTTCTAATTACGAAATTATATAGTCATGATAGCTCAAAATGTGTGCAAAGTTTCAGAAATATTGGTCAAGTGCAAGTAGCTGGAAAAATAATATATATTTTGTATGGGCGTATTTCATTTTTATGTATATGTGGATGAGCGTTGCCCCGCCCACTTTTTACCACCCATAAACACTCCCTGGAATGTGTACAACAGCTTGCCAAAGTTGTTTCACTTTTATTTATATAGATAGGAAGGACATTGCTTTTTGACCTACCCTTATAAGTATATCAAGCTATAACTCTCTTCCTAATATGTGACGTTTTCCGAGAAAAAGGATCTAATGTGTCGAAAAACGGGTTTGAACTTAAGAGTGGAGAAGGTCACATAAAAATATTGATTTAGCCAATTTTCAATACCAAAAAAACCTTATGTATTAAAAATATCCTGGCAATATTTGATTTCCGTAACTTTTTCAGTTCGAAAACTATCGTGTTTTCAACAGACGGACAGGTATAGCAAGATCGTCCAAAAATGAAACTAGGTCTCAGAAAATAAATTCTTTATGGGGTCTTAAATGGATATTTCGATGTGTTAGAAACGGAATGACTAAATGAGTATGCCGCACACCAGTTTTTGGTGGCGAGTGTAAAAATTACGGAGAACAAATTTTTTACCAGTGGTGTATCAGAGGATCATCTATCGAAATATGCAAAAAAATGGATTAAGAAAACACGAGTGAGAGGGTGCCCCGGTGGACTAGTCAGTAGTGTGCTGGTTTGCTAAATTTGGGTGTTGCGGGTTCGATTCCCGCCAGAGACTCTGGACTTGTCTGCTTCTCTTCTCTCTTTTCTATTCTATTCTTACTTTTCTATTCAGGCATCACAATTGGATTATTATAATGGACCCAACTGCGATGCACAACAGCTGCCTGTTCTACCTAACCTTACCTAACATAGGGCCTTTCTAAATTAAAATAATTGTAATGAGTAATTATTAAAATAGAATAAAAAATAATAATTTTATATATTTAGTAAACGTGTTTTATTTTAAAACGAAAATAAATTAAAAAAATTCTCATTGTTTAAGATCATGTTTTAAAGTACATTGTATGTAATTCCCCAAATTTTATATCTAACCGATCCTCAATTGTAAAAACAAAACAAGTTGAACTCTCATTTTAAAGACATTTTTTTTTTTTTTTTCTGTTTTGAACTTGGCTCATGACTGATTTTCCTGATCCAGGAATTGATTTTTAGGAATATTATAAAAATTTGTTTTCTTGCTGGTATGAATTAATGCGCATCATAAAACAAAGTGAAAAATCTTTTTATAAGTTGTTTCGAACACAAACGAAGCTAATAATTAGGGCATAACATTTTAGTTTATACTTGTAATTGTAAAACAAAGAAATATTTCTCCACATGTAACATAATTAAAACAAAGTCAATCTAGAAACACTGATGTATGTTTTTTGTATTAATCGGAGTCACCTGTGTTTGAATCCCAGTCTAAAAAGTCATCCATAACTAAGCGCTGTAAAGTTTCCATTTGTAAATTTAAAATTGCAGCTACATTTTGTATACGTTTACTTCTTTGGATTTCCACATTAACAAACTGTTCCTCATTAAGATCGGGCAGTTTAATTTTTCCATCTATAAGTTGATCTTGCAGTTTGTTATCTAATTCATCAATATGGTCATTAATATTTGATTTTAGCGTTTGATTAAGTGGTTCATCGAGGCGGTAAGATATTTTTCTAAAATATTCCCCAATAAAGGAGTATTCCATCTTTAAAAATTCCCAATAAGTTAACTTGTCGAGGGATTCCTTATCTCTTTCCTCACGAGCATTAGAAAAATGATCACAAATAAGAGTAATAAACATGTTAATTAGAAATATAGCCACCACAAACATTAGAATTAGATATAAAATAAAACCCAAAACTCCACCACCGTGACTCAGATCGTCAGGTTTAGTACGAGAGTTAAAACCGAAGGAAAAACTCATAATTGAGGTGACGCTTTTGAGATAACGAGAAAAAATTTCCGTATGACTGCCATTTACAATTTGTGCAGATAATCCAATAGCGCTTAGAAAAATGTGTATTCCGAGAATGGTGGAAATAAGCGGAACAGCTGAAGTGTAAAGAGTGCGATTAAATACACGAAAAATACTGGAGAATTGTAAAATTTTCCAAATACGTATCGAAGACAGGCATATTAGAAATCCCAAAATAATACTTGCTGTAGAATTGAATATACAGGGTATACGAAAATCGACAAATTCCTGTTTCTTAGATAGAACAAATGTTTTTATCACATGCAGCACGTAGTATTCCCGAATGACGGACACAATAAGAAGTGAAATATTCAGTATAACAATAGTAAAATCAACACAATTCCAAGGAGATTTGAAAAATCCCGTCATAAACCATGACTTTACAATCATAACATTGCAAAACTGCAAAATTTGAAAAGTATACAGCACAATTAGTAGCCACCACCACAGGGAAATTTCATTCATATTCCACATTAGCTCAGCGGATTGCACACTTATTTGCCAAACCAAATTACTAAATGGTGTTTGTTCCACTAGTATAGAACAAATGGTGAACATATTGGAGTCCGCATTGTAGAGTGTAAAATCTATAAAAACTGCCGCAGTCTGTCCATCTAACCAATTATTTTGCTTTAGAAAATTCAAAACTTTCCAACTGTTTCTACAATCACGTGCCAAAAGCGCTACATAGCCCTTATTTTCGTTATATGTATAAATAGAAGCCATATTGCGAAAAATCATCAACCAGTTGGCAACTCCTTCATACCGTCTCAACAGCCAGGGATAATAAATACGCCAATATTTGTCAACATAGGGAAAATTACTTTCTAATTTCTGCCATCTAGGCAAGTAGTCTTGTTCGTCAAAATTCATGACAGTCATGCTTTTCTCCTTTTTGGCAAGTCGCACCTGTTGCAGACGGACCACGCCTAACAATTTAGCTAATTGAAAGTGAACCCAACCGGGTTCGTCAATAGCATTGCCATCGTACTCAAGGCCTTCATTAAGAGCCGCTGTCAAGGTGTCATTAATCCAATAATATAAATCATCAACAGTCATCACCTTCTCCATTTTATAGTTTGAAAAATAACTCTCATTCAATATCCTTCGTATTGTGGCCGTATTGTAGTAGCCATACGAGTTTCGCGAGTAAACAATTAAGAGTAAAAGTAAAAAGATATATTTTCCAAAGAGCCAAAGATCCTCAGTCAATTGCCGGTATTCCAAATTTAAAGCTTCATCTTTATGACGTTGTGATAGCCTAAATTCAGATTTATAGCTATTCAAGTGTAGTTTTAAATAGTCTATTGAATCGGTGTCACAGCCGGTACTTTCATGTACAATTCCCTCTTCCTTTGGTCCTTGCAGAGTTTCAATTACAGCTTGCACAAAAAAAGCGACATGTTCTAAAATTATGTAACGTATCAGCTGAATGGCTACCAACGTTAGTATGAACTTTTTAAACTTTTTGTATTCATATCGAAATCCAGAGAGTAGCGTTGTTAGTAAAAGATATATTGATATAAATCCGAAGCACAAAGTTAAAATGGTTCGTTTGGAGACCTTCATGTCGTAATATGTATCTTAATTTCGGTAAGATTTTAATTTAAAAAATAAGAAAAAAAAACATAGTTTTTAAAACTTATCTAGAGGTGAAAGTAAATCAATAATTCTTTATTTTTGATTTTTTGTAATTGTAAATAGTAGGGTAACCAATATTAAGCCAGTTTAAATATCTTCCAACGAAGCATGAAAATTATAATAGGTCTGTCTGCGTACACATATTTTGCATCATTTTATGCAAAATGTTACAAAATCTTGCAAAATGTCAAAATCTCTTGCAGCGAGAGAGCAAAAAAGAAAATATTTTGACAGTTGAGAACTTGCAAAATGTTGTTGGAGAAATTTCTTCTTGCAAGATTTTGCAACTAGTTTGAACAGCTGTTTTTATTTACTTATTATGAAAAAATTTTTGTGAAACGAAAATAAAAATTTAAATTTAACAACAGCGTTTATAAAATTTTATAATAAACAACATTTTACCGTAATGTAAGTGGATTGGAGATGGCAGAACCGATAAAATTAGCATTTTTTAATTTACCGCAAGAATTCACTTTCGCGTACACATATGCTAAAACTCTTTTGCTTTGTAATTTCAATTGTTTACACACCGATCAGCTGTTTTCTTGCAAAATTTTACTGGATACTGTCTGCGTACTTTTTGATATATTTTTAGCCGCCAGAGTAAAATTGGTCTTACTCTCCCAAAAAAATTTACTGAGTATTTGCTACTGGAAAAGTACGCAGACAGACCTAATGTTTAAAAGGAAAACCAACAAGTAAGAGTGCTATATTCGGGCGTGATGAATCTGATAATACCCTTCACCATCATGTACCTATACATATCGTAGCTTAACCTAGATTTCATGTTATACGCTATTTTTGTTTATTATTTCCGACGCCATAATTTACTTTGAATTTTTACATAGTTAACACGATGGCTCAGTATCCGTAAGTCGACCTATACCTTCATATAGGAAGTCAGAGCCGAACGCCAAAATTATTCTTCTTAAACGTTTTGCAGAGGTTAATTAAGACTCCTGGTAACTGTACCTTAGTATCGCTAACCGACGCCACGCAATTAACCAATGCGAGAGTGAGACGCAAAACTCTCGAAGTCAGATGAAGAGGTACGGCCTGATTGCCTTTATTCGACAACGATAACGACAATGACGCGCGCGAGCTCTTGACCTGACCAGATCTGAATTACGATTGTTTTTTAGTCTGATTGTAATGAAAGTTTTGTTGTTGTCAAAACTTATTGTTATTCTCATAATTTTGCCTCTCCAGTTATTTAACAGAATTTTAGTACCGACCGGCCTATAAGATCGCTGCACCGTGCTTTGTCATTTTTGTAAATTAAATTAATTTTTTACGAATATACATATATGTATTTTATGAATATATTTTGTACATGATTAAGTGTCTAAATGCCTTGTCTTTATATTGTCGTCTTGGTTCACGATGATCGCATGTGCTCCCGCCCATGTGCTCCCGCAAAAAAAAAAAAATAAAAAACATTTTTGCATTAAAATAGTAATACTTTATTTTTTTTTTATAAAAATACATAAGTTTAATATACATATGAATGATATAACTAAAATTGAAATAAAGAAGGCATGCCTCGAAAAATTTCGACTAATGATGATGATTATTATACAAATCTCCATTTAACTAACCTAAGTTACACACAGACATGTGTATAAATAATTAACGGAAATAACATTTATTTCCTGTTGATATTGTGCTACAAATAGAAATGTCATGAGGAACATTTTGACCGGGTACAAGAGCCTAAAATCGTTATCAGTTGGAACGGGGAATCATATAAAAAAGCAACTACAAAATGTACAGCTATTAATGGAATAACGTTAATTTTTATTGTCTGCGAGAGGGAGGAGGCAGGTATTCTCTTGCTTTAGTTGCTGGCGTAGCAATTGCAACATTTCCGAATGCAGTTTCTGGTAAATTGGCATTGAAACTACCTCCTCCGCCCCCACCACCAGCTGTTGAGGCAACGGCTGTATTAGCGGTTCGTAAGACTGATCCGAAAGGTGTCGGGGTGGCTGGAAATGTTTGACCTCCCGTATTTGTTGGAGATGGATTGAAACGACCAGCGTTTGCTGCTAC
This sequence comes from Phyto melanocephala, assembly GCA_941918925.1. Classification (NCBI taxonomy): domain Eukaryota; kingdom Metazoa; phylum Arthropoda; class Insecta; order Diptera; family Rhinophoridae; genus Phyto; species Phyto melanocephala. The sequence goes on along the minus strand of OW799233.1, from coordinate 48,289,184 downwards.
GCCTGATAGGGAAGAAGTCTGAACAGCTATATTACCACTACCGCCACCACCTGTTACTGAGGGTTGAATACGTTGTGATGAAAAAAGACCAGTGTTACCAGAGCTTGTTCTAGATCCAGTTGATGATAATAGATTCGTTTGTGCTCTACCAACAATTTGCTGAGTTGAGCTTGGTTGATAGCCAGAATTTGTGGGTATTCTTTCATTTCCATAATCATAGATAAATGCATTATTAGCGTATAAACTCGGTGCTGAAGCACAATCGTATTGATTCCACCATATACATACCAACACCTCCTGACTGAAGATGGTACCATTGGGACATAAAAATGAATAGGTGCGATTTAAGGCACATATATGAAAGACCTGACATTGAGCTTCAATGTCCGAGTAATAGCCTGGTAGCGCTTGTTGAGCACAATCAAAATTTGTTTGTGGCACTTGACTGTAGATGGGATAATCCACTCCTGGCACGCCTGGTATAGCCGAAAAGTCACCGTCGTAATCATCATCTATGCCATTACCAGTACCTGCTCTACCCGTGCCAGTATTTGTAAATTGTGTATTAGGTGTATAAATACTGCCAGTACCTGATCCACCCGAGCCGGCAGGCCTTTGCGATAAATTAGGACGTTTTGGTAGATTACCGGGAGAACCACCATAGGCTGTGGGTCCACTGACCGATAAACCACCAATTGCTCTTTGATTTTGGGATTGAAATCCACCAAATGGTCCGGAGGGAGTGTTGGCCGAACCACCAACTCCAGAAAAAACTGCGTTAGGTGAGGTGGGAAAAGCAGCAGTTGCAGTTGAAGCAGCTGAAAACCCCGCTGTTAATGGTCTTATGGGTGCAGCAGCAGCTGGTATATTTCCGGGTGCTATTTCACTACGACCATAATTGTAACCACTTTGAGCCTGAAAACAGTGAATAGTTTTTAAAAATTTCTATATTTTTATTTGAACAGTACAACAGGGAACTTACCCAACAAATAGGACTAAAAGCAAGAAAACCTGAAATAAATAAAATTGAAATAGCTACAATTAGAACTTGAGTGTAACCCGAATATCAAAAAATACTTTGTATATGTAGATATGAAGTTATTATATAAATAAAGGATAAAATGTTTGTATAAAGATTTACATATTTACTCAAAAGCCAAAATGAAGTTTGTAATAAAATTTAATTTATTTTAATATATCGTGCTTTCAAAATATGGACAGACAGAGTGACATAGCCAGATCGTCCTAAAATTAAGCCAGGACTCAGAAAATATATATGTACTAAGAAAATATATACTTTTTTTTTGGTGGTGGGTATAAAAATTGTCTTATTTTTTCGACTTAAGATTTGTTGCCAAAAGTTCATAGATATGTTTATTTAAAAGCAGTAAAAACAATACGAGTTCTTTGCCTTTTAAACAAATTATTGTGGGAGCTGGTAAAACCTATTATATTGAAGAAAAATATTTAAAAGTTTATATTGATAAAGAAAAACTATTTATTTAATTAAAAATTTCAAAAAGAATTAAATATATCTAGTGATTCACAAGAAGTCACAAGATTGTCATATTATCATGGAATATATCGCTCATTTCGTGCAAGACTGTCACAACTAAAAATTTGGCATTTTCGAGTTAGTAATGCAGAAATTTTCTTCTCTTAAATCTCTACAAATTGATCTAAGAACGGAGAGAATTATCGAAAAAATAACGGTAATATAGATGCTTGTGACGCTATGACCACTCGTAACAAACTTGAGCAATTAACATCAACAAGGTCACATTTCAGTTTGTGTTTGGCATTCCTCTTGTACATGTAGTTTTCTTTGTAGCAAAAAAGAAACATTTGATTTTATAACTGTATTTTAGTGAAAGAGAAGGTAAAAAATGTGGAAATACTTTATTGTTAGAGTGCATCAAATCTAAATGTGACTTTATTGAATTGGATATTTCTATTTCGTTATCAAGAACATTTGCATTTAAACATTTCCTAAAAATGTAACGTTCTTGTAGTTAACTATTTTGTTAAACTAAATATTATTTTAGGTTATGACGTTATTACAATTAATCTAATGAATTCAATTGCTTGTACCGATTTGTATTTACTTCAAATGAATCGTTATTGCCAGAAATATATAAATTGGTTGTTATAAAATTAGGTCACATTGTTGGTTGTGTCGTTATAGCAAATAATTTTTACTCACATTCCGTATAGTTAAATACATTTTGATTTATTCCACAAAACCAGTTACTCAAACGAAAATTTTGAAAGTGTTATAATATTAAAAACCAAAATTAGTTATAAACAAATACATTTTGTACAAGTATTTCCTACTAAGCCTGGCATAACAGAACGAAAAAAGAATGATCTCATGGAATTATTATTTAAGGGTTTTATACCTAAATATTACAATACGTTTTATGACAATTTATAAAACTTTCTATATTAGCTTTTATATGTTGTACGCTGAATTGAAATTAATTTTCTACTACATATTTTAAAAACAATTACATATTTTTGTATCAATTCAATACATTTAATCTGAATATTATATTTTAAGAAAACATTTTGCTTTAATTTTTGTTTTCCAATATTTTAGACAATACAATGAAGTTGTGTATGAACTCAATCAATAAACAATATTTTTTAACAATATAGTCACATTTTCACTTATGACTTCAATTAACGTTACAGGTTTACAGCAATAGTGTCACAATTCAAATATCGAATTATAAAACCGTGTCTATACAAAAATATACCGTTCTTCCAATACAGGAGACTCGGTAAAAGGATTTTAAACATATTAAACTTTATATTTTTGTACACATTTAAATTCGTTGTAAGAAATGGTTAGTTGGTTATCGTGGTAGTTCGCTGCACGCCAACAGTCAAGTAGAGTCTGTATGACTCCGTTTTGACAGGACCACATCACTCGTCAGCTTCCAGTGTATCTCAGAATAACATCCAAGAGTAAGGGTATTAGATCCACCCCGTGGCCCTGAGGTATCTCAGTAGATAATTCAGTCCAACTTCAAATATCGCAGAGAGGCCATCTAGTATATGTTCGCCCAGAAATCTGTGTCTCTTAGCCGCCAGTGCAGGACATTCGCAGAGAAAGTGGAAAACCGATTCCTCCTTCTCTCTATTCAGACAACTGCGACAATGGTCGTTCGATGGGAGTCCGAGCCGACTTGCATGTTTGCCTAACATCCAGTGACCCGTCAATACCGCCAGCAACCTCGATATGTCCCTCCGACCTCGACTGGTAAGTTGCAATGTACGTCGTGCATCAAAAGAGGGCCACGTAAGCCGTGCCACCTTACACGTGCTCAGCCCACGTTACCTGTTATCAGCCTTCCGGAGAAAGTGTCTGGAGACTCTGCTTTTTATAGTCCCCAACGGGATTGCAACTGCAATTGCATTAGAGATATCTAGCTCATCAGCACGCTCGTTACCATAGTGGCCCTTTTGCGCAGGAATCCAAACTAGAGTAACGTCAGCCCGCTGACCAAGCCTTAACAGTTCCTTTCTACATTGGCCAACTAATTTAGATGTAGTAATGTATGACCTGAGTGACAAGAGTGCCGCCTGACTGTCGACAAATATACCAATGCTCCCGTGGATATTCCCGTCATTCAGTATCCTACATGCTTCCCTGATAGCGAGTACTTCCGTCTGAAAAAACGCTGCAATCATCCGGAAGACGGAAGGAGAGTTCAATCTCCGGTCCATCAGAGAAGACACCAGATCCAACACCACATTCCATCCTCGAACCGTCAGTGTAGATCCTGGTGCCAAAGCTCCCCAAAAGGCGACCCCCATTCCACTCTCTCCTGGAGGGAATAAGAACCCTGAACGCCCCATCAAAATCCATGTAGGGCGTAATGTAGTCAGAGGGTTGATTCACGCTAGAAGGCAGCGTGGCCAATATACTCGCATGGCCATACGTCCTCGACCTCCAACATTCAGTCGCATTAAGCCTCACCGAACTACTTGCGGATGTGGCCAATATATGAATATCTATAGGAACGAGATGCAACATAGTGTTCAGCGCCTCCGAAGGACTAGTTCGCATCGCTCCCGTTATCCCAATGCATGCCGATCTCTGTACTCTATACAACTGGTCCACAACATATTTATGCCCCGTTGCTGTCCACCATACCAGAGATCCATAAGTGAGAATCGGACGTACTACGGCTGTATACATCCATTTAACCATGTTGGGGGTAAGTCCCCATTTCCTACCAAACATCCCACGACACGTGTAGTAGGCCACCGTAGCCTTCTTCACCCTGTGTTGGACGTTCAGCTTCCATGACAATTTAGAGTCCAGGATAATACCCAGATATTTCGCCCTATCTGATAGGGGAATTTCGCAGTTTCCCAACCTCGGTGGTCTGAAGCTCGGAATCTTGGTCTTTGTTGTGAACAGTACCAGTTCCGTTTTGCTTGGGTTTACTACTAGACCGCTGTCCGTGGCCCAGTTTCTTAGTAATCTCAAGGCATCGGACATGATATCGCTAATCACGTCCGGAACGTTGTAAGAAATAAAAGGTTGAAATCTTAAAAAGGCTCTCCTGTAAAGTTTCAAATTTTGAGTTGTGACGGTCTTGCACGAAATGAGCGATATGTATATTCCCAAAAATTTTTAAATTTAAAAAATTAATGTTTATTTCAAAATAAATATAAAATAAATTTATGAAATTTTTAAAATTATGACATTAAGATAATACGATACTTAGGACGCTTGCAAATTCAGCAATTCTATCAATTAATTTTCTATTTATAACAAAATTTGTGATATTTGAATTATTGTTTTTAATACCTTTTTTTATGTATTTAACATATCTGTTTATACAAATTTATAACAAAATATTTACTTTTGCAAAATTTCTGTTACAATAAGTTTTTTTTACATTTCAATAAATGTTATGGAAATTTTCTCATATCCACTTTGTATTTGATTGTCATACTTGATATGTAAAGTGTAACTATAATTATTAGCTGTGGTGCATTTCAACAAGTACCTGCCAAATATTTCATATTCTTTTTAAATTTTTTTAAACTATTGTAGCAAAAGATTTAAGGCCAAGTACACATGTCTCCGGTCAATGATAAAGATCTGTGAAAATAATTTTCAATTTTATTTACTAGCATCTTTGGTCTGTTTTTTGTTTTTAGTTAATTGGAGATTGAAATAAAGAAAAATAACTGTTAAAAAAGTTGAAAAAAAAATGCTAATAAAAACAAAGAGCGCGCCAAAAGAAGGAAATATGCTCTCAGTACTGGTGAAGCGTAAACAAATTTAACTAACACAACAATAAAACATAACTGTATTGATAACGAATAGTGTTTTTATGATTTTCAATAATCGGTTGTATTTTTTAGAAATTCATAAGTTTTTGGTTTAGTTGAAACAATTCGAAAGGAATATAAAGTTGATCAGAATTACTTTCAAAATGTTGCGTCGCATAATCGATTTTATTTTTACAATTATTCAGACAACTAGTTATTGCTTAGTTGTAGCAAAATATATTTTAATTATTATTAAGCAAAACTACAATGCAAATAATCAAGTTTGAGTAAAACTTGATTAAGTAAAAACTAATTTATAAATTTTATAAAAATTTTATATTATTTTTCAAAAATATTTACTTATTTTTTTTGTATTTGTAAAAAAAAAATTATATTACAGATATTTAATCGATTATTCAAATAAACTAGAACACTATATGCATACATTTCATATATAATCTTTTGTTATTTTGAATGTTTTTGACCTTGATTATATTTAAGGTTTTTACGTTAGAAATGTTTTGTAGCAGGACACACACTCACTCACCATTTATAAAAAGCACAAATAATTTTAAATCCATTTAAAAATGTTATTGTTTTCCGTGTTAAAAGAAATTTTTAAGAAAATACTTAAATAAATTTCACTTTATTTTTAAAAACTAAAAAGAAACAAATTTGCTAAGTTTGATTTAATGTTGAAGTTTGCACAAACTAGAGAAGACTGCATGTGAAGTTCGTAAAGTTCTAACATTTTATACCTGGATGAATTTTTGTGCCTCAAGAAAAGCTTCTTGATCTTCTCACTCATCGTTGGGTGGTACTCTGTAATCTTCAACATGTTTTGCACTATTGTAAGCACATGTGTTGCATCCACATATTCAAACTACTAAACACTTTTGATTGTAGTTCTCCCATTTATTTACAGTAGAACCCCAACATTTCGTACTGACAAGAGACTGTAAACTTGTTAAGAACTTTAAGAGGTTTGGATTTAATGTGATTTTGGTTTAACGAATTTTAAATAAGTAATTCTATTATAAATAAGAATCGATGTATATTGAAGAAAGAAATTCAAATAACTTAATAAATTAATCAGGTGTGTGATGGAAAACGATTGTTTTCAAAACTATCTCATAATGATCTCTTTAAAAAAGTGTGATGAATTCCGATCGATTTTGAGAATCACTTTTAAATCAATTCAATTTGTAGACTTCTAAAAAGCATACTAGGAGATTAAATAGACGAGTGTATTAAAGTATATGGAATTATTGAGATTATTTAAGGCATCAACAATTTGATACGAATTATTGAGATTTTCGAGTTACTAAGGTACGAACTATCGGGACTCTACTGTAGTTTCGGATTCATGTTGTTATATAATTTTTTTTTTCCCATTGAACATCTCCCTTTAGTGCATCTTGTTAAAATTTACGATTTTTGATGTATTATCAAATATTTTTTTTTTATTTACATACATACATACCTACATATGTCCAGTTAAAAGAATACGTCAATATTGTCAGCTAGTCTCTCAATATCAATATCAACATCATTATTTTAGTGTGTTGCTAGTTGCTCATTTGTGTAGGCTGTGGTAGGTGGAATATACATATAAAGTTGTAGGTGACCATTAGAAATGGTTGCCAGATTTTTAAAGTATTTTTGTAACGTAAACATTTTTTGTGTCATGTTGTATTAGTTGAAAAATGTAACTTAATTCTGCAATACGGAAAATATAATTTTTGTGGCAATAAGTAAAAATGTGAACTAATAATTAGACAACATATTTGGTGTATTCATAAGAAGTCCTAAGTATCGAATTATTATATCATAATATTTGAAAAATTTAAAATTAATAAAAACTAATTGAATGGAATTGTTTATGGAAAAATTTTTGAATTTAAAAGAAAAATGATGACATTAGTTAATATTAGTTATAGATTTATTGTAGCCATCAGTTTAGGCCAACATTGCATTAGTTCAGTTCATTCGATTTCTTTGCTTGATACTATCATTTCTGACTAGCTGCTCTGGAAAAATATCTGGATTTAACATAAAAGTAGTGTGTATGTAAAAATAATCTAGCTGAAATTTTTTTTTCAAAAATTTATTTTTTTTATACTTGCCACTCATAGACCCCATAAAGTATATATTTTCTGAGTCCTGGGTATCAATTCTCGTTCTGTGAAACTGTGAAATGGAAAAGTTTTTGTATAGCAAAGGGTATGGTGGCACCATATGATATTACACACAAAAACTTTTCATTTCATAGTTTCATAGAACGAGAATTGATACCCTGGTTTCAATATACCCGCCACCAAAAAAAATCGTGGGGGTATAATCATTTTGTCATTCCGTTTGTAACACATCGAAATATCCCTTTTAAACCCCATAAAGTATATATTTTCTGAATCAGTGTTTAATTTTTTGACGATCTAGCTATGTCCGTCCGTATGTCCGTCTGTTGAAAGCATGACAGAGGTAGGACCAAAAAGGCTAGGCGGCTCAAATGTTGTTAGAATCTTTCTTATACACAAGGCTTGTTTGGTATTGAAAATGGGCTAAATCGGAATATTAGGAAGAGAGTTATACCTCGTAATGCAAGAGTAGGTAAAAAAACCACGTCCTTCCAACATCGAATAGAATGCAATTGTGTCCAAACGCATTAACGTAGAGTCATGAAACTTATAACATATATTTCCTGAGTAAAAAACAATATATATACCTTAAAAGTACTTAAATCTATGCATTAGGAATGGAGTTATTGATTAAAATTTATACCCCACAGTGTATTTTTCGGTATATTAAGAATTTAAAACGTAATAAATCTGACAAAATTAGATATATGATTTTGAAATTTTGCAAACATAGCTTTTTGATCAAAGGCTTTGTGACACGCCCATTTTTACACCCACCTCCCATATAACGCTTTATCTTAAATTCATATAATTTCTCTATGAATAAAGATTTTGGAAGAATAAAGGTCTTTATATTGAAATATCTGAGTTCAATTTATTATTCACGTAATCTACTGTCAATAAAATTTAAAATTTTATAAAACTGACAGAATTATATGTATAAGATAATGAAATTTCGCATATATAGCTTTCTAGTAAATTTAATTATACCAATATGTTTAAGCATAATTACAATTAATTAAGGTAACACGTCTACCTCCCATATAACGCTTTATCTTAAATTTATATTATTTCTATATGTAGAAACATTTTACAAGAAAAAAAAAGGAAACCTGTAATGGATTATCTAAGTTTAATTTTAGAATTAATTAAATAATTTTAAAAGTAGGAGGTGCCACACTAAGGTAATGTATTATACCTTTTAGTTTCTGTAAAAATGCAATATTTTGGTTAAAAAGAAAGAGTAGTATCACTTTAAATGTAGAAATAATTAACGTTTCATCGAATACAGTGTTCTTACTTGCTTTTTTTAAATATGTTGTGTAATGGGAATTTATTAACTTTCTTAATTGTGTTACACTGCTTTGGATTTCGGGTTACGAGAGTCACCGTACCGACTGTCTTGCACACTATGGGGCAAACCGTCTAATGATTGGCCCAGAGCTTTGCGCCCTCCTGGACGTTGTGTTTTTTTCTTAGCTCAGCGTCAAGGTCAGGCGAAGAGGTTCGTATTTCTCTCAAGAGCCAAATCTAAAGGACTTCTCTTCTTCGGGTTTTCTGACTGTATATTACAATCTCAGATACCATTTAAGTAAAACTGGAAGGTCGTATGTAGTGACTTGCCAGTTTTGGGATATGGATTATAAGACCGTAGAGCACGTCCTCTGAAATTACCCGGCACTCTGCACAAATTCATGCATTACGGTTTGTAGAGTGTAGTGTTATTACGCCAATGGACATTTCGGTATTATTAGACTTCGGTAGGGTATTAGACTTCGTTAGAAGCCTTGACCTATAGGCAAGCAAATGGAAACATAAAATACCTATCTTTAGTAGCGGTGCTTTTGGAAAAAAAGATACTAATTCTACTAAATATTTAAATATTAGATGCAATTGATACAGAAATTAAAACCCACAGATCATCGGCAACGTCTCAATTTTGCAGTTAAATTTCAGTTGGCCGGAAATGAAATCAAGTTTATTGAAAATCTGAATATAAGTGATAAAGCTCATTTTCATTTGAATGTCTTTATTAATAAGCAGAACTGTAGATTCTGAAAACCCAAGACCTATTCATCTACACCAATTTAATCCTATTACTTAGGTGTTCTATTTTTGCGATTTTTAATTTAACAATGTGGCAATTGCATTAAGCTAATCTGGCAACACAACAAACTACAAATCAGTAGCTGTAAACACATGTAAATCTATTCTAACAATATCATTCTTAAATAAAATTTTATGCAAAAGTTTCAAGAGATTTATTACCAGGGATTATCCATTGTTTGCGATTTGAATTCGCTGTGACTGAGCAGACACCCTATAATAAGCATAAACTTTAGTTTTTTCAAACAATTACGTAACTACATTACACATTCACAAGCTTTTGCTGATTTTAAATAATTCAATTCAATTCTTTGCTCAATTAAGGTCAGATCGTATCCTTAACTGTGGGCATTTGTATCTCCAGAGTGTCGTTAGTAAATTTGGTAAATTGTTCGTTTTGTTAATAACCTTGTTCTTTCATGTTCAGGCTATCGTTGTGCAGTGTGCTTGTTAACCTATTTTGATAAGTTGTATGTCATAAAACTAATCAAATTTTTGTTCAAAGCATTTATTTAATTTACTATTGTTTTCATTACTATTGCATTGTTTGGCAAAAGAGCATTTAATGACGTACATACTTGTATGTGTTAGTTTTTAAATTTATTTTTGAAATAATCTTTATTTAAACAGATGAAGGCCTTGAGTTGAAAAATACTAACATTTTTTTGCTTGATTAGAACTGTCACCTAGCCTGGGGTTAATGAAAACAATTTGCAAGTTTAAAAATGTTATAAATTAGGGAAACTAATTGCAGATAATTGAAGCCATTTGTTCGTGCAAGTATTTAAATGTTTGTTTATTTGTAAATGTGTAACTTTGTGTTGTTTATACAAATAATTAGCTAATAACACTGTGCATGAAATTGACACTTTTTTTTCGTGACAAGCTGGGCACCTAGCGTTTTAACATAATTCGGGTACGCTAAATCCAGTGGTGCACGCGGTTTTTTAAGATTGGCTCTGGTTTTTGAGATATACCGTTATTTCGAAAATGGAGGGGGTTGCACAACATATGTTAGCGTAACTCAACAACGCTTTAGCTTATTGAAAAAACTTAAAAAACCGAAATTCCGCAATAAAATTTCCTTTAGGAAAAGTAAAACTTCTTTCTAATATCCACAGTCGTTTTAGAAACATAATTTTTTTTTTTTGAAAAAAAAATTAATTTTTTATCAAAATTTCGAAATTTTTGTTCTTTAAAAATTCATAAAAAATTAAAAAATGCAGCTAGGCTTCTAATTTTTTGCAAACATATAAAAAACAAAGCTGCTAACAAAACAAGCCATAAATGATTAAAATCTGTTAGCAACTTTTGATTTTATTCACAAAAGTCGACAAATTTTAATTAATTTAAGAATTTCATAAAACGCAATATTTGTATGGGAGCCCCCCTAAGGGATGGTGATAAAGGGAAAGTATAATTTAAGAAAATGTTAAGAACAAAAAACAATGAAGGTCGGTCTTACATTTTATTCCCCTAGGAGTGAATCCTAGGCCTTAGAAACAAATGTTGGGAATGAAAAATAAAGTTGCGCTGGTCAACTTTGGCCCGTTTAGGGGTATCTCAGGCGCTGCAGGTGCAAAATTTAAGGCTAGGGTTCTACGCGTATAAAAAAATTTTAAATTAGTGACATGTAGCAAAACTGCTTTTAAGCTACTTTTGGAAGAATCAATAAATAAGCGCCAATCTCCAGGATTACATTCATTTTGCATTGTACAACGGTATTTGGCATGGTTCTTGGAATTAAAAATTAAAACATAGTATTTTTGAATTACCTGTGATTTCAAGTTATTGGCAATAAAATCTACACCTGGAAACCGTAGAAATATTATTCGTCCTTGCTTTTTTTTTACAAAACATGCGACTAGTACTTTGATTAAAACAATTACAGTATAAATAAGAGTTCCTCAACCCATTCACTGTCATATGGAAAGTGCTTGCGAAAGTGATTAGTGAATTTTAAAGCCTCTGACAGTCTTGTATCTAAGCAGTTATATTGAAATATCTAAGATGGGGCCGTGTAAAAAGTTTAATTACTTTTGTTATGTGTGTGGGAAATATAAAAATATACCAAGTCGCCGTAAAATCACTACTGAAACAAGTACCTTGTATGAATCACATTTTTCTTTAAGTGTTATATATGGTAAGAGTTGGACATCATCAAAAGTGTGTACACACTGCATTTACCATTTAAGTAAGTAGGGAAAAAATGGAGACACCATGCCATTTGGTGTTCCAATGATTTCGAGAGATCCCATAGTTCATGTTGAAGATGAGTGTTATGCGTGCATAAATTATACAGCGGGTATGAACAGAAGAAAAATTACTTATATATCTTATACATTCTGATGAAATTCCTGTTCCGGATAGCCATATACCAACAGAATATATTTCCTCAATACTTCATTCTGTTGAAGCGGGTGGACCAGCTACTTCAATGTATCAACCGTCATGCATCACGGTTCCATGCAGTCACAATGAAATCACGCAAGATCGTCTGGATATAATGGTACGGCGTCTAAAATTATCTCAAAGACAGAGCATTCTCTTGGCAAAAGAGTTAAAACGAGCTAATATTTTAGCACCAGGTGTACAAACATACGGGGCTATCCATCGCCATAGACGATTTACGACTTTTTTTTAAATCTATTGAGAATAATTCTATTGCGTATTGTACTGACATCCGCGGATTGGTTTTAACAATGCAAAATGAATATAATCCTGGAGATTGGCGCTTATTTATTGATTCTTCCAAAAGTAGCTTAAAAGCAGTTTTGCTACATGTCACTAATTTAAAATTTTTTTATATGCGTAGAACCCTAGCCTTAAATTTTGCACCTGCAGCGCCTGAGATACCCCTAAACGGGCCAAATTTATGACCAGCGCAACTTTATTTTTCATTCCCAACATTTGTTTCTAAGGCCTAGGATTCACTCCTAGGGGGATAAAATGTATGACCGACCTTCATTGTTTTTTGTTCTTAACATTTTCTTAAATTATACTTTCCCTTTATCACCATCCCTTAGGGGGGCCCCAATACAAATGTTGCGTTTTATGAAATTCTTAGATTAATTAAAATTTGTCGACTTTTGTGAATAAAATCAAAAGTTGCTAACAGATTTTAATCATTTATGGCTTGTTTTGTTAGCAGCTTTGTTTTTTAAATGTTTGCAAAAAATTAGAAGCCTAGCTGCATTTTTTAATTTTTTATGAATTTTTAAAAACAAAAATTTCGAAATTTTGATAAAAAAATTATTTTTCTAAAATGACTACGGATATTAGAAAGAAATTTTACTTTTCTTAAAGGAAATTTTATTGCGGAATTTCGATTTTTTAAGTTTTTGGAATAAGCTAAAGCGTTTTTGAGTTACGCGAACATATGTGGTGCAACCTCCTCCATTTTCGAAATAACGGTATATCTCGAAAACCAGAGCCAATCTTAAAAAACCGAGGGCACCACTGGATTTAGCGTACCCGAATTATGTTAAAACGCTAGGTGCCCGGCTTGTCTGTTTTTTCAACTAGCACAGTGTAATTGGTGACGAAACTTTAAATGTTTTTTAATAAATCGTATTTGTTTTCAGTTAACATCTGGGACATATTAATTACTAAAGAAAAGACAGTGTTATAAATTGTTTTATAGAGACGTACATACATACATACATATATTTTTTTTATTAATATTTACCTACGAAAAATTGCACTTATAAACATTTTTCATAAGTTCAAAGTGAATACTAAAAGTATTTTCCATGATTTTTAAATCAATAGTTGTTGTATCTTTACGTACAAATGAAACACGCGTATATTTAATATTTTCAATATACAAATTAATTACTATTTATTTAAATTTTAATATGAATGCCTGTTCAACAAGTAAAACGTTATAGAGAATGAATTAGTATATTCTATATGCATTTAACAAAAGGTACATAAAATATAACTGTTATTAAGAATTGGATACGTACTAAAAATATGCAAACATAAAAAGGATTGCCATCTAGTAATAAATACATTACAATCTCCCACGCTTAATAGCAAACGTGGCCCTCTAAATGAGTTGGAGGTCTTCTTACACGAGTTGATCTTCTTAAGCTCCCCTCCGGCGTTGCTATCAGCTGAGATTCTTCAGGTGGTATTGGTTGAATCACTGGATTAGTAACTCTATGTTCGATGCGAACTTCATCTAAATTTGGTTTTTGTTTTACGGGTGGTTCCGCAAATGTAACGGACTTTTTCGGTACTTCAACATTTGATTTATATAGTTGATTAATATGACGTTTAAGTTCATAACCATTATCGAGTATTACTTGGTAATGAAGTTGACCAAATTTGGATTTTACTGTACCAAATTTCCAGATTGGCTTGTTTTTTTCAAACCAGCGAACTTGCACCCTATCTCCTACGCTAATATTACGAACCACAGGTGAACGCAAAGTTGATTTGATTTCCTTAACAGGGCGCATGGCATCCAATTTGATTCTTAAATCTCTACCAAGATATAATTGTGATGGAGTTTGACCATTTGCGTGCGGAGTAGCTCTATACCGAAAAAGAATTTCTTGTATTTTGATATTTAACGGTAAAATATCATTTTCCATCGCTTTTAATTTAGTTTTTAAAATCTGCACGTATCTTTCAGCTAGTCCATTTGTAGCTGGATGACCAGGAGCTATAAATTTTTGAATGATCCCGTTTTTACTACAGTATTCTTTAAACATTGCACTTTGAAAAATTGTTGCGTTATCCGAAACGATGATTTGAGGAAGGCCATGTGTAGAAAAAATGTCTTGCAATAGTGTGATTGTTTTCTCAGAAGTTGGAGCATCTTTTATCAACCGAATTTCTGGCCATTTTGACTTAGCATCTACTAACACCAAAAAATGGTGGTTTTGAAATGGTCCGGCATAGTCTATATGAACCCTTTGGAAATTTTCATTTGGCTCCTCCCAGTGATGAGTAATAACCTTCGGTGGATCTTTCCTCACTTTAGCACAACTGGAACACGATTTTACCAAACGCTCTATATCAGAATCAATCCCTTTCCAAAAGCAATACTTCCGAGCTAATTGTTTCATTTTTACAACACCAATGTGTGTATGATGTAATTCTTTTAAAACTTCTTCACGTAACTTTGTTGGTATAATAACACGATCACCCTTGAATAAGACGCCATCTTGAATTGAATAATTGCAGTCGAAATTTTCACCTTTTAACAAATCTGCTTTTAATTTTGAAAGTTCTACGTCAAGATCCGTTTCTTTTGCAATGGTTGTAGCGTTAATTGAAAATGTTGAAATTTGATTGATGATTTGCTCTTGAATTACTCGTACCTCTTCATCCAAAAAATGTTTAAAATGTGGTGTATCGTTGATTGATGCTCTAGACAAGCAGTCCGCGTTAACGTTGTTTTCAGCTTTACGATGTTCTATTTTATAGTTGAAACCTTGTAGAAAAGAAGCATATCGAAGCAATCTTGCTGAAGTCATAGCTGGTGTCTTAGCATTTTGATGAAATATTCTAGACAGTGGTCGATTATCTGTTAATAACGTAAATTCTCTTCCATGAAGATATATAAAAAATTTATCAACAGCAAAGATGATTGCCAAGGCCTCCCTGTCGAGTTGACTGTAATTTTGTTCTGCCTTCGTTAATGCTCGAGAAATAAATGAAATAGGACGTTCCTCCCCATCGACTATATGCGACAATACAGCAGCAATACCCGTTGGACTTGCGTCACACGCTAACGTTACCGGTAAGGATTGGTTATAGGGTACCAAAACCCTATCCTTCAAAATTTCTTCTTTGAGGTTTTTAAAAGCTTTTTCACATTTAGCTGTCCAGTTGAATTTTCTATTTTTCTCTAATATTTGACGTAATGGAAAAGTAAGCGTCGACACATCTGGTAAAAATTTTGAATAGTAGGTTATCATCCCTAGAAATCTTCTCGTATCTTCTATATTTTGTGGTCGTGGCAGATCCACTATCGCTCGTACTTTTTCGGGACATTTCGAAATTTTGTTGTTGCTTACGACATAGCCAAGGTATTTGACTTGCTCCTTAAAATACTCGCACTTGTTCTTGTTGATATGTAAATTGTATTTGTTTAGCCTTTCAAAACACTTTATGAGACGATGTTCGCATTCTTCTAATGTTGACCCATGTATGATGATATCATCAAAGTATGAAATTGTACCTTCGAGTCCTTCTAGAATCTGATCTAAAATACGATTAAACTCACTTGGAGCAGTTTTAATTCCGAATGAAAGTCTATTCATTTGATACGTACCTCTGTGTGTAGAAATTGTCTGAATTTGTTTGCTGTCATCATCTACCAAAACGTGTAAATACGCCTTATATAAGTCCAGCTTACAGAAATATTTTGCGTTCTTTAGATTGTTGAAAATTTCATCGATTCTTTTTATAGGGTAGTGCGCCGCCTCTAGCTGAGGATTTACTGCCACTTTGTAGTCGACACACAACCGAACACTCCCGTCCGGTTTAGGAATTACCACCAATGGTGAACCCCAATTGCTGGTATTCACTTTGGTAATAATACCGTTCTTCTCCAAGCTATCCAGCTCACGTTCAACTTTTTCGCGTAATGCAAAAGGTACCTGCCTTTCCTTCAAAAACACAGGTTTAGCACCATCATGTAATTTTAGACTGCATATCAAGTCAGGAATACACCCTACTTTTTCTTCAAAAATGCTTGGAAATTGTAGCTGTAAATCCGAAATTGAATTAATTTTACCAACATCATTATTTGTATGTTGTTCACGTTGATCGCCATCTGATAAATTTATCCTTAAATGACGAATCCATACCCTTCCTAAAAGAGCTGAACGATTTGCAGACACTACATACAGTTCTTCATTTGATGTTCTGTTTTTGTACTTAACGTTTACGTCTGCGACACCCAATGGTACAAACACATCACCCGTATACGATCGAAAAGCTATGTTTGACTTTCTTATTTTTGTATCTATATTTAATTTATTAAATTCGTTTTCCGGTATCAACGTATAACCGGCCCCCGAATCAACTTCGAACTTTTGTTGCTTCCCTTCAATATAAATATTTGCGTAAAATTTTTCGGCGTCTTTATTTGGCAACTGCACTGTATTGTTGTCATAAATATCGATGATTTGGTTTACTCCAAAAAAGTTTTCCGCCGTTGTAAAAGTTTCGATTGAATTTGCAGTAGCGTTGTTGTTGTTGTTGGATTTGCTTTGTTTCATTTTGTGTTTTATACAAACTTGCTTAACGTGACCAACTTTACCGCATGATTTACATTTCAGGTTGTTCCTGTTTACTGTACAATCATTTGCCATATGATTGGCACGGCCACATCTGAGGCACAACCCTTCTATGCCTAGGTCACTGTAATTGATTCTCGATGATGATTTTGGTGTTTTATTTCTGGATACGCTACGACTTCGATTTCTTCCCCTTTCATTGTTATGTTGATGACGCACTTGTAGTATATCACTTGTTGAACCCGTTGAATTATTTGAAATGGCCTTGCTGTCTATTTTCGCTGCTTCAAGTGTTTTTGCTTTTTCCACAATTTCAGAAAATTTTAATTCTGGCTTTTGTAACAACTGCTCTCGAATATAACCATCACGTAAACCCCTGATGAATTGCGATCTTAGGAAAATATCTGCAATTGACTTCCTGCACTCACACACAAAATCACACTCAGTCGATCTCTTTCGTAATATTGCAACAAAATCTGTTATTGACTGGCTATCATTTTGAATTTCGCACAGAAATTTATGCTGCTCAACCAAAACGTTCTTTTTGGGGCAAAAATGTTTTTCCAATTTTAAAACAATTTCATCATATTTTAGGTCGGCCACGCTTTTAGGTGCTACCAATGTTGTTAGTAATGTGTACGTTGATGAGCCCATGTACTGTAACAACAACTTTGCACACATATCTTTATCTTGAAAAATTTTCTTTATTTGGAAATGTATTTCCAGGCGCTCCTTATACGTTTTAAACGACTCTGATTTTGGATCAAATGCGTCGAAATTTGAAACTATGTTGACACTAGTAGTACCAGCATTTGATGCCTGTTGTTGCACTTGCATTGCCGTCGTCATTCTTGTAATGGCTTCCAACAATGTCTTCACTTGAGCGTCCATTTTGCAAGGTTATGTACAAAAAAAATTGTTACTTTTATTCAATTATTTATGCTGATAGTAATTCTTTTTTTTTTTTTTTTCACCTCGTCGCCAATTGTTGTATCTTTACGTACAAATGAAACACGCGTATATTTAATATTTTCAATATACAAATTAATTACTATTTATTTAAATTTTAATATGAATGCCTGTTCAACAAGTAAAACGTTATAGAGAATGAATTAGTATATTCTATATGCATTTAACAAAAGGTACATAAAATATAACTGTTATTAAGAATTGGATACGTACTAAAAATATGCAAACATAAAAAGGATTGCCATCTAGTAATAAATACATTACAATAGTGCAAAAGTATGCATTTTTATGCCTCCCCAAAAAATAGCAAAGTAGCTTGTCTTAATGATGCTATTCAAAGTACATACTTACCCTGCAGATAACGCGACTTGTCCATATACGCATGTAAAGTATACTCTGCAATGGACTAGGACTAAACCAAAGATCACCCAAATGTATGGAGAAAACGTGGTCGATTTAGCATAGGGCTGGACCATATAACCCTTCGGCGTAGTCTCAAAACTACTCTTTGTCACTACTCAATGGAGCACCTACACGACCATTATACACGTCTTGTCAACAATATATTTAATCGTTAAAACACAAACACTTGTCGTTTAACTACAATCTCTTGTTATACCCTTCACCTGTGGTGCACAAGGGTATATACATATAGCTTTGTCATTCCGTTTGTAATTTCTACAATTTTCATTTCCGACCCCATAAAGTATATATTTTCTGAAAGCTTATGAATAGAGGAGTCGATTAAGCCCTGACAGTTTGCCCGTCTGTCCGTGTGTTGGATGAAATCATCTTTTAGAAGCAACCATATGTTCCTCAGATCTGTGTATGGTATCAATCTTTTAGAAATATCAGGGAATGAATCGCTATTGAAATTCAGCACAATCGGCCCATTACTTTCTGAGATATGAGCAAAAGAACACGACTGCCTTTAATTTTTTCCATATTTTACCACCAAAATTAAAAATTTTCAACCATAGAATAATTTATAGGTACCTTTGCTACTATTTGTAGATATAGTATGCCTCTAGAAATATTCGTGACAAATTTTGGATACATCGGGCCCTAATCGGTAAAGTTAAAGGAAAAAAAAATTTTTTTTTTTAAATATTCCAAAAATTTACAAACGAAAATCAATTTTTTTCAGCTCCTAGACAACCGAGAGAGTCTATATTGGTATCATCTGAAAGCCCTATAAAAAATTAAAATTCATTTCGGCCACCACTACAAAATGGCGAACAATAAATTTATATAAGGGTCAAATCTGGTATTTTAAAATGTAACTTCTCGAACACCCTCAATATTGGTATAAAATGAAAGAGCTTGACCAGTAGAATACAGTAAATTGTTAAAAAATGTAAAATCCAAGATGGCATCTAAAACAAAATGGCGGATCAAATTTTTTTAACCCCATCAATATGGGTATTAAATTAAAGGGCTTGGCTAGTAGAATACAGTTAACTACGTAAAAATTCAAAATCACGGATGGGGTCGGAAATAATAAGGAAAAATGGCGTATATCATGAAATATAGGTTAAGCTACGATGTGGAATTATACCTATGTATGTACATGATGGTGAAGGGTATTTTCAGATTCGGCACGGCCGAATAAAGCACTTTTACTTGTTTAAAAATTATATGGTCCATGACTACATGAGATAGGACTATGTTGTGAGTAGTCCATTTAGCTAAAATGGACCACGTAGTCTAATATTATCTGCAGGTTACTTGCAAAATCCTGCAAAATATCTTAAACAATTCATGTAAACTCATTGAAAATCAGTTTTTTTTCATCTAATATGCATGTGTTCAATGCACTTATTGCAATGAAGTGCAATAAGTTCGGAAGAAGACATTTTCGAATTACAATGTGTTGGCATACAAATTCGAAAAATTTTAGTTTCGAATCGAATTATGGAGTAATCCTTCAGTTTAATTATAAAGATATTTATTGCTATAAAAGAAAGTTCATATTTCAGTGCTTATTTGTAAGGCAGGCTAGCAAATTCTTATTTAAATCAATCACATCGCTGTGTTGAAATAGTAGGTTTAGACGCCAAATTTTATGAAGTGAGAAACTGTATTTAAGTATATTTAACTCATTATTTTGTAATGAGAGTTTTTGTTGGGTGGTGACATTTCCTACTATGAAAAAATATCATTCTACATCAGCTGCTTCTTTCAATATGCAAAAAATTTCACACTTTCTCTCTCTTCTCCTGTAATTTAAAATTCTCGAACTTAATATAAAAAAAATTTCACCGAAAAATCCTCTTCGAATTGCGATCACCTTATATAAATGCACCATGATCATACTACAAAAAATTTCCACAATTTGCACAGTACTATCGAGCAAAAAATATTTCTTTTATAAGACTACACACAGAAAAACAGACATATTCATTCTATTGAATCATTGAAATTTGTTAAAAGTTTTTAAATAGAGTTAATTGAGAAACAGTACGACAAGGGAGACAATATAGGGAGGGGTTTTATCACTGACGCTTAACGTTATCCTAAGGCAATTTAAAATTCTTTGGCTTCAGGAAATAAGTTTAAGGGAAACCCGGACAAGACTAAGCTAGTTCTCTTTACCAGAAAATGTAAGATCGAAGCGTTTAGGCGACTGATACTTATTGGGGTAAAATTAGAATTTGCTAGCGTAGCAAAATATATCGGTGTAGTCTTGGACAGTAAACTGTCCTGAAAAATTAATACAAATAAGAGGGTGAAGATATGCCTGAATGCCTACTTCACGTATTGAAACTTCATAGGCAGAAGTTTGAGCCTACTACCAATGGATATAAATTGGATTTACATGACGGTGCTAAGACTGATATATGGATGTACTATGTGGTTGAAGGTATTATAAAATGGTTGTTACAGGAAGCTTTTTACAATGGTACAGAGGTGTGCTTTTCTTGTTGTCATTAGTGCAATGAGAAGAACACCTCAGGAGGTTTTACAAACTTTATGTTTAATTGCAGCGTTTTCCCTGCAAAGATACTAGCTATCTGTAGGAAATTGGATATTATAAAATAACATATTTCGAAAGTATGGAGGTTGAAAGGACATTTTGTCAAATTTAGGCTGGTTAGGAAAAGTAGTAGAGCTTTTAATAAAATTGTGAGTTTTTTAGAAATTCTGACGAACTTGCGCGAGTATATCAGTATTAGGGTTCACATATGAAGAGGGCACAGTAAGACTATCGGTGGCCCAATACTTTGGACAAATTAGGGCGTGGTTATCAGAAAGGACTGATATGGCATGGAGTAAAAGAATGGACTGCAGAGTGTCAAGGGCTTTATAGTAGAAGATCTACGATACTCCTGGACTTAATGGGGTAAGTGTAAGGGCCACTTTTAGGGTTATAACGGAACATTGTCCAGTAAGGGCCAATATCAGTAGATAGGATTGCGGCACTCTGGCTTACTGTAGGATGTGTGAGGATGAGGAAGAGATAGAAACTGTGGAGCATATTGTCTGCCACTGCCCGAGACTATAGAAACATCGATTTAGGTTGTTAGGTAAGCGATTCCACAATGAGTTGATTGATGTCTCAGAGTGCAAACTAGAGAATATCATTGGATTCATCATACGGGTCGGCTGGTAAATGGACAGAGACAATGATTGCTAGATAGGACTGCTTTTCACAGGTTTTTATATTTTATTTCCTTCTTTTGAGTTGCACAACAAAAACGTACGATATTAATTATAAATAAATTAAAAAGTTTTCAGCGAAATATTTTTACATTTTGTATTATAACACTAGGCAACAGCCATTTTATTATTTGGTTCTAGCATACTTTTTCTCATGGATTTGGACCTACTGAACACAAAAATGAATTTTAAAATTTTTTTTTATTTTTTTATTTTTTTTTTTTAATATTTTTTTTAATTTTTTTTTTATTTTTTTTTTGTTTAATATATATTATACTACATTTACACTTGAGCGAAATCTAGTAGATTTGATTTAAAATCTTTATTAAAATCTAAACCGTTTACACCACTGTTTTTTGACAATTTGCAAGATTTCGTTTTCAAAACAATATATTTATTTACAAGGTGGTCTGAGAAGCCCACTACGCTTTACTTCTCCTAAATTTTTCTGTCGATTGGTTTGCGAGATACAAATTTTTTAATTTTTTTTTTTTAATTTTTGGAGGTACACTTACTATTTTTAGTCTTCTTTGACCTATTTTATCCTACTACTACTCAAATTAAAGACAATTGAGCCGTCTACAACTTATTCTCAGAAAATTTTCAAATCGGGTTAGTAGTTTTGATGTTGGCGGCTTAAAAAGGTTAAAAAACTGGGTTTTTTTAGTAAAAATGTGGCTAAAAAATTCATATAAAAATTCATATAAAATATAAAACGCGATGTTAACAGCGATTTTAATTTTTTTACGTATAGCTGACACTTTTCCAAAGAAAATAAGCCCTTACTTAACAAAATCTGATGACAAATGGCCGACTTATTATTTTTTTGGTAAACGACCGAAATTCCGCTATTTCACGATTTTTTGATTTTCATTATTTGCACAGCTTACCTACCCAACGCAAACGAATAAATACATTTGAACTTAATTTAAAATAAACAAATTAGTCTTCGTATATTATTTTTTAATTTATTTACAGCACTACATGCTCATACATATTTAAACATAAGGAGACACGGTTATCAATTGCATTTCAAAACTGTCTGTGAAAGTGTAAAGAAGTTAATATTTAGAAAACGCAAGGAAGACAATGAGTAAAAGACTACGTGTGTTCGAGTGTTTGAACGATCCAGACAATTTCTGCAATGTTTGTGGCCAGTTTATAAAAAAAAATCACGCACACAAGTTTACTCCAGCAGTACAATTGCACTATTTGAATTATTTTGGTATTTCACCAAATATCACAGAACCATGGACACCTAAGTCGCTGTGTGATCTTTGCTATATAATCTTAACCAACTGGGCAGCTGGCTGGTTATTTAAACACATTATACATAGCGAATATAGTAATTTATTTTAATTTTAGCCGCCATATGAAATTCGATACACCAATGATGTGGAAAAAGCCGCTATGCCATTCCACAGACTGTTATTTTTGCCTCACCACAAACAGTGGGGTAGGAAGATTTTTTAAATGGAACTACGCTCAAGTGGGATCGTTTGCGCTTCCAGTACCACATTCGCATGATGTGCCATATCCAGTGTGCCCTGGTGCATCTCTTCAAAAAGCAGAATCGTCAGAAGAAGAGTCCGAGTCAAATGCAAGCGAATTTGAGCCGGGTGCAAAGCGAAAATTACTGTCACAGGCCGAACTAAACGATTGGGTGCGCGATTTTGGTCTCACTAAGGAGAAAGCCGAACTTTTTGCGTCTCGGATGATACAGTGTGGATTTGCGGCTTCAGAAGTGAAAGTAACAGCGTACAGAAACCGTCACAAGGAGTATGCAAAATTTTATACAAAGAAAGACCAAATATGTTTTTGCAGCGACATTTCAGGCTTGTTCCAAGAGCTTCACCAAATTCACAACCCCAACGAATGGAGGTTGTTTATTGACAGCAACAAAGAGAGCTTGAAGGCAGTTCTCTTACATAATGGGAATGAAAAGCCATCTGTTCCTATTGCTCATGCGGTTCATTCAAAGGAGAACTATGAAACTATGGACATTTTGCTGAAATGCATAGAGTATAGGAAATACAATTGGAAAATATGCGCCGACCTTAAAGTTGTGGCCATTCTGTGTGGACTCCAAGGAGGCTATACGCGACATTGCTGTTTTCTGTGCCTTTGGAATAGCCGCGCTGATGATCAGCATTATATAAAAAAAAAATGGCCGGTACGAACGAAACCTGTAGTTGGAGAAGCGAATGTTCAGCGCAAACCACTAATAGAGAACCGTGAAAATATAATACTTCCGCCGCTGCACATAAAATTGGGTTTGATTAAAAATTTTGCCAAAAAATTAGACAAAGAAGGTGAAGCTTTTGCCTATTTACGGTCAATTTTCCCTTACCTTTCGCTGGCAAAAATTAAAGAAGGAGTCTTCGCAGGACCCGAGATAAAAAAAATTTTGAAAGATGAAAAATTCCCAAAGCTGTTATCACCCATCGAAGCCGCAGCATGGAATTCCTTCAGGCTTGTTGTGGAAAACTTTTTAGGAAACAACAAAAGCCCGAATTATAAGGACATAGTTGAGGATCTGGTAAAGAACTATGAAGCCATGGGAGTGCACATGTCACTTAAAATACACTTTCTGCATTCTCATTTGGATTTTTTCCCTGAGAATTTAGGAGACGTGAGCGACGAACACGGCGAGCGCTTTCATCAGGAATTGAAGGCTATGGAACGACGCTATCAGGGCATCTATGACACGGCTATGATGGGTGACTATATTTGGACCCTAATACGTGAGACCGATTGCAGCGAATACAAAAAACAAAGAAGAAGTCAGCAGTTTTTCCACATGGCATAAAATGTACACTTATATCTTTGTTTTTACTCATTTTTTTTGTGCGTTGATTTGCTTAATTTAATTAGTTAGTTTAATTTCGTTAGTTTAGCTAATTGTGCGATACATTGAGCATGTAGTGCTGTAAATAAATTAAAAAATAATATACGAAGACTAATTTGTTTATTTTAAATTAAGTTCAAATGTATTTATTCGTTTGCGTTGGGTAGGTAAGCTGTGCAAATAATGAAAATCAAAAAATCGTGAAATAGCGGAATTTCGGTCGTTTACCAAAAAAATAATAAGTCGGCCATTTGTCATCAGATTTTGTTAAGTAAGGGCTTATTTTCTTTGGAAAAGTGTCAGCTATACGTAAAAAATTAAAATCGCTGTTAACATCGCGTTTTATATTTTATATGAATTTTTATATGAATTTTTCAGCCACATTTTTACTAAAAAAACCCAGTTTTTTAACCTTTTTAAGCCGCCAACATCAAAACTACTAACCCGATTTGAAAATTTTCTGAGAATAAGTTGTAGACGGCTCAATTGTCTTTAATTTGAGTAGTAGTAGGATAAAATAGGTCAAAGAAGACTAAAGATATGCTCAAAATAGTAAGTGTACCTCCAAAAATTAAAAAAAAAAATTAAAAAATTTGTATCTCGCAAACCAATCGACAGAAAAATTTTTAAAATTCATTTTCGTGTTCAGTAGGTCCAAATCCATGAGAAAAAGTATGCTAGAAACAAATAACAGACAAAAGTTTGTTATTTGTGACCTAGTGTAATATAAGGAAATTATGTGTGAAATAAAATATCGGCTAAATATTCGCCATAGCTTTGGTGGCATACTTCTATCCGATGTTCCATTTTTTCAATGACAATATTGAAGCTCAATTTGCATTAATCGCAAATATGCTACCAAGAGTGGGTTTCGCTTATATTTATTTGTTCTATGAATTCAGTTTTACAATAGTTTAACTTTGTCTCGCCAGAGTTCGTATTGCAAAAGAAATTTATTTAGAAATAAAAACAAATGTAATATATATATGGAATCTGAAATACAGAGGTGATCCCCACACAATGAAAATAAGGCTTGATAACAAAAAATTACAATTAAATATGACGTTAAATTAAGCAGCATCTAGAGAGACAAAATTATGCTTAATCGTACCTTTTGACAAAGAAAAAAACGGATTTAGAATCAATCGCTCCTGTGTTGACTAAATAAATAACCTGGCGTTTCTCATAGAAAAGTGCAATGAGTTCAATACAACATTATACTTTGTATACCTCGATTTCGAAAAATCTTTCTATGTCATAAATAAAAATAACATCTGGAATGCTTTTGAGAACAAACACGTCCATTTCAAACTAATAAGCCTAATGAAAGTCCAATACACCAATTCAACATTGAGGGTTTAGCACAATGACAAAATCATTAGCGAAGTAAAACAAAGATGCCTGTACATAAAAAATATGGTTGTGGTAGTCATAATCTTAAAGCAACATACTATGATTGAAGTGTATAAATATGGATAAAATAAATATATAATGGTTGCAAGTTATCATTATTATTTATCATGCAATTATAATATTATGACTACGAACAAAATAGTTATTTAAATTTAAATATTTATTGCGTGTTTTCTTTAATATTTGCTACACGCAAAGAAAAAACATGGTTGTGGTCACCATAATCGAAGATCATCATACTATAATTAAATTGTATGATTATCGTTAAAACATATAATGGTTGCCAATTATCATTAATGTTTAATTAAAGTATCATGCAATAACAAAATATATGACTATAGTTGAAATTGACAATCTTTGCTTTTTTACGGCAAATTATTGCATTTTTCTTTAAGTTAGATAAAATAATTGTAGTTGCCATTTTAATTGCCATTTTAATTCTTATACCAATATTTTTTTACATTTTCTAGTTTATTCTTAAATTTCTTTAATTTTTTCACAATGTTTTTGCATTTTTTGACATCTTGTAAAATAATAAAAATTTATTCAGCAAGAAGAACAGTTGAAATCAACATATTGTTATAAAAAATCATTGCTTGATTGCTTTGTAATCATACTGTTGTCTCACCTATTATTTATTGATCATTTGTAATTTTAAATATTTTTGAATATATTGTTATTTGTGTCATAACAATTTTTTTAAATCATACTATTTTAAAACGCAATCGTATCGAAATTTATACGAAAAGTAAACATTAAATGATAAAACTCAAACAAACATTTAATTGTCGTGAAAAAATATATGATGAAACAAAATTAATAAAACTATTACTTGTTTTCGGCAACCAAATATTGGTATAGAAAATATAATATGACCATCGTGATCATGTCGTAACAAAGGTTTTTCTTTGTGTGCATTCTAAAAAATATTAAGAGGTTTGATCACGTTCTCCAAATTCCAAAAATAACGTATACAATGCCTGGGTCAGTCCATTTGTAAATTAATCCATCAAGCACCAACTGAAAGTCTTAGTTTATAGATGTCTGAGTAACATTTTATAGAATTGGTGAAAAAAAAACAACAATTTCTACAACTGACTCAACTGAAAGATATCAATACACAAATGAAACGTCGAAAGTATAATTGGATCGAAAAGCAATCGACGAAATATGCCATGAAATACTATAATGGAACCCATAAGCGACAAACAGTAAAAGAAAACCAAAATTCAGCTGGAGAATAACTATTTTAACCGAAACCTGACCGGACTAAGAAAGCTTGAGATTCTACGTAAATAGTTAATGTTCCTTATAGAATACGCTCATAATTATAATTATTATAATGTCAAAAACGTTTCAGACGCCATCTTGAATTTGTTTATGCTGATTTGATAATTTTTTGATGATGGATGCCATCTTAATTTTTAATGTTTAATAGTTACTGCCTTCTACTTGTTAATCCCTCCCTTTTATACCCATATTGAAAGAGTTATATCGTCCCTAACCGTAATTACTAAACCTTACCCATATATCAGCAATTTTGTTTTCGAGGTTATCTTGGACTTCAACCTAGATTTTTTTAAAGTTTATCATATTCAAATAATCGAGCCCTTTTATTTGATACCCATATTGAGGGGAATACTAGATATGACCCATGCATTCGAAATTTTATATCGGACGCCATCTTGGATTTTAAAGTTTTTCATAGTTTTTCCAGGAGTTTACAAAATGTACATTTTTAATAACGCCACATTTTAATGTTCGTACGCCATTTTTTCTGAAACAAAATGGCGGAGAACATTTTTTTAACCCTAACAATATGGGTATTAAATGAAAGGACTTGACTAGTAGAATACAGTCAACTATGTAAAAGTTCAAAATCAAAGGTGGCATCAGAAATAATAAAGAAAATGGAGTATTATATGAAATCTAGGCTAAGCTACGATTTGGTACATGATGGTGAAGGGTAATATCAGATTCGGCACGGCCTAATATAGCGCGCTGTCTTGTTTTTTTAATGGTTTCATTAAAATATATTAGTGATAACGTTTCTTTTCTCTAAAGGGACTCTTTTACACACTCAAAACCTTACTGGTAAAAAAAAAACTATAGCAACCAGAATCCTCATAAGAACTAAAAATCTTAGTAATGATAACATTGTGGATCAACTTAAACACAACGTTTATAAGTAGACTTATTGCAATCTTTGTTTTTTTTTCATTATTGCTGAAATCTACAAATCAACCACGTTTTGATCGATTCTAAAATTGAGAGGGTTAAAGGGGATAATTTTGTAATTGCCATATATGATTTATATATGTATGTATAGTCTGTATTTAGCTGTGAACGCAATCTTAGATTTTTCTGCATTCTATTCTGATTCTACTAGTTTTATTTCATACCACACAGAAAAAGTCACTATCAAAATATATTCAATCAAACATTTGCCTAAAATTAATTTCAATTTCTATATACATATATTTTTATTGTTTTTATAAGCAAGGCACATTTATTCATCAGGTAGTCTTGTTTCTTCAGCTGATTATTTTTTTCTTCACTTATTTTAAATTTCACCTGTCAAAGTCTATAGTTAAAAAACAATTTTCTCTCCTCTCTTATGTCAAACTTCATATATAAAGAATATAAACAAAAATATTCTCTCCGAACTGCAATTACCTGATGAATAATTATACCTTTGAATCTTGCTTAAGTTAAAATTTTATAGAAAAAAAACTGACTTTTTGAAAATATTTTTTTATTCGAATTTATAAATATACTACCACTAGGTCCTAAATAATTTTACTTAATTCTATAAATTTCGTTATTGCATCTGAAATTGAATATTTTCTGTGCAATATTGAAGGGATTGAAAGGCGTAAGTACTAGGTTTAACCCATATATGCATTTTTTACACCATTTTGTAGTGGCGGCCATCATGGATTTTAAATGTTTTAAAGTTTACTGTATTGTGTCTGTTGATAATCATTGAGTTTCTCCGTTTTCTTAAAGCTCAAAAAAAATCGTGTTTTGTGAAAAACAACGAGGTGTTGCTTTTATCTCAGTCAGAATTTTTTATAAAAATTAATTAGGAGCTTTGGAACATAATATATTTAAAAATTAGGTATTTTCTTTAAAACATCGCTTAATTGACTTTCCTATTTATAAACTTTCTGTAAATATGGGGTTAGAACTGAATATTGTTGAAATTACAAATGCAATGGCAAAACTATATCGTCGTTGCTCTAACAAACCCAGTTATGTGTTTTTTAATGAGTTTTCAGGAGAGCAGTAAAAGCATTTTATTTTGTTACTTTACAGTATTAACCTTACGCATACTGACTATTGTTTATTTTTTATATCAAGATATCGGTTTGGTGAATAGATGTTATAGACCAATAATGTTTCAAAATAGAGCAATATTTTTTTTTTAAACTGTCACATATCCGATTATGTCAGAGCAGCGACGTTTGGCACCACAGGTTAAGTATAAAAATATGATTTTCATTCGGAAAAATCTATATGACAAGTTAGTTGTGTACTATTCTAACAGAAACACAGCACGAATTGCGTTAAGTATGCAGAAAACAATAAAATTGTGACTAAATAAAAATCTGTTCTCTTACTATTTATTTTATATTTTTATAATTTTTATTTATATAAATATACAATACAAAAGTAAAAAAGTGGCAAAGACATAATTAACTTTAATAAATATTTACAAATAAAGTTTAGAACAATTTTGTAGAGGAAGTATCAACTAAAAAAATAAACAATAAAATAGTTAAGGGTAAAAAGTTTCCCCTTGTCTCCAAAGAAATCTAAATAAGTTGAGTATTATTTATATTATGAAATTTGTATATATTTTTAAATTTTTTTTAATACTTTTGTCATATTTGTGACATATTTTGTAATTGTAAGTTGAATATATTTTTATATATTTCTATACATTTTACGACTTAACAAATACAAAAGTAGAATAAGCTTAAAAATAAAAGAAATGAACATAAAAAAATAATAAAATTATATTAAAAAAGCCTAAAATTTCAAATATTTTATTAAATAGTTTAGACAAAAAGTTAAAAGTAAGAAAGAAGAAGAATATTGAAAGTATCTTACATACTATTGTTTTTATAGCTTTTGTTAAAAATATCTCGGAATATTAAAAGACAATTTTGACTAAATTTTTGCGTTTTGCTTTTAAGTATTTTTTTTTAATAAAATGAAAAATACTTTTGTAATTATACTACACATTTTTTTGTTGTTTAATTTAAAAGTTTTGTTTAATGTGGCAGCACTGTTTTTTAAGTTATTACTAGGAATAGTGTTGAGCAGTGAGCTTTTTGCGAAAAGCTTTACTACCTAAAGTTGTGTGTAACTAGCAACACTATAAATTGCGTTAGGAATCGTTGATGTGTAAAAAAAGTTTTAGTGATAGATTTTACCGTCGGCTTGTAAATTTAGAAGCTAATGAATATAATGACTTTAATAACTCCAAAGCTCTTTTATCCGAATTACCCTCATCATCTATTTCGACGGCAGCAAAAGTCGAAGATGAAGCATCCTTTTCATTGTCCTCTACTTTTATAACGAATTTCGGTGTTGTCGTAGATTCTCCGCTATTACTGTTACTGCTTTCGTCGGTAGCAGTTAGTGTAGTCGAACCTAAAATAGTGGTTGTGGGTAGATCCGTCGTTGTGGAGGGGTAATTTAATGTAGCGGTAGTAAATTCTTCTCCACTGCCAGTTTTTCTATATGTGGTAACTGGCAATTGTTCAGTGGTGGTTGAAGGCTTAACCCTGTGATAGGAGTTCTTTCCGTTAATTGGTTCGTCTTTTAGTTTTTCATCCATATTAATGAGAGCATGAATCAAATGTTTACGCGATCTTTCTAAAGATCTACCATTTTGATCGTCACAGGTTTGTATGAGTAGTAGCAAGAGACGTAATACCTGACGGTTGTGTTCTGCCTCAGCCATAACGTTTCTCAAGTGATAGGCTTCGTTTTCATTAAGACCTCCAAACAATTTATTAGCAATACGTTGTAAACCGGTATTTGAGGGTAAAGTATCTTTAGGCAAGTCATAGGAATCGAATATATCTTGCCAAGGATCGGATGAAGTTGCTGATTCTGAACGTAATCTGTCATTGTGTCTAGGTTCCAATACTTGCGCCTTCTCTTGATGTAACTTTCTCCGTTGTCCATTTATAGATAAAACTTTGAAATTGCTATTGTGTCGCGATCTAGGCAATACAGTGGTTGCATCTTTAGGTAAGTAGGCAAAAGGACTTAAGGTAGTAGTTTTTGTTTTCATCAAACCATCGTTAATCTTTAGAGGATCTAAGACATCATCTTCTTTAATGAAAGTCCAAGGTTTCGATGTCGTTAATTTATCAGATTTACCCTTGCTCTTAACAAGCTCATTTCTAGGTCTCACAAATGACTGAGTTTGTTCTCTTTGCAAAAATTCCTCTCCTTCTCCTGAATCTGGTGTGGGAGGCTCTAATTCAGCCGAAAGTTCTAAACTAGATTTTTGTTCTGAAGAACTTTTGAAAGTTGTAAAATCAAAATCCTCTGTTGTGGTTGCAGAATCTGGGGCAAAGGTAGATGTTATAAGAATCGTATTTATTACCGAAGCAATATTGGGTTCTGTTGTAACTTCTACACCGTTTTTACTGGGGGTGAGTGTAGTTGGTAAATATGTAGCAGCTGTTCCTTGTTTAAAAAGAGTGGCATCGGTGGCACTTACAAATTTTGAATTTTTGTCGGCAGTAGGCTCGATGGGTCGCATTGCAGCAAGACTTTCGCGGAATTTTTCGGGATCATTGAGATAATTGGTCAAAGCACTAGAAAATACTTGTGCTATTTTTCGAGACTCAGGTTTTTCAGCTAAAGCCTTAATGGTTACATCCGTAGTACCAATTTGTGGGAACTGTGTTATAACATCCTTTGTGTTTTGAGAATTAGTGTCAGCTAAACCTTGAGAAAGATCGATGTTTGTGGCATTAGAACGATTTACGCCAAACAGAGAATTATACCGTTTAACAGTGCCATTGCTTAGCAAACTAGTGTTAATGTCATCTTTGTTTATAGCCAAACTTGGTGTAGCCACTGTAGTTAGAGTAGCTGTAGTATCGGAAAGTTTTTTCTTCGGAACTAAAGTATTTTTAGGTTTAGCATTTCTATTAGAAACATCATCCTTAACACTTCCTTTTTTATTAATTCCTGCTGCTCCTCTACTACTTGCTACATTATTCTTAGAATTAAGTTTCTTGCTAGCACCATTTTCCAATGAATTAAAATTTTTTGATGTGTTGTCATTATGATCTTCGTTGGCAAAGTATTGAGCCAAAGAAACTAAAGCATCTGGTCCTGAGGAGGGTGGTATATCTAAGCCTAAACGATTTTTACCATTTACCTTAATCAGCTCCACATCTTCAAAATTGTGCTTCAATACATTAATCGTTTTCAACATGTCATTAACATTACGGGAAATCTCTTCTTGCGGCACACTTATGGGAGCAAACAAGAAAGAGTCTCCGGCAGCATCTAGCGAAACTTTAGGAGCTGATTTCGATTTAGGCAAATAAGTTGGTCCTGTAGTGGCGGGAGTAGTAGTAATTGGCAAATAATCATCTAAATCATATTTGTGATTTGATTTTCTTGATGAAATCTCTACATTTCTACTGTTCTTGGGTTTGAACAGCTCAACTTCAGATGAAATATCTTTGTCGAAATAATGGCGCATACCGATAATAAATGGTTTTAGGGTAGTAGGAGCTGTTATTTCAAATTCTATAGGACTGACAGTGGTTTTTGTACTACCAGTGGATTCCAAAAAAACACCGGCACCATTACTATTCACATTAAAACGATGAGGGGTGGGCGTGGTAGCGGTTGATCCTTTGGCATAAAACATTTTGCCTTCAGTCGTTTTCGATTTGCTAACAGTAGGTACGGTAGGTGTGTAGAATGGTGTAGTTCTAGTAGTGTCAAATTTTCTGGCGGTTGTGTATGTGCCTGAATTATATAATGATGTGGGATTATTTGCCTTGTCATTATAACTGCTTTCAACAAGCCTTTCTTTCTTGTTACTTTTGATTCTTTCACTGCGCTCATTAACCTCGAGTTTCTTTTCATCACGATAACGTTGTTGCCCCCTTTGACCACTGCGACCTCTTTCGGTGGTTTCACTGTTATGCTCAGTATAACCACGTTTTTGAGAAACACGATCACCAGCACCTCTGCGTACATTATCAGATTTAACCGCACCATTTGTTTTGGCTGTGTTATCCAGTTTCACTTTATCATAATTATAATTATTGCGATTACGATTGCTGACAAACGAGGCTGATTCGGCAACCACCTGTGATTCGTTGTCATTGTCGTTATTATCAATATTGAAAATTTCGGGTTTTGCTGAGGATCCCCTTAGTTTTTCAGCTGATAAATCATCAAAGTCTACACTCTCTAAAGAAGGAGTCTCATCGGAATCTATGCGCCTATCAGACTTACTATCGCCTTTAGAGGCACTAATGTCCCTAGTTCGGGAACGAGATGCAGAATTTTCTGAAACACGCGGCTTAATATTCAAGCCACCACCCACAATATTGAAGCCTTGTACGGGTATAGAAGGTTTCAAACGTTGTACTTTTTGTTTATTCAACAATTCAGTGCTGTCAGCATAGAATCCTGAAGAACCCAAACAGTTAACTTTAAACCACCAATCACAGGTCAATTCACTCTGTTGAAATATTGTTCCATTTGGACAGAGGAATGATATCTTACGACCTTCTTCGCATATATGGAAGACCTATAAAATGAAAAAATAAAAAAAGCATATATAAATGATAAGTCAAAAGCCATGAATAGAGAATTCTCAACATACTTGACAGTCTGTTTCCATATCAGCAAAATAACCATTGCCATAGGATCTACAACTGAAGGATGTTTTAGGTATACGTGGATATATGGGAAAATCTATGCCCGGTCTTCCCACCACGCCTTGATAAACTTCGTAGTCGACATCCTCATCGGAAGCTCTCTTCTTTAGGTGATGTTTATGTTCACTGCAATCTGCATGAGTTTCGTATTGTTCCTCCTCGAATTGTGTAGCACCGGTTTGCTTGGCTAATATACGAGCCGGTATATGAGTCTTAGAAAAAAAAAAACAAAAAATACAAATAAGAAAGTAATAACAAATGTAATATTATTTGTATGACACCGCAATCAATTTTAAATTTTTAGCCTCAGAGCTGCAAGTTAGACAGTGTTATATTGATCAGTCAGCCAAGTTAATATTTTTATATTTAGTGAATGATCTGTTTCCACTATCAAGTTGGAAAATAAGTTGCTTAAACTTACTCGTGAAGCAGCTACTGTGTAATTCAGCAAAACTATGAAGACAAATGCTGAAAAGAAGGAGATTGAACAAACAATAAGTTAATATGAAATTTTAAACTGGTAACAAAAGTAACAAAATATAATTAACGTTATTTTAAACTCAACGTACAGGAATTTAAAAAATAATATTGACTTTTAAGGGTATCTCTGAAGGGTATTTTCTTAAAAGTGGATAACCTTAAATTTTCAACAGTGCTTTCTGTGACAAATGTCTTCAGAGCTTTAAATCGTTTGACGTTATTTTGGTTTTGGTATACATGATGACCAGACTCATGCCGAAGCAAATTGTTGAATTTTTTTAAGTATTCACAATATTTCGATTAATAATGAGATTTGTTTTTGGCTCAATGAACATGTCAAGTAGTAAATTTGCGGAGTTTAAACAAGGAATTTTTCATTGACAAGCAATTACAGCTTAGTGCGCTTTATGGGACGCTGAAATAATAGGTTGATACATATTTCTTTTAAAAATGGTGATGGTCAGAACGTTTCAGCCAACCATAAGCGGTACTAAGACATAAGCACCAAAGTTTTGGGGTCTCAACAAACGTGCAAGAGCAAACACTGCGCAATTCAATTAACTTTTAAAATTAAGTATTTTAGGAAAGTTTGTTTTTTTAACAAATAGATCATTTCCTATTGTATTCTCATTTTGTTAATGAAAACTTAAAAATAAAACTTATAACATTTTAAAACTTTCTTTAGAATTTGGGTAAAAGGTCTACTGACGAACTGGTATCTATAAGCACCAGTGAAATGCATATAGACCAGCTTAAACGCAACAACCAAATTAAATATTGAAAAATTATAATTAAAAATTAAATTACATATAAATAAAAAAAAAAACAATAATAAATAAAAAATTCCCTCAATCGTAATTTATTCTAATATCCTCTAAAAAATCGTTAAAATATCGTAAAATCGTTACGTCACTCAGAGTCGCCACTGTATATGTGTGAAAACCAGTGTTAAAAATACTGTCAGCAAAAAAGCAAAAGTTCAAATTAAAACGCTTTTGCTTTGAAGCAACAGTTTTCTTAAAACATAAACTCTTGCTTTCGATTCTGCTTTGCAAATAATTAGCAACTGTTGAAAAGTCTTTTAGGTTTTTTGCTTTTGTTCAGTTTTACTTTAACTTAACTTTAAACAAAATTAATCGTTTTGCTTTTAAGAAACTGCGCAGTCGTCAACAGCAAAAGCAAAAAGTTAAGCTGAAAGCACACAAACAGTTGCTGTGATTTCGACTTAAACTATATATTCATGAAAACTTCGTACCATACATCTAATTTTGTCAGTTTTAGCATAGCAACTGTTTGTGTTTTTATACCCTTTACCTGTGGTGCACAAGGGCATATATAAAGCTTTGTCATTCCGTGTAAAATTTCTATAATCTTCATTTCCGATCCCATAAAGTATATATTTTTTGAAAGCTTATGAATAGAGGAATCGATTAAGCCCTGACCGTCTGTCCGTCTGTCCATGTGTTGATTGAAATCAACTTTTAGAAGCAACTATATGTTCTTCAGATCTGAGTATGGAATCAATCTTTTCGAAATATCCGGGAATGAATCGCTATTGAAATTCAGCACAATAGCCCCATAACTTTCTGAGATA
Source organism: Phyto melanocephala (assembly GCA_941918925.1). NCBI lineage: Eukaryota > Metazoa > Arthropoda > Insecta > Diptera > Rhinophoridae > Phyto > Phyto melanocephala. The sequence continues at coordinate 48,253,482 of OW799233.1, read as the reverse complement.
TGAGCAAAAAACCACAATTACAACAACAACATACATATATACTGGTTAGAGTAAACGTGGCATCGAATCCCAGCTGAGCCAAAAAATTTTTTTTTATTTTATATACTACATATGTATATATATTTTTATTATTTTTTTTATATATTTTTTTAGTAATTTTTTTTATTGTATTGTTTTGTTTTTAATAATTTTTTTTTTTATTCATTTTGTAATTTTTTTTTTTTTTTGGAAACATACATACGTAAACTCAATTTGTAATTCTGCAATGGGATGTTTTTATATATGTATGTATTTACGTATTTGAAATGGTGACGAATGGTGATACAAACAATTGTTATTGCATGACTACACGTTGTAAAGGGTATATAAGATTCGGCACGGCCGAATATAGCACTGTGACTTGTTTCTATATAACTTTTTGCTTTAGCTGTTGACGACTGCGCAGTTTCTGAACAATAAATTTTGTTTATTCTATTTAAAAATGAATGAAGCAATAAACTTGTAAACTATTTTTTAATAGATTTGAATTAAAAAAAAAATATATAATTAAAGTTATATTTTATTCTAACCGGAATTAACCCTTAAAAGAATTAATTTATTTTAAGTGAAGCTTTTATAAATTAGGACTGTAAAGTAATTTGTAATGAATACATTTTTGGAGGAATAAAAATATTAAATTTTATTATTTTTTTTTAAATTGAATTTAATTTTTCCGAACCTCTGTACAAAACATATTTATTTTAAAAGACCATTACAAATAAAAAATTTATTACTTAAGTTTTGTAAACCTTTTTTGAAATTGGAGAATAAATTAAACAAATAATGTGATGATAATTACTTCAATTGTATTAACTTACTTTTGGTGCTCATTGTACATTGTACACGTCATAACTTTTTATTTATTTTCTCTGACAAAATTATGTAAAACAATAAAATTCAAGTTTAGAAATTAAAAGCAAACAACTTTTAATGATTTAATTAAATTCATTTTCTGCTTGAACATGTGACAAAACAATTACACTTACCGCTTAAAAATAAATTTCTTTTAAAATTATACGTCGCCAACATTTTGTGTTCGAAAATACCTGCAAGAAGATAAAGAAAATGTTTTTATTAATTTTATATTAAATAAATTTGCTTAAAAGCTGATTATGAATATGTGAATATGTATGTACGTTCATATTCACAGTATGTCTGTAAGTATTTATTGTTAAGATTTAACTCTATGCAAGCTTCAATTACATAATCAAAACAGGAATTTACAAAAATTAAAATTAATATTTTAAAAAACATTTTACACTTTTTTGTCTTTTCAATGTTATTTAAATTATTAAAAAAAAGTTTCAAACCTAGACTAAACAAACAAACAAGTAATTGTTTTCACCTACAAAATAGTAAAAAGGAGTGTGGGGTCATGTGATTATTATTCAATATCGCTTTGTTGTGAGGTTTTAGGGTTAAATAATGTTTTTGTTCATTTAATATTTATGTTATAATAAAGCACATTTTTTTTACCACATTTTACTTATTTATGATTTGTGAGTTGAATCATAAAACGTTTATTTTTTTTTCGCGCCTTTGTTGTTCGTGTTACTTTTATCTCCCGAAGTATGTCATTGTTAAGGAGAAATTTTTCTTTGTTTAATATCTGTAATTGTATTTTTTTCTTCTTTATTTTTTTCTTTCTTTTTTTCTTTCTTTCAATATTTGTATGAAAACACTTCCTTAATGTCAGCGTTGGAAGATGAAATAAGAGAAGCTACAGCAGCTTCAGATGAATAAGAAATAAAATTTGTAGATATTTTAAATTGTTAAATGTAAAGGTTAAGTGGCAAGTTGGCAAACAGATTAAAAAAAGCTTTTGTTTACGTGTTTGCTTATTTTATAAATATTCCCTTGCACAATGGGTTACTAAGGTCCATAATTTGAATCATATATTTTGGACCTGGTATTATGGAAATACTAATCATAATGATAATACCAGATGACTTTAAAGAAAATAGTAAATTTATCTTACTGCCGTATTCATAAAAAATATTTCTGTATCGGTCAAACAAGCCTTTAATAAACCTTAATTATTTTCATGAATACGGCAGTTAATAATTAGTGAGATAATATTTACATTAAAACTCACATTATTAGTTAACGTCACTTTTGTTTACATAGCCAATCGTTTTCAAAAGCCAACCACTACCTCTGATCATGACAAATTAGTGACCGCTGACTTTGCTAACAAGGCTCAGCTAAGCCATCCTAGGCCCCTTTCGCATTAGGCAACTATAATTGCGCAATTCTTGTGTTTGTTGGTGTGAGAGGAAAGGTCGGTGTGAAGGGGAAAGATTTGCCGAGATTTGAGTACAGACTTGCTTGTACTTGGCAATTCTGCTTCTGCTGTCATTCTTGTCTTGGAATATTTATTTGTTTTTGACATTGTCTTTTATTTCTTCTTCGGTGTGTTGTGTAATTTTGTGTGTGTGAAAATTTTATTTGTTTATAAGTGAATCAAATATTTAAAAATGATGAGAAATTGGAAGAAACTGGAAGAAATTGAGCAACCAAGTTGCTCAATGTGAACATAAAAGCAAGTTCAAAAGAAAATAAATAAAAATTAAAATTATACTTGCGCAATTATAGTTGCCTAATGCGAAAGGGGCCTGCTTGAAGACCATAACTAATTGATTTGAAGCCTCTAATAATAATAATGTTCTTTTGTACCGCAAAACATTGTTATTTAAACTGATGGAACTAATTGCAAAATTGTATGAAAAAAATTTTTTATAGGGTTTTTATTTTAAGCCCAACAGAGCTAATGAAAGGGTTTACTGAAAATGAACTGTCAGATTGCACTCATTAGACGTACGCTTGAACAACGATACCAAATTATTAATATTTACTTTAAAAATTAGTTATTGATTTACGTGACTTAACGACTTGACTTACCGGGTTATTTTATAAACAAAATTGCCGCATATAGAGTGAGACCAATACACAACAAATCCTACAGACTCCAATACATCTAGAAAACATAAACCGTTTGGTGCGGTTCACATGATTAACTAATACCATATAAGAGTCTGAGGGGTTAAATAAAGATGATTTTAATATATAGGGTGGGCCGTTCAAAATTTTAAATTTTAACTACCGATTACTTTAATTTGGAAAAGAAAAATTACATTCAATTTTATTATTATTTTCAGGTTTATGTTTGACATTTGCAAAATGGAGTGTTATGCACTCAAACAAAATTAGGAAATATTTAAAACTTATTTCCATTATATTGAGTCTTTAACGCAAACTGTAAGAAATTAACGTGGCAATTTTTCGAAAAGAGATCTGCTTTAGTTCAGTTTGTGTGTCAATTTGTAAAGCGTATTCATAAAAGTTAATCGTTATTGGACAAAGAAACCCGCAAAGTGGATTCAATCGAAAACACTGCTGCTGTGGCTGAGAATGTGCAAGAACATCTATCAACATCAATTCGCCATCGTTCTAAAAACTAAACATATCTCGTACTTCTTTGAGAAGAATTTTGAATTTCAAAAAATTAAATTGATCGGATGGTATTTAAAATTTAAAATGGCTCACCTTTTACACACGTACAGTGGGATTTAGCTAAATCAATTCCTCTATCCATTAGTAATTATTATATTATACATGTACTTTATAGGGTCGAATATGAATATTGTAGAAATTACAACAATCTTGTATATGGATACCCTTTTAAAGAAGGTTGTAAAAAATTATTAAACGATTCAAAATACAAACCTGATATTTAAAATCATTTGTGATCAATTAAATTATATTTAAAACACAAAAAATAATATATGAATATGTACATCTTTTATTGAACTTGAGATCATTAGACTGACAAAACAAACTAAAGTCATTATCATATCCCATAGTGGTTTGTGCTGCATGGGTCTTACTTCAAGCAAAACTAAAATATTCCAAAAAAAAAAAGGTTAAGCGAAATGATTTAGAGAAATTGCAATAATTTTCTAACATTTGTTTTCAGTAAACGACAAAAAAATTAACATTAGAAACAGCTGAAATGACAGCAAGTCAAGAAAATTTTGGAAAAAGAAAAAAATGTTTATCACTTAACAAATCGTTAACAGATGCTGTTAAATTTCAAACCTAAGAGAAAAACCTTTAACAAAATAAACTAGAAGAAGAAAAAATATATTATAATCATTAAATAAACGACGTGATGGTTAACTGCAACTGTCTGCCACCTGCTTCAACCGTTGTCATTCAATAAAAAACGAATAGCATCAACTTTAAAGACACACACAAAGTAACCAGATGAAATATTATTGTTTACAAATCGCTTCAACTGGATATAACAATGATAATAAAGATGATAAAAAACACTATTTACTTCCTTATTTCTTAAAGAGGTGCAACATCTTCGAGATAAACAAAAGATGTGGCACAATATGAAGATGACCCCAAAAAAAAAAGTCCAATGCTACAAACATACATACATGAATACCTAGTTTGTATTTAAATAGTTTATGTACTATTTATTTAAATATAAAATTGAATAGACACATATGTACATACATATGTCAATGTCTATTAAATTGCAAGTGCATACATATGTATGTAAATTTATTTGCTTATTAAAAAAAAAAATGTTAGTAATTGTTGTCCATTTAAACCGGAACCGGATGCCAAATATGGATTTTAACATTATTGCACTTTTTCATTTCTGTTTCTGTTTTAGTTTAATTTTAAATAATTTATGGAGCATAACAAAATGAAAATCAAAATAAACAAACAATCAAAAGTGATATTGAAAATACCCATATGTTTGACGGATGATTTTAAATCGACATGTCTGACTAAGTGACTAAAACAACACCTAAGTAATAAGCTGGAAGTTTATGCTAATGGAAACCATGAAATTAGAATTGTTGTTCATTATCCTCTTTTTCGATTTGTGTTTTATGCAGCTGATATATGTATTGTTAAATAGCAATTAGCTTAAAATAATATTAATTTATCAATTTTGTTAAAAGATTATCTGTCGTATTCATAAAAAATATTTAAATTTTATTGAAGGCTTATTTGACAAATTTCTGTACAAAATCTGTCAAATTAGCCTTTAATAAACCCAAAATATTTTAAATGAACACGGCAGTATGTTTTTATTATTATTATTTTTATTATATTGAACTAATTTTCTATGAAATATATGTAAACTCCTAATAAGCCTTTAAAAATTTGTATGCATACGGCAGTTAATGTAAATAAAATGGAATTATTTAAAAATCTACGCAAAATATAAATCAATCAAATAAAAAAATATATCTATGTATATCTATATATATAAAAGTGAAACTCTGTGTGTGTGTGTGTGTGTGTGTGTGTGTTAGCTATAGACTCCGAAACTGTAAAACCGATCGGACTCAAACTTTGGCAAGTTGTTGTACATATACCAGGGAGTGTTTATGGGTGGAAAAAAGTGGGCGGGGCCACGCCCATAAAAATAAGTTATCAGTTTTAGCTACTTGCACTTGAACGATTTTTCTGAAACTTTGCACACACATATTGAGCTGTCATGACTTTATAATTTCGTGATTAAAAAAGTGGGCAGGGCCATGCCCATAAAGAAAAGTTATAATTTTGAGGTACTTGCTCTGGAACGATTTTTGTGAAACTTTGCACACATATTGAGCTGTCATGACTATACAATTTCTTTATTAGAAAAGTGGGCAATGCCACGCCCAAAAAAAAAAATAATTTTCAGCTACTTGAACTTCACCGATTTTTCTGAAACTTTGCACACATATTGAACTGTCACGACTATATAATTTCGTTATTAGAAATGTGGACAGTGTCACGCCTATTAAAAAAGTTATAATTTTTATCTTCTTGCACTTGATATTCAATTAAAATTCAGAATGCATTTTTATTCATTAAGGGGAGTAGCAACGCGCGCCGGGCTTTTCTTGTATATTTATAAAACTAAAATGCTACACCAAGGTAGATTAATAAGGGACTCGTATCCAATCAGCTCACTGTTTTTTTTATATACAATTTATTAGCGTTGCCAACTTCTTTTTTTTATACATATGTCTGCATCTAAAAAAAATTAATTTTTGTATTTTTATTCTACAAAAAACGTTTAAAACGTTTTAAAAAAATACAAACCCGTGAATATGAACTTTTTGCTTCAATGCTTTTAAAAAATTATTAAAATTAAAGAAGAAAAGAAAAAATTGTGTGATATATATATATGTAGACATGTAAACAAAAACAATATGCATTTTTGTTTAATTGTTGTGGCAATGCATATACATTATGAATATGCCTTGTGCTACGCAACTTCGAAATCCTAATTTTGCCAAGTGTCTCCAATAATTTTTTTTTTGGATATTTGCATAAAATATTAGCTTTTAAGCGATCAGAGTTGCTTTTTATAAAGCAAGTATGACAGTGTGGCATTTTGTTACAATTTTCACATGTTGGATAGAAACCTATCAGATATCGCACGACTTTGTGGCCTTAAGTAAGAGCTAACGAAGTGAGATGCGATTTAATTGATCAAAATAAAAAATTAATTTTTTTTTAATTAAATGAATATTGTGAAAATAAGGGAAAATTAATTAATAAAAGTTATTGCATATGACGGGGTTGTTAAGAAGTACCTTTTTTATTGAAAAAGTACTAAATAAGTACAAAAATAATTTTTCTAATTCCTGAGATATACATATAGTCTTTTATATGCAGTTTTTATTCAATTGATTCATTCAATGTTATGACCAGTTGATGGTCGTGGAAACACCTTTTTTTTCGCTCATATGGCGTTTATCTACAACCAATGGTGTATAGAAATTTATTTTGTATATTCCCACAACTTGCTATTTAGTTTTTATTTGTTGTTGTTAACTGGAAATTTAATGGATATATTTTTCTAATATTTTTTCTTTAAACTAAAAATAACGTACAAATACAAAATGCAAAAAAAAAAAATTTTTTTCAAATACAATTTTAAAAAGTGCTACAGCGCTAAAAACTACATGTTTATACGCTACATAAAATGAGAATTGTATATTCAATTCATAGTCCCCGTTGTAATGTACTATTGCTATTATTGTTGTGTTAGTTTAATGTCTGCTTGCTTTTCATTAAAAAAGGTTTTGTTAAACTAAACAATTGTATTTAAAGCGTTGTATAGGGTCCTTACAAGGACGCGTAAAAATAATTTTTTAGAACTTTTTAACACTAAGTATGTGTTATTATGTTTACTTAAATATTTTGTTTTTGAAGATTTTCCGAAAAGATTTACAAAAGTTGTTTTAACTTTTTTTTTTGTAATTTTCAGAAGTAAGATTTTAACAACATTCCCATTCCTGATTTTTTTTTTGCTTGACGTTTAATCATACAAAATTCAACAGAGTAAATAAACGAAAATTATATTGTAATGAACGTTACAAAATACAATGGGGGTTGTGAATTCTGCAATAGTATTTTCTTAATACTACCGTCATTTAGGTTTTTCATGTTTTCTTTTGCACTTTGTAGTTGTTGAAAAAACTTTATTTATTTTTTCTATCCGATATTTAACGATTTTCATTGTGACAATAATAAAGGTTCGATGTGTTGTGATGCGATACAACAAACCACTGAGCGACTAAATGACTGATGTTTTTAAACATGTTTGATTAAATCATTAAATACAAGCAGTTTAGGTATTTGTGGTGTGATTAGTGTGGTATTAAGGCTGTGTGTATCGATTCACATCAAAAGGTGTTCAAAGTTGTTGGAATTAGATTTATATCATTTTATGCATAAATTAGTTAAATTAGGAAAATAAAATGAACGTCTTAATATTACGTGTAATGAGGTGTCCCGAGAAACTGCTTTTTTTATTAATCTATTGTTTAAAGACCCCTCCAATAATTCATGTAAATGAGTTAACGATACAAATAATTATTTGGAAATGTCTTAAGTTTACTACCTGTAATGGAAAATCTAGATTTTAGTATAAGTTACAACTAATTTAAAATTCCATAAAAAACGGCTAAAAAAACTACTGATTAGACTTAACAAGATAATTTCATAGGAATTATGTTTTAAAATAATGTAGGCTTTACGGATGACCACTACACTACTGTTGTTTATGTGTTTACATTCTTTGTTGTAAATCAAGTTGTATTTTGACAATGCCTGGATTAATAACTTGTTAATTCTTATTTTTTTGCTAATAGCGCAGAGATGCAAAATGTGGCATGTATAGCGGCGTCCTGCTGAAATCTGATTCCAGTAATATTAACAACGTCCCAATTGAGGCATAAAAAGTTAAATTCTGTAATGCTCACCATTATTATCTGTAGATCATAAATTGATTCAAAAAACATAGCAAATGGTAACTTTTTCTAAATGGTTTTTCGGTGATGACTTATGGATTATCACAGCCCAGAATGTGACAATTCTAAATATTTATTATTAAAACTTTTTATGGCTAAATGTACTGTATTACTAAATAAGATTTTTAGATGCAATTGTAGATTAATAGCAATTTGCTAAGTTATGCAAAGAAGGGGGGAAAATAGAAGAATTCACTACCTATAACATCCGTCTGCCTCTGCAAAATTTGTATTTAAACTACAGGTTTCACCGGGATTCTTTTATTGCAAAAAATAATTGTCACTCTAGAATTTACATCATAAAAGTTATATTAGCGTAAACACACATATCACTATAGTTGATTTAATATTTCACTATTTAATTCAACATGTTACTCACTTATGTATGAACGCCTTATTTACAGGGTTGTCAAACCAAAACGCACGATGTAAATGGCAAATAAAACAAAAAGTCTTCAGAGAATTATCTTAATATTTTTATTATAGTAGAAGAATCTAAGATAATTATGTGTTAAACAAAACATCGCCTAAATGCTCTCCACGGTTTTGGTGGTATACATGTATCCGATGCACGGATGGAAATCATGATACAATTGCACTTTTTATGGAACATTTTGGACCTTGTTGGTACCGTGGTACTACCGCGAGCTACTTGGTACAATTTTAAAATTTGTTCATGTTCTGTTTAATTTTGTTTCTCTTTTATTTTATTCTGTCAGCTTCTTTGTTTTTGTTGCAATGCTGTTGTCAAAGCGAATTCATGCACCAGGTAGTGTCAAGTCTTCAACAACAAAATCCACCTAGTACTTTATTGCAAACTTCTTACGAAAATCACCTGTTAATTTGGCACCACCTGGTACATGAATTCGCCTTGGCTGTTGTTATATGTATTTTATTTTACTTATGATTCGTAAGCATGTAAGGTAGACTTTAATAATGAAGTACTAAAATGGTTCGATAAGTTTACTCCAGAAAAAGTTATTATGGGAGAAACAAATTCAATAGTACCTCTTCTGGTGAAAATGTTTCCACACGAATAAACAAACTTTAAAGCAATAAATAATCAGTTCAGATCACTAGCCGATGTGATTGAATTTAGATCACACAAAGATTTTCTATTTTTGGTCTAAAGTATCACAGATTAAAAATGAATTGAATGAGTTCATGTTCCTAGATATTTCAAGAACTGTAAGGCCAACGTCGAGCAAGTTTTTTCTTTTCAAAACCTAATTAAAACAAAGAAAAGAAAAAGACTACACGTTTCTACTGTTTAAAATTTGATATAAACAAACGATTTAATGAAGTCAACAAATTGTTGTTGCTTTAATTTTAAAATAACAGAAAATTTATTATCTAAATGTATTTAATAAATAAAATTTGTTAAATAACCGATCTCTACGTATTTACCTATGAATGTAATATTTAATATTTTTTATTGTACACTGAATTTTTATAAACATTTTTGTTAGGTAAATAAATATTAACAAAATGGTACCGTCATGGCCTAAAAAGTACATTTTGTTTTCATACTTGGTACAAAATCATAAAAGCCATTTTCTTTCCCTGATCCGATGATACATACATATGTAGTTTTAATGACACTGAGATATAGCGAGGTTCAATGTAGTTATTGTGCCGAATACTCTCATCCTTTAGCTCTTAAATTATTCTCGGTTTCTTGACGTACACCTTTTCTTTTAAATATTACCAAAGAAAGAAGTCCAACGGTGTTAAATCACATATAAGTACGTGGCTGCCAATTAACATCGCCACGACGTGAAATAATACGGCCATTGAATTTCTCGCGCTAAAGTGCCATTGTTTCGTTGATTGTATGGCAATATTGAAAGCTCACATTTTTCAGGTCCATATTCTCAATTTCTGTTCACAAAAAGATAGTTAACATCTCGCTATACCGGACACTATTCACAATATTTACTAAGCCGACCTCATATTCAAAGAAGTACGTCCCAATGACGCCGCGAGCCAATTAACAGCACCACACAGTCACTCTTTGTGAATGCATCGCCTTTTCAACAATCCCTCGTGAACTTTCATTTGCCCAAATGCGGCAATTCTGCTGCTAACAAACTATTGTTCCATGTCTAGTATTATTCAGTTGCTCTAATGCAAAAACAAATAAATGTTGTTACTTTTATACCTTCTACAAACATTGTTTTAATAAACTGGGATTCTTTTGACTGCAAACAATAATCAGCACTTTTAAAAATTACGTTATAAAAGTTTATATTTGCAAGCACAAACAAATACATCAACAGTTTAGTTTGTTTTGCACTATTATTTAATTCAACTTGATATACTTACACTTTTGAATATCGTACATACAACTTATACTACTTGCTGTAGTTTCTTTAGATTTATACTGTAATAGCGGATCGAAAATTTTCTCAACAATTTAAATTCTAGAATAAGTTATTTGCAAAAATTCGTTAAATTATGCTAAAAAGTGCGAATTGTTCATAATTTAAATGCTGCCAAAGTTGTTAAATTAAATCTGAATTAGTCTCAAGTAAATTAAACAAATGTAAATAGAAATTGAAATGTATTTAAATAAAAAATTGTATTTATTATTTTGATCACTCAATACCAGTGAGTTTGTGGTTTGGGAGAAAATCTTTCTTTCTAGCTGACCTACACACGACCATATTTGGCCTTCACTGATCATATTTATTCGGCCATGTGCGAGTTCCAGAACTTGATATAAATCTCTTTGTTCTCTATCAGAATCTTCACTCCACTGTTATCAAAGGCTTTATATAATTCTTAATCCGATAATATGTGCAAGATATTTATAATATATATTCAGACCTTATTATCCAGAAAATATTTCATATTTTTACATAAACTTTTGAACTAAGTTTTGCTTCTACATCGCTATATCACTATGCAAGGGAAAGATATCTTAAGCGTAGTTATTTAAACGTTTCGATAAATACTACTGTTTACCAGAAGAGTTATCTTGTTTGCTTTTTATACCCGCCACCAAAAAAATGGTGGGGGTATATTCATTTTGTCATTCCGTTTGTAACACATCGAAATATCCATTTTAGACCCCATAAAGTATATATATTCTGAATCAGGGTTTGATTTTATGACGATCTAGCTATGTCCGTCCGTCTGTCCGTCTGTTGAAAGCACGATAAAGGTCGCACCGAAAAAGCTAGGGGGCTCAAATTTTGCCAGAATCTTTCTTATAGACAAGGTTTGTTTGGTATTGAAAATGGGCTAAATCGGAATATCAGGAAGAGAGTTATAGCTCGAAAAGCAAGAGTAGGTCGAAAAAACCGTGTCCTTCAAACATCGAATAAAATGAATTTGTGTCCAAACGCATTAACGTAGACTCATGAAACTTCGAATATATATTTCCTGAGTAAAAACAATATTTTTCCCCGAAAATTATCTAAATCTATGCATTAGGAGAGGAGTTATCGATCAAAATGTACGAAAATTTATACCGCACAGTGTATTTTTCGGTATATTTAAAAACAAAAACGTCATAAAAGCAACAAAATTGGATGTACGACTCTGAAATTTTGCACACTTTGCTTATTGGTGAGGCGCTTTTTTGTAACGGAAAATCAATGTACCACGCCCACTTTTACGCCCACCTCCCATATAACGTTTTACCAAAACTTCATATAATTTCTCAATTTATGTAGATTTTGGAATAATAAAGGGCTATATTGAAACATCTCAGTTGTACTCATTCGAAAATACAACTTTGACACGCCCACTATAACGCCCACTTTTCACGTTATATACCGTTAATGAAATTTAAAAGCTCATAAAACCGCCAAAATTAGAGGTATGATGATCAAATTCGCTACGTATATCCTTTTAGGCAATGTCATTACTGCGCCAGAAAATTAAGGCGCCACGCCCACTTTTACGCCCACCTCCCATATAACGTTTTACTTAAAATTCATATAATTCCTCTATTAATAAAGATTTTGGAATAATAAAGGACTATATTGAAACACCTAAGTTGTACTCATTCGCAAAAATAACTTTGACACGCCTACTATAACGCCCACTTTTCACGTTATATACCGTTAATGAAATTTAAAAGCTCATAAAACCGCCAAAATAAGAGGTATGATGATAAAATTTGCTACGTATATCCCCCTAGGCAATGTTATTACTGTGCTAGAAAATTGAGTTGCCACGCCCACTTTTACGCCCACCTCCCATATAACGTTTTACTCAAAATTCCTCTAATTTCTCTATTAATAATGATTTTGGATTAATAAAGGGCTATATTGAAACACCTAAGTTGTACTCATTCGCCAAAACAACTTTGACACGCCTACTATAACGCCCACTTTTCACGTAATCTACCGTTAATGAAATTTAAATGCTCATAAAACCGCCAAAATTAGAGGTATGATGATCAAATTTTCTGTGTATATCCTTCTAATCAATGTTATTGTTGTGCCAAAAAGTTTAGGTGACACGGCCACTTTAACGCCTACCTCCCATACAACGGCTTACCTTAAATTCATGTAATTTCTCTATTAACAAAGTTTTTGGGAAAATAAAGGGCTATATTGAAATATTTAAGTTGTATTTATTAGTAGAAACTTTATTGACACAGCTACTTTAACACACTTTCATTGAATTTCATTTCATTTAAGGACCGATGTTGTATTTAAATAAAACACAAATTATTTAGGATATTATTATTTCTTTTTATAATGATAATATTTGTATGGTTCAATTATGTATTTAACAAAATATCGGCCAAATGGCCCCCCCCATCCTTGGCGCCACTCCTCTATCTGATGGTCCAAATTTTCAATGACAATGTTGATGCTCAATTATTGGGCATGATGATGAGTCGAGGTTGACTGCTCTTTTGCCACACTATCGCAAAAAACAGCAATAGTTCCCATTCAACGAACTAAGAAGGCATTCACAGATTTTCTAACATTTTATACAGACCTGTTTTTCAGAAATTTAAATATTTTTTACAATTCTCCCGATTGTGGACGAATTTGAACGATTATGTTGATCAAAAGAATTACGAAGTGTACAAAATGCATTTTGATTTGAACGCCCATTTTTATAAAAAACCTGAATAACTTTAAAGCGTTGCTCATTTGCGTATCTTTCCACGGATCAAAATGAGTAAGTTTGAGATTGAGAAATGTCAAGTGAAATTCAGAAAACAAATTTAAAGACTAGGTGTAGTTCACCTTCAACATGGGCCCTTAAAATTTAACCACCCTCTACAAAGAAAGTAATACATATTTCATTATAAATATTCCATAGCGATTAACAAAATAATAAATATTGTGCTTTAAATGTACACAAAATTGGTGGTGGGTATAAAAGATTCGGCACAGCCGAATATAGTGCTCTTACTTGTTATATCCTTCACTCGGAAGTTTGTCATCATATTTGTAATTTTTACAGTATTCATTTGCGCCACAATTAATTTTTAGAGATAAAGATGTCAATGTAGTTATGCCCGTCCGTACATCGATACGTCCGTGTGAGCGTTGAAATCAATTTTTGAACCCCTTACATAGTCCACGGATTCGTATGTAGTAATCAAAGATTTGCAAAAGTACATTTTTAACGTTTATTGAGATTGCAACTACAAAATTTGATTAAATAACAAAAAGATCATGTGGTCGCTGTATGTACATGTTGGTATAAACTGTGTGGGTTTTTTTTTGCAGTTATATTCCAGTGGTAAAAAGTAGGGGTAAGCAGGCCTTATTTAGCGGACACACGTACTCCTGTTTCCATTACATATTTATTTTTTAATGCTTATAAATGTGTACCAATGTGTGTAATGCAGACTTCGTAAGCCCAATTACTGAAGTTATGAATATTTGCGTTTTTATACCCTTCACACAGTGAAAAAGGGTATATATAGGTTTGGCATTCCGTGTGAAATTTCTACAATTTTCATTTCCGACCCCATAAAGTATATATTTTCTGAAAGCTTATGAATAGGGGAGTCGATTAAACTCTGTCAGTCTGTCCGTGTGTATGTTGAAAACAACTTTTTAAAGGCCCCCGTCATCGCCTAGACCGGATGAGGTACTAAAATATCAGAAATATTTGGGAGTAGATCCGTATTGAAAATCAGAAACATCGGTACATAAACAACTGAGATATGAGCAAAAGCCCACGGCCACCTCGTTTTTTTAACACAAAAACAACATACATACAAACGTGGTATACCGGTTAGAATAAACGTGGCATCAAACCCCAGCTGAGCCCAAAAAAATTTTATTTTATTTTTTGGTTTTATATATTACTAGCCAAACCCGGCGCGCGTTGCTACGCCCCTTAATGAATCGAAATGCATTCTGAATTTTAATTGAATATCATGTACAAAAACCTAAAAATTATAATTTTTTTTATAGGCGTGGCATTGCTCACTTTTCTAATCACGAGATTGTAAAGTCGTAACAGCGTAATATGTGTGCAAAGTTTCAGAAGAATCGGACCAGTGCAAGAACCTCAAAATAATAATTGTTTTTATCGGCGTGGCCCTGCCCAGTTTTCTAGCCACGAAATTGTAAAGTCATAACAGCTTAATATGTGAGCAAAGTTTCTGAATAATCGGTCTAGTGCAAGTACCTCAAAATGATACCTTTTTTTATGGGCGTGGCACTGCCCACTTTTCTAATCACAAAATTATTTAGTCATGACAGCTCGATATGTGTGAAAAGTTTAAGAAAAATCTGTCTGGTGCAAGTACCTCAAAATTATAACCTTTTTTTATGGGCGTGGCCCTGCCCACTTTTCTAATCACGAAAATATATGGCTATGACAGCTTAGTATGTGTGCAAAGTTTCAGAAAAATCGGTCCAGTGCAAGTACCTAAATATTAAAACTTTTTAGGGGCGTGGCCCCACCCACTTTTCTTATCAAGAAATTATTTAGTCATGACAGCTCGATATGTGTGCAAAGTTTCAGAAAAATTGGTCAAGTGCAAGTAGCTAAAACTGATAACTAATTTTTATGGGCGTGGCCCCGCCCACTTTTTGTCACTCATAAACACTCCCTGGTATGTGTACAACAACTTACCAAAGTTTGAGCCCGATCGGTTTTACAGTTTCGGAGTCTATAGCTAACACACACACACACACACACACACACAGAGTTTCACTTTTATATATATAGATACTAGCCAAACCCGGCGCACGTTGCTACGCCCCTTAATGAATCGAAATGCATTCTGAATTTTAATTGAATATCAAGTGCAAAAACCTAAAAATTATAATTTTTTTATGGCGTGGCATTGCCCACTTTTCTAATCACGAAATTGTAAAGTCATAACAGCTCAATATGTGTGCAAAGTTTCAGAAGAATCGGACCAGTGCAAGTACCTCAAAATGATACCTTTTTTTATGGGCGTGGCACTGCCCACTTTTCTAATCACGAAATTATTTAGTCATGACAGCTCGACATGTATGCAAAGTTTCAGAAAAATCGGTCTGGTGGAAGTACCTCAAAATTATAACCTTTTTTTTATGGGCGTGGCCCCGCCCACTTTTTTATCACGAAATTATAAGGTCATGACAGCTCAATATTTGTGCACAGTTTCAGAAAAATCGGTCCAGTGCAAGTACCTCAAAATTGAAACTTTTTTAGGGGCGTGGCCCCGCCCACTTTTCTTATCACGAAATTATTTAGTCATGACAGCTCGATATGTGTGCAAAGTTTCAGAAAAATCGGTAAAGTGCAAGTAGCTTTAAATGATAACTAATTTTTTATGGGCGTGGCCCCGCCCACTTTTTTTCACCCATAAACACTCCCTGGTATGTGTACAACAACTTACCAAAGTTTCAGCCCGATCGGTTTTACAGTTTCGGAGTCTATAGCTAACACACACACACACACACACACACACAGAGTTTCACTTTTATATATATAGATTTTTTTTTAATTTTTGTTTGTTTTATTTTTAAAAATTTTTTTTTTATTTTTTTTTTAATTTTTAAAATTTTTTTTTTAAATTATTTTTTTATATATTTTTTTAGCACACATACATAAATTTGTAATTTTACAATGAGATGTTTTTATATATGTATGTTTTTTATATGAATGTACGTATTTTATATGAGATGAATGGTGATACAAACTATTGATATTGCGTGACTACACGTTGTGAAGGGTATATAAGATTCGGCATGGCCGAATATATCCCTCTTACTTGTTTTTCACTGTATGTGGCACGAACATGAACACACACAACAAGTATGTGCGTACATGATGACATGACATGAAAAACCAAACATAAATTGCACATGACGGTGAAGGGCATTTCCAGATTCACTTTTACTTATTTTTTTATGTATTTCTTATGAAGTCAAATAATATTTAAATGAGGGTGTAGTACAGAACACAGCGAAGTTCTTGTTTTTACAGAATAAGGATAACCCTCTTTACTGTTATAAAAACCGTGGCAGATCAATTTTTGTATATTTGTGTAATCATAAATATTGTCATTGTCAATGTTGTCCATATAAGATCACTACCAATCTGTACTATTGCACGTTAGTAATTCGATACAATTCGGTGGCATGTGTGTAAATTTGTTAAACCAAATATCATATTTCATGATTAATTATCTCTTAATCTTTTACAAACCTCTATATATTTTATTGATTTACTATTGTATGTACATATGTATGAAAATCATATGGCAATGACTTTTGTCTAAATATTTTTGTTATAAATAATTAATTCTCATTTTTTTATAAGATTGCTTTTGAATACCAGTACATACACTGTCTTTAAAGCATTAGAATAAATGTCAGCTTTTACAGCTTTATTATAGCTTTATCATTAACAACATTTAAAAACAACAAATATTTGTAATAAAATAAAATTAAAAAAAAAAAAAAATAATGTTTTAATTTAATAGCGACTTAAAAAATATTTTAACTTCAACTCGGATTTTGTTGCAAGATTTCTTTGTTGTTGGCCAGTTTCCAAGAAAATCGAAAACATTTTTGTGTATTTTAGGTATTTCTTACGAGTAATTTTCAATTTTTTTTTTGCAGCTAAATAACAAGTAGACAAAAAAATATGCAACTACTGTTCGGCTGTAAACAATGTTAGACAAATGACCTTATGAACTCGTAAAAATTCTTATTTTTTTCTTATTTTTAAATTTTTTTTACAACTCAAAAACAAATTGGCAGCTGTTGATTTAAACTCATGCTTCACAGTTTTCTGACATTAATTTCTGGTCAAGAATCTTAACAAAACAACAAATTAGATTGAAAACGAAAGAAGCAAAAAATACACCAGCAACAACAACACCAAACAACATAAATAAAACTACCAAGAACTGCATTTTAATACCCTGCAGATAAAGTTACTGGTATGAGGTTAGAAATATACTAGTTGCATTTAGCTTCAGACTAGTTACACATCTACTCTTTTTACACATATCAAACTTTTGATTTTAACATTAGATTGTCAAAGGAGTCCAATTA
This sequence comes from Phyto melanocephala, assembly GCA_941918925.1. Lineage (NCBI taxonomy): Eukaryota > Metazoa > Arthropoda > Insecta > Diptera > Rhinophoridae > Phyto > Phyto melanocephala. Next base: position 48,235,616 of record OW799233.1, on the reverse strand, counting down.
GTTCATGTGTATGTATGTATATAGTTTTATACTTGTTTAAATACTAGTTATTGTTAGACAGTGATGAGTGAGTGTACCCACCTAAAACATACTGAAACAAAGTTAACGTACATTTTTCATATATAAACATTTAGGCATATTAGCCGGGATTGGAACCAACGTACATTGGTTAAGAAGTTCCACGCTTTAACCACTGACTGCACCAATACACTATTATTTTATTATAGCCTTTACAGTGAGTGTAAGGGTGTAATATATAGGTTTGTCATTCCGTGTGAAATTTTTTCAATTTTCATTTCCGATCCCATAATGTATATATTTTCTAAAAGCTTATGAATAGGGAAGTTAATTAAGCAGTGTCTGTCTGTCAGTCTGTCCGCCTGTCAATTTTTCCGTCTGTGTGTTGAAATCAACTTTTTGAAGCCCTCAGACATTTCCAAAACCCGTATAAGGTACTAAAATATCAGAAATATTCGGGAGCAGATCACTATTGAAAATTAGATAAATCGCTTAATAAACAACTGAGGTTCAAATCCCAGTTATGACGAAAAAAAAAATTTTATTTTTTTTTTTTATTTATTTTACTTGTTTTACATTAAAATTGATGTTTTTATTAAAACTTTTGTGTAAAAAAACTAAATATTCTTTTATTTTGCGATTGGCGAATGCTGTGTTTGTTTATTTTCAGTCTATGCGTGTGAGATCTACCACATTTGTTACAGTCTAATTGCAACTAGTTATATGACTGGTCGAAAATGTATCTAGTTAAACATTTAGCTACAGGGTAGTTACAACTAAGTAAATACTTTTTGTGGTTATATGCAGTAGTTTTTTTGACCAGACATGCTAATAGATTTTGAGGTCATTGGTTTGGGGCTGATGCTGCTAAGTTGTATTTAACTGTTAAACCTTTGGTTATAGCCAGCCTTAAGCTGAGGTTGTGCGTTTTTAACAAATGTTTATGTAAACAACAACAAAAATTTTTTTCGGTGGTTTTTTGATTATAATTTTCGTTTGCTAAAATAAAAGCAAAAGCTTCAAATGCAAAAAATTTTTACATGGTTTTTAACAAATTTTTATTATTTCTTTTTTCGTTTCTATTTTTGCTTAGAACATCCGCCATGCGTTTAAGGGGGTTTAATACACCGAATGAATGAACGAAATAAAAATAAGCAACATTTTTGTTGGTTTTTATTTTAATATTCGTAAGAATTTGTGTTTTTCGTTTTGAAACTATGAACAAATTTAAAAATGTTTTTGCTAACATGATTTTTTGATGTTTTTAATTTTCTTTTTTTTTCCTTTCAGTTCACCTCAACATTTTGTTATTGGCTGTATTTGTTCAGTTTGTAGCAGAAACTTGATATTTAACACCTTTTTGCCAGTAGAAGTTTTTTTATTTTATTGTTTATTATTATTGTTTCTGCTTGTATTCGAAAAATGTAAAACTGCAATTTACATGTTAAGGTTACTAATTTTGTTCCATTTTCTTTTTTAATTTCTTAGAGACAGGGCCTAACTTTTGAACTTTTTAATCAACTTAGGCTGTTCAAAACATTTAAAGCAGGTAAAGGATTTTATGGTATTGTCAAAAAAAAAAAAAAAAAAATAAGTGGAAGAAAAGCATGTCGTTTGCTTTAAATCATAGATCATTATGCACTGCCCCCGAAGGTCAAGCGCTTTCCGTCATTTTAACACACACAATACGGCTGTTAACAAAACTCACTACAAAAAGTATAAGAAACTATAATTTCTTTTAGTTGTTTATCAGATTTGTCTTCGTCGCTGTTTTGTAACAAAAGAAAAAAACAGAGTACAAGGTGAGCCAAAAGAAATCACCCTATTGTAAGATGCTCTTATTTTTGCAAATGGCGACCATTGTCAAATCTGTTTTAACATTTGTGAACTAGACAGATGTAGAATACAAGTGAACAAGCCATTAAGCGATACACATCCCAAGAACGCGGAATAATCATGTCGAGGTCAAAATGGAGGATTTTCGACCAAAAGCATATTGAGCGATATGGCTCATTTTCACCTCAGCGGGTACGTGAACAAGCAAAACTATCGCTTCTGGGACACCGAAAATCCACGAGTAATGCACGAGGAGCCATTACATCTGCTCAATGAAACTGCATTGTGCACTGTTCACGCTGAAGGAGTCATCGGGCCACCTTTCGAGAACGCCTTTGGTGAAACGACAACAGTGGACGGTGCGCGCTATAAGGCCATGTTGCCGAGTTTTTTCTGCCGCAATTGAACGAATTAGGACTGGAGAACATGTGGTTCCAACAGGACGGAGCAGCGGCACACACTGCGCGAGCCACAACCGATATACTGAAGGCGGCGTTCCCGGGTCGCCTCATCTCTTGTTTTGGTGATTAACATTGGCCCGCAGGATCGCCCGATTTAACCGTTCCAGACTTTTTTATGAGGTTTTTTAAAAACCCGTGTTTACGTGAACATGCCCGAGACCCTGGAATGCCTCACGGACAACATTCGACACGAGCCTGTATAGCGATCATGAGACGGCGTCCATTTGGCTGATATCATCTTCTCGACTTGACTAAAAAAATTCTGAAGATTCAATAAAACATAATCAAAAACAGAATCGAAGTTTTTCATTAAAAAAAATGAGAGTCAAACAACATCAGATAACTTTTTTTGTGCATAGTTAAGATTTTAGCTGTGTAAGTAAAGTATAACATTTCATTACACTGAATATTTTTACTTTATTAAAATGAAGAACATAGAGTGGGAAACAATTTGCTTCAATATATTTTGTTAATTCATACTTGCGTTCATATTTTCATAAATATGAACCACTTTAATTTTTAAAAATACATTGTTCACGACATTTCTCTAAGTGCACACAAAATACTCTACATAAATCCCACATTATTTTAAACTGGCTCTCTTTGTGATGAAGGCTGTTTTCTAAAGACTACATTTTCAAAATAGTTGTGATCAAACCGGACCACTATAATTTAAACAAGTAAGAGTGCTATATTCAGCCGTGCCGAATCGTATATACCCTTCACAACGTGTAGTCACGCAATAACAATAGTTTGTATCACCATTCATCTTATATGAAATACGTATATACATATATAAAAAACATACATATATAAAAACATCTTATTGTAAAATTATAAATTTACGTATGTTATGTGTGTTAAAACAAAATATTAAAAAAATTTAAAAATAAAGAAAACAAAAAAAAAAAAAAATTAAAAAAAAAATATAAATAATAAATAAAAAATAAGAATAAAAAAAAAAATTAAAAAAAATTATAAAAAAAATAAAAAAATATTAAAAAAAAAAAAATAATTTTTTGGGCTCAGCTGGGGTTCGACGCCACGTTTACTCTAACCAGTATACCACGTTTGTATGTAAGTATGTATGTTGTTGTTGTATGTTGTTTTTGTGTTAAAAAAACGAGGTGGCCGTGGGTTATTCTCATATCTCAGTTGTTTATGTACCGATGTTTCTGATTTTCAATAAGGATCTACTCCCGAATATTTCTGATGTTTTAATACTTCACCCGGGTCTAGGTGATGTCAGGAGGCTTCAAAAAGGTGATTTCAACATACACACAGTCAGACGGACAGACTGACAAAGCTTAATTGAATCCTCTATGCATAAGCTTTCAGAAAATATATACTTTATGGGGTCGGAAATGAAAATTGTAGAAATTTCACACGGAATGACAAAGCTATATATACCATTTTTCACTGTGTGAAAGATATAAAAAAAAATTAGGTTCAAGCTTACAAAATGCATTAAAGAAGTATAACTAATACTAGTGACTAAATAGTTTGTATATATATATATTTTCGTAACGTTATTGTAAAATAATATTAATTCGAAATTTTTATTCTTAAATTTATTTTATGTCAATTTATTCCGGCTTAAGCAAGGTATATCCATAAGGTATATGCAACGGCGAATTGATACAACAAAGCAACTTTTCATGGGATGTTTTATGTCAAGGCCAATTCGTATATCAGGGATGGAAAAGTTGTTTTTACATATTAAATATAATAAAATTTGATTAAAAACAGAATATAAATTTTTTAAACACATTATTAATGACGCAAAAGCAAAAAATATACATAAATTAAGCACATTTATTGTCAAAAAAGTACACTCAAGTTAATTGTTTAATACCGAAACCAAAATCACATTTCCTATCCCTGCATTAATAAATGAAATCAAAGCGAATTCAACCAATTTTGACAAAATGTTTCACAATCAGCTGGGCTGATAATTTCACCTGTATGAATTCGCCTTGGGCTTAAGTTTATTTTTTTTTATTATTTACTTCCTAAGGACATTTATTAATTTAAATAAAATTGTAAACATTTAAGTATATTGAAAAATTATTCCAATATAAGCCGATTGGAATGCATTTTTGAAATCATCTACGATTTCATCATTAGCACTCTTTATCAACATACTCATATGTAATTTGAAACTACTCTTAATGTTATATTTAGTTTAATGAAATTGGAAAATGGAAAGCTAATAATTATTAGAATAATTTTTGGATATTCTTAAATCTATGTCGTTGTTGTATTTGTTACGGGAGACTCAATACATTTTACATCTGTTTCGTAAAATATTTGCTTCGTGTGAACATAACTTAAGCTGAGCTTTAAATTAGTTTAGTTGGCGCCTGTCTTTATGTGCTATATAAACCAATATAAAATAAAGGTCTGTTTTAGTTTAATTACTAGTTGACAGTGTTGTCAGCAGTTACAAAACGAAATCAAAATAATAATATACAGAAGGTTAACACTCTATCCTTAGTAATTTGCTAAAAACTTTAGAAGCGGCAAAAAATCAGATGTAAGATATTATGACTTCTAAGGCCTATTAACATAATATTCAGTTAAATAAATTTAACGTAAAAGTTTACTAACTTTCAGTAAGCTTAAACTAAAGTTTTTATTATAAATTAAAAATGTTCGGTAACAATAGGCAAGAGTTAGTTAACTTGTAGGTATCAATTATTATGAATGAATTTCAAAAATAAGAAGAAATTTATACATAAATATAAATTCTTAGGGCCGTATTAATAAAAAATATTTTAGGTTTATTTAAGGCTTATTTGACAGATGCTGTAGAGAAATTTGTCAAATAAGCCTTCAATACACCTAAAATATTTTTTATGAATACGGCCCTTAATGTGCACCCATCTGCTAATAAATTTATTAAAAATTTAATGTATTTTGAAATAGTTTTTGCTATAAATTTAACAATTCTCTTAGATAAACGATATCTCATGAAAAACTCTGCATCAGGTAAATTAAAATGATCCATTCGACTTCTGTGGTTATATTTTCTTTTCATACCATAAGAAATATTTACTTTAAATAAATTATACAAATGTGTAAACCTATTTAATCGTAGAGGCATCTTTCAATTGTTTAAAAATAGCAAAAATATAATATATTTAATTTCAGACAACAAATATTTTCTTCCAGTTAAGAACTTAAACGCCAAATAGTACTCGGTTAAATTTAACTGAAATTTGGCAAAATAATCTAAAAGTTATAAGATAACTGAACTTTGTGTTAATCGGTTTTGGCTAACTAAGAATTAAATTTTGAGTTTAGCGTTAACTGTAGGTTAATTTTCTTATTGTCAACGGTCCTAAGACAACTAAGCAGAACGCATTAAAGCTAAGAAGAAGAAGAAGTAATAAGGTTAAAGGGCTTAAAATAGACTATTCCGCAACACTGGTAATTTGCATATGTGGACATGAACTAATTTCTTTTAGTTGCCTTTATTACTGTTTATAATAATGGAATACATGCATACACACATACACATGTATGTTATAAGGGATTTTGATTAAAAAATTGTTTATTTTATAACTCGATTAGGGTGTGGGACAATGATTAGGGGTCATAATATTTAAAAGTTATTCGAAAAATTGACCTACTGAGCGACGAAAAACATCACAAATGCATTAGTGAATGCAATGCACATAAATATCTTATAAATATTTTATGGGTTTATTAAAGTTTCAAAGTAGGGCTTGATTTTATACAGCTCTCTATGCAGTGTAGTAAAAATGATGTTTGTTCCAATACAAAGAAATTAATTACAAGTTACTAATGCATTCTTAGACTTGCACGCTTCGTTAGATGAAGGAAATTATTATGTTTACAAAGTTAATTTATGACATTAAATTTTACTATAGTCTGCAATGGCATACATTAATCAGTTAACGTGTTACACATTTATTTATGGTCTGAATCTCAAATAATGGAAACATATATTTAGATACTATTCTAGAAGATGGCGACATTTGAGGTAATCAATTTTGACCTCTTTTTGTTGATAAGTCAATCCAAATGGGTATTAAGCTTTCTTAACCCTGTACGTCATGTGGTGTAAAGTAATGTAATTTAGGTAGAAAGAACTCTATAATACAGAACTCATAACACAATAAAAGTTAACACCACTGCTTGACTAGCTTTCGGTCTAAAATCTATACCAAACAATGACACGTTGTGGATAAATTCAACTATTAATTTTGGGGTTTTTTAATTACAAATGCAACAATTTTGATGATTTACGAAGCCATTAAGGTAAACATATGCTCCAGCGTTTAAACAAATCTGCCTTCACTTATTTTATATTCAATAACTTGTTCAACAAACTTTCTTCGTCGTTAATATTCTTCAGGCTTTAGTTCATGTGTTTTTTAATTTTATAAAAAAAGGAAGGCGCAGTTATTGGCAATTCTTACACACAACACCGATTTAATATTTCGGGACTCTTACGAACACTCTCACACATTGCTTCAATAGTAATATTGTTGTCAAAGGACCAGCATCAATAATTAAATAAATAACTATATTCGTAGTCATCGTAGTTAAGTACACCGGTGGCAGAACTACAAGTAAAGATGCCAATCACTATTCTATAAAATAACTTTGATCGTTTTTGTTACTAACCAAGGCATATTTATTCATCAGGTAATTGCAGTTCGGAGAGAATTTTTTATGTATGAAGTTTGACATTTGAAATAAATTAGAAAAGAGAGAAAATTGTTTTTTATTTATGCATTTTGACAGCTGAAACTTAAAATAAGTGAAGAAAAAAATAATCAGCTGACGAATCAAGAGTTCCTGATGAATAAATATGCCTTGGTTACCATGGTGTAATTACATAAGGTGATAGCGTAAAGGAGAGCAATTTTTGTCTCTCTTTTTTTATGTATGGAGTTTGACAATTTCCGAAGTTGAAATAATTTTTTTAAGTATGTATTTTGACATTCTCCAGAACACAAAAAAATAGTCAGCTGGGCTTGCACCGCCACCTTGTATAAGTGCACCCTGTTGGTTACTAACAATTTCTTGACGTTAGATACAAAGGTCTTAGGTAAAAAAGTTGCAGTTTGATTTTTTTATTTGGCTTCACTTAATTTTTTCTCTCTTTTATTTGGTATCAATAACTGCTTCCTATTCCTATCATTTGCTCTTCTTAGGCTTTAATAAAAAGAAAATCATATTTGGTATTAAACAAAAACTGCAGTTTCTGACTTCAAACCTTTTGCCTAGGTTAGCTGAAAAATATGGGCATTACAAGTCCAAACCTATGATAGGAATACACGTATGTATGTTCAATTGGCATGTTTGTAAAGAATAAAGTTTTCGTTATAAAATCATAATCCAAAACTCAGCTAATACCTCGGCTAGGTACAGATTCCAGTCCCTTCAAAGTAATTCCTTAGGGATTTCCAATTTAAAATGTTCTCGTGTCTAATACGCCCAAACGCAGGGCATTGAGTAGTTCCAAAGTCTCATCTTCTGCTTCGCATGCTCTACACGTTGTTTCATCCGACAGTCCTATTCGACGTAAATGAGTTCTAAGCTCTCTACACTAGTTATTCTTCTAATTCTCAATTGCAGAATCTATTTCGATTTCTCAAAATTTCTTTGTCACTTTAACGACAGCATCATTTTGCCAATTTATAACGTGCCCTTTTATGTCTCAAAATTTTAGTTCATTTTTAGACCTCTGAAAGGGTTTAGCATTTTACAAGGTCATGGTATGCAAAAATGTTGCAAATTTGGAAAAATTCGACATCTTTGTTTCCGATTATGCCGTGATGACCTGATATCTATATTGTTAACAATTTGCATGCGAGTTTCACTCACTTTTGCATTGCAGGACATTTCAGCTTTTAAACTTTTTGTTTATTAAGATCTCGATGACTGATTGACTGCCCATTAAGACACGAATCGGAGCTTCGTTATCTCCTTCGTCCATTAAATGCTTTCCTATTCCAGTTCGGCCACTAATCTTCGATCCGCCTAACTTCAAAGAATTGGAGACAAACAAATAATTATTTGTCGAAGGAACAAATCGAAGGCATATTTATTCATCAGGTACTCTTGATTCGTCAGCTGATTATTTTTTTCAACACGTATTTTAAGTTTCAGCTGTCAAAATGCATAAATAAAAAACAATTTTCTCTCTTCTCTAATTTATTTCAAATGTCAAACTTCATATATGAAAAATATAAACAAAAAAAATTCTCTCCGAACTGCAATTACCTGATGAATAAATATGCCTTGGAACAAATCAAAAAAATGTTTGATTTCCCATCAATCTTTAAAAACAACATGACTACACGAACGAACTTAAGTACATTTTACAATATCGGAAACACATTGTTCTCATTGTCATTCTTAATTTGTGATTGCCCAAGCCTTTCAATTGTCAAACTATATTTTAGGGAGATGCCAACAATTTACTGCATTAATGCTGACAAACTAAATTTTATTGCTAATTTTGGGTCATAAGTATATTATACATAGTTATGCAATCGTTAAAGTAGATAAGAAAAGTTCGAACACACATTCTAATGTTTGTATTTATGCAAAAAGTATTAAGAAATGCAATACAAAGACAATTAATTTTTTTTTACTACTTAATTGAAAACCCTTTCATTTGTTACAAAAGACCAAGGTGTATTGACAAATAAAAAACAAATAAACCAAAAAATAAAGAATAAACATTTATAAAAAACGTTATATGTCTTTGTTAATAAAAAAATATAAACTTTTACTTTTACTTCTGACCAGATAAATTGCAAAACTCAAACAATCATTAGAGTACAAGAGTACAAGAAAAAAAAAATAAATTTAATAACAATTAATGTATGAGTGTGTGTGTGAGTTAGAGAGTGTTTGCCATTGCAGCAATGAATAAACTTGATGCAACATTAGATGATGTACAGAATACGCATTTCAGCAACATTTACCATGACTTGATCAAACAAATGTCAAAGCAAACTCAATTCACCGAAATAGAAGTGCAAAGCATACTCTTGGTTTATCACAAATTCGTCTTGGCCAATGGGCCCAAGGCCAAATTGATGACCAAAAAACAATTTAACAATTTATTCTTGGTGCTTTTTAAAGTTTACGATTTGCAAATTATCGAAAGAATTCTAATGCTCATAACGTCAGATTTGAAGAAGGAAGTTGATCCGGTGGCCTGGGTAAAATTGTTTTCGGTGTTTATGTCCAACAAGTTGGAACAGAAAATGAAGTTTACCTATCAGGTAGGTCTATCAAATAAAACACAATAATTTATTTATATTTTCAATAATTGAAATAAGATCTATAATGTGGGTGCTACTGGGTCTCTAACACGTGAAAATGTTACTTTGGCTGTGGAGAAGTTTTTTACGGGTGATGACGAAGATGAGGTCAATGAACTGAGATCGGTGGGTGTCTTAAATAGCCATTAAAAGTCTTACGAAATATTTATCTATTTATAACATATTTTAATTTAGGACATGGTTGAATTACTGTTTCGCAAATTTGATATTGATAAAGATGGTCTCATTTCTTATGATGATTATGCCACTGTTGTTACCAAACAACCCATGTTACTGGAATTTTTAGGTCAATGCTTTCCCAATGTTGATGGTATGACTGTCATTGCTTATTGTGCCAACATTTTATCGAAAATCTCCTTTCCCAAATCCAATGTAGAAGAGTAAATATTTGATGATTTTTTTTTTGTTGAAACAAAAAACAATGAACAATGATTTATCAGTTACTATTTATGAATAAATTAAATTAATGTTAACAATCTATCAACTTAGCACCATCATTTTGTTTTCTAATGGTGTGAGTGTCATAACCATTAATTGTGTGTTGGAAGTTGTGTAGTATTGTTAATCCAAACTAAATATTAATAACTGAATAAAGCTGAAAGTAATGGTCTTTGGTTAAGATATTGTGCGTCTAGGAAAGGTACAACTAAAAATATGTTACATTTAATATCTATTCAGTTTCTGTCACCAATTAATCAAATTAAATGAATAGTTTACTATAATTTATGTAGTGCTTACAAATTGAGTTTTGTAAGTGTTTTGGTAATCAGTTTATGTAGCGATTCGCCAAGTGTTTACATCAACGCTAAAGGGTTTTGTTTTAGGGGTTTGTTTTAAAATATATAAAAAAAAAAAGATCGATATGTATTTGGCAGTAATGCAAAATAATATTCGAAGTAAAAATCGTCAAGTTACTTAATGAAGTAATTTTAGTTGATCAGCTGATCATTTGTTGTTCCTTTCGAAATGTCAATATTTTACACATTTTCTCTCTGACCTAAAAATTTTCTAAAGTCAAACTTTATTTAAAATTTTGTTTTCTTTGTTCAACCCGCATGGTTGTAGTTATTGCATATAATAATTGTTTTTTAAATCATACGAGAGTGTATATATAGGGTCCGCCATTTAACGTTTTTTTTGCAACTAGTGCTTATTTCGTGAATGGTAACACTTAGCTCATGTCTGATTTGACAGATAATTAGTTTTATCCTTCCGCTGAACGAAAATGGTTGTGTATACGCTTGAACAACGCTGGGAAATATTGCGACATTACTTTGGCCGATTTTGCTTCAGATGAAGCTCATTTTGATCGTGGCGGGTATGTAAACAAGCAAAATTATCGCATTTGGGACACAAAAAACGCGCACGCATACATTGAAAAGCCGATACACCCAAAATGAGTCACTGTTTGGTGCGGATTTTGGTCCAGAGGCATAATTGGGCCATTTTCTTCATAAAATGCGCAAGGAGTGGCCGTAGTCAATGGCGATCGTTATCGGGCCATGTTGAACGAATTTTTGTTGACAAAAATTGAATAGAAGTATATGATTGTCATTCCGTTTGAAATTTCTACAATATTAGATTGCGATCATATAGAGTATTGATTTTCTGAAAGTACATGTGTAGGAAAGTCAAAGTCGTTTATCATTCTGAGCGTGTGTATGTTGAAATCAGTTTTTTTTAAGCCCACCGAGATCACTCAGACCCGTGTGTGGTATCAAAATATCAGAAATATTTGGAAGCAGATTGGCATTGTAAATCAGAAAAATTTATCCATACACAACCCAAGACCACGTTGTTCTTTCAAAACACATCCACACAAACGTTGTATTCTAGTTAGAGCGAAGCTGGTTTCGAAACCCGACTGATAAAAATGTTTATTTTAATTTTTGATACATGCATTTAATTATTTAATAGAATAAAACTTAAAACGTTGTTAACTTTAGCTTGGCCAGTAGATTACAGTAAACTATGAAAAGGTAATGTCCAAAATGGCGTCCTAAACTAAATTGCGTATAACTTTTTTCTTAACCCCATTAATATGGGTATCATGTAAAAGGGCTTGACTAGCAGTATACAGTTAACTATGTAAAAATTCAAAATAAAATATCTCGTTGGAAATAATACAATAAAATGGCGTAAAATTAAATCTAAAATCTAGGCTAAGTTACGCTATGGTCACTATACCTACATGTGGTGAAGGGTATTACCAGATTCGGCACGGCCAATTTTTTTCCAAAACCAGACTTGTGGATTGACTTTATTTTAGTACAGTAGGGATAAGAATGTTTTCGACCGATATATAGATGGTTAAGCTTGCATATTAAAATAAGAATATTGTTTGTGGGATATTTTTCGTGTTACATAGTGAATGGCAATAACTTTAATGTGCATTCTCCCTTACACTAGAGTGTGTGTGAGAATTTCAAGTTTTTCATTTTATGTATGTATTACGACAATTATTGTATTTATTTTGTTGTTGTTTTTATTATAATAAAAGCCCGCGACTTTAGAAAAAAAGTTTCTCATTACAAAATCATCTTTGCAGTTCCCAGCTCGAGTGTGTGGTAATCACAATGATTATTACGAATCGGATGATGATCATTATGAACAGATAAAATCTATATTGTCTCTATATATTTTGTTTTCTGTGTGGCACCCTCTTAGCCGCATGAAAGAAAGCCAACAATTTATTTAAAATAATTAAAACACAAACAACAAGGCACATTTAAACAAAGAAGCCAAAACAACAATAAAAATTAGTGCATTATAATATGAAACACAGTAAGTAAGTGGAGTGGGTTCATGCATAATTTGGCAAAAGCACATAAAAACTGGAAATAAATCTTTGTTTGTGTGTGTAGTTTTTATTTAATGTAATAAAATTAACACAGTGACACAAAGATAAATGCCGTATAACAAGCGAATGACAAAAAAACCTGTGTTCAAAATTAAACAAAACAATTACAATAACAAGCGTTGTTGTAATACGTATATTTTGTATTTGCTTACAGAGGCTGGTGTTTGAGTGGCAGTTTCACACTACTGACTCAGTTAACTGGCTTTTAAACTGAAACATTGCCATACACATATAAATATAATTTATCATACCATTATTATTTAAGCATCAATGTTTTATTGTTTTACATTTGTAATGTGTGTGTATGTGTGTCTGTTTAACATAAATTCACAAGTTGTTGTTGTTTTTTTTAAATTTTTTTACCACCAAAAAAAAAACACGACTTGATAAGAAGTTAATAAAAGCAGATGTTACACAAAGTTTGTATTTATCATTTAATCGCACAACAATAACATTCTTCTAATTCTCTACTTAGGAAGAGTGGTGTGAACATTTTAGGGTGTCTGTAAGTATATTTTTATAATGCGGTTACTTGTCTATAAATATTTATTAGTAAATCATACTACATTTTAGTTCTTTCTTGTAATTTATGCAAATTATATACTAGAGTTGTTTGAAAAAGACTTTTGTTGTTGACTTTAAATTTAAACAATAAAACTTAAAAGCTGATTAAGCTTTTTCTACATATTGTTTTATTTTTTTAATGTGTAGAAACAAAGGCCTATTGCAAAGTTATTAGGCGTGAAAGAAATGTGTTAGTTAACATGGGGCATTGTCAAGAAAAAAAAAAATATTTTGGTTGGTAAAAATCATCACCTTGTAACGAAATTTTTTATGATCAAAATATTTTATTACTTTTCTCGGGAAACTGACTTTTTCGGAGTATTCTTTAGTGACCACAATTTAATTAATGCACAGCTAAGAAATTTAAATGAAGCCAAGACTGAATTAATTTAAATCCATCATAAAAATGTTCGACAAAACTTTAGTAATAAAACTTATAAAGCCCAGGGCGTGGTTTATCAATCTTTAGTAATTAACATCTTGTTAATGACAGGTCGACAAGATCGACAAAATGTTCAACATGCAGTTGTTTCAATGTCATCAATCAGATTGAAGTAGCAAAACAAATCAATTAATAATGCGAAGGGTTTTCCAAAGAGGGCGGTTTGATGTTGACAGTCTGTGGCGGCCATGCTGTTTTGGCGGCCGTTGTAAAATCTATTATTTATGGTTTACAGACTGATGCCAAATTACCGTGATGATTAATTTTAATTAAACAGCACTTCAAATTATTCAAACTTAATTATCAAAATGAGTGTTTAGTAATGCAAGGGTTGTGCTCATTGCAATTATATTTTTTACATTTTCCTACTTTATGACAGAAGTGATAAATCTTAAGCTTGGACGTTATATGTGGACTTTTTGAAGACAGCCAATACCCGTAGGTTAAAAAAAACGTCAGAGTTTGCAAAAATATTGCTAAATTCTTAAGCTTTAACATATTTTAACTTAATTTAAAAAAAATTATTTTATTGTTGAATATGAGCCGAAGGTTTTTTGATATTATTATTTAAACTGAATTGACTCTGTCGATGTGAAAAACAAGTCCTTCGAGAAGTATGTGGCCAAGAATTATATTTGTGAAGAAATTTCTTATATATTATAGCTGCTTATTATATGCGCCTTTATATCAAAATTCAGCTGACAAAAAACCCAAGCACTTTTTTATTTTGATTATCAAATTTGTTGTATTTGGCTTAAGAGAAATTCGTTAACAGCAAGTTAGTGTTTAGTATGAGCTGGAGTCATTGTTGGACTATTTTTCTTAGAGAAATGGTTCCGGTTTAGCAGTGTGAGCTAAGCCAGCCAAGTTAATTCAACCTGGTAGGTTAAATTGAAGTTGTAATAATAATAAAATGTTGCTTTGTCCGACAAAATTCTACCTTTAACCAATGCCAAGTTGTAATAAAGGTTCCTAATAAAGGGTAATTTTTTATGAATTCAATTTTTCGGGCTGGCAGCACTGGTTGGTAATTGTGTCCAAACTACATATGTGAAAGGGAAAAGTGTTCAGTATATTCGGCCATTTCATCATGGAGAAACTCACAATCGAACAACAACTGCAAATTGTTGAAATTTATTATTAAAATTCGTGCTCTGTGAAAATGTCCATCGTCTGTTACGAACTTTTTATGGTCGTCATAATCGACCTAGTGAATCAACAATTTGTGCTATTATCACAAAATTTCGCACCAAATTTACTTTTGTGGACATTAAACCGATTCGCGTTCCCAGAGTGCGTACGACAGTTTGGTGTAATTTATAGGCTGGTGGCATCAACGTTGAAGAAACGTTACCGTCAACGGCAAACGATATCGAGCCATGATACACGACCTTTTTTTGGCTGACATTTGGCTGAGTTGGACTTGGTTGATATATGGTTTCAACCAGACGATGCCACATGCCACACAGCTCGTGAAACAATGTACATATTGAAGGATGAATTTGGTGTTTATCTCTCGAAATGGACCTGTGAATTGGCCGCCAAGATCATGTGACTTAACGCCTCTTGACTATTTCTTGTGGGGTTATGTGAAGTCATTGGTCTATGTGGACAAGCCAAATACGATTGAAGCCTTAGAGTATAACATAACACGTGTTATTCAGGGAATACAGGCCGAAATGCTCGAAAAAATCGCGCAAAATTGGACCTTAAGAATGGATTATTTGAAGCGGAGCCGCAGGCAAGCGGAGCCGCAGGCAAAATTTACACGAAGTTATTTTTAAAAAGTAAATAGCAAATACCAATTTATGGATTCCAATAAAAATTTTGAATATGCGATGGAAATTTGAGTGTTTTATTAGATGTTTAAAAAAACTACGCTTAAAAAATCACGCTTTACAATGTATTTTTACTATCAGTTAATTAAAATTAATAAAGAGTGATAAAGGTTTATAACAAACTTGCAACTGTTGCTACATATAATGTCACACATAATGCCAGAACTAGTACTGAAGTACAACCGGTCAATAATTGGAAATTTATTTTGTCTCTAAATTAAATGATTGGGACGTGATTGAAATGTTGTTCCAGCAGGAAAGAGTTACTTGGTACGAAGAGAGCTTCGTAGAAGATATTTCATCGGAACATTATAAGGATATGTGCAAGACTTGTAAAGTGAATTGATTCCACAAATAAAATTGTTACCAATCGATACCTATTTTCATCATATTTATTGTAATTTGAATCTGAGTCACAGTGCGTACTATGGCGAATCTATGTTAATTACACACACTTAACCTTTTTTGATACCCTTCACCTGTGGTGACAAGGGTGTATAAGTTTTTTCATTCCATTTGTAATTCCATTAATACTCGCTTCCGATCTCATAAAGTATACATATATTTTCTGAAAGTCTATGCATAGAGAAGTCGATTGTGGTATGCCCGTTTGTCCGTCTTTCTATCTGTCCGTGTTTTGGGTTGAAATTAACTTTAAGAAGCCTATACCTGTATGTGATATGTATCTTTTGGATATATTTTGAAATGAATCGCTATTGAAATCCAGCAAAATCGCCTGTTTACTTTGTAAGTTATACTTCAATTAAGCACGACCACCTTTTTTTCCCATATCTTTTTTTAAAAAATTAAAATTTTTCAGTCATCGATTAATTTATTGACACATTTGTTCCATTTAGAAATATTATTATATATAAATAGGACAAATTGCTTACTAATTAGCAAAGTTATAGACAAAAATTATTTGGATGGAAATATATTTGTTTTGAATATTTTAAGATTTTCAAGTTTTTAAGCACGCTATTTCCACCTGACTGCAAACTGTAGCATTGGAAAATAAATCCCTAAAAAAACTAACAAATTAGTTTGAAACTAACTGAGATATAAGCACCAGAAAACAACTGCTTGGTTGTTTTTTTGCAGCTCCTGCACAACTAGGAAGGTCGACATGGAAATCAGATGAATGGGCTGGAATAGCAAAAAAGAATACACCTTTAATAAATTTAAATACAAAATGGCGGCCACTATATAATGGCTTAAAAATTTGGCCCATATCAAGTATTTAGGAATGCATCCCCTTCCAGTCCTTTGATATTGATATTAAATGAAAGAACTTGACGATTTAAATACAGTAAACTATGAACAAGTTAAGATTTAAGATGGCGTGTTAAGTAAAATGGCGGATACCTAGGTCATATATAATAATTATGGTTTTGTCCACATGCCACCGCTATCACATTAATACCAAATGAAACTACTTGAATATTCGAATACAGTAAACTATAAAAGAGGGTAAGATCCAAGATGGCATACGAAACAAAATAGTGGATGATTTTAATATGCTAAACAATATGCCTAACAGGTGAAAGGAAGTGAATGGTAGAATATAGTTTAATATGTAAGAATTGGAAATAGTGCCGCAAATGATAAAGCAAATATAAAAATGATATGTAGTCTAAGCTGCGAAAAGGTCATCATACCTACGAGCACGATGATGAAGGGTACTTCAGAATCGGCAAGACCAAGTATGACACTCTTACTTGTTATTTCCAAATACTGTATGAATTTATATAGAAAAAGTGTGAGACCCAATGTTTTATTTTCAGTTACGAGTTTATTGTTAAAACAAGCTTTTGTGATTATGAGCGAATTCTAAAATTATATTTTGTCATACAGACTATTAAGTTCAAATTATTTATAAACAAAATCGTAAAAATTCTTAAAATGTTAAATGTGAATGCATTTGAAAAAAATTTCATTTAATATAGAGAAAAAAATCATAATATTTAATTACATCAGAGTTATTTTTAAAAACACATGTATGTTCATTAGGCTACTTTACAAATTCATAAAAATAATACCGCAAACTGGATTTTTAAACACACTATACATCATATTTCATTTATATTTAAGTTTTAAGTAAAAACATCGTTATAAAAATTAGTCTTAGTATGTCTATAAATACTTGTAAATAAATTAATAAAAAACAGACAAATTATAAACAAAAGATTAGTTTCAGCTTAAGACGATCAAATAAAAGTTATCAAAAGAGAATTACGTGAAGAACAAAGTTTAAATGTTTTACAAATCCCCAAGATAAATACTAATTTTATTAGTTAATATGTTAAAGGTTTTATTCAATTCAAGTTCATATTAATGACAATAAAATGTTAAGAATTTAAGTAAAATGTTTAAGAAATGATTTTGTGTTTAAAGTGTATGTCTGAGTAATCGATAAAAAGAATTAATAAATATGAGGAAAACATTTAAGAAAAAAAAAATTAACGAACAATAAAAAGTTGATAACAACACTTAAACAACAATAGCCAATAACTTGTTTCTATTGTTGTTTGTATCAAGTTGTTTTTGTGTAAGTTTTGTTTATAAAGCCGGCATTTAAGTCAAAATTAAAACATAATCAACATCATCAACATCACGTTCATTAATCATCATCATGATTGTTTAAAACATTATTGTAATTGTACTCATTATCATCATGAGTGGCATCATAATTAATATATGTTATTTTCCACCGACATCATCTGGTGTGAGACAGACACTATAAACAGTTTTTATGATATTGTTTTATTTGCATTCACCCATACCAAAATAATGCACTTCAATTCAAATGTACGAATAATATTGTTGTCATGCTTTAAATCTAACAAGAACGGCAATAAAGTTGTAGGGGCAACAAACAGCAAAGAAATAGAATTAAAATGTGAACAAATCAAGTTCGTTGTTCAAGTCTTTTGATTTTATTTTCTTCGAAACTTAATTTGGCTGACAGTCAATGTAAATGAGTGGCTGAGTGATTGTGTGTGTGTGCTTGTCCTATTACAAGGTGACACAATACGAAAAATGTCAAAATCTTAGTTCTGTTAATTTTTTTTTTCGTTCAGTGCATATGTTTTGACTTTTATAATCTTGTTGTTTTGTATTTTATTAATATTTTCAATTTGCAAAAAAAAAAAAAAAATATATATTGTTGTTGTCTAATGCCAAGCCATGAAGATCATTTACAAAATGCTAGAGTAATTAAGTGCATCTTAAACCATACAACCAAACAATGTCATTGCTAAAATACAAAATCGAATACTATTTTATATATTTTTTTTTTAAATTTAGCTTTTTTGTTTATTTAGCCATTATTATTGTTGTTGTTGTCTTAATGTCTTGAAATAGTTAATAAAACAATGAATTAAATTAAATTAGTGTTGCATCGAAATAAACATAAAGAAATGCTATTTGCATCACTTTATTTGTTTAAAAGATGTTGCTATTAGTTTAAATATATAATTAATTGGAGTCAGGCTAACATTTAAGTTTTAAATTTAAGGTTTTTAATATGATTAAAAAACACAGAGTTTGCAAATAAAAAGATGTTTTTTTTTGTAATAGATTACTTTAATGTATCTTATTTTCTTTGTATACAAGGCATTGCAAATTTAATCATCCAATTTTATTTTTGAATAAGTTTTTTACTAAAATTTCAATACAATACTAAGTTAAATAGTTGATATTTACACACAACACCGGTAGTTCTGATCAAAAGAGTGCTGATGATGAAACCGTACTTGGTTTTGAAAATGCATTCCACTCAGCTAGTATTGGATGACTAATTTTTCCTTGATATTCTTGTCGTTATCGCATTGAACTTGCAGCCTAAAACTTAAAATTTAAATATAATAAAAATTATTTTGGGTGGTGGAAATCTTTATTTAGGCTCGTGCAATTGTTTTTGTTAATTGGAAAATATGATATCAGCCAAGTGGCTGGCGCTAGTGTTGAAACACATTTGTGCCCGGTTTATCGCATTTTGCAAAACTTTCCTCAATATTTCTCTGGATAACTATTAGCATTCCTATTGAATATTCTCCTTAAGGACTGCGATTATTTGGGGCTTGTCGGCATAAACCCGCGACTTTAGGTAGCCTCAAAGAAAGAAGTCTGAAATGGTTTAATCGCGTGATTTTGCTAGCAGTTACGAAATATATGATGAAATTTGCGCTGAGCTAATACTACCAACCGGTTAAAAAAATTGACACAATTATTCCATGCTCTTGCGGTGTGTAGCGCTTTATTGCTTGTCTGTTTGTATTCTGCGCTTGTTTAGTTCACAAATGTCAAATAAGATTGACGTAAATCGCCATTTACTAAAACGATTACATCTTACGATATGGTGGTTAATTTTGTACCATATTGTATATACTTTAAATATTCGTACTTTTTAAATTGAGCTTTCAAGTGTTAGATGGTGCTGCAAAATCATTTCGGGTTTAATGTTAAAATTTTTTAATTGATTTCAATACAATTATCAAATATACGACGCAAATAATAACATATAGTCTGTTCTTCATAAAAAGCCACATCAGACTGACTTCAGAACAGCAAAGAACTGTGAAATCAGCTGCCACAGAAAACAGTGCACTGCACAAATAGAGGATATTCCCAAATCGTTGGTTCATTAAGGGTGTCTCAGTAGGAATGCACTTTTTTAATTAAGTGTAATTTTTTTTGTGTAAGTTTGTGGAAGCTCTAAAATGTGGCAGATGTCAGTACGTTTATTTCGATTGTTTAAAATGATACGTTCGAAGAATTTTTATTCGACAAAGTGCATCTAATATAGAGCAGTCATTCAAAGAGTAGTAAAAAATTAAAACAAAATTTGGATCGGATACTGTATATTAACATTGAAACTATTACCGAAACCCCGAAGACATCAACAGGGTATCGTTCTCAGCAACTTGAAATTTCACAAAGCGCTACGCAGCGAACTTTCACGCGTACAAAATTCAGCTTACTCAGGAGAACTACCCAGCAGACCATGGTAAGGTTTGACAATTCGTTCCATAGGTAATGAGCAAAGTGAAGTCAATGACAATTTTTCAAAAAAAGCATCATCGATCGATATTCGACGATCTGAATCACTTCGTGCACTCACAACAAGAAACTGTCTGGTGTGAATGAGTCGATATTGCAGTCACTGTGAACAAGATTCGTTACAGGAACATGATAATGATAATTATTGTGGCCTACACTGAAGGGCGTAGATCTGGTCGAAATGTGTTTGAGCAAAATGATGCCACCAGTTGCGTATGAAACAATCCATTTATTACAGCAACAATTTATAGAACAAATAATTTAAAGAAATTTTTATGTCAACTGGCCACCCTTAAGATCATGCAATTTAACACCGTGTGTTTTTTTAATATTGGCCTTATGGGAATAGAACAGAAAAAATTTCGGAGCTCAAATTTGATATCCAAAACAATATCGGTGAGATACAGACAATAGTAAAACTAGCGCAAAAGTATTTAAAAGAAATGGTTATGAACATAGTCTCTTAAGCTGCCTTTACACCATATAATTTCTGATCTGAGTTGAATTATTAAAAATTAAATTAAAGTTCTCTTAGCATCCAAAGATTTTAAGATTTCTTAGATTTGACTTAAATGCACTTGTAGGAAGCTGTTCTAAATTAATAAAAATTAAAGATTATATATCTGGGCGTGAACCAGCTGTTTAACTTAGATAAGAACTCAGATAGTGTAAAGATAACATCAAGAAACATTGTAACTGACAATTTAAAAATACTTGCACAAAACAAATTTTAATTTTCAATTTAACTCTATACTTTTAGATGATACCTCAACACCTTTTCTTATTTTGCTTTTTTTTTCTGCAACCACTTTATATACTCATGTAGTGAAGTAAGTTATTGCAGGTTTATTGTCTTCAACAACAGCTATATTTTATGCAAAATCTTCTTAAATTTGTTTGAGTATTTATGTGAAATTCATACTTGGAAAATTGCATCTATAGTCTTTAATATGCGGCACAATGGGATGAAAAAGTTTCAGAAAATTTTCTGTTTGAATTACTGTTGGAAACAAAGTCAATGTAAAAATATATATTTTTTTTCTTGAGTGATATATTAGCTCGCAATAAATTCTTGACGTTGTGCATAAAAAAAACTAAGTGCTAACTAATGAGCTGTTGTCTTTCCCTAATTAAAATTGTACCATAAAAAAAGTTAGCAGCTTGTTATTTAGCACACGGTATGTTATTATGCATAACACCGTCTATATTTAATTTAATTTTAAAACATTAATATTTTATTAGATTTATAATCATTTAGGTGGTTTGCGGAAGTTCGTTTTATACAGCAAATTATCTGATAGATCACACTGATCTGCAGCAAAAGTCGCATTTGAATAAAAATATGTTTTCAGTTTTTTTCTTTCGGGCTCAGATCTTTTAAAGGGCATGTTAATATTTTGCCCAAAACAAGGCAGTTAAACTGATGCATTTCATCATAACTTCAAAACTTATATTTTTATAATTTTTCGGAAAGTTAGTATAAATAAAATAAGCTATAAATTATAAAAATCGGTTGATAAAAGTTGATTTTACTCACTTTGCCAGAAATTGTATAATGCATTTTGCGTTTTTTGGAAAAACCGTAACGACATGCATATGCATGTATGTATAGTTTTTTTTTTTTATTTTTAGCTATTAATAGTATAGGTGTGTTCGCTTAATCGTGAATAACCATACGTTTATTGGATTTGGAAAAGAAAAACTATGCGACCTTTTGAGTATCCAAAAATGAAATATAAGTACCTTAGTCACATTGATGATTTTAAAATATGAGAGACTAAAAAACATAAAACGCCAAAATCAGCGACAATATACAGTGATGCAGTGGATACAGTGGAGGTGTCACAAGGGGCCTTAAGTCAAGTGTTTGATTAAAGAGATTTGAATGCAATCATAGAGTTAAGAGATCAAGCCGTTTGAAAGCTGACTGAACAAAAGAAACAGCAGCAGTAGCCACAGATTATTTTGCATAAGTTTTCTATTAGAAAATAAATAAATAAATTATTTTTTTTAATTAATAAATTAATTTTAAAAATCCAAATTATAAATAAAATATTTAACAAAATAAACTTTTATTTTTGTTGAAAAAATTTTTTTAAAAGTAAATAAGATGCCACTCGCAAATACGTCCTGATGTTAATTAGTTGCCAATATCGCGAGTTCACTGTATTTTAAAGAATCATATAATTTTTGTGTATTTTCGGAAATTTTGGAAGTAGATTGTACATCCGAAAGGTCATAAAATTATAGCTACAATATTTCTCAAAGCCTTAACTTTAAGGAAAAGGTACAAGCTAAAGAGGTTTATTAACAAAACCTCAAGAAATATTAAAAAGAATGGCAAGCCTTTTTGTGGCAAAAACTTTATATTCTTTTACGTTTTTTTTATTCAATTAAATTAAATTTATTCAAAACTTTTAAACGCTTAAGTCCATGACTGACTATCAGATTTAGTCGTTCGATATGTCAAAAATTGTATGAGTGTTCAAAAAGTGTGATAGTGTGGACACAAAGTGCACATGTGGGACAGATTTTTTGACAAGTGTGTCCGATTTGATAACCTTTTGGAAATTTTCATAAAATAATAGTTTCTGTACGATCAGAGTTGCTTTGTCTAAGCAAGTATGACAGTGTGGCATCCAATAACACATTTTGTTGCGATTTTTTCATGTAGGACAGAAAACTATCAGATTTTTATTTGACATTATCGCACGACTTTGTAGGATAGTCAGTCATGGCCTTTAACGATTTAAATGGTAAATGCTAAATCATACAAAAATTTTAAACTCAATTTATTTCAAAACCATAAGATACATATATAGAAATACTGTTTCTCTTTAATCTCTCTCTTTAATCGGAAAATATCATTACTTCATTAAAATATAATCACTTCATAAACTCGGTTCACATTTAAAAAGATTACTAGCCTCGAAAGGTTTTTTATACTGAGGTTGCCAACTTTGAAGAGCCGTGGAGCTAATCTGTGTTGGTACAGGAAGTCTTAAAATGCAACGATTGGAACTATTTGATCTACTGCTACGAGGCTTAGTTTGTTTTACGTAGGTCGGATAAGTAGCTTTGAAGTTACATATTTATTATAATTTTTTCTTCAAAAGGAAGCACTTTTCATCGCAGCCTTTGCCCCATGTGTGAAACTATTTGTTATTTAAATATGAGATGTAGGGTATATTCAGCAAACTTGTAGGAATTATTAAAGCAAATATTTTTTTAAAATATATGTACTAACCCTCTAAGTCCCTAACATAATGGAAATTTTTAGCTCTATACTAACAAATCCTTGAAACAGCCCCATATAAAATGGGGTTTGGGTGCGAATGAAATTTTCCACAAAAATATTGGCTATCAATTTTTACTATGTCGTCGTTCGTAAATGATTGTTTTCTATACGACCAAAATGTTTTATTGGCAAATCCCTATTGAAAATGAGTTGTTTTTTTATAAAAGTGTTGTACAGCACAAAGTTCATGGGTCATATTTCGAAAACTATAAATAATAAAAGCAAACCGATTACACAGATCGAAAGAACTTGAAAAGTTTACCTAAAAGTCAGTCTTATCTCTTTTCTATTTTGCGGTATAAACTACAATAATTTGCCAACGATAAAGTGTCAGAACACACGAAAGCCCAAATCTTAACACAAACAGAAATCTCAGTCAAAATCAAGACACAAATAATAACGAAGATTAACTTTTGATGAAATATTCATAAAAATATAGTCATAATCAAAATGTTTGATGTTCTGCGTTTAAACTATTTACTGACATCGCATAACATAAAATAAAAAATTGTTAAGAAAGTGCAACCTGTATCGAATTATTTTTATTTAATACTAGCCAAGCCCTGCGCTCGTTGCTACGCTTCTTAATGAATTAAAACTGCATTCTGAATTTTAATTGAATATCAAGTGCAGTAAACTAAAAATTATAACTTTTTGTTATGGGCGTGGCACTGCCCACTTTTCTAATTACGAAACTGTATAGTTATAACAGCTCAATATGTGTGCAAAGTTTCAGAAAAATCAGTGAAGTTAAAGTAGCTGAAAATGATAATTTATTTCTTATGGGCGTGGCACTGTCCAATTTTCTAATCACGAAATTATAAAGTCATGACAACTCAATATGTGTGCAAAGTTTCAGAAAAATCAGTGAAGTTCAAGTAGCTGAAAATTATACATTTTTTTTATGGTGACGCTGCCCACTTTCCTAATCACGAAATTATACAGTCATGACAGCTCAATATGTGTGCAAGGTTTCAGAAAAATCGATCTAGTGCAAGCAGCTAAAAATTTAACTTTCTTATGGGCGTGACACTGCCCACTTTTCTAATCAGGAAACTGTATAGACATAACAGCTCAATATATGTGCAAAGTTTCAGAAAAATCCAACAATTAAAAGTAGCTAAAAATTATAACTTATTTTTTATGGGCGTAACGACGCCCTCTTTTTACCACCCATAAACACTCCCTAGAATGTGTACAACAACTTGCCAAAGTTGGAGTCCGATCGGTTTTACATTTTCGGAGTCTTAGCTAACACACACACACACACACAGAGTTTCACTTTTATATATATAGACTAGAAAAGCCCGGCGCGCGTTGCTACGCCCCTTAATGAATAAAAATGCATTCCGAATTTAAATTGAATATCAAGTGCAAAAAGCTAAAAATTTTAAATTTTTCATAGGCGTGGCCCTGCCCACTTTTCTAATCACGAAATTATATGGTCATGACAGCTCAATATGTGGGCAAGGTTTCAGAAAAATCGATCTAGTGCAAGTAGCTAAATATAATAACTTATTTTTGATGGGCGTGGCACTGCCCACTTTTCTTATCTCGAGATTGTAAAATCAAGAGACTTCAATATGTGTGCAAAGTTTCAGAAAAATCCGTCAAGTGCAAGTAGCTAGAAATGATAACTTTTTACCACCCTTTAACACTCCCTGGAATGTGTGCAACAACTTGACAAAGTTTGAGTCCGATCCAAATGTGTTCAAATAATACGACTCGTATTTTTCTAAAAAAAACAGCGTTTTTTGGCTCTGCTTTAAATTTTCACAATTTTTGTTCAATTATGGTCGATAGTGCATTGCATACTGCGGTTGCACTATTAAAATATGTTAATATTACTCTTTATTATTATTTGTGTATTCATAACTATGCAACAATTTGATGCATGTAAAAAGATAAATATGCTGCCAGTAAATACTAGTCGTCGTAAGTGTGGTATGGCAATATAAGCCCTTAAGGTATTTGATGCCATCTATGTGATTAGATGTGTTCAAATTAAGTGGAGTAGAACATTTACATGCTGCTCGAAGAAACAAAAGTAATAAATGCAAAAACTAAAAACAATTTGTAAAACATTATTTAGAAAACTGAGTTATTAAATTTAAAAAAAAAAAACAAAAAAATAAATAAAAAAATACTAGCCTTTTATTATCTCTTTTCATTTAAAATAAAGTTAAAACATATTTGTGGTCAAAATTGTAAAAATTGTTTTTCGAATCTTTATAACAAGTGAAAAAATCCATAAAAAATGTTGGCGGTGTGGGTGTTTGTGTTTTCAATATTTTTTACGACAACGTGACTGGTTAAAAGGTTTATTGACAAGAAATTTTCACATGCGGTATCTCTATACATCCATTGAGTTTTAACAATATAATTTTTTTATTATTATATCGAATAATAGTAATTTTGATTAAATTGTTTTTGTTCGTTTTATTTTTTTTTTGCTTTTCTCTTAAACAATTTAACATTTCACCTCAAACCTCTTTAACACCATAAAATAATTGTGGCCATAAAAGAAAATTAAACTCTTTCATTAGAGCTGAAAATGATGGGTTTATTTGAAAAAATTAACCGCTTTTGGGTATCAACGATTTACCAACCGCATTAACAAACTTCATCATTATTATCAATATATAAAAGTGTGTGGGTGTATGTTTGTGGTGGTAAATAAATTAAAAAGTAATTCAAGCACAACAACACAAACTTTGTTTATTTTTAAATGCTCCCTCCCCGCCTCATGTTTTACTTTTCATTTTAATAAAAAAAAAAATAAATAAAGAAAAACAATAATATTGCGTGCGGTAATAAACCAATGAAGCCCCAAATTAATTCCTCAAAAAGAAACGCAAAATAATTATTTTCAGTGTTAGTGAAATATTTAAGCAACACTTGTGTTTATATGCATATTAAACTGTAGTTATATTATTGCAACGTTTGTGTACTCTGCTGTGTATGTTTGTAAACCAACACATTAAATAATGTAGCAACATTAATGCGCCACATTGTTTAACAATCAGTATTCAATGTTAACCCTTAAGTGGTGACGTGGTCTAATTTAATTGTTAGTTTTATAAAATAGAAACAATAAATCATATTTTTATCTTTTTATATCTTTATTGCTTTATGCTCGTTAGCGCCAAATAAGGTTTACCTAAATTTAACAAAAAGTTACCCAACGTTTTGTTTGTTTAACACACATCCGTATATTTTGAATGGAATCTAAATATATATTCGATTACACCCTGTTCGTGTTATTGTGAATTATTTTTTTTGAATTATTAAAAAGGTATTAGCAAAAATTATCCGTAAGGAATTCAAATAAGATCAATAAAAGAATTTGTTTGGATAGGTAAGTGCAATGGAAATTTATAGAAATAAATAATATACGAATTAAATGAATAAACTGGTGGTGGAAAGGTTATTGAAGCAGAAATGACTCTACATGAGGTCAAAGGTGGTTATGGCGAACGTTGGAAATAGCACTATGCCAAGACAATTGAAAGAGGTACAGTTCAGAATGGTGTAATTTGTCCACTGCTTTACCTTATTGTTGTTAAATCGATTGTTATTGAATTTGACAGGAGAAGGACGATGTTGTG
Organism: Phyto melanocephala; assembly: GCA_941918925.1. Taxonomy (NCBI): domain Eukaryota; kingdom Metazoa; phylum Arthropoda; class Insecta; order Diptera; family Rhinophoridae; genus Phyto; species Phyto melanocephala. The sequence continues at coordinate 48,208,296 of OW799233.1, read as the reverse complement.
ATGCTGGTATCAGGACTGTTTTTAGATGTGAATAGTGATTACTGACATCATGTCCGATGGCTTTAGATTGCTTAGCAACTAGGCCACAGATAGAGAGGGGTACACTAAGGCAAAATAAAATTTAAATTCTTCACAACGAGTACTACCGAGAATGGGGAACTACGGAAAAGGCGAAATATCTGGGTATTATTCGAAATTGTTATGGAAACTGAACATCTAATACAGGGTGAAAAAGGATACGGTAACCTACTATAGATGTCGTAGGATATTTGGTGTAAAATGGGGACTCAATCATAACATGGTTAAGTGGATGTATACGACTGTAGTAATGTCTAATTATTATTCTGGTATGTTTGACAGCAAAGAGTCCTAAATATGTTGTAAACTAGTTCAAAGATCAGCAGGCATTGGAATTACAAATGCATTAAGAACTAGTCCGTCAGAGGCACTGGTCACTATGTTGGATCAATGCATCAATATGTTGGAGGTTGAAAATATTTGGACGGGCTGCTTTTGGTCTTAAGCCAGTTTTCTGATTACGTCCACCTACAGAAGTGAATGGGGGAAGTTTGATGTTTTTGAGAGCTTCGAATCCATGATCTATACGGTTGCTTCTAAGATGGGTAATGCAGTTGGATCCAGCGTCTTCTCTGCCAAACTGGGGATAGAAATCTCTTTGCGTCTTCTGAATGAATATAGCGTATTTAAGGATGCAACATTTGTTAGCCGGGAGGCATGTAGGATACAGATTGAAAAGAATATTCACCAGAATGTTGCAATTTTCGTCTACAGCCAGGCGGCAATCTTATCAATAAGTTAAATACCACCACGTCTACATAAGTCGGTCAATGCAGAAAGGAGTTGTCAAGGCTAGATCAATTGACTGAGAGTGCTCCTGTATGGGTTCCTGCTCATAGAGGATCTGCTTTAGATATCTCTAATGCAAATGCATCCGCTGAACAAGAGAGTAGTGCGCTATTCTGCCAGCTTGGTTGACATGGGATCAATTCGGGCTAGAGTCTTGTCTTCCCTACTCCTCTTATGTTCGTTAACAATAGGCAAGAATTAGTTAACTTGTAGGTATCAAATATTATGAATGAATTTCAAAAAGAAGAAGAAATGTATACATAAATATAAATTCTTAATGTGCACCCATCTGCTAATAAATTGATTAAAAATTTAATGTATTTTGAAATAATTTTTGCTATAAATTTAAAAATTCTCTTAGATAAACGATATCTCATGCATCAGGTAAATTAAAATGATCCATTCGACTTCTGTGGTTATATTTTCTTTTCATACCATAAGAAATATTAACTTTATATAAATTATACAAATGTGTAAATCTTTTTAATCGTAGAGGCATCTTTCAATTGTTTAAAAAAAAGCAAAAATATAATATATTTAATTTCAAACAACAAATATTTTCTTCCAGTTAAGAACTTACTCGGTTAAATTTGACTGAAATTTGGCAAAATAATCTAAAAGTTATAAGATAACTGAACTTTGTGTTAATCGGTTTTAATTAAATTTTGAGTTTAGCGTTAACAGTAGGTTAATTTTTTTATTGTTAACGGCCCTTAGTTAATAAAAATAAAATAAAATTTTGCATTATTTTGTAATACAATAAGTAGTAATAAATTTTGTACCCAAGAGGTTTTAATTTTTTGGCCTTAAACCAGTATTTCAATGTGTTAATGTTGGGTGTAAAAAAACACTGAAATAATAATTTCTTGTACACTTAAATCTGGACCTATATACTAATTATATCATTGTTATAATTTTCTTTTATTATCCTTTTTATTATAACTATTATGTTCTGTGGTCAATGCATTCGACCATAATCTAGTCGTAAAAATAAATTATACTTTCTTTACAATATCTTGGGTATGCGATCATACTGTTATATTGGTACAAGTTTATATAAATTTTTCGTAATTATAAAATGAGCTTCAACATAAAACAACATGTTGACATACTTTGTAAACACCCCAGGTGTATTTTGTTTTGTAGCAAATTTAAAAGTGGTAAAATAAGTATTTTTTTATGCAAATTGCTTTACCAGGTTCCTTTTTTACAGTAAAGAATAATTTTAAGAAAAATAACTATGCCCCATTTTGAGTTTCAAAACTCACACTGTACGCCATAAAACTGATTAGTTTTTAGAATATTTTAAATCAAGAAATTCCACTTAGATTCTTACCTCGTGTTTCAAAATTCCTTTTCAGTTATTTAGTTCGTCCATAAGTTTTCAATGGAACTAAGGTCTGAAACTAATGCAGGGTAAACATTTTATTTATTATATTTTATTATTTTATACGAATTTTACAAATAAATTTACCGTAAATCATATTATTTTTGGCTCAAATTCATTTATTCTACTATTTAATTTCCTAAAACATTTTCTAAATTAAATTAAATTGTAATCATTTTAACAATATTTAAAAATTATTTCGATGTTATTTACTCTTTTGTTGCTCAATTTTACGTTTTTTATTTACGAAACAAATGTTAAATTAAAAAAAAAGTCTCATCAACTTCATGATTTAAGTCATTACACTCTATAATTTAAATTCGTTTATTAAAAAATTGTGCGATTTGATTTGAAAAAAAAAATTATTATTAAGTCTTCATTATTTGCCATTATTTTTGAGTGCCATCATCAGCTCATAATGACATAAAGACAATGATAATTATGTTTTTAATATTTTACCTGAATTAGAAACAGAAAAAAAACAAACATTGACGTGGAAGTGTTAATGTTTTTAGATGCCGTTTTTTCTATGTGTGTTTCTTGCTTAAAAGGGTCTTTAATTGTTTTTGTTGCAATTGTAGAGATTAGTTTGTTGTTTTAATTTTTTGTTTTGTGATTGCAATGGTATTCATTTAAATCATCACCGTGTTGTTGTTTTTTAATGTTGTCGATGCTTAATGAAGTGTAAATAATGAGTTTACTCTTATGAGTTTTTGTTGCTGTAATTGATTCTGCTTATAATTATTTAAGATTTTTTTTTTAACATTTATATTTATTAATGATTGCAAAATACTAAATTTGTGTATACAAAAAAGAAGAAGACAGTTAGCTTAAAACGGGGCGTATGCGTAATAATTTGATAAATGAATATGTAGTTTGGAGGCAACAAAAACAGTTCGGTAAGTTTTTGTTTATTTTTTTTTATAACAGCTGAATATATTAAATTTAAAACTTAATGAGAAAATCTACTTCAGGCAATTTAAAATTTATTCAGTTACATATATTAATTTCTGCAAAAACTGAAGCCTTCGACTACAATAATAATTTTGGATTGTATGACCTTAAAAAGAATTAGTGGTTTTCAATAGCAAGTGCGGATATTGTTGGCTGTATAATTAAAAATGTGTTATTTTTTAAATTTTTAGCTTTTATTTTCAAGCATTTGTACAATATAACTTTATTTAATGTATTGGCCATTATGAGCTAAATGTATAGCCTTTAACTATCTTTCTGGCAAATATTTATTTCGTGCCAAAAGAACTGTTCATATTTTAGGGCTAATTTCGGATACCCACTTCTGAAGTGAAGCGTATATCTACACGCAAAGAAAACATGGTTGTGGTAATCATAATTATAATCATAATCAAAGAGCAACATACTTTAATTGAATTGTATGATTGTGGTGAAAACATATTATGGTTGAAAGTTATTATTATGTTTAATAAAATATCATTTAATTATCATATTATGACTACTAATTAAATGGACAATCACTTATCTTTTTCAAATCATATTATTGTTTGTTACTACAAGTTATATTAATTGAGCTATCCTTTATAATCAGTATTTTTTTATCAGTTTGTTTTACATACTATTGTTTATTTTATTACATCTATAATTTTTAAATTTTTTACAAATTTTTTTATGTTTCTACATGTTAAGCATTAAAAATACACACAGAAAAAAATATCCCTTAAATTTGTTTAATTAATTGACTTTTTGATTTGTTTTAAAATTCTAATTATATTTTTCATTAACTCAATTAATTTTTTTAATTGATATTAAATATTTTCAAAAAACAAAGAGATTTCTGTCAGTTGAATAAAGTAAATAAAAAATAAAAAATGTTATTTTAAATGAAATTTTTTGAAAACTGAATTTCTTAGAATTAATTTAATATAATTATTATTCAATGAGCAGAATAATAAAAAATAGTAGACAATATGCAAGAAAAAGTTCTGGTAAGTGAAAATATATAAAAAATATGTTCAATTTTAAATATAATAAATGTTTCATTGTAAATGTGCCCAAATCCAATAATTATTGTATCGCCTTATATTCCTCAGAATTCTCATTTTAGTAGGTAAGTTTGTTGAATTTCTTCACTCTGTCTGATCAAGCCTTTTTACTGGTTAATATTCTTTATATCTAGGTTGTTGATGCTACCAGTTATTTTTGGATCTCCGGCTTTCGATATGGTATAGTATGTCTACTTATGGAACCCTACTTCTTATGCTAAATTATTTTTATATAAATAACGAAATGTAATTAAAAACATAGATTCATATGTACCATATATGAATATTAAGAATATATAAATATCAAAAAAAAATATTTATTTTTTTTTTAATTTTTTTTCTAAACAGTTAAAATAATTTTTGTTATTGATATAATAAATAATTTTATTATATAATTATCAAATTTCAATTATAGACATGATTAAATTAATTAAAATCATTTTGGAAAAAAATTGAAATTTTAATTAATTTTTTAATACTGTTTTAATTGATATTTTTCTCAACATTTGTTCAATTAAAACTATTAATTTTCATTTAATTAATAGTATCATTTTGATGATTGGAGCAAAATTAAACAATTTTTTAATTAATAATATTAATTTCGAAATTGAAATTCATATTTTTTTTTCTGTGCATAATGAAATTTATTCGGCAATAAAAAAGAACCGTTGAAGACAAATTATTGCAAAAACATCGTAGCTTGATTGCTTAATTGTTTTTGAATATAATGTTATTTTTGCAAAGACATCATAGTATTTTTGTCATCACAATTTTGTAAATCATACTATTTTTGAAGGACAAACATATCGAAGTTTTTATAAAAAGTAAACATTCAATGAATAAATTCAAACAAATACATGGTTATCCTGACAAAATATATGTTTACAAAATAAGTATAAAAATAACTTTTACTTGTTTTCGATAACCAAATATTATTGTAGAAATTGTAATTAGACCGCCGTGATCATTTTTCTTGTGTGCAAGAGAGGGCACTATTCATTGATCAAAACAAATAATTGTCAGACAGGATAAGGTTTGAGTTTGAGGCAAACAAACACTACAGCCACTTCTTGTTTTAAACAGGTATTACAACATGTGACCGAGCTTTGTCACGATGTAATATTGTGTTTTCATGTCTGGCCGCATATTCTGGACGTTTTGCGGCCAAAAACTCAATTCAAATGATTTAATTGATTTTTGTAATGGTTTGGACAAATTTCAGAAGCTCATAATAAATAAAATCTTACCACCATGAATAATTGGGTTTGTTGTCGACTCATCTGGTAAGCTGGGCTTTACAATCTCTTAAGCTTTCGATTTGTCGCAATTAATCCTTCTGTATATTATCGCAAGTAAAGATTCGGTGCAAAAATGTTTGCTGATTAATTAGCTGCTATTAATTTTACAATGTCAATGCACTACAAAATTAAATCTGAATTATCTTGGTAACTATAGTGATAATCGATATACATATGTTTTTACCAGGGGACAAGTGATGCTACTTTAAGAGAAATTTGAATTAAAAAAAATTTTTTAAATATTATTATAGAATTAGTTTAACTTGATTTGAATTTACATTAATTTAATTTACATTTAAATTCCTATTTACATTTGTGTAGTTTTCTTAAGTCTTATTTAGATTTACAATTATGGCAATCTTTAAATTATCAACAATTCACACTTTGTAGTATACTTTCAGGATGTTTAAAGAACTATAACTATTAATTACATTGCTTGGAAAATTCTCGATCAGCAATCACAGCATAAATATAGGGAAACTACAGCATGTAACAGTAGTTATATATTTAGACTTTTCTGTAGAGGACGCCGTTCCTTACCGACAATGGTCTGTCCTTAGCGATTCTTTTTATGTTTATTCAATGATACAATTTACAAAAAAAAAAATTGAAAATCGTATCTAAAAAACTTGTAGTTGTATATAAGACATGCCTAAGTAAATATCAAATTTAAATAAATAGAAGTAAAATATTTAAGTGTATTGAAATAAATACACTTTTATAAAGCAAATTTCAAAGGTGCTGTTTGTTATTTGCAATTAAAAGAATCCCTGTATATTTAAAGTAAATAAACCAACATTTATGAAAACGTAACGTAACAATATTGTAACATAAACAATCTTGCGCAAAGAGTCAATATGATTATTGCATGACACTTTAATTACACATAATAATTACAACTGGCAATCACTAAATTTTTTAACTACAATCATACATTTCAATCATAGTATGTTGCTCTCAGCGTGTTTTTTTGCGTGTATGTCGTACTAATAAAATAATTGTGAATGTTTGTATGTTTAGGTATTTAGATATTTAGATGCAGAAGCAGCTAAACGTAACTTAATGCAATTTGGCACACAAATAGACAGAAACCTAGATTAACACATATGCCACCCTTTATCACGATAATCAAGCAAATTCGCCGAAATATGCAATAAATATATTTTTTTGTGTTAAGTTCGACGTTTGTTTAAGGTTTTCGAATTTCTAAAATTTACACGTATTGGTGAAAAAAAAATTAAATTATTAAACTTTGTGTATAGAAGTATTTAGTCAGTTTTTTTATGAAATCATATTCCACTAAAAGTTTAAATAAAAAAATTCCATCAAAACAAAACAGTTTGAAAATTTGGTCAAATTTATTTATTCTGTTGTGAAGTACAATTGTTCCGTTTAGAAATTAAATGTTGTTTCATTCATATGGCTGCCGTGGCTGCACTCACAGTACCCATTCGATCGGACCAATTTTCGAGTGCATGGGGTTGTATCTCGGCAATGGCATCAAATATATTGTTGAATTGTCTCTGATTTGTGTGCATAACACTTGCCTTTAACGGTGACTGGCAGAAAACAGTCCAACGGTGACAAATTAGAGTTTCTTAGCGGCAAATTGACATCACTATTTAGACTACTAAAACGGCCATCAAACGTTGTACGTAATAAACCGATTGTGACTTAAGATGTATGGCAAGTTGCACCATCCTGTTGAAATTAAACATCGTTCACATCAACACCATGAAGAGTGGGCACAAAGAAATCGGTTATCTCGGTTATCGGTTGTCTCCATTGACCGTGATGTTCCGACGTCACTTTCAAAGAAATTTGGTCCAATGATGTCTCCGCACAAGCCGCAGTAAAGTCACTTGTAATGGCTGCATTGGCGTCTATAAGACTACGTATGGGTTTTCTGAGCCACAAATACGGCAATTTTGTTTACTAACGTACCCACCAAGAAGAAAATGAGCTTCATTTGAAAGATGATTTTTTTATACGATATTTTCGAATAATTTTCGACCAATTGACAACGTTGCCTAATAGATTTATTTCGTTCAGCGAAGATAACAGACTGAATTTTGTGACTAAATAGAACAACATAAGTATTGCCAGATTAGAAATAACCGTGGGTTCAAATTTAAACCGATATATGGCTCACCCTTAATAATGAATATCAATGCTAGTATGTTTTGATATTTTTACTCAAACACGCAAACAAGTTACTAAACGGATTTAAAAGAAATTTGCCGCACAGATAGATAACAACCATATTGTAACATAAAAAGGCTGCCTTTCGTGTAACATTGTAACATAAAAAGGCTGCCTTTCGTGCCGATAACTACACAGATAAAGTTGCGGCTAGTCTATATATATAAAAGTGAAATTCTGTGTGTGTGTGTGTTAGCTATAGACTCCGAAACTGTAAAACCGATCGGACTTAAACTTTGGCAAGTTGTTGTACACATTCCAGGGAGTGTTTATGGGTGGCAAAAAGTGGGCGCGGCCACGCCAATAAAAAATTAGTTATCAGTTTTAGCTACTTGCACTTGACCGATTTTTCTGAAACTTTGCACACATATCGAGCTGTCATGACTTTACAATTTCGTGATTAGAAAAGTGGGCAGTGCTACGCCCCTAAAAAAGTTTTAACTTTGAGGTACTTGCACTGGACTGATTTTTCTGAAACTTTGCACACATACTGAGCTGTTATGACTTTACAATTTCGTAATTAGAAAAGTGGGCAGTGCCACGCCCATAAAAAAAGGTATCATTTTGAGGTACTTGCACTGGAACGATTTTTCTGAAACTTTGCACACATATTGAGCTGTTATGACTTTACAATTTCGTAATTAGAAAAGTGGGCAGTGCTACGCCCATAAAAAGATTATAAGTTTTAGGTTTTTACCCTTGATATTCAATTAATTCAGAATGCATTTTGATTCATTAAGGGGCGTAGCAACGCGTGCCGGGTTTGGCTAGTGATTTATAAAATAGAGAATCGTTACTCTCTACTTATATGGAAATTCTAAATAAATTTAAAAATTCGCCCTCGGTAATCATGTTTGATATTTTTTTTGGTATTAAGACCTTTGGGACAAAAATTTTGGAGTAATTTAATTCTATAAATAACATCATTAAATATTCATGACATAAGCTTTTTGAAAGATTGTTTTCGTATCCATATACTACTCTGATTTTAAGACATTAAAGAGATTATATTTAGTGCGTCCTTACTCTTTTCAATAAAATAATTTTTTGTAATAAATTCCTTAATAATTAATTTGTAAATACTGTGTTGAAACTGTAAAGAATTGTGTTTCTTATTCATAATAAATTAATAATACATATTCGCTTTAAATGTGAATGTACAAGTTCAACGTTTTTATCAGCAACATTTGCCTGATCTTTTGTTTTTATACCCTTCACACAGTGAAAAAGGGTATATATAGGTTTGTCATTCCGTGTGAAATTTCTACAATTTTCATTTCCGACCCCATAAAGTATATATTTTCTGAAAGCTTATGAATAGAGGAGTCGATTAAGCCCTGACCGTTTGTCCGTCTGTCCGTCTGTCCGTCTGTCCGTCTGACCGTCTGTCCGTGTGTATGTTGAAATCAACTTTTTGAAGCCCCCCGACATAGGTTGGACCCGGGTAAGGTATTAAAATATCAGAAATATTCGGGAGTAGATCGGTATTGAAAATCAGAAACATCGGTACATAAACAACTGAGATATGAGCAAAAACCCACGACCACCTCGATTTTCTTTTCATAAAAACAACATTACAACAACAACATACATACATACAAACGTGTATACTGGTTAGAGAAAACGTGGCATCGAATCCCAGCTGAGGCAAAAAAAATTTTTTTTAAAATTTTTTTTTTTAATTTTTTTTTTATTTTTTTTTTATTTTTTATTTAATATATTATATATATTTTTATTATTATTTTTTTTTATTTTTTTTTTTTAATTTTTTTTTTTAATTTTTTTTTTATTTTTTTTGTTTTATATATATTATATATGTATATAATAATTTTTTTTTTTTAATTTTTTTTTTAAATTTTTTTTTTAAATTTTTTTTTTATTTTTTATTTTTTTTTGTTTTTTTTAACATACATACGTGAATTTACTGTTATTGCATGACTACACGTTGTGAAGGGTATATAAGATTCGGCACGGCCGAATATAGCGCTTTTACTTGTTATTTTTATTTTTGTTGCTTTTCTTATTTGCAACTTCATTTAGCCAGATTCTTTTCAGTTTATTTTTTCTTTGAATTCGCTGAGCAAAAAAATTGTTGTTGTTCATTTAACTTAGACATTGTTTCATAAATTTTATTCTAGTCTTTTGTGTTTATGGTAAGTTGTTTTTCTTTTTTCTAAATCTTTTATTTTATTATTTTTTTTATACCCTTCACACAGTGAAAAAGGGTATATATAGGTTTGTCATTCCGTGTGAAATTTCTACAATTTTCATTTCCGACCCCATAAAGTATATATTTTCTGAAAGCTTATGAATAGGGGAGTCGATTAAGCCCTGTCAGTCTGTCAGTCTTTCCGTCTGTCCGTCTGACCGTCTGTCCGTGTGTATGTTGAAATCAACTTTTTGGAGCCCCCCGACATAGGTTGGACCCGGGTAAGGTATTAAAATATCAGAAATATTCGGGAGTAGATCGGTATTGAAAATCAGAAACATCGGTACATAAACAACTGAGATATGAGCAGAAACCCACGACCACCTCGATTTTTTTTCACAAAAACAACATTACAACAACAACATACATACATACAAACGTGTATACTGGTAAGGGAAAACGTGGCATCGAATCCCAGCTGAGCCAAAAAAATTTTTTTTTTAATTTTTAAAAAATTTTTTTTTTAATTTTTTTTTATTTTTTTTTATTTTTTATTTAATATATTATATATATTTTTATTATTATTTTTTTTTAATTTTTTTTGTTTGTTTTATATATCTATATCTATATATATAAAAGAGAAACTCTGTGTGTGTGTGTGTGTGTGTGTGTTAGCTATAGACTCCGAAACTGTAAAACCGATCGGGCTCAAACTTTGGTAAGTTGTTGTACACATACCAGGGAGTGTTTATGGGTGAAAAAAAGTGGGCGGGCCACGCCCATAAAAAATTAGTTATCAGTTTTAGCTACTTGTACTTGACCGATTTTTCTAAAACTTTGCACACATATCGAGCTGTCATGACTAAAAAATTTCGTGATAAGAAAAGTGGGCGGGGCCACGCCCCTAAAATAGTTTAAATTTTGAGGTACTTGCACTATACCGATTTTTCTGAAACTTTGCACACATATTAAGCTGTCATGACTTTATAATTTCGTGATTAAAAAAGTGGGCGGGGCCATGCCCATAAAAAATTAGTTATCAGTTTTAGCTACTTGCACTGGACCAAATTTTCTGAAACTTTGCAAACATACTGAGCTGTCATGACTTTACACTTTCGTCATTAGAAAAGTGGGCAGTGCCACGCCCATTAAAAAAGATATCATTTTGAGGTACTTGCACTGGACCGATTTTTCTGAAACTTTGCACACATATTGAGCTGTCATGACTTTATAATTTCGTGATTAGAAAAGTGGCCAGGGCTAGGCCCATTAAAAAAGTTATAATATTAAGGTACTTTCACTGGACGGACTTTTCTGAAACTTTGCACACTTATTGAGCTGTCGTTACTATACAGTTTCGTAATTAGAAAAGTGGGCAGTGCCACGCTCATAAAGAAAAAGTTATAGTTTTTAGCTTTGCACTTGATATTCGATTAAAATTTAGAATGCGATTAAAATTTATGAAGGGGCGTAGCAACGCGCGCCGGGCTTTTCTAGTATTATATATATAATAATTTTTTTTTTTAATTTTTTAAAAAAATTTTTTTTTTTAATTTTTTTAAATTTTTTTTTTTTTTTTTTTTTTTTTAACATACATACTGAATTTATAATTTTACAATGGGATGTTTTTATATATGTATGTTTTTATATGTATGTACGTATTTCATATGGGATGAATGGTGACACAAACTACTGTTATTGCATGACTACACATTGTGAAGGGTATATAAGATTCGGCACTGCCGAATATAGCACTCTTACTTGTTTATTTTGGTTTCGTCTGTTGATTTTAATGTCAGACACACAGACATTGATAAAACATGATCAACTGTAGTCGTCATGAGCTTCATCATTTTTATGAATAGATTTTTTTTATAGTTTTTCATTATGGAATTGAATTGAATTGAATTAATGCCAACGTCAATAGATAGTGTGTGTTTATGACTATGTTTATTTTAAAATGCATATGTGTGGATGTATTTGTGTATGTATGTATATCCGTATATGATGGCTTCTTTTACCGGTCAGCTCTAAAAAAGTCAAAATACAAGTTTCCACAAAAACGAGCAAATATGAAGAATTTTCAACTAATAGAGAATTTATGGGAAACGATTGAGTAATAAAGAATTTAGTTTAAAATTTGAGTGCATTAATTTTATTAAAAATTTGCATCTTTAAAGCCAATGTAAATAATCAGCTGCCTTTTGATCATAACCTGCCATGATAAAAACATAAAGAAAGGTGGAGTCTTGCGGTATGCACCAAATTTATATTTTTTAACATATTTATTCAAGCATCAGTCAAGCACCTTTGTTTTTAGAGGCGAAGAAATTGAAATTGAAAACATTGTGTTCTGACACAACTGATTTGGCAGTTCTAGATTGTTTTTTGGTTAGTTTGGTTGAAAAATTAATTATATATAAAACCACGCCAGTGCAACGTTTACAAGTTGTTTTAGATTTTTTTTTCGGGAAGAATGTAAAGCACCAGGTCTATGCAAAGAACCAAAAAGCAATCGAGCATTTGAGGAAACATATTCAAGCCGTGAGTGCCGGAATGCAACCTGATTTACTCCAAAGAGTATGGAAATATTTTACTTTACGGTTAAACCTTAAACCCGAAATCATGTTTAAATATGATTGATAGAAAACTGTTTAATTAATAAAGTCAATTGAATAAATAATTCAATTTAGGGCATATCCATAAGGTATATGCATCACGCGAACAAACACAACAATTAAGAAACACATGTATTTTGTTTTTGTATATCTGCCGGCATATGTCACACAATTTTTTTATTTTCTTCTTTAATTTAAATTATTTTTCAAAAAATTTAAAGCGAAAACTCATTCATGATCTGGTATTTTTTAAAACTGAAACTGCGAATTATTTATCTATTTATCTATATATATAAGAGTGACCCTCTCTGTGAGGTACTTGCACTAGATCGATTTTTCTGAAACCTTGCACACACATTTTGAGCTGTCATGACTATATAATTTCTTGATTAGAAAAGTAGGCAGGGCCCCGCCCATAAACAAGTTATAATTTTGAGGTACTTGCTCTGTACCGATTTTTGTGAAACTTTGCACACATATTGAGCTGTTAGGACCTTATAATTTCGTGATTAAAAAAGTGGGTAGGGCCACGCCCATAAGAAATAAGTTCTCATTTTTAGCTACTTGCACTAGATCGATTTTTGTGAAACTTTGCACACATTTTGAGCAGTCATGACTATACTGTTTCGTGATTAGAAAAGTGGTCAGTGCCACGCCCATTAAAAAAAATTATAGATCTTTTTGCACTGGATATTCAATCAAAAATCAGAATGCATTGTTATTCATTAAGGGGCGTAGCAACGCGCGCCGGGCTTGGCTAGTTGTATAATAAAATTAAAAGAATTAAGTTTGACAAATGCAGACAGACTTTTAAAAAAAAAATTTTTTTTCTTAGAGCTTTTAAATCGTTTCTCTATTTTTTGATACTGATTTCCATTAGGACATTTCTGAATGTTTGATACGACAAACGGACTTTCAAGAATTGACTTAAATCAACATGCCAACAAACGGACATTGCATAATCGACAAAAATTTATGCAATGCGTATATTTATTATCATAAATGAATACTGAAGCAGTCACACACAAGGTCTAAGGTTTTCTTAAAGCAAATTCACAAAACAGATCTCTGTCCATTGAAAAATTATAAGGCTTCGGTCAACTTACTTAACTTAGATGAAAAATTCGTAATTAAATTCTCTCCACATTTTTGATTAATAAACAGCTGTTGTCAAATTAAGGCAATTAAGCCATAAAAATATCAAAAACACAAATTATAAAATCTCTGTCAAAAATCAGCTTTCTTTAAAAAAAGCAACCTTTGCTACAATTTAGAAAAAAAACATATATTAATGGCGTTTTAAATTAGTTTCTTTCGTCATGCAAGTGTAAGTGTAGTTATTATATAAGATTTTAATAAACCTGGTAAATAATCTAGATAAATAATTTTTTTTAAACAAAAAAATATTAAACTAATTAACTAATTAAGTTAATTAAATATGTTTTGCTATAGACTAACTCTTAAGGAATTTGAAACTTAAATTGAAAGACAGACATACAGACAGACAGACAAACATGCAATAAGCTGCCAGAAAATATAATAAAAATATGTTAAAAAGGTAAATATCTTGCTGGTAAGTATACCGTAATAATAATCAAAAAATAAGTTGAGGTTACGGGAAATTGCCTAAAACAGTTAAAATTTTAATTGAGCGTATTTCAATCTCCAAGAAAATAGGTATTTATTTATTATGTTTATTATCTTGCTTAAAAACTGGTGTGAGAGAGAGAGAGGAGAAAGATGGCGAATAGCTGAAAATAAAACTAAAAAGCTTAATTTTTCACAGTGTTGCACTTGCGCGCTATGATTAATTTTGTAGAGCATGGATGTTTTCCTAAATGCCTAATGTTGCAAGAAAGAAATTCTTCTTCTAAAACGTATGCCGTTAACAACGCTAATGTATTAAAATAAAATTAAAGGGTGTTTTATTGAGATATACAACTTTGAGGTCGAATAAAAGAAGATGACTTTTTTTAAATTGACATGAATTTAACTTTATTCGAAAAAAATTCCACCGGCCTATAAAGCATATTAAACCATCAGTTTTTCTGGATCTAACGGAGTCTTAATATACACTTGAGCATTATCATCACTCCATATATGTCAGTTTTATTTATTGACATATCGATTCAAACAAAAGTGAGCTTCATCGCTAAACAAAATTTTCGTTTGAAAATCGGGATCAAGTGCAAACGTGTTTTGGTCCCATTCACCGAATCTACGCCTATTCATGCGGCAGTCTGTTTATGTTTAAATGTCAAACTAAACATAAATCACTTGGCAGCTGACAAAATAACCGCCAGTAAGAAGGGTTGCCAACTTAAAAGTACAACCACTATAAAAAAGACCCTGCAAATTGTAATAAATTTAATTTGGAGATGTTATTTCTTACAGCAAATTCCGGTGAGTTCAGTCAAACATTATCAATCGTTCGAGATCACCGCTTGTCGATAAATCATGAAATTTGCGGCGATATTTTAAGATGTATTTGTTAGTGTTAAACATACAAATAGAATTGATAAACGATTCATATGACCCAGATTTTTTTCAAACAGCTACTTTAGTAGCTATTTTTCTATCGGCTAATCGAATGAATTAATTTAATTCCCGTTAAATATTTCTTAAACTGATATTTTGTTACGCAACACACTTGGTGTTGAGAAAAATCACGGGTAATGTAATTCAAGCTGCGATACTGCATCAAGGATACCTGTAATCCAATGTGGATTTAAATGAATTATTTTTCCAAATCGTCATTCATTGGCCATGATCTTATACCGCAATATCCTTTAATGAAGTGCATCGAAAACGCTTCTAAAAAGTTGTTAACATTAACACTATTCTGTTCAATGCGTTGCGATAAAGATGTATTTACTCTATGAAGAAATATATTCATTCAATTCCTAAATTCACAAGGTATGTTCAGTTTCGCATTATTGTATTCATAATTTTTCAATATTTTAAAATGTTTCAAAACTTTTATAACAAACATAACCATGGCTTTCATTTATTTAAAAATTATATAAAATTGTGGCATTAATGCTTGAGCAAGATCAAATAATCTTTGCAGGATCATATAAAGGCAACTCGAATCTTAAGAAAACCAACAAGTAAGAGTGCTATATTCGGCCGTGCCGAATCTTATATACCCTTCACAACGTGTAGTCATGCAATAACAATTGTTGGTATCACTATTCATCTCATATGAAATACTTACATACATATACAAAACATCCCATTGCAGAATTATAAATTGAAAAAAATAAATAAATAAAAAAATTTATTAAAAACAAAAAAAAAAAAAAAAACAATAAAAAATATTAAAAAAAATTTTAAAAATATTAAAAAAAAAATTTTTAAAAAAATAAAAAAAAATTACATAAAAAATAATAAAAATATAAATAATTTATAAAATAAAAAAATAAAATAAAAAAATCTTTTTTTTGGCTCAGCTGGAATTCGATGCCACGTTTACTCTAACCAGTATACACGTTTGTATGCATGTATGTTGTTGTTGTAATGTTGTAATTGTGAAGAAAAACGAGGTGGTCGTGATTTTTTGCTCAAATCTCAGAAAGTTATGGGGGCGATTGTGCTGAATTTCAATAGCGATTCATTCACGGATATTTCCAAAAGATTGATACCATACACAGATCTGAGGAACATATAGTTGCTTCTAAAAGTTGATTTCAACCAACACACAGACGGACAGAAGGACATACGGTCAGGGCTTATTCAGCTCCTCTATTAATAAGCTTTCAGAAAATATATACTCTATGGGGTCGGAAATGAAAATTGTAGAAATTACAAACGGAATGACAAAGCTATATGTATATACCCTTGTGCACCATAGGTGAAGGGTATAAAAAAATTCCGAAATTAATTACGTCAAGGACCAACCAATAACCAAGGACAAAGTGTAATAATAGTCCATAAAAAGTTGGCTAAAAAATAACATTAAAGTTACAGAGTTCTTGATCTAGTTAAAAAGGGCAAAAAGCATATTTGTAAAGCTGTTTTAGATATACGCCTTGTTATACACCACACTACTTCAATATGGCCAAACCCAATCTATACACATATACACACACACATATTTATTTACAATAAATTCAAAATTCAATATTTTAAATACAATATCGTAGTAAATATTATTTTAAATATCATATTTATTATTAAATACTTTATTAATACTTAAAATCCCATTTAAAGGAAATAAAATAAATTAATAATAAAACAATAAAATAAAAAACTTGATAAAGAAAAAAATATTTTTTTTTTCTCACGATAATAAAGCGATACGTTTCTAGAGTGTTTAATTACACTAAAGAATAAAGGAGGAGGCTACAGAAAAATAATAACAAGACAAACAATTTGCAGGTTTGTCGCTTGAGTCTTTTGTATGTTTTGAATTAGTATAAGTAAGGAAGAACTAAAACAAGTAAAATGGAAGTGCTAATGTTAATACAATTTAGCAAGGAAAATCTGTTAAATAATGATAAAGTGATGGAATGTTTTGTTAAACAGCAACATGATAAACATGGTAATCTTTGCTAACATAATAAAGCTTAACCTGTTCTAAATTAGGCGTTCTTTATTTTCATCCAACTCGTTGAGTTTTATTGCCGTTAGACAACATTTAAAAATAAACTTCAAAATAAATATTGAGTTGTTTTTCCATACAAAACTTCTTTAAGTCATTTCAGTGGCTGTTATTTCTTATTGTTAAGCTCTAACATGACAATATTTTATGTTAATTGATTTAAGATTACAAAGGAATTTTTTAACAAAACACCCAAAAGCTAAAATAAATTTTAAAACATTTTTCGTTTGACTCATAAAAACTTGTTTGTTTATAATAATATAATAAAAAAAAATATTTATACTATTATAACATATAAAAAACACAATACATAACTTTATTTTATGATTTAATTTTTTGGAACAAAGATAATAAGTTAGAAGTTTTATCTCTGATTTTAGACAAGAAATGACATCAAAGCCTATTTCTTTTAGTTTCCGTAATTTGCGTTTCTTTTATGTTTATCTTGATCGAGGAGAACATGTTTCAAAGTGAATTCTTAAGAATATAAAATGTTGTTTAGATTTCAAAGAAAGGTTAATATGCTTTTAATATTTTTTTTTGAAACCACAACAAAAAAAAAAAAAACAATAAAATAAAATGAACTCAAATAAAGACCACCAAATGAATATAATTTGAAATATTTTATTGTGTCATTTAAAAAAAAAATCAACAAAGTATATGGTTTTAAATGTTTGTTCATTTATTTAATGCAACCCAACAAAAGAAGATTTATTTAAATTATCATTTTGATGTTTTAATAAACAGATTTTATATTTATTTTATGTAATTTTTATATTTTTTAAATGGTTTATGGGTTACCACCTGCTAGCTTCGAACAAAACATATCGCAAGTTGAATTTACACACTTAGTAAAACTTTAGATTAACCAAATGTTGAAAACAGACTAAATGCTTTGACGATCAATGATTCACTACACCTCACTTTAAAGCAACACATTTTCCGTTTAAATTGTAATATTTAAAACAAGATTTTTTGTCAAATTAAATATAAATGGCAGAAAAAATAAAGAAGAAAATTTCATTGAAAGTTTTTTCGCATTCATTCAAATTACTTGCTTTTATCATGACAAATACAATTATCAAAGGTAGTCATTTAGTGGCGAGATGTGATTAAACAATAAATATTTTTTTTAAGCGAAAGAGTGCAGTAAGTAAAATCAGATCCTAATTTAAACGTTGTCTTATTACTAAAGCTTGAGGTCAGTTGTTTTATATAAAAACTTATTTTATTTTAGTTCAATATTTTCTACCCAATGTGGTGGCAAAATATAAAAAAATAACTCGAGCTTAGGTAACAGAACAACGTTTCAAAAGAAGCAAAAAAAGGAAAATAATTTGCGACCGATTTCTTTCTTTCAATTTCGGAAAAACTGGACAGTAGGTTCCTCTTTTGATGTATAGCTCTACTAAGAAGTGATTTTTGGAAATTCGGGAAAAAGGGTAATCTAATATCTGCTTAACTAAAAATAATAAAGATTAAATGGAAAGGTTTTCTCTTATACTCAATATATAAGCTGGCACGTGTCTAAGGTTTTTTTATTTTTAAAACCTTAAGGAGAACAAGTAAGAGCACTATATTCGGCTGTGCCGAATCTTTTATACCCACCACCAATTTTGTGTACATTTAAAGCACAATATTTATTATTTTGTTAATCGCTATAGAATAATCTCTTTATAATAAAATATGTATCACTTTCTTTGTAGAGGGTAGTTAAATTTTAAGGGCCCATGTTGAAGGTGAACTACACCTAGTCTTTAAATTTGTTTTCTGCATTTCACTTGACATTTCTCAATCTCAAACTTACTCATTTTGATCCGTGGAAAGATACGCAAATGAGCAACGCTTTAAAGTTATTCAGGTTTTTTATAAAAATGGGCGTTCGAATCAAAATGCATTTTGTGCACTTCGTAATTCTTTTGATCAACATAATCGTTCAAATTCGTCCACAATCGGGAGAATTGTAAAAAATATTTAAATTTCTGCAAAACAGGTCTGTATAAAATGTTAGAAAATCTGTGAATGCCTTCTTAGTTCGTTGAATGGGAACTATTGCTGTTTTTTGCGATAGTGTGGCAAAAGAGCAGTCAACCTCGACTCATCATCATGCCCAACAATTGAGCATCAACATTGTCATTGAAAATTTGGACCATCAGGTAGAGGAGTGGCGCCAAGGATGGGGGGGGGCCATTTGGCCGATATTTTGAACCATACAAATATTATAATTACAAAAAGAAATAATAATAATAATATCCTAATTAATTTGTGTTTTATTTAAATTCAACATCGGTCCTTAAAATTTAACCACCATTTATAACTTCGATATGCTACTAAAATGCTTTTGTAAATGTAGTCTTTCAATGAAAGTGTGTTAAAGTAGCTGTGTCTATAAAGTTTCTACTAATAAATACAACTTAGATATTTCAATATAGTCCTTTATTTTCCCAAAAACTTTGTCAATAGAGAAATTACATGAATTTAAGGTAAGCCGTTGTATGGGAGGTAGGCGTTAAAGTGGCCGTGTCACCTAAAGTTTTTGGCACAACAATAACATTGATTAGAAGGATATACGTAGCAAATTTGATCATCATACCTCTAATTTTGGCGGTTTTATGAGCTTTTAAATTTCATCAACGGTAGATTACGTGAAAAGTGGGCGTTATAGTAGGCGTGTGAAAGTTGTTTTTGCTAATAAGTACAACTTGGATGTTTCAATATAGTTCTTTATTATTCCAAAATCATTATTAATAGAGAAATTAGAGGAATTTTGAGTAAAACGTTATATGGGAGGTGGGCGTAAAAGTGGGCGTGGCGCCTTAATTTTCTGGCGCAGTAATGACATTGCCTAAAAGGATATACGTAGCGAATTTGATCATCCTACCTCTAATTTTGGCGGTTTTATGAGCTTTTAAATTTCATTAACGGTATATAACGTGAAAAGTGGGCGTTATAGTGGGCGTGTCAAAGTTGTATTTTCGAATGAGTACAACTGAGGTGTTTCAAGATAGGCCTTTATTATTCCAAAATCTACATAAATTGAGAAATTATATGAATTTTGGGTAAAACGTTATATGGGAGGTGGGCGTAAAAGTAGGCGTGGCACATTGATTTTCCGTTACAAAAAAGCGTCTCACCAATAAACAAAGTGTGCAAAATTTCAAACTCGTACATTCAATTTTTTTGCTTTTATGACGTTTTTGTTTTTAAATATACCGAAAAATACACTGTGCGGTATAAATTTTCGTACATTTTTATCGATTACTCCTTTCCTAATGCATAGATTTAGATAATTTTCGGGGAGAGATATTGTTTTTACTCAGGAAATATATATTTAAAGTTTCATGGGTCTACGTTATTGCGTTTGGACACAATTCCATTTTATTCGATGTTTGAAGGACACGGTTTTTTCGACCTACTCTTGCTTTTCGAGCTATAACTCTCTTCCTAATATTCCGATTTAGCCCATTTTCAATACAAAACAAACCTTGTCTATAAGAAAGATTCTGGCAAAATTTGAGCCCCCTAGCTTTTTCGGTGCGACCTCTATCGTGCTTTCAACAGACGGACAGACGGACGGACATAGCTAGATCGTCATAAAATCAAACCCTGATTCAGAATATATATACTTTATGGGGTCTTAAATGGATATTTCGATGTGTTACAAACGGAATGACAAAATGAATATACCCCCACCATTTTTTTGGTGGCGGGTATAAAAACGGATAAAAACTACAATTTGATACTTTTTTGGTACCCTAAGTAACTTTCAAATACATAAAACTAGGAAAAATATTTAAACAGTATTAAATAATGTTGAAAAATATGAATATAATCTAAAAATATATTAATATATAATATAAGGGGTAGAAATTGTCCCTATATTTGGTACTTTTATAAAATTTTTTTTTATCTTGTAAAAAAGAACATTAATTGATAACCTTTATCGCCCAACAGTATAAGTTTAATTTTAGCATTTAAAATATGCAAATTAATATTTCAAAAAAAAAAACTTAACTAAAAGCGTTGACAATTTGTAATCTAAGGGAATTACAAATAGACCGATGGGCTATATAAGCAACAGCTAGCTAGCAATTATATGGGATTCAAAGTGAACTTATATACTTAAAAATTTTCAAACTTAGGGGATATATAATCAATTCAGGACTGGGATTGCTCTATATTAGTAAAACGGGAAAAACAAATTCAAATTTTTATTTAAAATTTAAAAAAATAATAATATATTGATAGCTGTAAAAATACGATGTATGTATTTACACCAAGTCAAATAATGCTTTCTCTTCAGTTTTTTTCCTGTTCATAAAATATATTTACAATTATGTATATTTATACATATGTACATATACTTATATACTTTTATGTATGTATTTGAATTTATTTAAACATTTTTTTTTAAATTTTCATCAAACATTTTCCATTTTCTTAAATTTTTTTTTTGTATATTTATTTGTTTGACAATAGAAATGCCACCTATAGAATTTTATTCTCACTGAACATACTTCTCAGTAGTTGTATTTCGAGTTTTGAACAATAAGTGAAACAATTAAGTATATATTGCTCAATTTAAAAGTAATTTTTAGTATGGTAAATTGAGCTCAATAAGGCCTTTAAGTGCGATAATATTATAAATTGACAATTAAGGCGCATGTGTGAACATAGTATTAAACAGTTTATTTCCAAATATTTACATGAAGTATTTGAAGACCTTAAGGAGACAAAAAAAAACAAAATGGGGTAAATATGAATAATTTCTAATTACAGGGCTCATTCGAAAAAAAATTTTTAATAGAGATTTTTTATTCACTTTTAATTATGTTTATTAAAGTGTTTTATCGTTAATAAGCTTTAAATTTGTATATTTATATGATACGAGTTGTCTCTTTTTAAGGTATATTTTGTATTTTATACTTTTTTTAATATAGAATTTTAAAATTGGAAACTATTGATCCAACATAAGACAGAAAATTTTATGGACGACCCAAAATGTAGTTCATCGGAAATTTATTTATTTATATATTTATTTATTTATTTAATAAAAGTCTATAGATTATAAATCCCTACAGACCAGCAATAATACATGCAAAAAATTAACTTAACTAATTACGAACTTTAAGAACAGAATAATATTACGTTAATTTATATTAACATTTAGAGAAAAATCAATGAAAGTATAAAGAAATTATAGTTTTGCGATATTCTCCTTACACGCAAAGAAAAACCATGGTTACGACATGATCACGACGGTCATATTATTTTTTCTAAAACAATATTTGGTTGTCGAAAACAAGTAATAGTTATTTTTGTTTCATTTCATCATATATTTTGCCACGATAATCGAGCATTTGTTTGAATTGTATCATTTAATGTTAACTTTTCGTAAAAATTTCAAAATGGTTATCATTTAAAAATAGTATGATTTAAAAAAACTAATTTGACAAAAATAACATTATATTCAAAATCATTAAAAATTAAAAATAATCATTAAGTAATAAGTGAGACAACAGGATGATTACAAAATAATCAAGCTATGATTTTTTTTTAATAATGATTTGATTTCAATTGTTCTTCTTCTTGCTGAATAAATTTTTATTATTTGAAAAGTTTGAGATGTCAAAAAAATGAACAAAAATTTTGAAAAATTAAAGAAAATTTACAAATAAACGAGAAAATGTAAAAAAATTCGAATAAAAATTGCAACTAAATTGGTAAGTACAATCAGTATGTGTATGTTACAGCAAAAGACAATAATTTGCCGTAAAAAAGCAAAGATTGTCGGTTTCAATTGTAGTCATATATATGATTATTGAATGATGCTTAAATTAAACATAATAATGATAACTGGTAACCATTATTATTTTAAACATAATCATACAATTCAATCATAGTATGTTGCTCTTCGATTATGGTTACCACAACCATATTTTTTCTTTGCGTGTAGTGGGTGAGCATCAGCGTAGTTAGACATCTAAGATAAAGAGGAGTGAAATTCCTAGTAGGTCTAAGTGGAGCATTAAAGTTGATATTACTCAGCAAAAATTGAGAATTAACAGAACCATTTAATAATTTCACCATAAAAATTACATTAAGCATAATTCGTCTACTTTCTAACGTTGGCAATCTAATTGTGGCAAGTCTAGTTGTCTACGGCAGAATGTTTCTATCAGAATCCCAAGTTGTATGACCTAAATAAAATAGAATGAATTGTTTCTGATTCATTCAATTTGATCTTTCTGAAAATTGGTATAAGGATCCCAAATAATAGATCCGAATTGAAT
Source organism: Phyto melanocephala (assembly GCA_941918925.1). Classification (NCBI taxonomy): domain Eukaryota; kingdom Metazoa; phylum Arthropoda; class Insecta; order Diptera; family Rhinophoridae; genus Phyto; species Phyto melanocephala. The sequence continues at coordinate 48,184,861 of OW799233.1, read as the reverse complement.
AATAGGTCTTACTAATGAGGAGTACAACCGTAAGTTATTTGTGGTTCTGTAAACTTTTTAGCCCAACGTTATATAAAAGCGAAAACACCACAAGATTTATTTACCATCATGACAATATGGTTGTTGAAGTTTAGTTTAGGGTTAAAAAGAACACCTAGATCCAGAAACTCCGAAACCTGTTCAAGTTAATAACCACTCAGAGAAAAGAGACAACCAGCATTCCAATTTCATGAGAATCTCATATGATTGCATTTTTTAGGTTGAGATTCATTAGGTTAGGTTAGGCTAGGTTAGGTTAGATTGAAAAGGAGGGGCACTAAAGGCCCAAACCTATAACAGGTATACACTTATGCCCAGTTGGCATGTTGTGCGCTCTATATGGAAAACGGAATTCCCAAACAAAAACTATAATCATAATTTCCTATAAATAAAGGACTAGTCCAATAACCCAGTCCCCTCAATATAACTCCTTATGGATCTCCACTTCGAGTTTCCCAGGTATTCTAAGTTCGGCATAGTATCCATTGTAAAATTTTTGCGTCTAATATGTCCAAACGCAGGACAATGACAGAGGTAGTGTACCAAAGTCTCATCCTCTTCCTCGCATGCTCTACATGTTGTTTCATCAGACAATTACATGCGAGCTAGATGGGTTCTCAACTCTGTATGACCTGTTATTACACTGGTTTGTTTCCTAAGTGTTGGTCTATTTAGTCTCAGAAGCTCCTTTGACTTTCCAAGATTTGGGTCACCCCATAGTGTTTTTGTCACTTTACCGATATCAGTGCTTTGCTATTTTCTGACATGTTTCTCCATCGCCTAACATTTAAGTTCATCCTTACATCGTTTAAAGGGTTTAGTATTTTCCAAAGTCATAGTACTCAGAAGAGCTTCCGTTTCGGACAATTTGTCGGCTATCTTGTTTCCGATCAGCCCGTGATGGCTTGGTGTCCATATTATCTCCAGTTGTTCACAATTTGCATATGAGTTTATCTCGCTCTTGCGTTGCAAAACGGTTCTGGATTCATTTCATCCTATTCTCCCTCTTCCGGTATTATGGTGATGCAGTTAGTATTTTCATATCTCATCGGAATTTTATCACATGTTACTTCCGTAATATTTCTCATCGGTAAGATATCCGTTATTCTTTGGTATCTAGTCTTATGTTCTCTTATAAGCCATTCATCGTTTGCCATTAATTTTATAGCAGCTAAGGACGCTTCATATTTTACCTGAAAGTCATTAAGTTTATATAGCACCATTCGAAAAATTTATTCAAATCGTGTTGTATCTAGATTCCATCCTGAATATTCTTTTAACTCAGAAAAATCTTTACGTCATCAACATACATTAAAACGTTACAAAATTTGATTGCACTTGGCAAATCATTTATAAAGAGCGAAAATAAAATAGGACCAAAATAACTTCTTAAAGGGACACCAGATATTACTGCAACATTATAAGAAGTAAGATTGTGAAAAGGAACACACTGTTTACGAGCTGTTAGGTATGATTTTAAACAATTCAAAGTGTTTATCGTATATAGCTTGTGTAGACCACATTACCATACTACTGATTCTAGATGAGAATAAACATGTTATGGGCGACCGAAAAGATACTTTTTTGAATTTTCATGGTGCTTTTGTATTTTCTACGTAAATGAAGCTAGAATTTAAAATAAGGGATTTTGATTGAAGTTGAGTTTGAAAATATATTGGACGACAGAAAAGATACTTTTGCGTGTTTTTATTTTTTTTTCTGTATTTTCTAGGTTTGAGGAACTAGAATTTTTAACATAGAGACTCTTAATTCGATTTGAGAGTGATAATGTTAGTGGCAATTAAAAAGTTTCCGTTTCGTATTTTTATGATACTTTTTGTATTTTTTAAATTTCTGTTCATAGATTCTGTGATTTAGTGACTACTAAACCAAGAAGAGATTTAAAATGTTATGGGCCACCAAATATGTATTTTTTCTAATTTTCATGGTACTTTTTATTCTTTATATTTTTGAATATACATGAAATTTGGTATTACTAATCCAAGATGAGTTTGAAAATAATAGATAAGAACAAAAAGTTACTTTCTTAAATTTTATATTAATTTTTGCGTTTTATTAATTAATGAATCTAAAATTTTAAAACTAAGAAGAATTGATTTTGCCTGAGTTAACAGATATTTTCCCGATATGCTCCATATAATACTAAATAAAATTGATAAGATTTTTTGGTAATTAAAATAAAAACTTAAGTATTAAGTAAAGACAACTGCGCTACAAAAGTATGCACGTTCTTTTTTTACAACCTTTCGACTTTTATATTCTTAAAGTATTCCGCAATAGCAAACAATTTTGAAAAAAAAGTATTTAAAAATCTATTACTTTGTCTATCGCCCATAGCGTTTCTTGTCATTTTCATAATTTTCATTTATGTTTGAATATTCAAATAAATTATTATTTATGACAGCAACTAAATAGCTATTTCAGTAATTGATAGTTTAATTTGTCTCAAGCCGGATTTATGAGTACAAGTTGTTTTCATACTTAAAGTAATACTTAAAATGATTATTGAAATAGTAATGAACCAAAAAAAAATCAACTTTATGTTGATGACGGATCCACTGCAGAAATTTATTAATCAAAATTTTAAATATAAAAATTATAACTTCTTTTTGAATATTTTGTAGATTTTTAATTTTTTTAAACTTTAACTATTTAATTGCAACATTTCACTTAAACAATACCAGTTTTCGATGGGGTCAAAAGTTTACAAAGCGTCATGTAAATAATTGCTTGTCATTTTATGTGTAATTTTCTACAAAATCTCAAAAATCAATAAATTATATTTATTTGTTTTAATAGGGCCAATGTATCACAACGATTGAATCATAGATACACAAATAGAAAAAAAACAACCTTTTCATTACTAACGTTTCTTGACAACATTTCAATAAAATGAACAAAAAACAAAAACAAATTGTGAAACAAAAAAACCAAAAAAATTGTAGCCACTCATTTAATCCATTAATCATTTTATATTTAACATTTTGTTAAACAATATTATTGAATTTTGGAAAATAAATGCATTAAATTAAATTTGTTTATAAAATAGTGCATTCAGCTATTAGCTGGCTTAAATTTTATCATCAAAATTTTTGTACCCTTCACCATCTCCAGTTGAAATAGTTTATTACAGATGTAAGACCAAAAAATATTCATCTCAAATAAAAATTATACACTCACAAATATACATATTTGTATTCTTGCGATTTTGATATTTTCAATTTCCAGACAAAATCTTGTAAAAAAAATTATGTTTTGAAAAAAACATTTTTTTTTTGGAATTTTTATCAGATTATTTGAAAAAATTTTAACGAAATTGATCTAAAATTTTCCTATGAAAATAAGAATTGGAATAGAAAACTTATAAGATTGAATTCAAACTTTTAAGGCAATTTAAATTCACCTTTATTTTCAAAACTTTGTGCCAAAATGTAACTAAATCGATTGTCGGCGGCTTCTTAAAAGCATTATGGCGAAAGCAGCCTGGCTTGTCGTTGTACGGGAGAAACTTTACTTTTTTTTTATCGAAAAATAGTCTAGTGGGGTCAAATCGCATGATTTTGGCGGCAAATGGACTGCTTCAAAACGTCGTGAGATTATTTTCTAACCATACTCGTCTCTCCAACCCTTCAGGATGTAGTGGCACTTCGACTCTTCATACCAAATTTTGCACTTTTGTTTGTTGACGTTTTCCCCCTTGAGGTTATATTGACCTTCGTCGTTGAAACATATTTCTTACGAATTTTTATAATAAAATTTAACGATTTGTAAGCGATGTTCGTTCTTGCTAAAATCACAAATTTCACTGAAAATTTTTGGTATTGTCACCTGTTACAAATCTTTTTTTTACAAAATCAAATAGCAAAAAAATCACCCTTTATATAATCAGCTATCAGTCTGCTGACACATTGTAAAATCAATAAACCTTGTTGGACGCTTTCAGTAAAAAAGAAAGCGCTCGAATTTAATACCACCATATTAATGTTTTAGTTCTATATACGAAAGCCGATATGTGTGGTTTTACTGCAAAGTCATGCAGTACATTTTCTGCTGACTCGGTTGCAGATTTATTTTGACATTTTTCCACTAAAGCCAAAGCTTTTAGTTTTTGACAAGAAAACATATATTTTTATAATTATTGTATTGAAAATATTTTCTATAAATTTTAAAAATAAATTTGACCTGAGTCAAACGATTATTAAAAGCAATTAGTGGCTCATTGAAAATAGCTAACAAAATCGCCAACTATTTTATAAATCGAGAATAAGGACACCTAACAAGTCTTAATAGCGCCACATTTGGCGAGATATCGTCACTTATGACAACCCTATCTGCTGATTGGAAAAAAATTAAAATAATTATAAAACCTCTTAAACACTGTTTAGAATTCTTTCAAATTTGGCGCATATGAGTAGTAGGAGTCGGACTTTTATAATATGAAAGATATAGAGATAAAGCTTTATTTAACTCACAACCTCAAGATCACAAATGCACTCCAACACTTGATTTAATAATAAAGTTTAACAAGTAACAGTGCTATATTCGGCCGTGCCGAATCTTATATACCCTTCACAACGTGTAGTCATGCAATAACAATTGTTTGTATCACCATTCATCCCATATAAAATACGTGCATACGTACACGTTAGAATAAATGTGGCATCGAATCCCAGCTGAGCCAAAAAAATTTTATTTTATTTTATTTAATATATTATTTATATTTTATTATTTTTTTTATATTTTTTTTAAATTTTTTTAAAAAATTTTTTTAGAAAAATTTTTAAAAAATTTTTTAAAATTTTTTTTTAAATTTTTTTAAAATTTTTTTTTTGTAGTTTTTTTTTATTATTTTTTTCTTATTTTTAATATTTTTTTTTTTTTTGTAATTTTTTTTTGTTTGGTATGTTTTTTACATGTATGTATGTATGTATGTTGTTGTTGTAATTGTGAAAAAAAACGAGGTGGTCGTGGTTTTTTGCTCATATCTCAGAAAGTTATGGGGCGATTGTGCTGAATTTCAATAGCGATTCATTCCTGGATATTTCCAAGAGATTGATACCATATACAGATCTGAGGAACATATAGTTGCTTCTAAAAGTTGATTTCAACCAACACACGGACAGACGGGCAGACGGACAGACGGACAGACGGTCAGGACTTAATCGACTCCTCTATTCATAAGCTTTCAGAAAATATATACTTTATGGGGTCGGAAATGAAAATTGTAGAAATTACAAACGGAATGACAAAGCTATATATACCCTTGTGCACCACAGGTGAAGGGTATAACAAAGAAAAAAATTATTAGTCTAATTAAAACTCAACAAAAAGTTTATTCTGTCAATACAACAACGTCTTTTAAATAAATTGATATAAAAGCAAAAGTCCTAATATTAAGTAATAAAATGTAAACCTTAAAAAATGTAGGTTGACAGCACTGTCAGATTTTAAATATTTTAACAAGTAAGAGCGCTACATTCGGCCGTGCCGAATCTTATATACCCTTCACAACGTGTAGTCATGCAATAACAGTATGTATGTATGTTAAAAAAAAATAAAAAAAAAAATTTAAAAAAAATTTAAAAATAAAATTTAAAAAAAATTAAAAAAAAAATTTAAAAAAAAATTAAAAAAAAAATTAAAATATAAATAATAAATATAAAACAAAAAAAAAATTAAAAAAAAATATAAAAAACAAGTAACAGTGCTATATTCGGCCGTGCCGAATCTTATATACCCTTCACAACGTGTATTCATGCAATAACAATTGTTTGTATCACCATTTATCCCATATAAAATACGTCCATACGTACACGTTAGAATAAATGTGGCATCGAATCCCAGCTGAGCCAAAAAAATTTTATTTTATTTTATTTAATATATTATTTATATTTTATTTTTTTTTATATTTTTTTTTATATTTTTTTTAAATTTTTAAAAAATTTTTTAAAATTTTTTTTTAAATTTTTTTAAAAATTTTTTTTTGTAGTTTTTTTTATTATTTTTTTCTTATTTTTAATATTTTTTTTTTTTTTGTATTTTTTTTTGTTTGGTATGTTTTTTACATGTATGTATATATGTATGTTGTTGTTGTAATTGTGAAAAAAAACGAGGTGGTCGAGGTTTTTTGCTCATATCTCAGAAAGTTATGGGGCGATTGTGCTGAATTTCAATAGCGATTCATTCCTGGATATTTCCAAGAGATTGATACCATATACAGATCTGAGGAACATATAGTTGCTTCTAAAAGTTGATTTCAACCAACACACGGACAGACGGGCAGACGGACAGACGGTCAAGGCTTAATCGACTCCTCTATTCATAAGCTTTCAGAAAATATATACTTTATGGGGTCGGAAATGAAAATTGTAGAAATTACAAACGGAATGACAAAGCTATATATACCCTTGTGCACCACAGGTGAAGGGTATAAAAATAATAAAAATATAAATAATATATAAAATAAAAAATAAAAAAAAAAAAATAAAAAAAAAAAAAAAAAAATTTTTTTTGGCTCAGCTGGGATTCGATGCCACGTTTACTCTAACCAGTATACACGTTTGTATGTATGTATGTTGTTGGTGTAATGTTGTTTTTGTGAAAAAAAACGAGGTGGTCGTGGTTTTTTGTTCATATCTAAGTTGTTTATGTACCGATGTTTCTGATTTTCAATACCGATCTGCTCCCGAATATTTCTGATATTTTAATACCTCACCCGGGTCCCGAAGATATCGGGGTGCTTCAAAAAGTTGATTTCAACATACACACGGACAGGCGGACAGACTGACAGACTGACAGAGCTTAATCGACTCCCCTATTCATAAGCTTTCAGAAAATATGTACTTTATGGGGTCGGAAATGAAAATTGTAGAAATTTCACACGGAATGACAAACCTATATATACCGTTTTTCACTGTGTGAAGGGTATAAAAACAATAGAACAAAATTTGTTGTTTGTAAACAAAAATTTATTGTGGACTTATTTCATTAAAAAAAAATATATTTGTTTTACCATATTAAGAAAAACATTAATTGTATTGGCTACAAATTTTTATAACGCCAAAATATGTTTTAACAAAATTTTTTTTTCAATATGATGATATTCTATAATTTTTTGTTATTTTGATTTTCTATAAAATTATTTACATATGTATGTATATGTATGTATGCGTTGTTCACCGTAACGATGTGTATGTATAATTGATTTAATTGTAGGGTCCTTTTCACTTTTCTAAATATTGAAAAAAAAAGTGAACGAAATATAAGAACATATTGTTAAGAGTACAGCTAGGAACACAATTGCGATGAACGACGAATTTTTAGGGGCAAATATTTACTTAAAAAAATAAGCATTCGTACATTTAATAATGGCTTCGTGCAAATATTGCCATATGCGCGAAACTTTGAAATAGTTTTATTTCTATTTCTTTTTTTTACGACCATGATTGGCTTTTGTTTTTTTTTAATGTTTAAGTAAACGAAGTTTTAAGTAGAATTCATACAGGCGAAATTATCAGCCCAGCTGATGGGGAAACAATTAGTCAAAATTGACAAATTGAATTCGCCTTGATCTCATTTGTTAATGCAAGGATGGAAAATTACATTTTTGTTTCGGTATTAAGCTTTTGTATATGTATATTTGTTGATTTTGCGTCATTTATAATAGCTTCACAAACATAAATTCTTTATTTTAATCAAACTTTATTAAATCTAACGTATCATAACAACTTTTCCATCCCTGATACGAATTGGCCTTGAAATAAAACATCCCCTGAAAAGTTGCTTTGTTGTATTGATTAAGCGTTGCATATACATACATGTATGAAAATGCCTTTCCAAGTTTATTTTTACCTTAACATTTTTTATTATTTTATAGCATTTCAAACATTTATACTAAATAGCTTAAAACAGAAATTGTTTTTATACCCTTCACAAAGTGAAAAAGGAAATATATAGGTTTGTCATTCCGTGTGAAATTTCTACAATTTTCATTTCCGATCCCATAAAGTATATATTTTCTGAAAGCTTATGGATAGGGGAGTCGATTAAGCTCTGTCAGTCTGTCCGTGTGTATGTTGAAATCAACTTTTTGAAGCCCACCGACATTGCTTGGACTCGGGTGAGGTATTAAAATATCAGAAATATTTGGGAGTAAATCGGTATTGAAAATCAGAAACATCGGTACATAAACAACTGAGATATGAGGAAAAACCCACGACCACCTCGATTTTTTTTTTCACAAAAACAACATTACAACAACAACATACATACACGTTTGTATACTGGTTAGAGAAAACGTGGCATCGAATACCAGCTGAGCCAAAAAAATTTTTTTTTAAATTTTTATTTTTAATTTTTTTTTTTTTTATTATATATATTTTAATTATTTTTTTTTTTAATTTTTTTTAATTTTTTTTTTGAAATTTTTTTTGAAATTTTTTTTGAAATTTTTTTTATACCCGCCACCAAAAAAATGGTGGTTATACCCGCCACCAAAAAAATGGTGGGGGTATATTCATTTTGTCATTCCGTTTGTAACACATCGAAATATCCATTTTAGACCCCATAAAGTATATATATTTTGAATCGGGGTTTGATTTGATGACGATCTAGCTATGTCCGTCCGTCTGTCCGTCTGTCCGTCTGTCCGTCTGTCCGTCTGTCCGTCTGTCCGTCTGTTGAAAGCACGATAGAGGTCGCACCGAAAAAGCTAAAGGGCTCAAATTTTGCCAGAATCTTTCTAATAGACAAGGTTTGTTTGGTATTGAAAATGGGCTAAATCGGAATATTAGAAAGAGAGTTATAGCTCGTAAAGCAAGAATAGGTCGAAAAAACCGTGTCCTTCAAACATCGAAAAAAAAGGAATTGTGTCCAAACGCATAAACGTAGAGTCATGAAACTTCGAATATATATTTCTCGAGTCAAAAGAATATTTCTCCCCAAAAATTGCTTAAATCTATGCATTAGAAAAGGAGTTATAGGTCAAAATGTACGAAAATTTATACCGCTCAGTGTATATTTGAAGTTTAAAACGTAATAAAACTGACAAAACTATATGTACGGTTCTGAAATTTTGCAAACATGGTTTTTGGTCAAAGTCTTCGTTATAACGGAAAATAAATGTTCCACGCCCACTTTTTTTTTTAAATTTTTATAAAAATATATTAGTCATATTCATTAGCATTTATTCATTGCAGATGGCGACATCTGTTGTAGGCGCCACTACATTTTGCAAACACTGAGGATGATGTCTTTGCTAAACATCACGTAGAACACTAGATGACTCTAGTAACATTTTTTTGCACAAACTACAAAGGAATTTTATAGGGGTTTGTGAAAACGAAAATGACCGAAGTTTGTTGACAAAAATTAACTAGAGTAATGATTTGTGCCCAACTTTACATATAGTTGTACACACAGTTTTATGAGGTTTTAGATTTAAAAATATTAAAAAAGAAATGTGCATCAGTAGATTTAAAATAAGTATTTGAATATTTAAAATACATATTTTAACTAAATTTTTTTTTATCTATCTATTCTCTTGTAAAGGGTGGTTAAATTTTAAGGGCCACAAGGTGATTCAAAATAGACATGCTCAGCATTTTGCTAAAACGGGAAACTAATTAGTAAGATTTTGATTTTTAAAGTTCTATAACATTTTACTTTTAAAAGATTTTCAAACGAAATAAGTTTTGTATAATTTTAAAATTTGTTAGCCATTAGTACATGAAAATAAATAGTTTATAATGTTTAGAAATAATTTTTTTTTTATCTTTAGGTCTAAATTTTCCTAAATTCCTTTTTTTAATACACCATAACTTCTAGAAAACATAAGATGACAAAAAGAAATTAGCACCATTTAGTAGATAAAACTCTCCTCTATACCCCTATACCCCATTGTATACCCGTTACGATCCGACCGTGATCAGCAGACCAATTTTTGTGACACAAGGTCAAATATTTTTTGCAAAATTTTAGTAAAAGAGCTAAACAAATTTTTTTGTAATGTGCTTTTTTGAAGTATTTGAGTTTTTATATCCGCCACCAAAAAATGGTATGTATATATTCTTAATCGGGGTTTTATTTGATGACGATCTAGCTATGTCCGTCCGTCTGTCCGTCTGTTAAAAGCACGATAGAGGTCCCATCGAAAAAGCTAGTGGGTTCAAATTTTGCCAGAATATGTCTTATACACAAGGTTTGTTTGGAATAGAAAATTGGCTAAATCGGAGTATAAGGAAGAAAGAAAAATTGCCTAAATGCATGTATTAGGAAGGGAGTTAGAGATCAAAATGTACGAAAATTTATACCGCGCAGTGTATTTTCCAATTTGTTAAAAATTTTAAACCTAATAAGAATGACAAATTTAGATCTACGATTCTGAAATTTTGCAGGAATTGCTTTTTGGTCAAAGGCTTTCTTCTGACGGAAAATAAATGTGACACGCCAACCTCCCATACAACGTTTTCTCTCAAATTCTTATAATTTCTCTATAAATCGAATAATAAAGGACTTTATTGAAATATCTAAGTTGTATTTATTAGCATAAATAACTTCGACACACCTACTATAACGCTCACTTTCCACGTTATTTACTGTTAATGAAATTTAAATTTATAAAACCGACAAAATTAGAGGTATGATGATAAAATTTGCTACGGAAATCCTTCTAGTCAATGTTATTGTTATGCCAGAAAATTTAGGTGACACGCCCACTATTACGCCCACATCCTATATAATGCTTTATTTCAAATTCATATAATTTCTCAATGAATAAATATTTTGGAAGAATTACGGACTATATTGAAATATCTAAGTTGTATTTATTAGCAGAAATTTTATTGACACGCTTACTTTAACGCCCATTTTCACTGAAACACTTAATTTACGAAAACATTTTACCAGCATATCGAAGTTATAAAGGGTGGTTAAATTTTAAGGGCCGATGTTGATTTTGAATAAAACACAAATTATTTAGGAAATTATTATCATTTCTTTTTTAATGATAATATTTGTATGGTTCAATTATGTATGGAACAAAATATCGGCCAAATGGCCCCCGCGACCTCAACGGCACACCTCGATCCGATAGTCCAAATTTTCAATGACACTGTTGATGCTCAATTGTTGGGCACGATGATGAGTCGAGGTTGACTGTTTTTTTGCCACACTATCGTGAAAAACAGGAATGCTTCTCATTTAACGAATTAAGAAGGTATTCATAGATGTTCTAACATTTTATACAGACCTGGGGCCGAATTACGGCATTCGATATCGATCGAAATTTTACTCGAACGATCGAGTATGCTGTGCTTTAGGTATATAGATTCTAATAGGAGTTTTCAAATTTCGATCACGTTCGAGTGCCGTAATTCGGCCTCTGTTTTAAATTTAAAATTTAACCACCCTCTACAAAGAAAGTGATGTATATTTTATTATAAAGAGATTATTCCAAGCGATTAACAAAATAATAATTATTGTGCTTTAAATGTACACAAAATTGGTGGTGGGTATAAAAGATTCGGCACAGCCGAATATAGTGCTCTTACTTGTTTTTTTTAACATACATACGTGATTTTATAATTTTACAATGGGATTTTTATATATGTATGTTTTTTATATGTTTGTACGTATTTCATATGGGATGAATGGTGATACAAACTACTGTTATTGCATGACTACCCGTTGTGAAGGGTATATAAGATTCAGCACGGCCAAATATAGCGCTCTTACTTGTTTTTTATAATTTTTTTTTATTTTTTTTAATTTTATTTTATATTTATATATTTTAAAATTTTTTTTATATTTCATTTTATATTTATTATTTATATTTAAAAAAATTTTTTTTTAATATTTTTTATATCTTTTTTTTTACTTTTTATTTTTTATTTTTGGCGTACGTCTTACCTTACGATATAGGGAGTCATGTCAGATTGTTATTGTTGTATTCTTTATTTCATTGATTATGAGGAAACGGCGAGATAACTTTTATTAAAAATTTGTTTGTAGGTAAATGAACATGTTATCTTTCGTTTGATATACATTTCATATTGGTTGATATCTTCCTAATATTTAAATTTCTCAAATGAAAATTGTTTAAACACATACACTCAAACATATGTGTAGTGTTTGGTTGAGTGTTTGAGTTTGTAGCGTGAACACAAACTATTCTGCTGTTTCATGTGGACACAAACCTTCGGCTGTTGTTTTGATTAACTATCAAATAAATAAATTCATTTGCTTATATTATTTATAATTTATTGTTATACATATATGTTTTCTGTCTTATCGGATGGCGTATTCTACGTTAAACTTAATGGCCGTGTCTCTGACACAGCCTGCAGGGACAGTCCGTGGCCGAAGGCCTCGGATAACTGTCTGCTGTTTTTTAAATTTTTTTTTACTTTTTTTTTATACATACATACGTAAATTTAGAATTTTACACGTTGACTGCACGTTGTGAAGGGTATATAAGATTCGGCACGGCCGAATATAGCACTCTTACTTGTTTGTAGTCTTTTTGTCAATGACGCAGCCACCACCATAGGCAGTAATAATATTTATTTTGTTGAGTTTTACAAATATTTAATTTCTCTGATTATTATTTTTTTTCTCTCTTTTCCTAAGCTATAAGGAACTTTATCAAATAACATAGCGAATTTTTACCGACGATATCACCATGTTGAACGAAGTTCGTCGTTAGCCCTGATTGTGTTTCTAGCATATGTTTGGTAACATCTCTCAGTAGCAGTATTTGTAAAAGTAAATTAAATATATATATTCACTTACTTTAGTTTTTTTTTATGTGTGTCTTGATTTAATGCACAAAAAACGAAAAAAAAAAAATAAATATGGACATGACATTTATAAAACCAAAAACAAGAAAAAATAAATAAAATATCAGATTTTATACAAAAAAAAAAATGTATAAAAAAGGTACATAAAAAATGTTGTTCATACACACAATTCCTATAGAAGACGACTAATGAATGGATGAATGGATCGGTAAATGAATGAATATTTTAACTACGAAAGGTTAAACATAGACACAGCAATAAAAGAAGAGTCATTTTGCGAACTTCACTTGGAAAAAAAACAAAGACAGAGCTAAATATAGAGGGGTAAAATACGAATGCGAATATAAAATTTGCACATTTTTTTTAACTCAAAATTAAAAAAAAAAACAAAAAAAATAAAAAAAAACTGACCAATATAAAATTAAAAAATAAAATATAATATAAACATTAACACTATTGCATTTTTCTACATCTTTTATAATATTTTTTCTTGTATTTCTTCATGTTGATGCACGCATTCAGTTCACTTTAAACCTAAAAAAAATTTTAAATTTTTTTATTGTGTCTTTTAAAAAAGTTTATTTAATAACTGGCAATCACGCATTATACAAGGCTAGACTAAGATTCATTATAAAATGCAGAAAAAAAAAATACTCAAATATTTTTTTCGACATGATATTTTTAAATATTAAAATTTTGTAGCTACAAAAACAACTACAAAGCATATACACATAGTTATACACATAAATTTCAACAAAAAAACTTATTCAATTCACATGCATTAATATTCTCATAATCAAATATTCTGGGAATAATTTAAGAATTTTCTGACTTAAAATAATTTGCCTTAAGAGACTTTTATTTTAAAAAACTATAAAAAAATTATCCAGTTTTATTTATTTTAGGACTGAAAGTTGATGTCAGCGGAAATTTTAGAATTGTACCATTTCGTATATTTTTTAACATTTTAACCTTGTACTGAAATTATTGCTTCAGTTAATATAACTTTTTATTTATGTTCAATAAACTTAGTGGATTAGTTTAATGAAGTGGTTTTAGAACTTTTAAATATTTTAGCAGCATTGATCAAAAGTCTCTGTTTTATCATATGGAATTAATCATAAGAAAATGAAGCCAAAAGAAGAAGTCACTTTTAAAATAACGTTCAATGGTATTTCAAAATTAACGTTGCGATTAAAGTTACCCGCATGTGTGCGATAAAGTGTTGACAACGCTAAGAAAAATATTTTATACGCTGAAAGTCAGAACACGACTTGTGCTTAATAGTTTAATTTACTGAGCGCTCTTTCTAATCGAATATAGTTAAGAGAACTAAAGCGGTCTTTCAGTTTATTCTATCTTTTGATTCGATTAATCATTACTTTAATCGGTCGTATAGTTCAAACGAACCTTTTTCAGTTAAACTATTTGACGGTATCTAAGCCTATATTTTCGATTTCATGTAATATGTCATATTCTTTATTATTTCGAAAGCCAGTCTTGATTTTGAATCTCTACATAGTTAACTGTATTTCACTAGTTAAGCCCTTTCATTTGATCCCCATATTGGCTCTCTCGGTTTTATAGAAACTGAAAAGTATCGATTTTCGTTGTAAATTTTAGGATAAACCCTGAAGTAGTTTTACTTTGGTGCTTATATCTTAGATGGTTTCAAACCAATTTCTTAATTTTTCTTAAAAATAATTTCTGAGGTTGCGATTTATAATCTGGTATTTTAAACGTGTTCAAAACTTATTTGGGAGTTTGAAAAATTTTAATATATTAAAAAAATGTTAGCCTATAACTTTGCCGATTGTTGGCCAATTTTTCCTATATTTTCCATTAATATCTCCAAAGACATTCAAAATCTATATATAGTAACATCCGTATCTATAAATTATCCTATGCCTGGAAAATTTTAAAATCTATGGTAAAAAATAAGCCTTAAAAACTGAGACATCCGTGTTTATTTGTTCATATCTCAGAAAATATTGGGGGATTAAGCTGATTTCTAATACCAATCTGCTCATAAACATTTTCGACATTTTCCGAGTCTTGGCGATGTCGGGGGGCTTCAAAAAGTTTATTTCAACATACACACGTACAGACGAAAATTGCTTATTCGACTTCCCTATTAATAAGCTTTCAGAAATTATATAATTTGTTGGGGCGAACCTCCGACCGTATACAGTTCTTTGCTATGTTTTCTGACGTTTTTTCATCAAGTTATACTTCAACAGTATGTAACAATATTCATATGTAACCATTGGCGTAGATACAAATTTTTTCTGGGGGGTGGCAAAAGTTAAAAATTTTTTTTCTGGGCAGAGCAATATCTTAAACTGATTTCATTTTATGTGTACATATATTAAATAATATAATAAATAATATTTTCAATTTCTTCACAACAAATGTCAAAGAATGTCTAGTTACGCCCATGTATTTAACTCAAGAGTTTTCAGACATAGTTTTTTCTCCTGTCAATGATTTCATTGTTCAACTATCAACTGTATCTGATCAAGACGGTGTTACTATTTGTATCTTAAAATATTCAGTGAGTTATAAACAAAATCGCTAATTATCCCACTACTAGTTACTTGGTTATTCCCCATATTAAGTTCTGTACCGAAATTATATGAACAAATTATTTATGATTTGCTGGCACACCAAATATCCAAAGTTTTATCTCCAAATCAATATAATTTTAGAAAATCTTGCTTAAGCATTATAAATCTTCTTGGGATATGATTTGTATTCTTTAAAGGTCAAAAAACGTATAGCATCTATACAGACTTCAGTAATGCATTTGATAAAGTAAGTCGCAATCTTTTATTATTTAAACTAGATAAAATATATTTTGCACTTTATCTATCAAAATGGACCTTTTCATATTCGAAAGACTCAAACAAAAATATATAGTTATTCGGTTTATATTTATCTCCAATATTACATGCTAATTTAAAGGGTTAGTGAAGATTTAGCCAAGTTCCCAGCAAAAACTCTCATTACAAACTAATGAGTTGAATGTACTAAAAAACTATTCCGCACTACTTATAACTAACTTGGCATCTAAACCCAATGATGTCATTGGAGGCAAGTACTTACTTCGCTTGCTTACAAATAGGGACTCTTATTTGTACTTATTACGGTCACTTATAAATAGAGACTTAAATAAGTACTTACTTTTATAGAAATATATAAATACTTGATTTTGCGATGCGTTAATTTGAAATGTAAAAATCAGTAAAGATCTATAAGTCATCACTTTAGGTTAGGTAGAACAGACAGCTGTTGTGCAGCTCACTTGGGTCCATTATAATGATCCCATTGTGATGCCTAAATAGAAAAGAGAGAAGAGAAAAAAAGCAGACTAGTCCAGAGTCTCTGGCGGGAATCGAACCCGCAACCCCAAAACTAGCAGTACAGCACACTACTGACTAGTCTACCGGGGCACCCAAGTCAGATGTTATAGAGGTGTTTTCAAGTCATCACTTTGTTAAATGAAAAACTTTGCCGCTGTTGTCAAAATCATTATTACTTATTCCCTAAGCGTGTTAAACTAAATGAGAATCATAAAAAGTTGTGTATTTAAATGGCTTCTAGCAAATTTCGCAACAAGAAATTGTATTGTGTGTGTATCTAAGCAAATATCTGAAAGTAAGTACTTACGTATCACGTTATAAATCAAGACATTACTAAAATACTTCTTAGTAAGACAGACGATATGCTATAGTCATTGAAAAGTGTGTTGTTTAGTAAGAGCAAGTCATTACCTAGTTTTTGCTGCACTGTTAATGGACTCATAAAATATGGTCGATAGATAGATACATACTTCAAGCGATAAAAAATTGTAGGCCATAATAAATTCAAAGTTAATTAACGAATAGGCCATCATAATTAATATTAAAGTATGCATTAGAATCAGTCAACAGTCAAAAAAATTTTATTTCATTTTTTTGTTTGTTAACGGAGAACATTCACATTTTATATAAAAGATTTTGTAACATTGATGGTGCAGTTTTGTAATGAAGTAGTAGTAGTGTACTAATTACAGTTATATTTACTACTACTAGGTTTTCTGTTGCAGGGAATGAACCCTCTTCTTCAACGGTACTTTTTTAAAATATGAAAACATTGAGCTGCTTAAGTCAGATTTTATGCAAAAATTAACATGACTTATATCTTCTATATATATAACAAGTAAGAGCACTATATTCGGCTGTGCCGAATCTTTTATACCCACCACCAATTTTGTGTACATTTAAGGCACAATATTTATTATTTTGTTAATCGCTATGGAATAATCTCTTTATAATAAAATATGTATCACTTTCTTTGTAGAGGGTGGTTAAATTTTAAGGGCCCATGTTGAAGGTGAACTACACGTAGACTTTAAATTCGTTTTCTGCATTTCATTTGACATTTCTCAGTCTGAAACTTACTCAATTTGATCCGTGGAAAGATACGCAAATGAGCAACGCTTTAAAGTTATTCAGGTTTTTTATAAAAATGGGCGTTCAAGTCAAAATGCATTTTGTGCATAATTCTTTTGATCAACATAATCGTTCAAATTCGTCCACAATCGGGAAAATTGTAAAAAATATTTATATTTCTGCAAAACAGGTCTGTATAAAATGTTAGAAAATCTGTGAATGCCTTCTTAGTTCGTTGAATGGGCACCAGTGGCGTTTTTTTGCGATAGTGTGGCAAAAGAGCAGTCAACCTCGCCTCATCATCATGCCTAACAATTGAGCATCAACATTGTCATTGAAAATTTGGACCATCAGATAGAAGGATGGGGGGTCCATTTGGCAGATATTTTGTTAAATACATAATTGAACCGTACAAATATTATCATTTTAAAAAGAAATAATAATAATATCCTAATTAATTTGTGTTTTATTTAAATTCAACATCGGTCCTTAAAATTTAACCACCATTTATAACTTCGATATGCTACTAAAATGCTTTTGTAAATGTAGTCTTTCAATGAAAGTGGGCGTTAAAGTAGGCTTGTCAATAAAGTTTCTGCTAATAAATACAACTTAGATATTTTAATATAGTCCTTTATTTTCCCAAAAACTTTGTCAATAGAGAAATTACATGAATTTAAGATAAACCGTTGGGAGGTAGGCGTTAAAGTGAGCGTGTCACCTTAACTTTTTGGCACAACAATTACATTGATTAGAAGGATATACGTAGCAAATTTTATCATCATACCTCTAATTTTGGCGGTTTTATGAGCTTTTAAATTTCATTAACGGTAGATAACGTGAAAAGTGGGCGTTATAGTAGGCGTGTTTATGAGCTTTTAAATATATTAACGGTAGATAACGTGAAAAGTGGGCGTTATAGAAGGCGTGTCAAAGTTATTTTTGCGAATGAATACAACTTAGATGTTTCAATTAAGCCCTTTATTATTCTAAAATCTTTATTAATAGAGAAATTATATGAATTTTAGGTAAAACGTTATATGGGAGGTGGGCGTAAAAGTGGGCGTGGCACCTAAATTTTCTGGCACAGTAATGACATTGCCTAGGGGGATATACGTAGCAAATTTTATCATCATACCTCTCATTTTGGCGGTTTTATGAGCTTTTAAATTTCATTAACGGTAGATAACGTGAAAAGTGGGCGTTATAGTAGGCGTGTCAAAGCTATTTTTGCGAATGAGTACAACCTAGATGTTTCAATATAGCCCTTTATTATTCCAAAATTTTTATTAATAGAGAAATTATATGAATTTTAGGTAAAACGTTATATGGGAGGTGGGCGTAAAAGTGGGCGTGGCACCTCAATATTCTGGCACAGTAATGAAATTGCCTAGGGGGATATACGTGGCAGATTTTATCATCATACCTCTCATTTTGGCGGTTTTATGAGCTTTTAAATTTTATTAACGGTAGATAACGTGAAAAGTGGGCGTTATAGTAGGCGTGTCAAAGCTATTTTTGCGAATGAGTACAACCTAGATGTTTCAATATAGCCCTTTATTATTCCAAAATCTTTATTAATAGAGAAATTATATGAATTTTAGGTAAAACGTTATATGGGAGGTGGGCGTAAAAGTGGGCGTGGCACATTGATTTTCCGTTACAAAAAAGCGTCTCACCAAAAAGCAAAGTGTGCAAAATTTCAGAGTCGTACATCCAACTTTGTTGCTTTTATGACGTTTTTGTTTTTAAATATACCGCAAAATACACTGTGCGGTATAAATTTTCGTACATTTTGATCGATTACTCCTCTCCTAATAAATGGATTTAGATAATTTTTGGGGAAAAATATTATTTTTACCCAGGAAATATATATTCGAAGTTTCATGAGTCTACGTTAATGCGTTTGGACACAATTCCATTTTATTCGATGTTCGAAGGACACGGTTTTTTCGACCTACTCTTGGTTTTCGAGCTATAACTCTCTTCCTAATATACCGATTAAGCCCAATTTCAATACCAAACAAACCTTGTCTATAAGAAAGATTCTGGCAAAGTTTGAGCCCCTTAGCTTTTTCGGTGCGACCTCTATCGTGCTTTCAACAGACGGACAGACGGACGGACATAGCTAGATCGTCATCAAATCAAACCCTGATTCAGAATATATATACTTTATGGGGTCTAAAATCGATATTTCGATGTGTTACAAACGGAATGACAAAATGAATATACCCCCACCATTTTTTTGGTGGCGGGTATAAAAATCAATGTGTGTTTGTATGTTTGTATGTTTGTTTGTGCTTTATAGACGGTTAAGCGGCTGGACTGATTTCCTTGAAATGTTCACAGAATCTTTCTGTATGTCTGGAAGGAACTATAGGCTATACTTTGCTTGAAATTGTAAGTGGGCGGGGTGCCACGCCCTATTAAATTATAAGTATTAAATATTATATATTATATATTACGAAAGTTAATGCAGCTAGAGTCTTCAAATTAAGTACGGTAAACTTTGACATCCACACAAACATTTGGGTAAAAAATGGGCGTACTTGCAATAGTAGGCGTGGCCACATGAATTAAATACTAAAATTCGTATATTTGGAAAACGATATCGATTAGAGTACTAAAATTTTGCAAAAGCAACTTTGATATTCAAATAAACATTTATGGAAAAAATGGGTGCATTAACAATAGTGGGCGTGGCACCTACCGTATGAATTAAATACTAAAATTTGGTGTGGCGAAGCACACCGAGTATTAGCTAGTTTGTAATAAAATTTATATTATTCTGTATTGTATTTAACAGTTTTTATATTGACTTGTTTTTTAAATTAAGTTTAAGTTTATTTGTCTGGATAATGCATAGTTTAGAAAACAATTTAATTTTTTGAATATCCCGTGGGTAAGAGTAAGAGTTAATTAGGCCTTGTAAAACTACTTATTTGTCAGACTTAAGAAGTGCATTACCCATTGCATAGTCATTTATTTTTTACACGCGTTGTTATATAGAGTTTGGGATTTTATACTCACTTCTAAAAGAGGTGTCTTAGAAGACCTTCTGACAAAGGCATCATTAAATCCAGTTTAAACCTTTTTAATTTAATTTAAGAGCTTCGTAAATTTTTTATTCATATTTTTAATTTTTTTTCAAACTGTCTTGAGCTCAGCGCTAAAAAAACTCACTCCTAAGGAGCTTTAAACGCTACTAAATGGATTCTTAGTTATTTTTGAAGGTTTTTTTTAATTTTTTTTATTCTTTTTTATTTTTTTAATTTTATCTGGTATAAGTAGTGGTTACAAAAAATACCTGTGAGAAGGAACATTTTTCCCCTTCTCAATGAAGTGGAATTAGAAGGATTATCGTATCTTTAGAAGGGAGTTCAAAGGCCTTTTAAAAGGCTTTTAAGGACGGAGTATAATAAGATTGCAAATCTAATAAAAGGTGTAAAACTACCCAACAGAGAGCCTGATATTTAAAGCCATAATTTATTTACATATATAAGCTAAAACTGTACTGTACTGTAATACCCTTAAATTTATTTTATTTAATAGTTTTTCATATATGTACTCACTTTTAAAAAGCCGCATATTTCCCAAATAAATATTAAAGATACAAATATTTTATCTTTTTTGTGATTGTAAGTCAGCTAATGCTTGATATAAAATGTCTTCTAGTTGTTATTTTTGCGATGCTGCTGCCTAGAGTAGTTTCTGTTACTGCTGTTGTTTTTGATGATGATGATGATGATGGCGATGGCGCGCTGATGATTTGTGATTAAAGATTTATTTGCCCAAAATCTAAAGATGTTATAGTTTTGTTTGCAAATAATAAATAAAATCAAAAAAATAAATAGAATTTCGTGATTTTTATTTCTTCTTATATATTTTTTTGTAGATTTTGCTTCTTTAGATTTTGATAGCTTTTCGTTTTTTTTTTCAGGTTGACAAAGTAAACGTGTGGAAATTCTTTATTTTATATTTAATTTTTTTATTTTGCTTTCGATAGTTTCTTTATTTTTTTTGTTTATTTCACATTAAAGAAACAAACAAATTTTTTACACTTTTTTACTTCGTTGCAAAGCTACTCCCGTTTCTATTTTTTAATACACTTTTGAGATTCTAAATAAAGGTAGGGGAAATTAGAAAAGTTAGGATTAGAAGATTTCTTTGCAATTGTTTTTTTATTATTATTATTTTTATTTAAAATAATTTATATATTTATTTATTTTTAGGCTTAAAAAAGCGTATAAAAGTGGCTGCTTTAAAAAGATAAAGCACTTTAAGTAAATTTTGTAAGTTAAAAAAAAAAAATATTTAATATTTTGAAATGTTTAGCTAATGGTTGTAACATGTGTTTTAGAACTGTCCACAAATCTAATTATGTTAGAAAATAGAATCATAAAAAAGAATTGTATAATTTTTTTGGAAAATTTTCGACTCATTAACCATTTACAAGATGTTTAAAAAAAATATATCAAATATTTTTATAAATTTTTGATTATTTTAAGTAACTTCACATAAGAAAAATATTTTATAAATACATATCGATGCCTTACTTCCTCAACCTCGTATTTAAAAAAAAAATATTTCACGAGAAGAAAAAAACGGTTCATCTTTTTATACTTCGGTGTTTGGTTAAAAGTTTAAATGCAATTTTTAAGGAATTGATTGTATTTATGTATATTAGTAGTAATAATATACTAATCTTTTTTAGTTAAAGCATAAAACAATCGTTTGATATGAAAAAGTCAAAATCGTATTTTTTAAGTTACGAGGTTGAGGAAGTAAGGCATTGATATGTAGATGTATCCACCTAAATTATTAATTTTTACGCTAACAAACTAATTTTAATTTTATTTAAAATTGTTTTAATTTAAAAAAATTTCAATATCAATATTTTGTGATTTATTTGTCCTTAATTTGGCGTAGGAAAAGTCTATGAACATTAATGTGATACTTTTACAATCCCCTTGCGTTCGCCTTTAGTTGAAAATTTGGGGTGCATTTTTTTTGTGACAGCAACTAAGCATGTAAGAATAAATGTAACAGATTTTTTACAAAAATTCTTAAATTCTTTATTAAAAAATTTTCGATAACTTTTGCAGAAGTCTGCAACTGGTTTTGCAATCCAATCGAAGGCTTAATTCAAGTTTTAAAAAGTTCAAAAAAGTGAGCAAAATGCAAAATTAAAAAAAATAATACAATTAACACTTTTATTTAATATATTTATAGTTCATTTATTATGGGTTAAGCTGTTCTTTATAATGTAAATAACTTCGTAAAATCCTTTTTAAGTAAATTGTAAACATTTATGAATATTGAAAATCTTATACGATATTAACCGATTAAAAGCATTTTTAAAATCTGTTACGATTTTATAATTAGCACTATTTATCGGTATATTAATATTTAATTCTTCATTACTATTTAATGAAATAAGAAAACGGGAAGTAAAGCATTTATTTTTGAACATTTTCTTTCCTATCAAATGCATTTTCTTTATGTTCATATTCTCTCATATTCTTAATACATGTTTGTTATTGTTTCCATTTAACAATATAAGAGAATAAACATATAAATAAATAAAAAAAATATTGGTTGTATTCACTAGGTATCCTAAGTGTCATACTGTCATAATCTTCCAAACATTTAAAAATTACTGAATTCTGTATTGTTAATTGCAGAGTTTTACATATTTAAAAATATTAGCAAAAATATGACTTTAGGACAAAACAACACTTGGGACACTTTGTGAATTAATATAAATAAATTTGAAAAAGAGTAAGCTCAACTTTGATTACTTAATTGGACGCAACAACATTTTTAAACTATTTGTAAATGAACTTGTTTATTTTTAACTTGCTAGTACTATTAAAACCGGTAAAAAAGTTTAATTTAAATTTTTTTACTTTTTATTAAAAAATAAATATTATTTCGTTGTAAAAGGTATGCAAGATGATAACGCAGAAGTCAAAGTATGTCCTAGATTTTATCAAAAATCCATGCAGTAGCGTTTGTGTAAAGCGAATTGAAAAAGACAAGAAAACCGACAGAAAGAAAACAATTATAAAAATTGGTATTTTGTGTTATACATTTTTGACTATAACTATAACATAACTATAACATGTACAGATTATTTAATGTTGCACACGTTTTTTTTAATTTTATTGCAAGTAATGATTAGTAATTTTGCAAGTTCAGTAATTTCAATATTTAACAATTAATAATTAGAAATTTTTAAAACTGTCTATCCGAACCAGCAAATTAAAATTTATAGTTTACATTTTAGTTTCAGAATTATATATTTATATAAACTAGCTCTCGACCCTTTCAATCTTCAATTTAGTTGGAAATATTTGTTTTGCTTTTGCATATCATATACATACATACATACATAAACATAAATCACTGTTTTTGTCAAAGCAATTAGTATCAACAATGTTGATACAACATGCATTAGTTTGTTTTTTATTTTTTGTTTTGTTACACACATATGGTTTGCGCACGTGCTAGTAGCAATTTTAAACGCTTGTAACTCCTGAAATACCGAACCAACTTTAACAAGTAAAAGTGCTATATTCGGCCGTGCCGAATGTGATAATACCCTTCACAACGTGTAGTCATGCAATAACAACTGTTTGTATCACCAGTCATCTCATATGAAATACGTACATACATATACAAAACAACCCATTGCAGAATTAAATTGAGTATGTTAAAAAAAAAAGAACAATTCAAAAAAAATTAAAAAAATTAAAAAAATAAAAAAAACTTATAATATATAAAATAAAATAAAATAACTTTTATTTGGCTCAGCTGGGATTCGATGCCACGTTTACTCTAACCAGTATATATGTATGTTGTTGTTGTAATTGTGAAAAAAAAACGAGGTGGTCGTGGTTTTTTGCTAATATCTCAGAAAGTTATGGGGCAATTGTGCTGAATTTCAATAGCTATTCATTCCCGGATATTTCCAAGAGATTGATACCATTTACAGATCTGAGGAACATATAGTTTCTTTTAAAAGTTGATTTCAACCAACACACGGACAGACGGACAGACGGTCAGGGCTTAATCGACTCCTCTATTCATAAGCTTTAGAAATTACAAACGGAATGACAAAGCTATATGTATATACCCTAGTGCACCACAGCTGAAGGGTATAACAAGATAAAGTTTGGGCATATCTGCAGAAAAATTTCTTTAAATGACAATTTAAAATTACTAAACTCTGGTGCATAATGTGAGCTTTAACCGTGTAATAAAAAATCGACTTGCCTTTTAACATATACATAAGTTAAGAAACAAAACTGATCCAAAATAACACCCAACAAAAAAAAAGATATGCAAAGGAAAAAGTGAATGCATGAGTTTAACCCATGATGAATGAAGTAGTTAAATTTAGGTGAAATATGCATGATTTTAACATCAACGTGTTATTGAAGATAATGTGTTTATATGAAAATAATAATAAATTTCACTCAATTCCATTAAGTGCATGGAATGCATGCATAGTAGATGAAAGAAGTCCATGTAGCATGAGTTAATAATGTTTGTTTAAGATATTTTGCATGCATATGCATGAATTTTGAAGTACATTATATTTTATGACAAACTATTTTGGTCCTAGGGAGGCATAAAAAAGTCTTAAGAAACGTTACTCACATTGCATTGTTACAAAATTCTTTTTGCTGGGAAGGTTTATTCGAAAAATTCAAGAAGAAAAAATTACAATTACAATTATAAAACAATCGTGTTAAAAAATACTTTTCTAAAAAATAAAAATTGATTAAACCTTTACATTGTTTTAGAAACACCGTTGTTTTTTTTTCTACAAATTTAAAAAAAAATATATATAAAAACGAATAATACTTTTATGAAAATAATCCTTAAATATGAAAAAATTGTTAACCCTTGCCAGTCTCTTTGTATTTAATTAACTATTTTAAAAATTCTAGTATGAGATTATAGATTTTTATTACATTAATAACACTGGTTTACAGCCAAAAAATACCAAGAACGCCACATGCCTAGATAAGTTAATTGGGACCTCCTGAACACGAAAAACGCTGTAATTTTTTATACCCTTCACACAGTGAAAAAGGGTATATATAGGTTTGTCATTCCGTGTGAAATTTCTACAATTTTGATTTCCGACCCCATAAAGTATATATTTTCCGAAAGCTTATGAATAGGGGAGTCGATTAAGCCCTGTCAGTCTGTCCGTCTGTCCGTGTGTATGTTGAAATCAACTTTTTGAAGCCCCCCGACATAGGTTGGACCCGGGTAAGGTATTAAAATATCAGAAATATTCGGGAGTAGATCGCTATTGAAAATCAGAAACATCGGTACATAAACAACTGAGATATGAGCAAAAACCCACGACCACCTCGATTTTTTTTCACAAAAACAACATTACAACAACAACATACATACATACAAACGTGCATACTGGTTAGAGAAAACGTGGCATCGAATCCCAACTGAGCCAAAAAAAAATTTTTTTTAATTTTTTTAAAAATTTTTTTTTAATTTTTTTTTTTATTTTTTTTATTTTTTTTTTATTTTTTATTTAATATATTATTTATATTTTTATTATTATATTTTTTTTTTAATTTTTTTTTATTTTTTTTTTTATTTTTTTTTTGTTTTATATATGTATATTATATATAATAATTTTTTTTTTTAAATTTTTTTTAAAATTTTTTTTTTAAATTTTTTAAAATTTTTTTTTTTCGTTTTTTTAACATACATACGTGTACGTATTTCATATGGGATGAATGGTGATACAAGCAACTGTTATTGCATGACTACACGTTGTGAAGGGTATATAAGATTCGGCATGGCCGAATATAGCACTCTTACTTGTTTTTCTAAGTACCGTTTTTTAGATAACGGTACTTTTGTGTTTTTCGGTGTATGGTCCCACTCAAACCCTTGTGGAGCCCAACCGAAAAGCCTGATAGAGATAAATGGCATATCGTTAGAAAGGTAATTGAATGCCTTTTCCGTCGATATGCTGAAAATTTCTATCTGATAAGAAATGGCTGAGTTATGGCACCTCAAAGTTCAAAATTTGCCTATTTTTTACGTTTTTTTCAAAATTTTTCATTTTTACTTCGTTTTGTTTCTACGTTTTAGTAAAGATCTGGAATGTTTTATTTGTTTACCAAATAGCTTATTTAATTACAAACATTTTAATCGTAATTTGAAAAAAATCGGATAAAAAATAAAGTTTTTATTAAGGATTTTGTGGAACGACAATATTTTCATCTTCATTGCTCACACACTACATATATTCGGCGTCCATCAGTTTTTGGAATTTTAATTTAATTTTTCTAATTTACGCCGAATATAGTGTGTGAGCAACAAATTCCCCTAATCATGACTCGTGTGGTACAAGCCAGAATCTTTTAAGTGTCATTCCTGTCTTAAGCATTTAAACATTTAATTAAAATAATTTAAAATTTCAATTTTTTTTAGTTTTATTTAAATAAATTTAATGTCTGTGTTTCACACTCTGAGTAAAATTAAATCAATCGAATAAAATCATTCGAAATTGCAATTAAAGTCTTTTTGTTTATAACAGCAATGTGCTATGACGATTTATATCGATTTTATTTAACTCGAAATGCAGAACATGGGCGTATGGATATTAAAGCCAGTTTTTGAAACTTGCTAGGTCGAGAATTGGAAGTATGCTATTGCAAAGTTCTTAAAGCAATTGATTTTAATGTTTTCATCTCATAAAATGATCTCTTTTTATACCCTTTACCTGTGGTGCACAAGGGTATATTTAGCTTTGTTATTTCGTTTGTAATTTCTACAACGACCCCATAAAGTATATATTTTCTGAAAGCTTATGAATAGAGGAGACGATTAAGCCTTGACCGTCTGTCCATCTGTCCGTGTGTTGGTTGAAATCAACTTTTAGAAGCAACTATATGTTCCTCAGATCTGTAAGTAGTATCAATCTCTTGAAAATATCCGGGAATGAATTGCTATTGAAATTCAGCATAATCGCCCCATAACTTACAGAGATATGAGCAAATAAACACGACTGCCTCTGTTTTTTCCCATATTTTTACCAACAAAATTAAAATTTTTCAGCCATAGAATAATTTATAGATACCTTTGCTACTATTTGAAGATATAATATGCCTCTAGAGATATTCGCGAAAAATTTTTGTTAAAGCGGGTTCTAATCGGTAAAGTTTAGGCAAAAAAGAAAAGTTTTAAAATATAGTTCAAAAATTTACAAACGAAAATAAATTTTTTTCAGCTTGTATACAACCGAGAGAGTTAATATTTGTATCATCTGAAAGGACTTGACTAGCGCAATATAAACACTATAAAAAAATTAAAATTCATGTTTACCGCCACTGCAAAATGGCGGACAATAAATTTATATATGAGCTAAATCTGGTATTTTAAAATATAACTTCTTGAACCCCCTCAATATTGGTATCACATGAAAGGCATGACCAATAGAATACAGTAAATTATTAAAAAATGTAAAATCCAAGATGGCGTCTTAAACAAAATGACAGAAAACATTTTTCTTACCCCATTAATATGGGTATCAAATGAAAGGGCTTGACTGGTAGAATACAGATAACTACGTAAAAATTCAAAATCGAGGATGGCGTCGTAAATAATAAAGAAAAATGGCGTATAGCATGACATAAAGGATGGGGGATTATACCTATGTACATGATGGTGAAGGGTATTTTCAGATTCGGCACGGCCGAAAATAGAACTCTTTCTTGTTTACTTTACTTTTTTATTTATTCAATTTTTTAATTTCAACACAGTCTTAGTACATGTCCAAAAGTTTACATTTTCAATTTAAGAAGCTTTTAAGTACATAAATAATCACACTGAAAACAAAAAAAAGTTGAGTATATTCTGTACCAAGCAATTTTCAAAAAATTTAATACTTTTAAAAACGAAAAATTTTTATATTAATTTTGAATATGGAATTGGTATTATAAACCAAAGTTCTATAAATAGAATAGGATTTTGATTTCTAGCAGTTCACAATAATGTTTTATAGTTTTTCAAGATTTTTATTTTATTTTTGTTGCAACCACTTTTTCTAAATACTTTTTTATGGCCAAAAAATAAATATTCTTTTTAACACAATAATGATTTTTTAAATATTTTGGAGCACAGTTGTTTGTTTATTATAATATTCAGTTTTGTAAGTATTTTTTTTTTTAATAAATGTTGTTTTGGTTTTTGTTATAATTTTTCCATATTTTTAAAAATTTTAATATTTAAAAAAATTATTATATTATTTATTTGTTTATTTTTTTAAACAATTTTTCATACTTTATTTCAAAAATATATTTTATTTGGATTTAGAAATAGATTCACGAGAGTGGAAGTGAGCGTGGGGTCTTTCAGAATAGACGTCCGTACACGTTCGTTATTCGCGTTTGAATGTATCATTTAGCAAAAACATCATCCAACTTTAGGTGATTTTTCAAACCTCGTTTTGTGCAAAGAAATGTTTTTTTTATGGTTGTTTCTGATGTTGTTATCTATGTTGTGGTTGTTGTTGTTGTTGCAGTTGTTGGATATTTGTGATTATTTTTCTTTAATTTTATGTGATGGGTTTGATGCTGTTGCTGTTTTTGTTGTTGCTGTTGTTGGATGAAGAAGCAACAACATAATATTAACAACAATAACAATACAAGAAAAATTATAAAAAATAATAACAATGAATATAGAAGATGAAAATACAAAAAAAAAACAGAAACAACAACAAGAAACAGAAGAAGCAAAAAAAAAAAATAAAACAAAACAATAGGCAAAACAACAAAACACATTATTTGTTTCTATTTACCATAGTACAAGTTGTTGTTGTTGTTACTGAGTAGATGCTAGTGAAGATGTTTAAATCATTATTAACCAAATGATAATGACAGATATAATAATGATGATCGTAATGACAACCATCATTATTATAAGAAACATAATTCCCACTATACATTTATTAAGTTATTAAAATCGTAAAAACTCTAGTTGTATTCCATGTTGTCTAGGTTGTGCTTGGCGAATCTAATAATTACTTAAAAGTGTTCATAATGATGATTTGCGCTTAGTTAGTATTTTCATATACATGCATACATACATACATACATATGAACTAATAAATGTTTAATCTCGTGTAGAGTCTTCCTTCTACTACTTCATTTTCATTTAAGTTTTGCATTTGAAAGGAAATAAAAACACAAAGTAAAGACAACAGCAAAAGCAAACGTACTTACGAAAAAAAAACATTTTTATTTATTGATAATACCCACCTGGTAGCTTCTTCTTTTAACAGTTTGTAACAGCATCTTTTTGTTTATTTATTTTAAAAGTTAAGAGTTATTTACCTCTTTTAAGAGTTTATTTTTGAACACTGCTTTTGAAGAGCTCTTTCGTAAAGTTTATGTTATTAACAGAATTTCTGTCAACGTAATATTAAACGTAACAATATGTAAAGTTAATTAAGAACTACTTAAATACTTAACAAGAAAGTCTTTATATTTATATATGTCGACAGGTTGAAATAATTGTTTCTTTATCATCTCGTCAACTCACTGCTTTACTTCTTTATGGGTACTTTGTAATAACATAATTAGCTACACTTAGGTTGAAAATAGTACCAAATGGAACTGTTTGGTCTTAAATTTTTAGCCCATAATATGGGTGCCGTTATGTGAAAAAAATTTTTTTTTACAAAACTTTTTAATTTTAACTTAAAATAAATAAATAGCATTTGTTTGCTTTTTATTACAATATAATTACAAATTAATTATATATTTTAATTTAATTGATGAAGCTGAGTAACGACGTCCATTTGCTCGTAGTAGTGTAACAGAGTAGAGATTCTGGCAGAAATCGAACCTAAAACCCCCAAGCTGACATACTAGCATAATATTTACTAGTCCCATTTTTCAATAAAACGTATAAAAAACAACTGTAAGAACTTTTTAAGATTTTCGAAATTATAAAACCTTTTTTCTTTGCTTCGGATTAAAAAACCTATTGATGTTACTCTTTGTTTTTCTGCCCATAACGCAAACTTCAGATATTTTTCTTCAATAGAAGTTCAATGGAAGTCTAAAAGAAATAGATAAGACTCACAAATTATATCGCATATACATATTTAATCTTCTATATATATAAAAGTGAAACTCTGTGTGTGTGTGTATGTGTGTGTGTGTTAGCTATAGACTCCGAAACTGTAAAACCGATCGGGCTGAAACTTTGGTAAGTTGTTGTACACATACCAGGGAGTGTTTATGGGTGAAAAAAAGTGGGCGGGGCCACGCCCATAAAAAATTAGTTATCAGTTTTAGCTACTTGCACTTGACCGATTTTTCTGAAACTTTGCACACATATCGAGCTGCCATGACTAAATAATTTCGAGATAAGAAAAGTGGGCGGGGCCACGCCCCTAAAAAAGTTTTAATTTTGAGGTACTTGCACTGAACCGATTTTTCTGAAACTTTGCACACATACTAAGGTGTCATAACCATATAATGTTGTGATAAAAAAAGTGGGCGGGGCCACGCCCATAAAAAATTAGTTAACATTTTTAGCTACTTGCACTTGACCGATTTTTCTGAAACTTTGCACACATATCGAGCTGTCATGACTAAATAATTTCGTGACTAGAAAAGTGGGCAGTGCCACGCCCATAAAAAAGAGGTATCATTTTGAGGTACTTGCACTGGACCGATTATTCTGAAACTTTGCACACGTATTGGACTGTTATGACTTTACAATTTCATGATTAGAAAAGTGGGCAGGGCCACGCCCATTAAAACAATTATAATTTTGAGGTACTTGCACTGGTCCGATTCTTCTGAAACTTGGCACACATATTGAGCTGTTATGACTTTACAATTTCGTGATTAGAAAAGTGGGCAATGCCACGCCTATAAAAAAATTATAATTATTAGGCTTTTGCACTTGATATTCAGTTAAAATTCAGAATGCATTTCCATTCATTAAGGGGTGCAGCAACGCGCGCCGGGTTTGGCTAGTTCTAAATATAAATTCGAAATAAAATGATAATTATTTTACAATTATATACTATGTATGAATGTATGTATGAATGTATGTATGTATGTTTTGTATGTATATATGTATGTATGTATGTATGTATGTATGTATGTATGTATGTATGTATGTATGTATGTATGTTTTGTACGTATGTATGTATGTATGCATGTATTTTTTGTTTGCACTCTAACCAAATTAACAGTAAAGATATATATGTATGTAGCTAAGATCTTATTAATAAATAAATTAATTCAATTTTGTTAAATATTTAGTGTAATGTTTAGGTTGGTTTTGTTGTCCTTGTTTCTAAATAAACTCATAACTACTCTAGAATACAGACAACTTTGGAAAATCTAAATCCTCTTAAACCAAAATAGAGTATATATTTACACCCTTCACCAATGGTGTCAGGAGTATAGAGTACAGCTTTGTAATTTGCCCATAATGACCTTTGGAATTACACACATTTTAGTTTGGCTGCAAAGGCAAAGTACTTTTAATTTATTTATTTTTTTGGTTTATAATTTATTTTCAATTATTTTTTTTATTAGTTAGCATTGATTTTTTTTGTATTTGATAGTTTTCAACAAGGCGAATCAATCGGGTGACTGCATAACTACAACAAATACAATAGAAACAAGTAACAGTGCTATATTCGGCTGTTCCGAATCTTATATACCCTTCACAACGTGTAGTCATGCAATAACAATTGTTTGTATCACCATTCATCCCATATAAAATACGTGCATATGTATATACTGGTTAGAATAAATGTGGCATCGAATCCCAGCTGAGCCAAAAAAATTTTATTTTATTTTATATATTATTTATATTTTATTATTATTTTTTTTTTATATTTTTGTTTTTAATTTTTTTAAAAAAATTTTTTTAAAATTTTTTTTTTTAATTTTTTTTTATTATTTTTTTTTTTTATTTTTAATATTTTTTCTTTTTGTAATTTTTCTTTTTTTGTATGGTTTTTACATATATTTATGTATGTATGTTGTTGTTGTAATTGTGTAAAAAAACGAGGTGGTCGTGGTTTTTTGCTCATATCACAGAAAATTATTGGGCGATTGGGCTGAATTTCAATAGCGATTCATTCCTGAATATTTCCAAGAGATTGATACCATATAGAGATCTGAGGAACATATAGTTGCTTCTAAAAGTTGATTTCAACCAACACACGGACAGACGGATAGACGGACAGACGGACAGACGAACAGATGGTCAGGGCTTAATCGACTCCTCTATTCATAATCTTTCAGAAAATATATACTTTATGGGGTCGGAAATGAAAATTGTAGAAATTACAAACGGAATGACAAAGCTATATATATATACCCTTGTGCACCACAGGTGAAGGGTATAAAAACAACACGCATTTTGTTAGTGTTATTGAGTACGTTAAATGTCAATGTTAAGGCAAATTGAAACTCGTATTTGTAAATTTCTGACAACTACTGACAAATCGCCTTATTTATTAAAACAATTATTTTTTGTATTTTCTTTAATTTAATTGAATTCTTAATAAAAACAGCGAGGATAAGACGATAAAAAACAAGCCTAAAAGGGTTGTTATGTAAAGCAATCATATACCGAAACTACTAATAAATTAAATGTAAATACATAAATACTGAAAGCAAGTAAAGAAGAAGGCACTCAGGAAGATATCAAACAGAATTTAGTCTCACTGATGTTTTTTTTGTGCTGACAAATCGAATATCCTCCACACTTTCCGAATAATATTGAAGACAGTTTCCCGTACCTCGAGTTCATTAAAATCAGAAAACAATTCTGATATCATCCTTTTCCTAACCGCATTTTGACAAATCCTATATAAGATGCATATTCCACAGATGCATATTCTTCGCTAATTTTAGTATTCCTAAATGTATTTAAATTTAAATAAAAATTTAAATATGTATTTTATGTTAGCAGAATATTAACAACACGATGTTTTATTAAACAGAAAAAATGTTTATTGAACAATTGAAAAATGTGAAGTGAAGTAAATTTATAAAATTTTATATATACATATGTAGGTAGAACAAATTATATATCAATGTATATATGATTAAATTTAACAAATACAGTTGAAAATATTTAAAGTGTAAATTGTATTTTTCTTTAACATTTTATTGGTCAATTAATATGGTTTTTTTTATATTTTATTGGAGGAAATAAAAAATAAATCGCCTGAATTAAGTAGAGAAAATAATGGGTCTATATTGCTGATTTTCTATAGCCTCTTGTTGTTCGTGTCTAATATATCAAAATAAGCTGCTAATTACGGCCATATTTAGTAGAAATATAGACTTCAATGGTACACCTATTAAAAGGTTAAGATTCTGTTGTTCCCTGGTTACTTATTTCTGAATCCACACACCACGAAATTTCATTAAATAGTTTCCTATACTAGGAATAATATCATGCTTTATATCCATATCTATTTTCTTTTTAAACTAATTAAGTTTTAGCACTTAGATGATTCGTTTGACGAGCACTCCTAGTCGTTATTCATTGATTAAGCTACTGATGTCTTTAAAGTTTTGTATTTTTTTATTGTAAAAATTTTTTATTGAGCAAAATTTTCTTTTTTAAAATTACATTTTCAAATTAAAAAAATATATAAAAACGTAAACAAAGGCGAATTAATTTGACAATAAGGTACTCAAACAAATACAAAAAAAAAATTAAAAAAAAAAAAATGAATCAGCTGTTTTTATACGGCCACCTTATCAATCCACATTGGTTTTCAAATTATAAAAATTTTCTTCATTCGAAAGATTAATTTTCAGTTAAACACTAGTGCTTTTTTAAATAATTTACTGCTGGTTGTGAACTGTATTTTTTAGAAACAAGTAAGAGCACTATATTCGGCTGTGCCGAATTTTTTATACCCACCACCAATTTTGTGTACACTTCAAGCACAATATTTATTATTTTGTTAATCGCTTTGGAATAATCTCCTTATAATAAAATATGTATCCTTTCTTTGTAGAGGGTGGTTAAATTTTAAGGGCCCATGTTAAAGGTGAACTACACCTAGTCTTTAAATTTGTTTTCTGCATTTCAATTGACATTTCTCAATCTCAAACTTATTCTATTTGATCCGTGGAAAGATATGCAAATGAGTAACGCTTTAAAGTTATTCAGGTTTTTTATAAAAATGGGCGTTTAAATCAAAATGCATTTTGTGCACTTCGTAATTCTTTTGATCAACATAATCGTTAAAATTCATCCACAATCAGGAGAATTGTAAAAAATATTTAAATTTCTGCAAAACGGGTCTGTATAAAGTGTTAGAAAATCTGTGAATGCCTTCTTAGTTCGTTGCATGGGAACTATTGCTGTTGTTTGCGATAGTGTGGTAAAGATATACGTAGCAAATTTGATCATCATACCTCTAATTTTGGCGGTTTTATGAGCTTTTAAATATCATTAACGGTAGATAACGTTAAAAGTGGGCGTTATAGTAGGCGTGTCAAAGTTGTTTTTGCTAATGAGTACAATTTAGGTGTTTCAATATAGTCCTTTATTATTCCAAAATCTTTATTAATAGAGAAATTATATGAATTTTAGGTAAAACGGTATATGGGAGGTGGGCGTAAAAGTGGGCGTGGCACCTTAATTTTCTGGCACAGTAATGAAATTGCCTAGGGGGATATACGTAGCAAATTTGATCATCATACATCTAATTTTGGCGGTTTTATGAGCTTTTAAATTTCATTAACGGTAGATAACGTGAAAAGTGGGCGTTATAGTAGGCGTGTCAAAGTTATTTTTGGTAATGAGTACAATTTAGGTGTTTCAATATAGCCCCGCATTGAGGATAACGTCTGCATACCGCACAGTCTCTGGAGCTGCTGCACTTGTAATAGCCGGAGCAGTTCCTATTGACCTTAGGATACGAGAGCGAAGGAAGATATGGCAAAAGAAGCGGGCAAATACCCTAGAGCAAGGGGAACATAGGCGGATAGTACACGAAACCTTGCAGGCCTGGCAAGCCAGATGGACAGCTGAAACCAAGGGAAGGTGGACTGCCAGACTACTTCCACGCCTTGAAAACTGGATTGGAAGAACAAAAGGAGAAGTTAATTATTACCTGACACAGATGCTCACAGGACACGGGTACTTCCGAAAGTACCTACATAAGGTTGGCAAATGTGGAACGCCCTACTGCATATACGAGGAGGCTGAGGAGATAGATGACGCCGAACACACTTTTTTCAAGTGCAACAAATGGTCGCAGCAGCGACAAGAGCTGGAAAGGAAAATAGGTGAAATAACTGTGGAGAATATAATCCCCATCATGCTGAACAGCGAGAACAACTGGAGCGCAGTGAAGCGATACTGTGAGGATATACTACGGATGAAAAAGAAGGATCTGGATGCATCGGATTAAGGATTAAGCGGAGGCCTGGACGCAGGCATTTATAAGGACGGGGCTGTTACAGCCATCAGGAAACCACCCCGAAGTAATGCTGGATGCGGTTCCGGGGTGGATTGCTTTCCAAGGGTGGAAGATAGGGGGTTTTTTAGTCGGTATTCCCATGGGGAGAGCCCGACATAACACATTGGTGACGACCTTTGGTGTATGCGGAATCTGCATTTTTACCTCCTTACCCGCAAAAAAAAAAAAAAAAAAAAAAAAAAAAAAAAATATAGCCCCTTATTATTCCAAAATCTTTATTAATAGAGAAATTATATGAATTTTAGGTAAAACGTTATATGGGAGGTGGGCGTAAAAGTGGGCGTGGCACATTGATTTTCCGTTACAAAAAAGCGTCTCACCAAAAAGCAAAGTGTGCAAAATTTCAGAGTCGTACATCCAATTTTGTTGCTTTTATGACGTTTTTGTTTTTAAATATACCGAAAAATACACTGTGCGGTATAAATTTTCGTACATTTTGATCGATAACTCCTCTCCTAATGCATAGATTTAAATAATTTTCAAGGAAAAATATTATTTTTACTCAGGAAATATATATTCGGAGTTTCATGAGTCTACGTTAATGCGTTTGGCACAATTCCATTTTATTCGATGTTCGAAGGACACGGTTTTTTCGACCTACTCTTGCTTTTCGAGCTATAACTCTCTTCCTAATATTCCGATTTAGCCCATTTTCAATACCAAACAAACCTTGTCTATAAGAAAGATTCTGGCAAAATTTGAGCCCCCTGGCTTTTTCGGTGCGACTTCTATCGTGCTTTCAACAGACGGACAGACGGACGGACATAGCTAGATCGTCATCAAATCAAACCCTGATTCAGAATATATATACTTTATGGGGTCTAAAATGGATATTTCGATGTGTTACAAACGGAATGACAAAATGAATATACCCCCACCATTTTTTTGGTGGCGGGTATAAAAAGGAAACGGATTATAGATAACGGTCTAATGTCGAAGGCCGAATTAAATTTAGTAAAACTTTGTTGAAGGTTTAATAGGTAAAAAAAATTTACATAATGATTAACGAAGATCAGAATTTAACTATTGGTTTATTTTTTATGTGGGTGTAGAAATTGT
Source organism: Phyto melanocephala (assembly GCA_941918925.1). Lineage (NCBI taxonomy): Eukaryota > Metazoa > Arthropoda > Insecta > Diptera > Rhinophoridae > Phyto > Phyto melanocephala. The sequence continues at coordinate 48,147,971 of OW799233.1, read as the reverse complement.
TAGACCATTCCCTTCCAGTGTGTCTTTGTGGGGAAGAATAGTTTATTTTGGGTTAAATTTGTTTGATCCAGGAGAGAATACAAATGAAAATATTGTTTTTATATATGCTTCAGGACTTAATACTGAAGGGTCACTGAACATCATCGCTCTAGTAAAGAAACTTCATTTTGGTTGCCGATTTCTTTTCTGGTTGTTGTCAATTCAAAGGAGCATTCAATCGTTAACTCGGGTATAACATCAACTTGTGCATACAAATTGTGTTTTATTGTGTGATTTTGTATGTTGTATGTTAATGCAATCTGACTCCTTATATTTTTTTCATTCACATTCACGTATTTTTCATTAGAAATACTACGAAAATGAAAAATAATTTTCACGCATAACTTACCTTCTACAGTGCACTCAAGTTTGTAGCTTAAGTCTTTCGTTATTTCTTTTAAAATTTTCACACATGGTTTTGACTTTTTAATAAAATCAACACAAATTTGATATTTTATTAACTTGCCAAAAAAACTTAGTTCTTTTGTTATCTTAAGAATAAAAAAATCTTTTTTCTAAGCATTTTATTTAATTATTGTTGTTGGATTGAAGAATTTGCTGCAGTATGTAAATTTTTTTGGTTTAATTTATATAAAATATTTGCAAAGCATTTATTAAACAACATGTGTTTAATATTCATGGCAATTAGGAAGATAAAAAATAAAATGGAATAATATTGAAAGTAGTGGGAATAAAACGCTAATTTATTTAAAGATTAGCAGCAGCAGCTAAACAACAAAAAATAATTTATCTATTATTTTCGCTTACAAATCTCGCCGACCAACTTCTCATAACAAGTAGCATTATTGGATAATTAATAAAATTTTTGCACTCTTCAAAGTTTTATATTTTTGCCAGGAACATGTAGAAATTTTAAATATATTATTTTAAAATTTAGATTATAACCAAACAACAAAACAACAAAGCAAAATAAAAATAACGGATTAAAACGAAATATCAACAAGATTAATTGTTTACGTTTAAAGTTTAAAAAACTTTTTAAATTTTTTGGGTGATTCACAATAAAAAGAGGAGTAAGAAAAAATTTGTTTTCAAAGACCAAAGAAATTCTCACCATCCATCGAAATTCACTTGAATTAAAAATGGAGATACTGAACATTAAATTGAATCTCTTAATGACCTTGAAATAATTAAACAATAAGTCATTAAAATTTTTAATAAAACAAAAAGTCAAGTTCACTTCATAACAATTTACGAATAAACATTAATATTTCTCACATTTTAATGGCATTTCTGTAAAGGTTTACATAAAAATTCTGTAAGAAAAAACTGTAAAAAAAGTCAAATGGTTTAGGATCGTTAAGCAGCTGAAATAAATCAAAACAAATTTTTGATTTGTTGCCAGTTAAAAAATGACACAAATTGAATACGTTTTTCTGCTGATGGCAAATGTTTTTCTTAATACAAAGTTGATATAATTTGTGATAAACTTGAACCATAAATTATGGCCCGTAGTGGAGTTTGTTTAAATAATCACATTAGGAATTCTATGCTTTTAAAAAGGATTTAGATTTGGAAAGATTTATTAAATCACAAAATGGATAAAAACCAAAAAGTCTTCGATATTTTAAGGAACGTTATTTAAAGATGCCAATATTTAAGAAATTAAAAATATCGAAAGGGATAAAGTTGATAACGTCACCCCAGGAAAGTAAATTCTAAGTTTGACTTTAATGATTGCCTTTCTTTGTTTTTATACGCTACGCACACATATTTCTAGTCAGTTAATTCTGATTTTTACATTTTAAACTTCAGCTACCAAAAAAGAAAAAAATTCTCTCTGTTAAATGGGAATACCTAGTGAATAAATATGCCTTAATAATATTAATTTTTTATTAGTTATAATTTTATCAAAACAAATGTTATAGTTTTATTATGCAACACTGTATTAAATTACAACTTTGTTCAACCATTCGAAATTTAATGAGAACCAATCTGGCATATTAACATACATGCTCCCGACTGCGTGCAGAGGGCAACATAATGTCCACTATATTACTGTGATGAACAGTATGACCTATAATCTCTTCATGATACATTCTCTCCTTATTAAAACGTGGGAGGGAAAACAATACTTGTTTAGCATTCTCCCCGACATTACCATTACAACTCGGATAGAACGGAGAAGTACTATGACCAAATCTCTATAACCGGAAACAACATGTCCACTAAGCATCTGCGTAACGTAGAAGTCTAGATCCCCAAGTATCCGCTTGAGACATGAAAGTAAATCAGGAAGAAGAGAATACGTCAATCTTCCTTTCTCAAACTAGGACCATCGCCCCTGCCACTCAGCAATCGCTGAAGTATCTGAAAAGCCTCTGATCTGAAGATCAATTGGCATCAATCCTGCAATTGTAAATGCTTCATCACCTGGTACAGTCTGAAAAGCACAAAAAAATCCAAAAGCAGCCAGTATATACCCTGGGCTTATAATACCCCTGTAGGTCTTTAACCCAAGAGCCTCAAACCATATATGATCGCATATATGATCGCACTCTTAACTACTCCAGTCAAAAGTTTCCAACGTAAGTATTTCAGGCCTCTCGTATTTGGCGTTATACGAGACAGAGCAGTATATGTTTTTGAAGATTTCTCAGCAACATAAGTATAGCAGATGGTCCTTAAAAGATAAACGACAATCTATCATAACATTATGATATTTTAGCAAAGGTTTCGTCTAAATACAACACGATTCCACATTGAATTTTATAGACTCCATTAACTTGCGGCTGGATATCAAAACCACTTTGGTCAGCGAGCCTCAAATTAACAGATGCTAAATAGGAGCGCACAATCTCTATGCTTGCGTTAGTAATGGTTAAAATCTCCACTTACTCCCTAGCAATACATATCAGGGCTATGTCATCGGCAAAACCAGCAATCTTAGGACCATCGGGAAGAGACACATTTAGTATGTCATCATACGTCACATCCTCCACGTTAGCCAACAAGTACTCAGGAATGGCTTAACACGTGAGAGAATTTATTATAACTTTCCAGTTTGCCGAGTTAAACGCATTTCTAACTTCAAGTGTTACCACTATGCAATACTCCTTTGTGCAAGTTCTTCCTCCTTTGCCTTAATCGCAATTTTACAACAAAAGTCTGAGAACCGAACCCTGAGGGACACCACCTGCAATATTATGCTGTTGTCGGTTTTGTACAGCAGGTTTTATTACGGAATTAATCCTTCACAACATGTCCTCGGAATGGTTAAATGCGTGAGAGAATTTATAAAAACTTTCCAGTTTGCCGAGTTAAACACATTCCTAAGGTCAAGTTAAACCACTACGTAATACTTCTTTGTGCCGTTCATCAATCGTTTGCCATCAATCGCTGAAGAGGCCGTACGAATCACCACGTTCAAAGCATCCACAGTTGATCTTGCCTTTTTAAAACCGAATTAATTATCAGTTAGACCACCATATTTACCAAACCCCCCCTCATACACACAGTTTCCCAAACGTATTAATCATACAGAGTTGTCGCTAAGAGGATGGATCCTCCAGACGCTTACTCTGTTTCAATAACAAAACAAGCTCGGAAACATACTCGGAAATATACCATGGCATAAACACTTACTCATTAAATGGATAACCTGATCAGCGAAGTACTTAAAAGTCTCCTTACCGCATTTGGTATGCCATCAAAGCCAGGCGTTTTACTGTCCTTAAATTTGCCAATGGCAGCTTCAATTTCAACTGTTATGACAAGCAGGAAGTTAAATACACTGTGAACAGTATCGGCTTGCCAGCATGTCACACTGGTCAGGAAATAGGTGATCTACTATGCGCCTAATATTTCAGCAACCTTAGATGGTGATGGACTTAGACACTTTAGCTTTTTTGTTACCAGCTTATAAGACAGACGCCACTTCACATATCTGTACAAAACATGACCTCTTACTCCTACTGCTTGCCATTTTTAAGGATTTGCGAATGCGCATATATTGCCAACAGTGTTCGTCATTCTCTGACCTACCTCGGCTTTTTGTGTACCGTCGTCTGGCCTGGACACATTCCGACCGTAGTTGGGAAACTTACCCGTTCCACCAATATACTGGTCGCTAGTTCGCACTTATTCTTCTTTTTATCAAAGACGTATTGCCTGCCTCAGATACCCTACTTATGAGTTGCGCTGCCATTTTTCTTAGGCTGCCCTTGCAGACTCATATTTTCCACCGCCACATGTATTTGTGTTGTAATTGAAATATTTTGTTATGTTTTTATATATATATATATATATATATATGTGCACGAATTTATATAATAAAGACTTTGTCAGCCGTAATGCTGAAATTACAAAGTATTTCGATTATTCATTGTACGTCTCACGAACATGATCACACAAAACAAATATATATCGTTGGTCACAAGCAAAAAGACCCTAACTCAAATAATTATAATTTTTTTAGGGAAGGTAAAAACGTAATAGAAACTGTATTATCATAATGAATTTTGTTTTGTAGAATTGCTTGTAAAACTGTTATTTAAGATACTATTGCGTTAGATTTTTGTGTCGAGTAGTATACGTGTGAACGGGTGCCCCAGTGGTCTAGTCACTAGTAGTGTGCTGGTCTGCTAGTTTGGGGGTTACGGGTTCGATTCCCGTCAGAGACTCTGAACTGGTCTGCTTCTCTTTCTATTCTAACTATTCTATTCATATGAAGCGCACAAGTGTATACCTGGCATAAGTGTATACCTGCCGTGGGTTTGGGCTTTTAGTGCTCCTCCTTTTCAGCCTAACCTAACCTAACCTAATGAATGTAAAATGTATTAAAATCACTGAAAAACTCTTTTCGTAAAAAGTAAGCCTTTCTACTTGTGACCATTGATATGTACATCAACAACAGCAACGATTGAGCAAGTGTAAATAAGAAACAGATTTAGAAAAAAATTGTCTTAGAAACAACCTTTAAATGCTTATAGTTGCATATCTATACTTTTGTGAAGGATATATGAATAAGATCCCGAATAATTGAACAAAGCGCTCTTACATATTAACATTGCTTATTGCAACACAGTTGGTGATCCACCTTGTATGTAAATATATAATTTTTCAAAACATCCTTTACAAAGAAGAAACTTATGAAATATTTGTAATACTCCGAACAATGGTGACAGATGCAGCATGTAAAAAAGTACAAGTGGTGACACTGGTTTCGTCTTAATTTAAAGCAGAGTGCACTGCTTAATTTAGTGCTGCACTTTATACTAGCTCTCATTAGTATAGTGACAGTTTTACTAAGCAAAAAATTATTAAGAGCAGCTTGATTTGAGAGTTGCATATTTATGGGAATATTGGTAAATCCTGGAAAATTTTAAAGTTCTGTAAAATATTAGTGCAGACGCTGATGACAATATTTGATATTTTAACTATTAACACTACTAAATACTTAATTTTAAAGTGTTTTTCATTAGTTTTTAAAATAAAATAATCAAATTAAAATGGTTGTTAGTAACTATAGCAGATTTTGTTACGGCTTAAATGGTTAGTATTTCGAGACAAATAAAAATAAATAAATATTTACCGGACTTTATGACAATTTTACAATAAGTATTGTGACACTTTTCAATGTGAAATAATCCATCCCACAACATTTTTTTCTTTTCTTGGAATTTATACAATAACAATTTTTTTCTTTACCATTGTCTTAAAGTGTTGAGTCAATTTAGTTTTTTTTTTTTTGTTGTATTAAACTCATTGATAAATAGATTTTAGTTTTGTCTTCAACACCTTAAATATTTTGGCGTCACATACAATAAAACTTTATGTTTTTTAACACAAGTCATCAATCATCTTTTTACAACGATTTAAAGATGAATTCCTCAAGCTTTTTATACGATTGTGGTCAATATTTTAATGTTAAATTTATGCCATCTATAGTATTATTATCTTTTTTTTTTTACATCCAAAATTTCTTGTAGAAACCCAAAATAAATAAAATTTGTGTTGTCGCAAAATGTTTGGCAAATGTCAATCGTGAACTGAAAAAAATACAAAAATTTTTCAATAATGATGATATAAATTTCACAATTAAATATATCTATTGTTTCTTATTTTCTTGACACAATTATAAGTTTTTAGTACCTTGCAAAATTGAATTGGGTTAAAGCGACAATATCTGAATATTTTGTTTTGAATTGAAAAGTAACCCAGCTCAAGTTTGAGAACTGCAAAAGTCATCATCATTATCTTTACCATTACTTGTATGGCAACTTTAATTTAAGGAATGTAAAGAAAATTTAGTTAATGACCTATTTAATAGCAATGTTGCTAATTAGGCCTACATTTGACTGTTAAAAAAAAAAATTATCTAAACAAATTTTAGCTAAAAGTATTATGAAACTCAAATCTTTTTTTTTGGAAATTGTGATTTTCTGCCTCTAATAGTTTTTTGATATTGTTTTCATTTTTAGATAAATTTCGATATTATTTTAGTAAAATTTCCTTTTATATGTCTTCTTTTGTGGTAGTACAAGAATACTTATATAGGATTTGAAGATATAAATATATTTATTTTCTCCACAAGACCGCCACTGTTTCGTTCAACAAAAGAAATTTGAATACTGAAAATTGGAACAATCGAACCATATTTTAGAGGTTTTTAGAAATTTTTACTTTTTGAATTTGTGCACCAATTAAAATTCAGTTTATATGTTTCTTCCTTGTTCGTATTAGAATTTATTTCTCTAAGTAAACGTACTTACCAAAATAACACATAACAAAATAATGAGTGGAAAGTACTGGAAAACACTTCTTCATAACTTACATTTTGGTATATAAACCCATTATTTAAATACGGCGATGTCATTGGAGGAAAGTTCTTACCACTCTCGCTTACAAATAGGGACTAAAATAAGTACCTACTTTTATAGCAATAAATAAGTACTTGATTTTTTTAATAACCTAAATAACCCATTAATAATATGGCCTTACAGAAGTCGTTCGAATATTCGGTTTGATTATTCTGCGATACGTTATTTTCGAATTTAAAAATCACTGAAAATCTATTTGTGACTTGCTCCACGAAAAGGGACCTCTGCGCCGAAAATTTTTTTTTTTACTTTTTGAGTGATTCTTATAGGAAAAATAACGCTCTTTCAAATGCCGCAAACCGCAAGTTTCTATGTCTTTTAGTTTTTTTTACAAATCACCTGTAAAGATGAACATAATTAATGAAAAAGTTTAAAAATGTAATATAAACAGATAATATACATATATAATATTTGAAATTTAAAAAAAGTTCAATATTAAAGGTACAAAATTACCAAAATTTAAAAATATTTTTTTTTACTCCTAACGCGCCTTTACCAGACTGAATTTGGCTTAGAATAACTAAATCTTGTTCATCTTTCTGTAATTCCAAAAAGTTATTTCTTGCAAAAACAATTCGTTCTTCCGGAATTACAGTATTGCATCCATTCGTACGGCAAGGTTTTTCTAAAAACTGCGATAAAGTTTTCTCTTCCACAATATCTTGAAAAAATCGCTGAAGTATTGTTCTTCAACACTTTTCAATTCGTCATCCAGACACATTTTCTTACGTTAATTAAGATTTATTTTTACCTGAAATTAATTAAATAATAGATAAATTAAATAATAATAGATTCAATTCAATCGGCTTAAATCCAAAACATTGAACGAAGCGCTTTTTTTAATCGCGTTTTTCTCAATAACTTCTTTTCGGCGCAGAGGTCTCTTTTCGTGGAGCAGGTCACATATGTCTTCATATACTCAAAGTGTCTTAAACTAAATGAGAATTATAACAAGTTATGTATTTAAACGACTTCCAACAAATTTCGCAATAAGAAATTGTATTGCATCTTAAAATAAGAACTTATTGTCACATTAAAAATTAAGTCATTACTAAAACACTTCTTAGTAAGATAGACGACAAGAAATGGTCATTGAAAGGTATGTTGTTAAGTAAGAGCGAGTCATTACCTAGTTTTTGCTGGGTATGTTTTTACAGTGTATTTATTAAGGTCCGTTATTGTCTATGCTTTAGTTTTATAAACCGAATATAACCGTCATTTTATACCTATTTCTAACAAAGCCATACATATCGTTGGGCAGAAGTGGAAAGGTCCTAACTCAAATAATTGTAATTTTATAGGAGAAGATAAAACGTAAAAAAACCGTATTATCATAATGTAACTTCTTTTGAAAAATTGCTTGTAAAACTGTTATTTTTGATACTATTGCAATAAGTTTTTGTGTCAAGAGATATTTGTGTGAAATGTATTGAAAACAGTGAAAAACTTTATCACGTAAATATACGAGTTAGGGCTTTGCTACCTGTGTATATATTTGTACTTTGCTTAAAAGAAATAAGCTTTGGAAAATTCCCTTCTATTGGATTAATAGGCATGGACATAACTGGAACATTCCTGAAAGTCCTATACAATAGTTTTTATTACCCTCACAATTTAAAAAAATACCTATTTACATTTAATATGCATATAAAATTAGTTTAAGATTTTGCCTCCATAAATAAATGTATAAGCTTTTGTCACCCGCTGAAAAAATGTGCAGCTACGCCAAAAGTCAACATCTCTACTTGTATTTTACTGAGATTAAAATTACGCATCAAAACGATGTTTGAAAGATTTCCTTTTGGAAAGTGCCAAAGTCGTGTCGGTTTTTGGAGTAGGATATCCCGAAATACTACCAACCGACTGGGTATGAAAAGTGGCATTTTTACCGCCTTCCTGCAAAAAAATTGTTCCTTTTTTGAATTTAAAAACAACATTAATAACCAGCATAAAAATATATAAAAACAATCAACATTTAATAAATACTCGTAACACTTGTTTGTTTAATAAAAAAAAGTTATTAAAAAAATACATGCATACATCTGTATCTATACATGCAAAATTTCTAATATTAATTTAAGCTCACTATAAAAATCATGTCTTCCTAAACCCGGGGAAAAAAATAAATACCGAAATAAAATAGTTAAGCACATCATTTAAGTGTACTAATTTACTCCTCATGAATGGTAATTGTACGAACAATTACATTACTTAACTTTTTCGTTTCTCTATTTTCAGCTTCTTTAGTCTTTCCTAAATGATGTCTTCGTAGACTTTGTTGTCTATTTATCCGCCAGCATGTCCCTCTTTTTCAACACAGATTCATTACAGCTTAAGAAATTGTACCACCAACAGTCCATTTAAAAAAAGAAAGAAAATACTGATACAATATATCCATGAAATACATACAAAAACATGTAGACAGAAAGACAGACAGACAGACAGACCGACGTACTATAAATGCATAGTTTAAGTTAGTAGGCGGTGTTATACATAATCATTTCGTGAGTATTTAACTAAAATTTAAAAATGAGAAGAAAAAAAAAACTAAATTTCGCTATTCACTAAAAACCAAAAAAAAAAAAAGTTTAACAAAACTCTTAAGAAAAAAGAAATCATTATTCATATTTACACCACCACAACTAATACTCGTATTGAAGCGCACAAAAATTAAAGTCCGAACAAATTCATCATTTAAACATTTTTGTCCGACCAAGATTATGTTTTATTAAATTTTGAAATACACTAGTAAATATGTTTGTGTGTCTTCATTGTTTGGTAATTACACTTTTACAGGATGGGCTCCCTTTTACTTTTGACGTTGCTAATTAAACTAAACGCTCTACTGCAGCTAGCCCGATGGCTTTGTTAAACTATTTCATGTTTGTGAATGATGAAATGGCTATGATTCCAAGACAAATTGCTCCTACTTAAGTAGTGATGTTGACGATGACATTAAATACTCAACTCATATCATTTCCTTTAGTGGAAGGTTTGCATCTAGTTAAACTGTTTGGTCATACATTTTCTACATTAATACAGTTATAAACGAGGCAAATTCAAAACGGCTAAGTAACTTTTTCGACAGAATGTTTATCAAGGGAAATGCATACAGCAGGGGTGGGATTGTCAATTTAATTATATTTTGTTTTAAAACGATGTCACTACTTTAGAAAGTAATAACTACTTGCGGTACTAATAATAAGGAGTACGACTACACTAGCAAACAAAACATATATTTTTTTATTTTCCAGAAAAATAATTTTAAATATTATTTTTTTATCGAAATTATGACATGGTCATACAGATTTATAAAGGATGGTTAAATTTTAAGGGCCGATGTTGATTTTGAATAAAACACAAATTATTTGGGAAATTATTGTCATTTCTTTTTCTTATAATAATATTGGTATGGTTCAATTATCGGCAAATGTTCGCCGCGACCTCAGCGGCATACCTCCATCAGATGGTCTAAATTTTCAATGAAAACAGCAATCTTTCCCATTCAACGAACTAAGATGGCCTTCACAGATGTTTTCACATTTCATACAGACCTGCTTTGCTAAAATTTAAATATTTTTCACAATTCACCCGATTGCGGACTCATTTGATCGATTGTGTTGACCAAAAGAATCACGAAGTGCATATTGATTTAAACGACCATTTTTATAATAAGCCTGAATAACTTTAACTCGTTGCTCGATTGTGTATCTTTCCATGGTTCAAATTGAATTAGTCTAAAATTGAGAAATGTCAAATGAAATGCAGAAAAAATTGGACGTTTTTCACGTGGTTCACATTCTACATCGGCCCTAAAAATTTAACCACCCTTTATAACGGTGAATTGTAACAGCAATTTTTTAGTGAATGCTTTCTGTAAGTCAAGGTAAAAAAATTGGATTAAAATCCTTGATAATTATTGTAAAAAACAAATATAAATAAATTAACTTTATTTGTTATCAGAAACTTAATTTACGTTATAGGGCCCATACACAACACCATAAAATTGTGCAATCAAGTGTTTGTGCAATTAAGTTTAAGCACACACTACACCAGCATGGTGGTACAAAATTCATTTCTTACCCAAAAATTGTGTGGAAGAGTTTGTAATGAATAGCGAAAAAATTTGTGCTGCACCTATTATTACTATTATCCTAAAACGAAAACGAATTAGGAGCAAAAAAAAACGTGTTTGGATGAAGAAATGGCTATGAATTGGCATTTATATTTAAAATGTTGTATTTTTTTTATGTTTATGCCTTGACGATTTAACTTTAATGAGCTAATTTTGTCACACACGACTAAATCATGCTGGTACAATCAAAAAAATATCAAACTATTTTTGATAAAGCACCATCAGCTGGTACAATCACACCACAACTTCATACACGGTCAATCAGCTGGCACAGTCACTTGATTGCACAATTATTATGGTGTTGTGTATGGGCCCTATTGGTTGTTCAGTACCGAAACGTAAATTCCATTTTCCATTCCTGCAAAAATAATTAAAATCAAGGCAAATTCAATAAATTTTAACATTTTGCTTTTTTTTTTTGCTCGTCGCTAACACGAATAAACAATTTTTGCCAATAACTCTAACGTGACTGACGATTTTACCTGTATGAGCATATATGACCTGCTCTAATACTCGTTGTGTTGGTGTTAGTTAAAGAAATTAAGCGAAAGAGGATAAATGGAAAAGTGCTTCCCAACTCATGATTAAAATCTGTTAACAGAATAAGTGACATTAAAGTTCAAACTACAAACCATCAATACGATTAAAAAATCGAATGCGATTCTGTTGTTGGTCATTTGAAAACATTAAAGCTTTTCTGAGAAAAGCTCTCCATCTAAGCATATGCTTTTAAAGGCTGGTAAAAACATGATGCACGATGTGAATTTTAGTCACACCTTAATGGCAAGTGTTTTGCTCAACTTAATTTGAAATTTTTTAGTTTCAGAGTTTGACAAATTCAACCATGGAGAGGTTGTACAAATCAAAATGAATGTCGTGAACTACGTGATTTTTTTGGTCAGCATAAATAATAGACCAAATGTGTCAACGAATAGAAGAATCATGCGTAAATTTCAGCAAACCGGGTCTGTTGGAATTGTGAAAAAACACCTGTGCATACACGCGCAGTTCTAACTGTGGATTAATTTGCTGTTGTTTGCGATAATGTTGCGTCAAGTGTTACTCGGCTCGTGCCATCGTAAACATCTCAAGAACATTGCTGTTGCGAATTTCGAATAAAGATTTAAATTTATATGCTTATAAAGAGTTAAATTGACTCAAGACCTAAAGCCTACTGACTATTATAAGATTCGTCAATATGCCGAATGGTAAGTTGAATAGACAGAAGTGAATGATGACTTTACAAAGAAAATAATCTTCAGCGACGAGGCACACTTACACCTAAGTGGACTCGTTAGCAAGCAAAATTGCCACATTTGGGCAAATGAGAATCCTTAAGTGGTTGTTGAAAAGCAAATGCATCTACCTGTTTGGTGCGGCTTATGGGCTGGCGATGTTATCTGGCCGTACATTTTTGAAAATAAGGTCGGCCAAGCAGTTACCTTAAGTGGTGATGAATGATAACTGATTTCTTGTGGCCAGAAATTGAGGACACAGCCAACGAATGTGCTATCTCACGTCGTGGAGAGGTTATTTGGTCGCCAGCCAGAATAATACGATTTAGTACCATTACATTTTTTTCTTTGGGGATATTCAAAAGAAAAAATGTCCGTCAATAAGCCAAGAACAATTCAAGAGGAAAAGGATGAAATGCTTCAGGACATTAACGATATTGAATCTTAATTATGTTTTAGTATCATTGGAAATATGCACTATCGGATAGAAGTTTCCGACCGGAGCTGTGGCGATAATTAACTGAAAACTTTTTGGTTTAATTTTTAATTAAAATCGTGTGTTTTGGTTGGTCCACCCTGAATATAGGCTTCAATCGTATTTAGTAGTAGTATTTAATTTTACTTGAGCCAAAAGTAATAAATTTTGCTTGATCTAGATAAAAAACATTTTTCCAGTATATAAAATCTTTCATCAAATAGTTCTAAACGAAATCATCTCTTGATCTTTATTTGTGGAGCTCAACCTAGCATTTCTGAGCTTTTGAATGTTCCTCAATCATGATAAGTCTAACAACAATAGTTTGATTTGTTTCCCTTATGTTTGGTGCCCTATAACCGTTTACGGCGTTGTTTTTTGTAAATAATTTATATTTCACCGAATTGTCCTTTAAGTTCTCTAGAAATTGGTACTACGTTTCTACCTATAGTGTTATTCCTCGCTTTTCTCATTCGATCTGTAAAAATGTATAACAGATTTTTTGTGAGTTCTGTGCGATTTAATAAATTGTTTAAAATTTTTCGGAAAATTATCATGTCTCTACGATCAGAATTCCATTTTATAACAAAACTAGCCAAACCCGGCGCGCGTTGCTACGCCCCTTAATGAATTGAAATGCATTCTGAATTTTAATTGAATATCAAGTGCAAAAACCTAAATATTATAATTTTATTTGTGGGCGTGCCATTGCCCACTTTTCTAATCACGAAATTGTAAAGTCATAACATCTCAATATGTGTGCAAAGTTTCAGAAGAATCGGACCAGTGCAAGTACCCCAAAATTATAATTGTTTTTATGGGCGTGGCCCTGCCCACTTTTCTAATCACGAAATTGTAAAGTCATAATAGCTTAATATGTGTGCAAAGCTTCAGAATAATCGGTCCAGTGCAAGTACCTTAAAATGATACCTATTTTTTATGGGCGTGGCACTGCCCACTTTTCTAATCACGAAATTATTAAGTCATGACAGCTCAATATGCGTGCAAAGTTTCAGAAAAATCGGTCTGGTGCAAGTACCTCAAAACTATAACCTTTTTTTATGGGCGTGGCCCTGCCCCCTTTTCTAATAACGAAATTATATGGTTATGACAGCTTAGTATGTGTGCAAAGTTTCAGAAAAATCGGTCCAGTGCAAGTACCTCAAAATTAAAACTTTTTTAGGGGCGTGGTTCCGCCCACTTTTCTTATCACAAAATTATTTAGTCATGACAGCTCGATATGTGTGCAAAGTTTGAGAAAAATCGGTCAAGTGCCAGTAGCTAAAACTGATAACTAATTTTTATGGGCGTGGCCCCGCCCACTTTTTTCCACCCATAAACACTCCCTGGTATGTGTACAACAACTTGCTAAAGTTTGAGTCCGATCGGTTTTACAGTTTCGGAGTCTATAGCTAACACACACACACACAGAGTTTCACTTTTATACATATAGATTGCCTGCTTCATTGCTTTCAGAGACAGACGCCAACATGAATTTTACTAAGACTATATAAAATACATAGATATATATTTTTGCATCTCTTTTATGTGATAGTGTGGAGGGGACAATAAATTTTGTTGCGTTTTTTTTAGGGCGAGAATGATGCCAGATTTTCTTATGAATGAATCGTACGATTGTATGGTGAATCCAGGCTCTAATTAACAATTTTTAACCGTTTCACATTTTATTTTGACAATTTTTACAATCTTCCGCTCGCCAGACCTGGGGGATCTCAGTTACATTTCAATTACAATTACAATTACATGTAATTTGTAATTGAGGTAGTCTAAATTACAATTACAAGTAATTGTAATTGAAAGTACGGACTTAACTCAATTACAATAAAATGTAATTGTAATTGAAAGTACGGACTTAACTCAATTACAATAAAATGTAATTGTAATTGAAAAATGTCAATTACAATTACTTGTAATTGTTAATTGAAAAAAATCAAATACACATTACATGTAATTGTAATTGAAAATGTTTAATTACTAATTACAAGTAATTGTAATTGTAATTAATCAACAAATAATTACTAGTAATTGAACAAAATTCAATTACATTTTTAAAACCATAAAATAAAACTTAAAATTCTTAAAACGATTTTCTAAATTATATGAAAAAAAATTGTGTTATTTAAAGCAAATAATAAATTTTTTTAAATTGGTTCCTTGTCTTAATTATTTTTCAATCAGGTATGTGATGAAAAACGATCGATTTCATTTCGATCATTATTGAAATTTCAATTCGGACGTGTTCGTAACATTTTTAAACTGAAAATTATTAAATGGTAAAGACTGGCTTATATAATATGTAATTGATAATTTTTGTAATTAAATACTTTTTTGACAATAAATACTTAAAAAAGTAATGATTACTTGTTTTTTTTTAATTACTTAATGAAAATTTTTTTTTTCCAATTAAATGTAATTGTAATTGGATTTTTTTCCAATTACATGTAATTGTAATTGGAATTTTTTCAATTACAATTACATGTAATTGTAATTTAAGAAAACTTCAATTACAATTACATGTAATTGTAATTGATTTTTACTTCTTTTTCAATTACAATTACGTGTAATTGTAATTGAAAAAATTCAATTACAATTACATGTAATTGTGTAATTATAGGTGTAATTAAATACAAAATGTAATTGAGACCCCCCAGGTCTGCCGCTCGCTTACATCAATGTTTACAGAAGCAAAAACAAAGTCATTTCTTAAAATAGAATGACTTTGTTTTCCTTATATTTAATATTAAGCGTTAAATAAGTAATTCGTATTTCAGATGGTCCAATTTTACTGTGAGAATTGAAGGATTAATATGGCCAGGTTTTCATATTTCTCTTTCAAAGAAAGCTTTGCAATAGCGAGCTGCAGTTGACACATGTTTAACAAATAATTCAGCAAAAGGCTTTAGCTGTGCATTATATTAAAACCCTTTTTCTGTACCCACTCGAAGATATCGATATAAATGACTTTAATTTGTAGTTTTTATTAACAAATATTTTTCTTTCTTTATTATTTATATCCTGCTACAATAAATCTACAACATTGTATTTTCTATTTATTTGGTTTTCACAGTTTTCCTAGTTTTCAATGCTTAAAGGTGTATTTGGCGGTTACGAGTTGATGAAAGACTAGAAATGCTTGAAACCTGAGTGTGATAATTTCAACAAATATTTCGTGAAGCAAATTTTTAAGCATACATATGTACATATGTATATACTAACAGCTCTCGAATAACAAAGAAGCATTGTTAAAATTATGTTTTTCTCAGTTTTTATTTTATGTTTTTTTGCAGCAATAAGCTTCCAGGGCGTGATTATTTATCTGTCAGTTTGACTTTTTTGTTTGGTTAAATGTGTGATAATCTCCTCAATTTCGAAGACTACACAGAAGAATTTTTTATTATTTTTTTTAACTCTAAAGGTAATTGTAATCATTTTTTTTTAACATAAAATTATTATTTGTAAAAAAAAGGTGTAAAAAAGCTTAGAAAGACTTACCACCGAAGAAATGTATTAAAAGTTTATTTTCCTTTTTTTTGTTTTACTATGCAATATTTTGTTTACACAAAAAAGTTTGTTTTATTTCAGAGTACTTTAAATGTTCGCCTACTTTTAAGGTTTGTTTTAGTTTTCTAAAAATTTCAACATTCCTGAAAAATTAGAAATCTGGTAACTATTGCTCCCATATGAAACACATTTGTAAACTAGAGGCTTAAATATTAACAATTTCGTTATTGCCAGATATGGCAACTGATTTAAATTTTTTCTGGACAATGAAAGATATCAAACTATATAAAAAAAAATTTGGCTGTACCAACAATTTGTGTCAAAAACATACTTGTGAATGCATAAGTTCAACCCATGATGAAGTGTTTCAATTTAGATAAAACATGCATGATGCATGCTCTAACATATAATTGAAGATTATGTATTTTTATGAATATAAGTGTTAATAAACTTCACTTAATTCCAATTAGATATTTTCCATACATTTGAATTTATTTTGAAGCACGTCAATAGTGCCTAAGTCATGAAAAATCTTATTCACATTATACACTAGTGTGAAATTTTATTGCTGGGAATCGGTAATCCCAGTTTTAATATATCTATGTGTAATCAGTTGATCCAAAAAATTTCATAACGAAAAACACTAACTATGCCAGATATACGATAAAAATGATAAGTTAAATAATCAAAGAACTGGAATCCGTTAGACATGCCGCCTTATACTAGTAGACTTGATCTTATAAAGCTGCCAACGCTAAAAGTCGAAGAACGATGCTCAATGTCACGTTTGTTCTCAACTTAATAAAGAGAAATGTATGCTCTGATTTCTTGATTTCCAATATCTCTTTTATTGTACCATCTCGTTCTACATGTTATTTTTATTCACTATCTTATCAAGTTTCCAGAAGAAATTATGCCAACTCTGATCCGTGAATTTAATTAATTTAATCAATATGTTGATTTTTCTTTAAACATTAATATTGTAAAATCTAAAATAATTTTTGTCTTGAATAACTAAAAGTATGTAACTAATTTGTATTGACTAAGTGTCTGTAAGGACCTCGAGTCCATAGACCTAAATAAATAAGTAAGAACTTACTATTAATTGTTAAGAGCATTACTTACTATGTATGAACACTACTTAAAGCAGATTGACCGTCCATATGAGTTAACGACCCCTTGTTAATTTTATCTCTCGAAAGTGAACAAAGTGTAGTAAAGTTTTGACAAACGCAAGCTTAAAAACTGACATTGCCTCATCAAAGTCACTCGTAATGGGTGCAATCGCTTCTGAAGTACCACGTTTGGGTTTTCTGAGCCTCAAAGAAGATGAAAATGAGCTTCATCCTAAAAGATACCGAATTAGTGACATAATAGAATGACATACGTATTGACGTATTCGAAACAACCTCTGGTTCAAATTTCAACTTTATAATAACCAACCCGTGAAAGCCATTTGTCCAATGTGTTATTCCATTAACAACCCTATCTTTAGTACTTTAACACTCAATAAGAATTAAACTTTTTGTATGTAATTTATCGCCTATTTTGGGACACCCTATAAAGTAATTATATAATTAGGCGCACCTCCAGCGTTTAGTGGAAAGGTGTGAAAAGTTTGTTTAATACATGCCAAAACTAATTCTTATCAAATCAAAATACTTAGTTTGGGGAGATGAAATATCATTTGTACCTCCCTTTTAGATCCGCGCTTTTCACAGACACAAAAATCCTATCGATGTAGGCTCTTAAATGATTTATATACTGTACCTCTATACAAGTCATTACAAGGTATTTTAGTGTTCAGTATAAAAATATCGATTGACTGAATGAAATTTGAATTAATGTTCGAAAGTAATACCATTTTTACTAATTACTTAAAAGTTTATAAAACGAATCACAAATTGGAGGACAACCTTTAAACATATTAAGTAATATATAGCTTTTTGTATTGCAAATGAAAACTAAATAACAGAGAAATATTTCCTAAGGGATTGACAGCGTTTTAAAGTTAAATTTCATATTTATTATTTTTTCTTACTCAAGGGTTAATCCTACCTCTTCGTTTGTCATTGTAGACTTTCGACAATAACTTTTAAATTGACTGTAAAATTGTTAAAGCAAAATATATATAGTTCTATACTTGTATTACATTTTTTATGAATTTAATATTGCTTCTATAGTGTGATGTGTATTTTGAACAATCCCTTCTTAGGTTAGAATAAAAACTTTGTACCTACAATTTTCTTCTTTTAAACATATTTTTTTTTGCAAACAAAAATATTCCCACAACTTCAGTTTTTTAATTTCCATCGCAAAAATGTAAACAATTTAAGAATAAATAAAACAAAACAGACAAACTAGACACAATAAGTAGCAAAAATAAAAAAAGCGGCACCAAACTTCTTGTATACTACACTTAGATAAAAGGTAATTTAAGTTTAGGGTGACGTTTATTCGGCAAGCAATAGTAGTACTAGAGCTGTTTTTAACTATATCAATCCATTATAGAGTTTTTTTCTGACTATCTACGAATAATAATTTATGCTAGAACTGCTTAAGCACAGGTCGCGATTTTGTCCAAAGTATGAAATTGATTACGACGTTTACTACTCAATTATAAAAATTCATATTTAAATAACATCCTGAAAATTATAATTAATGGGTGTATAATTTAAAGATGCGCTTTTGTCTTTAATAACTAATATGTCATTTTGAAGAGCATAAGTGCTTTGAACAAAGCATGTTTGTGAGGGAAAAAGGTAAAAGTTTTACCCTCAAACTAGCTAACAAGAGGTATAAAATTTGTATGGCAATTTCCTGCTTTGGGACATTACCTTTTTTTAGAACAAAATGCAAATTTTTCAAAGCTTATTAAAGTATGTAAATGACAGGCTTGTGAATAGAGTGTTTTCAATTTTCTCTCTTACAAACCTGCTTCGTAGTAAGGAAAGTATGGATGGATGCACTTGGTTTTGATTAATTTGCAATTGTTTTCATTAATAAATTCAGCTATTCTAATGCAACAAAGTAAAGCTTTAATAAATGCGATTCTAAATATTATAAAATCGAATAGTTATTACGGCTTCAAAAAACTCGATTTTTTTAAAAACTTCATTACCAAAAATCGCCTTCTTAGTGCTCTTCTTCTTCCAAGAGCGCTTCTAGAAGGCATGATATTTGTTTGCAATGTCTCAATACGTGGGTATGTTTCCTGCAGTTAAAAAGCTCTTTTTTTATTCCTACCAAGCACAGCCTAATCACTGTTGAAAAAGGAAGTATCAAGAAAGGGAGACATAAAAAAATTACTATTGAAATGATTTAGTCCCCTTTTTTAATTACTGAAATAATGAGCAATACAGAAGATATACTACGTTGTGCTATTGTATACAAACAATTTAAGCATATGCATTAATGCAATATGGTAAGGGAAAGAAGTATAAAATGCTTACGAGATTCGAAAAAACATTAAAGAATTTTTGTCTTGAAAATGTAGAATTTTGTATCACTAAAGCATTAAGTATATGTGGAAGTTTTGCTTGGCTTCTTTAATTTGTAAGAAAAGCACAGCGAAGCACAACGATTGGTTAAGCCTATTGTGAATTTTTGATAATAGTCTACACGGTTCAGTTTCAAGGCAACTTAGAAAATCACACATGAAACCGTTATATTTCACCATGACAACGACCGACCAAAAGTTGCAAAAACAAAACTATTTAGAAACAAGTGGTTTGAAAGTCTTGTCTACCATTTGTCTCGATCGTTGCAGAGGACGTTCTCTGCGATAACTTTCTTTTAAGTGTAGAATATTCGAAATTGACTTAATTAATACGTTTTTAACCGAAAAAATTTGCCGCTCTCTTGGCGCGAACTTCATATATTGCCAGAAAATTGGAAAAAGGTTTAATTTGAATATTTATTTACACCGTGCAAATTTTTAAAAACAAAAGCTATAAATTTAACAAGTAACAGTGCCATATTCGGCCGTGCCGAATCTTATATACCCTTCACAACATGTAGTCATGCAATAACAATTGTTTGTATCACCATTCACCTCATATAAAATACGTACATACATGTAAAAAACATACCATTGCAAAATTATAATTGAGTTTACGTATGTGTTTCTAAAAAATTAAAAATAACAAAAAAAAAATATTAAAAAAAATTTTTTTAAAAAAATTAAAAAAAAATAATAAAAATATAAATAATATATAAAATAAAAAAATAAAATAAAATAATTTTTTTTGGCTCAGCTGGGATTCGATGCCACGTTTTAACCAGTATATATGTATGTTGTTGTTGTTGTAATTGTGATAAAAAAAAAGGTGGTCGTGGTTTTTTGCTCATATCTTAGAATGTTATGGGGCGATTGTGCTGAATTCCAATAGCGATTCATTCCCGAATATTTCCAAAAGATTGATACCATACTCAGATCTGAGGAACATATAGTTGCTTCTGAAAGTTGATTTCAACCAACACACGGACAGACGGGCAGACGGTCAGGGCTTAATCGACTCCTCTATTCATAAGCTTTCAGAAAATATATACTTTATGGTGTCGAAAATGAAAATTGTAGAAATTACAAACGGAATGACAAAGCTATATATACCCTTGTGCACCACAGGTGAAGGGTATAAAAAATTATTATTAGTATTATTGGCTATAAAATTGGTAAAAAGTATATGTAAATTTAGTATGACTAATGTCGAAATCGAAACTAAATTAAACTCAAAACTCTTTTTCTTTTTATAATTTAAGAAAGAATAAATAACAACTATCTTTGTAAGGGATGTCTATTTAAGGTTTGATTTTGTCAAGGTGATTAAATTCCCATCTGGCAACTCCCATGTGTTTTGTACTATTGTTTTGCAATTTTTAAAGTGAAATTTTTATATGAAAAATTTAAGTGCAAATTGAAAGAATAACGATCTGTTCTTTTTGTTTTATAGTACACTTATGTAATAATTTATTTTTTATAGGGTATAATATGGTCGGGAGTATTTGTTTAAGTTTATTTTTTTTGGCTGCATGTTTACGAAACTTGTAAGCAGTTTAAAAGTTTTAATGAAAAAATAAAAGATCAAACATAATAGACTACATAAATATTTTGTAATTCGAAATCCACAATTGATTTATGTTGGGTCAAGTTCAATTTTCAATTAATTTCATTTTCTTTGTGTTTGTTAAAAGTTTTTTAACAAAATTTTTTTTTTATATTTTTTAAATATAATTTTGACACCTGAAATTAATAGCGTCCTGAGTGAAAATTGATAAATAATTGTTAAATGTTGATAATAAATTTTTTGGATTGTTTTTCTCTTAATATAAAAATAACATTTTTTTAAATGTCGATATTAGTATGTCGTAATTATGAATACTAAATATTAGTAAACAAAACTCAAACTATGTATGTATATCCCGAAGGCATGCACAAGAATAAGAAAAATGGCTTACAAGTACTCTCATTAAATTTTAAATAGTTTGTTACACTCTCTCATTATAAACACATACTTGCAAAAATGTATGTTTTGAAGAATAGAAAAATGATGAAACAATATAAAGCTGAATCAAAACAAAGAAACTGAAATAGAACATTCAAAACATAAAACTTACATGGAAACTTTAGCTTTTTACGTTCTGTAATAAGATGTGTTCACATGTATTAAAAAAAACACATAAGAAAATATTTTCTCTTTAAAGTGCATTAAATGTATATAAAGGGAGTCCCAACTATAACGCAATTTTTAAATTTGGCGCCATTCGAAGTGTCATTGTTTGACATTTGAACAACGAGGTTAGTAAAAATGGAGCGCTACACGAATGAACAACGCATTCTCATTGTAAAATTGTTTTACAAAAATGGTGAAAGTTTTGCGGCTACAGTTCGCAAATTGCGATCAATTTGGGGTCACAATAATGCTCCAAAAGAGTCAACTGTAAAAAGAGTAATGGATAAATTTGCCGAAACTGGGTCTGTTAGTGATGTAAAGACAACAACGCGCCTTCGGCCAGGTCGATCGACCGAAAATGTCGCAGCTGTACGTGATGATGTCGCTCAAACTCCATCCACCTCAATTCGACACCGAGCTCAGCAAATTGGTGTCTCCAAATCCACTATGCAGCGAATTTTGACGAAAGATTTGCATCTTCATGCATACAAACTTCAATTGACTCAGGAACTGAAGCCAGCTGACCATGGACAGCGAAGGGAGTTCGTTAATTGGGTATTGGAGAGACAACATGAAAATGCTGATTTTGCCGATAAAATCATCTTCAGTGACGAGGCTCATTTCCATCTTGATGGCTTCGTCAATAGGCAGAATTTTCGCATTTGGGGTGAGGAAAATCCTCGAGTGATTCACGAGAAGCAAATGCATCCTCAACGTGCCACTGTGTGGAGTGGTTTTTGGGCTGAAGGAATCATTGGACCTTTTTTTTATGAAAATGAGGCAGGTCAAGCGCAAACAGTCAATGGTGTTCGGTATCGTGAAATGATAACCAGTTTTTTCTTGCCTAGAATTGAAGAAATTAATGTGGAGGGCATGTGGTTTCAACAAGATGGCGCCACATGTCATACAGCCAGAGAAACAATTCAATTGCTGCATCAGTCATTTCCCGGTCGTGTTATTTCGCGTTTTGAAGACCAGAATTAGCCGCCTAGATCGTGTGATTTAACACCTTTAGATTTTTTTTTTGGGTTTTTTGAAGTCGATGGTTTACGCGAATAAGCCGACGACTACTCAAGCCTTAAAAGAGGAAATTGGACGCTGCATTAATGAAATACCGCAGCATTTATGCAAAAAGGTCATTGAAAATTTCATTAAAAGATCACGTGTGTGCCAGTAAAGCCGCGGCGGCCATCTGCACGATATATTGTTCCATACATAACCTCATTCTGTCTACTTTACGATATAATAAAGTTTTACGTTTTTTTTTTAAATATCTGTGTTTTATTTAAAATTTTAAAATTGCGTTCTAGTTGGGACACCCTTCATATGTTGTATGTGTTCTATTATACTTGAAGTTTTTGTTATGATCTACCGTTTGTTTATTTTATTATCGCTTTTTGTTTTGATGAAAGCGGTTTTGATATTGTACTTTATTGTTTGGAAAATTGTCGATTAATGATTAATTTATTTTAGTGAGAGTGATAAAATATCACCATCATCAAATATAGACCTGTTTTGTTATTAATCTTTACATTGCAATAACTACAACATTTCGAATATTCTAGGAAGCTAGTTATTATATTCATGTGATTGTGTAAAACAAAGTTGTAACTTGAAATAGTTTTCTTAAGCAGGATAAACGATTTTTTAAGATTTTTAAACACAAAATCCAGATTGGTAGTATTCTGTAAGCATTGGCGTAACAAAACTATGATGGTTTATGAAATGCCACCCCGCATTCTTTTTGAAGTGAGCCGTTATGATGTACTAGCAATTACTAGTTGAACAGAAAACCTTCGGGTAAATGCTTTCTGTGTTACGTTAAAACTTTGCTCTAGACGTTCAATATTTTTCGCAGTTTGAATTAAGCGTGGTCTATGGGTTTAGGCAAATCTCTAATGGTGCCATGTTGATGGTGACGATAAACGAAGCAATAAATCATTGCTTTAGAGGGCGAAATTCTGATGTTAAGGTATGTATAGTATGGTAGTTTTCAAAGAATTTAGAAAAATTAATTATTAAAATTTAATATACTTATATATAAAGACTAATTACATACATATTAAAATTTTGGAGAAAAATTTGTTTAAGCTTTTGCCACCTTTTGAAAAAATGTCCAGCTACTATGTCTGTTAGCAGAGAAAAGTAGCAAATGCAATGAAATCTCACGTCGACTTCAACATGGTCATTCGTTAAGGGTTTTTGCACAATGCTGCAATTAAGTGCAGGGGAGGCATATTTTTCTAAAATATATATATTAATTGTTTGTTTTGGCAAATCTATTCTTAACAAAAGAAAAACTTTTAAGAAATAAAATAATTATATTCAAAGTCGTTTAAAATAAACAACAGATCAGAGAATGAAAAACTTACTTTTCCTCCATTTGGTCCGCAGATTAATAGCCACATCAAATTATTTATGTTCATTAATAAAGTTGATTTGAGTTACACAGTGTTAATTGCCAGGTCAATTTGAAATTTGAAAACAATTAATGCTACAACTTTATTACAAAAATATTTATACAAATTTTAAAATAAAACTATATGTGGTACACTGTTAGCATTATGTTATCCAACTAAAGCACAAGTTTATTACTAATATTTAGTAGCCAACCTTCATAAACATCTATTCCTGCTGAGACAAGGAACCCAAACTAAAATGTGTTAAACATATTAAATTGATTTCGTAAAACAAATTGTTTAAACAATCATGTGGCGTAGTGTTTTATTAAAATATTTATTTTTATTTTTTTAACTGCCTGTCTTGTTAACATTTTAATTTGCTTTTTTGATTTAATAAGTGTGAAAAACTATTAAAAAATTTTAAATGTTAAAAACGAAAATAATAAATTATACATAATTTTACCGTTTGTGTTTTCTTCTCTAAATGACCTTCACAATAATCAAATATAGTGTAGAGATATAAAATAGTTTTATTTTATTTTTCATTTTTAATAGTTTATTTCAATTTTCATATTTTGTTGAAAAAGTTAAAGAAAAAAAATGCCGAAAAAGCATTTTGACCTTTAAGATGACGTTTAGAGGAAACAGTTTTCAAAACTTATTTTAGAAGTAATGAAATAAGGTAAGTAAATAATAAATTACTTTAATTATCTGTAATTTGCTAAACAACAATCAAATGTAAATAAGTAAATGGCATTACAGTTAGAGTGCAAACATTGGTTTAATAAAAAAAAAAATTAATCACTCCGACTACGAAGCACATTGGGACGATGATAGTTAAATTGTTTTTAAATATGTGCAAATATTTTAAAGAAATAATTCTATTCCATAATAATAACAAATTTTTATAAGCTGATATCTGGTTTAACGAGAAACTCCCAGACACATTTAATGAACGTCTTATTATAAAAATTCCTTAAAAGGCAATCTGCAACAATATAGCAGTTGGAGAGGCACCACACTCCTTGACAAATTATTGCTCGCATCACGCAAATCAAAAATCTCATTCATTCTCGTATCGCATATAAGAAGAGGACAAGCTGATTTCAGGCAAAGCAAATCTGGAGCAGACCACATTTACAGTAGTGAGTCAGTTTATTTAAAAACAATATAGTATATTATGGAATTTAAGTGATAAGCTGTATAACTTTGACTATGCTAATCATGTGTGCTTTGTATCTCACCATTTTTCAAGTACGCAAGCCAACACCCAAAGATTCTCTAATTGTACCGCTAGACCTGAGCTCTACATTCAACATTCTCAATATAAACTTTAAACATATGAAAAAGACGTTGAGAAATTTTTCTATCTGGGGGAGAATAACTGTTAAAGCAGACGTGATTAAGAAGATATCCGAAACAGATTATACAAAACTAATAAATCGTTCGGCTCCCTTTATAAATTCTGATGGTCTCAAAACATCACAAATCGTACTAAAATAAATGTGTTCAACACAAAAGAAAAATCAATGCTTTTACGAGGTGTGCCAAAAGTCATAAGGTTTAAAAAAAACTACTAATTCTAATAAATAATGTCATTTAAATGACTCACATTTTAGCTTTGTAATGGTGGGCTCATTTCAGAGCATTTTCCATAATATCTTTTAAAATTTTTGGCTGAAGTGTTCGAGTTTCTGCAACTAAGTTCACCTTGATCTTGTTCGCATGTTCTCGCCAATTAATGTAACACAAAAGCAAATATTCAGATGCTGGCTTATCTGTCAAACGAGTAGTTTAATAAATTTCTATATTTCTGGAAATTATTCGCTCTCAAAAAATTTGCTTTAAAAGTGCCGATGTGTCTTGGGTAGTACGGGTAAGGGCAGGACATACAAAAAGTTCTATCATAAACCCATACATGCAGTTAAATATTTACAGTTGGCCATAAATATATTCTACTTTATGAATAATGTGATTATGAGTGATGCAACGAATTTTTTTATTGACGTTAATAATAAACAAATTGTAGATTCTGGGGTTTAGTATAACTAAGAGCCATTCATCAGCGCCAATTGCACACCATTAGCCAGTTGTACAATTCGGTGTGGCATTACATCTTAAAATATCATTGGACCCTATATATACAAAAAATTAAAAAAAAAGTGCATAACCGTTCACCTATGATGCCTTTATCATTCCGTTTGTAAATTCTACAATATTAATTTTCAACTCCGCAAAATATATATTTTTTTGAAGACTTATGACTAGTGAAGTTCAATCTGCCATATTCTTCAGCCGGTGTGTTTATTTAAATTAAATTTAAGAAGCCCCTACATGTTACTCAGATCTACATCTGCAAATATTTACTGAAATCCAACATGATCGCCCTATAACTTTCTGAGATGTGAGCAAAAAAACATGACTGTCCCATTTTTCCCAAATTTTTACCACAAAAATCAAATTAGCCATAGATTAATTTATATAGACGTTTGTTGCTTTTTAAATAAACGATATATGTACCTCAAGAAAATATCTTAAAATAAAAAGGACAAAGCGGTTACTGAAAGCTCATAATTAATTTTAAGACATGCTTAAGACACAAGAATACAAGCCATAGTGTCTCATAATAAATTGTTATGGTTTTTATTACTAATTATAACTGACATATTTTTCGAAGATAACTGGACAAAAAAAAATTTATATTGATTCCAAAAAAAAATATAGTTGAAAAAGCTATTAAATTTGTAAATAACATAGTGACCTATGACCACCCTGTTTTTCTTAATACATCAGAAAAGGTGGTACGAAATCAGTTCATTGGGAAGAAGTTACATTATAATGTAAAAAAAGGTCATATTTAAATATCCCTTTGAAAATTTATTCCTTTGTTCTTTATGAAGAATGTTGAATAGAAATAATTATTTCGTTTCTAACATCTCTTCTTGCGTCACTAATAACAACTTATTAAATTAGTTGCATCACGGTAATGGCACAAGAACGCAACAAAGGATGATCTAGATAAACTGTTGACAAAACTGATCAAATGTTTGATAATAAAATAAAAAATGAAAAATAAAGTAGAACAAAAGATAAACCGCCTTATTAAATAGTTTCGAAAAAAACAAAAAAATTCTGCTTTTAAAAGGGCAGTTGGATGATTTCATAATTTTTAACCACAGATTCTGTTATTCGACCATTACAATTAGACAACGGCATTATAATGTTAATTTTTTGCTTTTGTTAAATTAATTTCGTATAATTAATCCACTTCTTTAATACAATTTTTTGTTGGTGTGTGCTTTTTAAAAACTCTATCATTTTTCCAGCAATTTAAACACAAACTGTTTAAAAAGACTTAAATTTTTTTTTGTTAATTCGCCTTAATTCAGCATATAAATATCTTTTTAATTGTAGATTGTGTAATATTTTTTTCATGATTCTTTTTTTTTCGTTGTTCTGCAATGCTTTTATTTAAATGGTTTTTAATAAAATAATTTTCTTTTGTTTATTTTGAGGTTTTTGTTGCGGGTAACATTTTCCCACACGTGTCATCATTCTAATGCAAATTTGTTAAAACTAGAAACCTTTTTAACTAATCACTTGTAGTTTAATTAAATGTAAGTAGCTTTTGTGTATTTTACAAAATTAATGATTCCGTTTAATGTTGTTGTTGTTTGTGTTAAGAAGAAAAGGCAAGAAAACTTTATCAAAAACAAAAGACTTAAGACCAGAACTTGACAAGTAATTTATTTAATAAGAAGTTTACTAAAAATCATGTTTTTATTGTTAATTTATTGAGAACTAGATATTGCATTTGATTGTTTATAACTTGTTAATTTGGCTAGCTAGCAACTCTGATTTGCTTTTTGGCTTGCCTAAACAACTAACTAAACTAATTGTATGATGGATTTTTTGCCGTATTAAACGGTCTACTGTAGATCTTATGACTAAGCAGGCGGCCCTGTTTACGATGATTAAACTACAAGCTATCAATAAAGTTATAGATTATTATCATTTAATTTCCTTTTTTGACAGTAGATTTTCTGTATCAATCACCGACTTGTCTTTACTCGATGAAGAGGGTGTCTACCGGAGGTTTATGCTGACTGATCAAAATCAGGGAAGGGGGACGGGAGTGGCTTCTTTATCTTCCTTTCTGTTAGAATAATGTCTTTAAGGCTATCGGATTATTATAGTATTCTGCAGGCTTAAATATCGAATGTAAAAAGGCCTGTAAGCTAAACTATACTACAGGGATATACCCTTGTTTATTTTTTATATGATATCATCACATCTGTATCTTTATAGAAAATTAGGGTTGCTATTAAGTCGCTTAATAACTATTATATTAAATATTCTATTATATTAAATATTCATTTTAATTGTGGACTTTCGGTCATCTCTTAATGAGATGTAGAGATATTCCAATGCTGAGCGGAGATCGGTACCAGGCCAATCTGGAGTGTCAGGACACCGTATTGCGTGGAAGACTAACACATTCACTGGTTCAACACTTTTATCCTGCAAGACACTGGCCGTAGAAGATTTATACAAATTTGCTTAGACTAGATGGTCTCGGAGACTGCTACTTGTGAAATGGCAAAAGGGATGTGGCAGCTAATAAACGAAGTTTGAACGAAGGGCACTTTTGTGACCCTCTTGCTTTTAATTTTAGGATCATAATGGTACCCTCAGTGGACACTGTATCCTTAGGATACACATCAGAAGATTAAATCTCTATTTCAATGACTTCTGCAAAAATTGTTTTGACGGGGAGGAAGTTGAGACTGTACTCTACTCTACCATTGCTCAGGCCTAACGTGACTTAGAGAACAATACCTGGGAGAAGATTTTCTTCACGATATGGCAAATTTATTTCACTTTGATGTGTTAATAGAATATTCCCGTTCCTTCGTGGGTAGGGTTGGTGGAGATGTCTGTCATCTGCTTGATACCATATTATAGTTAAATGAAAACTTAGCAAACACTCCTCAATAGCACATCGAATAAAAATTAATAAAATAATATTAAAATGAAAAGTCAAAAGTAAACCTAAAAATAAAATTAAAATAAAAATGCATGTCATTTTACCTTTTAAAGTCAATGTAATCGATAATTATTTTTTAAGATTTTAAATGACCCACCCTATATTAATAAGCAAGTAGATTTTTTTGTTACGCAGCTTACGCCCACTTTATCTTTACAACCAATTTTAATTCAATTTCAGAGGAGTTTTCCTGCAGACGTCCACAATCTTAATCCTATTAAATTGTTGTAGAATTTAGAAGTTATAAGCTCTTAGAGTTGTCACCAACACATGATTTATGTAAATGGTATAAAAAACAAAGAAATATTTACCACAAGATTATTGCCAAATGGCTAGGTGGCAGTACATGCCAGTATTGAAGAAAAACCGAGTTCAAATATTATGTTGCCAATACATCAATATTATTTAAGTAAATCTTTTAATACATAAAAATCAAGTGCTAGTTTTTTGCTTCTCGTATTTACAGAGAGGCGTAGTGATTAAAAAAATAATTCAAACATGCAAAAATATCGGGATCTCTTCTTGCTTTTGAAGGTTGTTTTCAATAGTTTGAAGTTCATGCATGTTATAATTAAATATTTATTAGCACTATAACTTAACGCATACATACTTAACTTTTTTATTGTATTTGTATATTGCGTTGTTAATGTATTGATATCCGAACTAATTTATTTGCATAATACCGCTTAAAATGTTTAATTTTCTTCCTGTTGTGCGCAGTTATATTTCTGAAATTATTCATCTCTAATATTTCTTTGAGTTTTTTTTTGGAGTTATTTTTAAATATCATATCAGACATCTTTAATAATTTATTCATTTAATACTAACAACATCATTAAACAAAAATTTATGTATTCGACGTATTATCTGCCAGTGTGTTAAATAAAATTAAGATTCATAAAAGCAACAAAACACGTTTTTATTCCCATTTTTTTTTTGTTATTAAACATAACTTTTAAGACAATAAAAATATTAATAAAAATCATAAAATATCAATATGTTGATTTATACATATAAACACTCAAATTTCAAGAAAGTAATAATTAGCACCTAGAAATATTTTTTAGTTGCCAAACTTAATGTTTGCCTTAAATCAAAATGGCAAAGTTCAGAAGCAAGAGAAACGAAACGCAAGGAAATGAATAAGTGACAGTAATAATTGAATTATATTTTTTTTATATAATTTAAATCTTTGTTTTCTGTTTAAACCAGGGTACACTTATACAAGGTGGCGGTGCCAGCCCAGCTGACAATTTTTTTGTGTTCTGGAGTATGACAAACTACATATTAAAAAAATGATTTCAACTCCGGAAATTGTCAAACTTCATAAATAAAAAAGAGAGCCCAAAATCGCTCTCATTTACGCTATCACCTTATGTGATTACACCATGGTTTAAACTATTTTTTAAAAATGCTGTCAGACTTAAGTTCACTTTTTAACATTCTTTTTTTTGAAACCATCGTATTTACTAATGAAGCTGTCAAGATATGAGAAAGACTCTACAATCTAGACCCTATCATTGTGTGGACAAGAAACTCAGATATTTATTTTTAAAGGAAAAGAAGTCCCGTAAACTTTTCTGGAACGGTATCCAAGTGAGAAATAAACCGCATCTCAGGTTTATGTTGAAGAGCACATAATCTATTATTAACCGATGTGGCCATCCATTTACGGTAACAGCGCTTCCATCTTAATTTAATGATATTTTCTGTTGTGATGCCACACCATACTGTACATCTTATGGGGTTAAATTGACGTTAATTAATGGATCTTGAAACCTACTGGTTAGTTAATCACAAAGCCATGAAAATAAGCTTTATCACTCGTGGTTAGATTTTGGAGAAAGTTGATTTCATTTCTGGTCAAGTTTTGACAATTAACTGCAAAATTTATGTGTTGTCGACAAAAATTCGCCGTAGGAACGCACGAGCCATTTCGAGCTAATCAGAATGCCTTGTAGTAGATGTCCCTGGTGTTTTATTAACACTTTGCAATACATTTTCAATATTTTTTGCAGCACGAATTAAAGGTGTTCTATCAGTTCGAGGCAAATCTCTTACGGTGCAATGTTGGTGATAACGATAAAGTCAGCAAAGGACCAGTGCCTCAGAGAATGAAAGTCTGACTTTAAAATGTTGAAAGTACACTCAAAAAACAAATCGAGTAATCCGTACTTAAATTAAGCCATAGCTGTGTCAGAAATACGGTTAGTACAGATTTTCTTAAACCAAGTACAATAAGCTTGATTTAAGAATGAATGTGTCAAGCACGAATTCTTTAATTTTAGAAAAAGTTAAGTCGAAAAAAAAATTGATTTCATTCAAGTATAACCGAAATTGAATTAATTAAAAAATGCGCTTTTTTTCAAGAATTCGTAACTTGGTTTGGTCGTTGCATAGTAAAATATCTTCATTACTTACGTTTTGACATTTATTCAGCGATACACTAAAAAAGCAAAGTAACCGACAAAGCAAACGTAAGTTAACTCGGAAACTGCTACATTATAAACTTTTTATTATTATTATTATTACTACTACTTATAGCCAAAGTATGATAAGCAAACTGAAAATCCAATCAGCTGATTGTTTTTTTTCATACAGCTTATTCGACTTATCAACTTTCTTTAATAATATGTCTGCATTTGTCAGTTTCAGTTTGTTTAAAACGTTTTAAAAATAAAAAAAAAAACGAGAGTAAAAAGTTTTTAAATCGAAGTTTCTTAAAAATTATTAAAATTAAATAAAAAAATAAAAAATTGTGTGACATATGCAGACATTTATACAAAAACAAATTGCATGTCTTTTTATACCCTTCACACAGTGAAAAAGGGTATATATAGGATTGTCACTCCGTGTGAAATTTCTACAATTTTCATTTCCGACCCCATAAAGTATATATTTTCTGAAAGCTTATGAATAGGGGAGTCGATTAAGCCCTGTCAGTCTGTCCGTCTGTCCGTGTGTATGTTGAAATCAACTTTTTGAAGCCCCCCGACATAGGTTGGACCCGGGTAAGGTATTCAAATATCAGAAATATTTGGGAGTAGATCGGTATTGAAAATCAGAAACATCGGTACATAAACAACTGAGATATGAGCAAAAACCCACGACCACCTCGATTTTTTTTTCACAAAAACAACATTACAACAACAACATACATACATACAAACGTGTATACTGGTTAGACAAAACGTGGCATCGAATCCCAGCTGAGCCAAAAAAAAGTTTTTTTAAATTTTTTTAAAATTTTTTTTAAAATTTTTTTTTTTATATTTTTTTTATTTTTTATTTAATATATTATTTATATTTTTATTATTTTTTTTTTTAATTTTTTTTTTTTTTTTTTTATTATTTATTATATATATAATAATTTTGTTTTTAAATTTTTTTTTTTTAATTTTTTTTTAAATTTTTTTTTAAATTTTTTTTTAAATTTTTTTTTTTTGTTTTTTTAACATACATACGAGAATTTATAATTTTACAATGGGATGTTTTTATATATGTATGTACGTATTTCATATTGGATGAATGGTGACACAAACTACTGTTATTGCATGACTACACGTTGTGAAGGGTATAAAAGATTCGGCACGGCCGAATATAGCACTTTTACTTGTTTTAATTGTGTTGTTTGTTGCCACGATACATATGTACATATATACCTTATGAATATGCCTTGGTTTACGCCGTATGTATATACCAATAAAATTGAAAATTTCAATATGTTCCATCACACGTGCATAAGCTAAAAGGGCCTTTAAGGCGGCTTGGCTATCCTAGAGAGTGTGGATAGGTAAGACTGCTTCTCACATTTCTTTGACACATACGAAGGTGCGGACCCAAATGACATAAATACCAGCCTGAAATTTTAAAAGGTAAGGCCTTTTGCAAGACAGGCCCTAATAGACCCGCACCAACATTGCCATTCGATAGTTTAAAGCAACTTTTTTTCACTTCTATTAGCTGAAGGAAAATATATAGTTCAAAAACATGTATAAAAATGATGTGCAATGTCTTTAGCATGAAATATCAAACAGATTTAGAGTGTTGAAAATAAACTGGATCCTCTAGCTCATCACAAAAAAAAATGCTTAACGAATGTTATATTGTTTATGCATCAGTTATGCAAAATGCAAACAAGATCTCTAAAATAAAACAATTAAAATTTATCAAATAATAAATGCTAGTTTATTGTAGTTTTGGTTTGCATTAAAAATTTTTAAAATTAACTGCATACAATATTATGGCAAAAGTAGTGCTCTATATATACTTACTTATAAATATATATAAGAGATTTACATACAAAAGTCGTCACCAATGAGTTATGTGGGGCTCGTGTTGCTGCATGTTGCTTACAAATTGAATACGTCATTTTTTGGTCCATCAGTATGTGTATGTATGTACATATATAATCTTAAAAATATTTTTGCAATTGCACTACTACGCATATGTACGTTCTACTGAGGCATGCGTTATGTTTCTGAAAGCTTTTACAATTTATCTAATATGCTCCATGTATTACATTTTAAGAAAATGTAGGCCACTTTTCTTATTGCATTTAATTGTTTTTGTTGAATCACCTCTTCCTAACACTTAAATGTAACCGAAAAACTACGACGTACTTCGCGACGCGTATGTATTGTTTTAAGGTCATGTATATGGCGGTATGCTATTTTTAATAACATACATACTTATGTATGCATAAATTCTTTTTTTTTCTATTCACACTTTTTCCATTGAACGAAAAAAACCAATTTTACAATAAACTTGAATCCGGTTCGAAGGACCAAAACAATTTCCTTCTATTGGACTGTAGTTTTTTAGGGCCGTATTCATAAAAATATTTAGTTTTTAAATTAAAACACATATCAAAGCTTTTTTTTAATATTTCTTGTAATTTTATTTTTTTTCTTAAGCCTTCTGTCACATACAAAACACGAAATCCTAATGACTACGTGCCACACCAAGGCATATTTATTCATCAGGTAATTGCAGTTCGGAGAGAATTTTTTGTTTATATTTTTTATTATTTATGCATTTTGACAACTGAAACTTAAAATAAGTGTTGAAAAAAATAATCAGCTGGCGAATCAAGAGTACCAGATGAATAAATAAAAATATTAGTAAAAAAAGGAATAAAAATGTACATTTACATCAGTGTCGGTATAAAATTGAAAAGAGAAACTTAAGGTACATTAAACAAAAATAAACTCAATAGATAAACCAAATGGTGAGAAAATTATGATAAAAATCTTCAACAGTATGTAAGGTGATTTCACCTACATTAAACTCAATTTTAATCGGTAAATGTCGCCTGGGTAGTAGAAGGAATTCTGTCTTCTGGGAAGCCAGGCTGAGTCGATGTGAGCCAAGCCACATCTGCGTTCTTATTATTCTTGTCTGAGCTTACGTGCTGCCCTTTCAGAGTCCCTTGTGCTGATAGCTGCCAGTATGTCGTCCGTATAGCCCACTAGAAATGTATCCTGTGGTATTTTTAATCATAAAATATAGTCGTAGCATACGTTCCACTGGTCTGGATTGAGAATCGACCCCTGTGCGGCACCCGGTGTATTCAATATAAGTTCCACCTTAATTACTTGCAAGCGGGAATCCAGGACATCTTCCATCTGAGCCTAAGAAGGAATTTTTGGAAATTCGAATTTAAGGGATTAAAAACGGGGAAAAACGAGAAACATCGGTAACTTTATATCTGTCACACAAAATTTACATGATAAATTTTATGACGTCCAATTTTGAACACATTTTTGTTTGGTAGCAGCGGTGTAGAGAAGAAAGAGGAGTAGAAAATTAGACATGAGTTCTGTTTTCATGGTTTTTTTTGACACTTCGCTTTACACTTTTTTCTATTCTTTCTGTTACGTTTTATTTTTATATTCTTATCAACTGGATTGTGCTTTTTGACTGAAAAAAAATATTAAACAGTAATTAGTTTTTTCGTCATTCAAAATAAAGAAAGTAACAAATTGTAACAAAATATAAATTTAATAGTCTACAACAGGGTACACTTATACAAGGTAGCGGTGCAAGCCCAGCTGACTATTTTTTTGTATTCTGGAGAATGTCAAAATACATACTTAAAAAAATTATTTCAACTTCGGAAATTGTCAAACTCCATACATAAAAATAGAGAGACATAAATTGCTCTCCTTTACGCTATCACCTTATGTAATTACACCATGGTCTACAATACAAATTATAAATTAGACGTCCAAAAGAAACCATCGTATGAATTTAAGTAGTTTTTGGTAGCAACTTCAAAAGGGAATTAAGAAAATTGGACGTCATAAAATTCATCATGTAAATTGGGTGTTAAACTAAAAATGATGCAGATTAACTTGAAACGCTGTTGTAAGCTACTCAAGCAATAAACTGACTGCTCTGGCGCTTTCTTTTTAATTTTTAACCCCTAAAGAGTAAAAGCATAAAAAAACTATGTTTTAATACATTCAGATAACAGAAAATCACATTCCTTGCCAATCGAATGGTTCAGTTCCTTCAATCAAACTTTTCATTTGTAATTATACAATTTCTATTGTAAGAATTTTAGTTTATTAGTGCTGACTACATATTTATATTCCGAAACGAAATTCTGTAGATAAAGCCGTCAAATTCTACTATCACAACTAAACTATGCGTTTGGCAACAATTGCGGTACAACCGATACTGTTTTCCCTGTGTACTCTATGTACCTTTCAAATACATAAACATAAGAAAAAGTAAATTAAACTGTATTGTTACGAAATTGTCCATGAAAAAAATATTAAAACTATATTTAGGCACTTTCTTCAAAATGAGTAAGAATTACCTGTTTTTTTTTACATAAACAAGTAAGAGCACTATATTCGGCTGTGCCGAATCTTTTATACCCACCACCAATTTTTTGTACATTTTGTTAATCGCTATGGAATAATCTCTTTATAATAAAATATGTATCACTTTCTCTGTAGAGGGTGGTTAAATTTTAAGGGCCCATGTTGAAGGTGAACTACACCTAGTCTTTAAATTTGTTTTCTGCATTTCATTTGACATTTCTCAATCTCAAACTTACTCAATTTGATCCGTGTAAAGA
Organism: Phyto melanocephala; assembly: GCA_941918925.1. Taxonomy (NCBI): domain Eukaryota; kingdom Metazoa; phylum Arthropoda; class Insecta; order Diptera; family Rhinophoridae; genus Phyto; species Phyto melanocephala. The sequence goes on along the minus strand of OW799233.1, from coordinate 48,111,512 downwards.
TACGCAAATGAGCAACGCTTAGAGTTATTCAGGTTTTTTATAAAAATGGGCGTTCAAATCAAAATGCATTTTGCAAACTTCGTAATTGCTTTGATCAACACAATCGTTCAAATTCATCCACAATCGGGAGAATTGTAAAAATTATTTAAATTTCTGCAAAACAGGTCTGTATAAAATGTTAGAAAAACTGTGAATGCTTTCTTAGTTCGTTGAATGGGAACCATTGCTGTTTTTTGCGATAGTGTGGCAAAAGAGCAGTTAACCTCGACTCATCATCATGCCCAACAATTGAACATCAACATTGTCATTGAAAATTTGGACCATCAGATAGAATAGTTGCGCCAAGAATGGGGGGGGGGGGGGCATTTGGCCGATATTTTGTTAAATACATAATTGAACCTTACAAATATTATCATTATATAAAGAAATGATAATAATTTCTTAAATAATTTGTGTTTTATTTAAAATCAACATCGGCCCTTAAAATTTAACCACCCTTAATAACTTCGATATGATAGTAAAATGTTTTCGTAAATTTAATCAATAAAGTTTCTGCTAATAAATACAACTTAGATATTTCAATATAGTCCTTTATTTTCCCAAAAACTTTGTCAATAGAGAAATTACATGAATTTAAGATAAACCGTAATATGGGAGGTAGGCGTTAAAGTGGATGTGTCACTTAAACTTTTTGGCACAATAACAACATTGATTAAATGGATATACGTAGCAAATTTCATCATCATACCTCTAATTTTGGCGGTTTTATGAGCTTTTAAATTTCATTAACGGTAGATAACGTGAAAAGTGGGCGTCATAGTAGGCGTGTCAAAGTTCTTTTTGCTTATAAGTACAACTTAGATGTTTTAATATAGTTCTTTATTATTCCAAAATACTAAAAAGCAAAGTATGCAAAATTTCCGAGTCGTACATCTAGTTTTGTCCGTTTTATTAGGTTTCAAATTTAAAAGATACTGAAAAATACACTGCGCGGTATAAATTTTCGTACATTTTGATCTATAACTCCTTTCCTAATGCATAGGTATAAGCAATTTTTGAGTTTTGACTTGAGAAATATATATTCGAAGTTTCATGAGTCTACGTTAATGCGTTTGGACACAATTCCATTTTATTCGATGTTCGAAGGACACTGTTTTTTCGACCTACTCTTGCTTTTCGAGCTATAACTCTCTTCCTAATATTCCGATTTAGCCCAGATTCTGGCAAAATTTGAGCCCCCTAGCTTTTTCGGTGCGACCTCTATCGTGCTTTCAACAGACGGACAGACGGATCGTCATAAAATCAAACCCTGATTCAGAATATAAATACTTTATGGGGTCTAAAATGGATATTTCGATGTGTTACAAACGGAATGATAAAATGAATATACCCCCACCATTTTTTTGGTGGCGGGTATAAAAAGTTTGGAAGAAGTACCAAAATGTTGACAAAATTACTCTTTTGTTTGTGCGAATTTCCAATTATAACAGCTTAAGTTGCATTTTTTTTTTATCAGTTGCAAACAATAGATTTTGTGCCGTTGTTTTTTGCCTTCAGTTAAAGTCCAACAGGAATACTGAATTCATCACTCTTAAATAATGCATTGAAGATTAGACTATAAAATCAATTGACGTTTAACATAAATTTGAAATTTCTTCCCCAAATTAGAGTTTATGTTATTTCTTTAACAAGGTTTGTAATCAAAAAACAGCATGTTTCAATTTAACTAATCAAAATCATTTGGAATCCATTTCCTCTTTATATTCAAATTGTATAACATGTTTCTGTTTTTTTTTCTTTTACAAATATTTCTTAATTTCTTTCATTTTCAATATCCTAATCAATTTGAATTTTAAACAAATACTCTGCTTGACTCTGATTAACCCTGTGATTGCCCTTTAATGTGTTGGCTGTCTTTGTTTCTATCGCACCGTTTCCTCTAAGTTTAAAACTTTCTTTAAGTATGTGGCGAGTGTGTGTTAAATACATACATAAACAAATAGTTGCATGGTGTTTTTGTAATCATGTGAAATAGTTTCTTGGCTAAAGGCTATAACTGCATAATCATCATGATTAAGTGGATACTTTGTGGTGTCGATAAATACTTTGTAAATTATCTGTAAGTGAGAAAAGTTAGAAAGTTAACATTGAAAGCAATAATTAATTAAACTGTTTATTTCTTTTGTGATAACTTTGAGAACTTAGTTAAACAAAAGGCTAAATAGCGCTAACTTACTGCCGAAAGAATTAAGAAGTCTTCCCAACGCTTAAATAAAGAAAAAATAAATTTTGTTGCAACCGTGCAAATAACCACCATAAAGTTACTTGATTCCAAGGCTCTGGCAAAGAAAACAAGTCCCCATGTTAAACATACTAAAGTAACTGTAATTTTTTGTTTTATCAAAATTGCAAACACGTGTGATTTGATTTGAAAAATAAATAAAACGTTTTGCACAAAAAATTATAAAGATTTTGTAAATTAAAGGAAAAATAATTATAAAAAATGCCGAATTATTGATTGCGAATTTAAAATAAATAGAATTTTAAAAATCAAAAAAAAGATGAAAAAAAAAATGAAAACCTAAAATTATAATTAAAACATCAAGTTCAAACAAATATTTGTTTCAATAGCGTCTGAAATATTCATTACTGACTGGCATACCAGCCTGATGCTGAAATGTGTCTATATGTCCAAATTGGGCAAGTAGCTTAAAATAAAGTCGGAGGTGAATTTGCCGAAGGTGGTTCTACGTTCAATTTCTGTGGCACTAAAGTTGTGTATGGAAATGGTTTAATGTGAGTAAAGGTTTTTTATTGGGTGAACTTTATGAATCTTATACAAAAAGCAAAACACTTATAATATTAAAAGAGCTCCTAATGACAGGTCATGAAAATATATAATATTATCTGACTAAGATGAAGAGTAGTTATTTCTCCGAAAAGGCTGAGATAATTTTGCATGCATCACCTTACACTAAGCGTGAATGCTAGAAGAGACCTTAGTCTGGTACAAGTGCAATTAGTTATGGCACACACTGCGATGAGAAATATTAAAAATCATTAGTCGACAGTTTGAAATCGCTAGAATCTAGAACAAATGCTCTTGTTGGTGTTGAACTCAGTAAAGTAAGGCGTCAGCTACTACACGCAGAGAAAAACGTAATAATCTCGTACGTTGTATAATATCATCTATAAAATAATTTTGTTCTCACAAGCATATTACAGTTATTTTTATTTTTAAAAACATTTTAAACACAACAACGAAAAAGGCTTTTACATGATGATTGCAATACTTTTAAACTACAATCATATGATCTAACCTTATTATGTTGATTTTAGATTATAATCATTTTCTTTGTGATTAGTTAATAAAACGATTTCGAAAAAAGGCAAGTCTTTGCCTTAAGGTTCAAATATCACTTTACTACAGGTTCAATACTCCTTAACAGATAAATAAGAGACGAAATCTAAGGGTGTTTCCTCCTTTTTTTCTCTACAGCTTTGATCTGTTCGCTCTCAAAGACCCATAAATATCATCGAAAACCGTAAAATATGGTTTACGTTTTGCATCAAAAAGGGGAGACGACAGTCTAGCAACCTTACATGCAACAAGGTCATGTCGCCTTTTTTTCATCCTTCTTAAGAAAGTTATTTTACTTTTAACGACACCCAGCCCTGGCTAGATCTCTTCCCAATTCGTTACCACAGTGGTCCCTATACCAAAAAACTCGCAGTAAACTGATGACAAAAAGTTGGCCCAGCCTTAAATAAAGTTCCATATCTCGACCAACTAGCAGTTTAGTGACAAAAGTCAAAGCCTAAGTCAAAGAAGTACTAATATAACTGCGAATATTACTTCAGTATTGAATCTTACAAGCTTTTAAGATATTAAATACAGTATGTCAATAATGAGTTTACACACTAACTGCCTTATTCATAAAAGTTATTAAATGTTTATAAAAGGTTTATTAAACTGATTTTCTATGAAAATTTGAGTAATAAACCTCTTATAAAGCTCTTTAATTTTTTATGAATTAGACCGTAAAAATTCATATTATTTTTTTTACGTCATTTGCCAAAAATTGTACATCTTGTCATATTACACATTTTTTTTTTGATTTACTGTAATTATATGCAATGCCTACAAAGATGTAAGACACAAAATTTTCAAGGTTAGCATAAAAAAAGAGAAAAGTAGAACAAAAACAATTATTACTTAATTTTGTTAGTGTCAAGTAACTGTTTACACTTTTTTTGTTTTACTATTTTCTGCATTAACAACAAAGTTAACTTTGCATTTTCCGTTATTTTTCATACGCGTGGTAATTTCTGTATATTTTTAAATTACTTATCAAGAAGTTATCTTATAATGTAATTCAGTTAATTTATTACAATCTGCACTTGGGAAAAAGCGTGAGCGAATTATCAGAAATGTTTTCAGTGTGTCGTAAGACAATTTACAATATCATAAATCGTGCAAAAAATGAAAATAGATTGGAGTTAAGGAAAGGTGGTGGTCCAAAACGAAGAATAAATAAACGTGTGGAGCGCATAATTACATATCAGAAAAATTATCCAAAACCCCCAAATTTCTATAAGAACAATTGCTAGAGAGCTTCAGGAAGAATGCGGCACTATTGTTTCTCATGAAATAGTTCGCCAGGTGGTATTGAGCAACAATTACTCATCAAGAGTAGCACGAAAAAAACCTCTGCTTTCTGCTTCAAATATAGAAAAACGGTTTTCCTTTGCCACCATGAACATTACACAGCCAACTGAATATTGGGACAACGTTATTTTCTGCGACGAAACAAAGATTATGCTATACTACAATAATGGGCCAACTAGAGTATGGCGCAAGCCCTTAACCTCGCTAGAAAATCGCAACAAATACCAACAGTAAAATTTGGAAAACTTTCGGTAATGGTTCGGGGATGTATATCAAGTAAGGGTGTTGGGGACATAGCTTTTATATTTAGATATTTTGAAAAAACATTTGACAAGCAGTGCTGAAAAATTCGGGTTTATAAGAGATAGCATTCCACAATTTAAATTTTATCAGGACAACGATCCTAAACATAAATCCCATATGGTTCGTATGTGGCTCCTTTATAACTGTGGGAAAGTTATAGATACCCCTGCTCAAAGTCCCGACCTAAACCCCATTGAAAATTTGTGGGTCTTTTTGAAGAAGAGAGTCGCTAAACGTAAACCAACAAGCAAAGTAGCTCTAAAAACTGCGATATTAGAAGAGTGGCAGAGTATATCAGCCAATTATGATTTGAAAAAGCTGGTTAGTTCCATGAAAAAACGCCTATAATGTGTGGTAGATGCTAATGGTGGCCATACTAGATATTAAAAAAATTAATGTATTTTTAAATAACATAAAATAATATAGAGATAAATTTTGTGTAAAAAGTTCTTTGACAGTACCCAACCTGAGTAATATTAATTTTTGTTTTATTTTTGTTTGTTTTGAACTGAATTTTATTAATTTTTTTATTTAGTATCCTTGTAAACATGTTAATAATTACAATAAATTAAAAAAAATTATGGTATATAATAACAAGTATACTTACATTACTAATAAAGTAAAAAAATTATAAATTTTCCTTGTGTGTAAACTCATTCTTGACATACTGTATTTCCGCGTGAAATACGTTTCCATCGTCTGAAAGTCTATATGAGCTTAGACTTGCCGTATATGTGTTGGTGTCATGAAAGACATTTAAAAGTCTATCCTTACCCTATTACCTCTGAAAGGTATTACAACATTTAATGCTTTATTGGTATGTGAAGTAATATAGAAGGAGGGTTTGGTTAAGGAACGGCAGTAGTATTCAAGAATTCAGAATTGAGTAACGCCAGATGTACTATTTTTAATAGTTTTATGCACAACACCGAAAACATTACGCAAATGTACTGTTTTTTTTTTTTTTGTTCTTTTTTATTTAATAATAATCCTAACTTATTCCCATTTAAGCCCAAAATGTTTCCAGTGGCCATGAGATAGATCTGGTAAGAAATATTCTTCTTGCACAAAACAGTCAGCTTGGGTCAAACTAGTTTTTCCATTCGTTAAAAAATGAAACAAATAGCTGATTGAAGAATAACAAATATCAAATGAAAAAGTTGATTTATGTGAGTTTTATAGTTATGTTTGCCTTAAAAAAATATATTTATGTACGCCTGTGTTCTGCAATCCAAGTGAAATTAACTCAGTCGCAATTGCCATGAGCAAACCCATACAACGGCAATTCCGAGTGATTTAATATTACTCGGAATACAGAGTAAGATCCTACTAGTACAGAGTTTTTGTTGCAGGTGTCCTGTTTTTCCGTATTTCAGATCTGGCTACCCTAGCATTATGTCTTACAGAACTGCAGGCAAAATTAACCAGTCAAGATGTGATGGTAGGTAGGGTAGGTAGGAAAGGGGGATGCAGAAAGCAGTATCTGCCTCCTACACCCACACTCGGAGACCAATAAGGTCCATTGCGTTACCCTGTATATAGTAAAGATAGGAAAGAGAGAGAGGGTTGCCAAAGATATAGTACATGAAAAAATAATATTAATAAGTTATTAGGAAATAGAATAGAAGAAAGAAAGAAAAACAGATTCTCTACGAGCCCCATTGCATGTTCACCAACCACCCAAACCCCATGATAAATCCGATTATTATTCCCAGCTTATACTCCGAAACATCACCCAACTCATCGTAGAATCGTTTACCTAACCACTTAAGCCTGTTAAATATTCTGTAGCCTTGGGCAGTGACAGACAATGTGTTCCATAGTTTTCAGCTCCTCCTCATCTTCACACATCCTCCAATAATCCGGAGTGCCGCGATCCCATCTACTAATCCTAGTCCTCACAGGACAGTGCCTTGGCTTCGAGTGTCCTGCCCTACCAGCCTTGGGTATAAAAATAACCCTAACCTCTCTCCACCTCCTAGGTATAAAAAATAAAAGATGTGATAGTATTCATACACTTTGGTATTTTTCCCAATATAAATACAAAAGCATCTGTTATAATTAATTTTCATAATTTTGTTTAATTTTCCAACTCCTCCCCTCTTTTAATTAGCTACAAAATTGCGATTTTCAAATCAACCATAAGATTCGCACAAGCCTGTTATTACGTTCATTATAAAGCAATATTAAGAATACTATTGTTTTCGTTGTAGTAAAAGTCCATAACGAATCATCAAATATTTATTAAAAATATTCTCAATACAATTTATTAAAACAAAGACTTTATTTCAATAATATTTAATTGTCATGTTGAAGTGATTAATTAAGCAACTACTCGTAATTTGGTGGTAATCTGTTTTAAAATCAATATTTATTATGACTTTATTCGCAGAACAAAATTTGCTTTCCCATAAAAATCTAATTTAATAAGAAGACTTTAAATTAAAGACAAAAAAATATATTAAAAATTAACCCCAGCTAGAATTGTGTAAATTATTACTTATGAGTTTTATATTAAGAATCGCAAAAACACTTAAAATCTATGAAAATAAACAAATTTAATACTTAAATGACGTTTAAAAAGCAATTAACAAACGTTTAAACAAATTTCTTAGTTAAACATGAATTACACAATTTTTATCGCTTTTTTGTTGTTTAAATACCAATAAATATTTGAACATTCGATGTTTCTTTGAACGTGTACAAGAAGGTGGTGGAGAATCAGTTAAATAGTTTGTTTAACAGATAATGTGAACACGCTACATACATCACTGTTGTGTAGAGGTAATAAAAAAAACAAACAAAAAATAAAGCAAATGAACTGTTAAGCAAATGTCACCTTTGAAGTTAGATTTATAAGCAAACAAGCAAATGAAAGTTCCTCAGATTATGTGAAATTCTGAGCAAATCATAATCACTGTTTGCAATTCGTACACTCAGAAAACAGTCAGTTATCAATCATTGCCAATCGAATGGGTCAGTGCTTGTAATCGAACTTTTCTTCTGAATTCTGAATATAAAATTTCTATTGCAAGAATTATAATTTCATAGTGCTGACTACATGTTTATATTTCGGAACAAAATTCTGTAGATACAAAAGTTAACTTCTACTATCGCAAATAAACTATGTGATTCGCTACAATTATGTTAGTCACAACCGATACTGTTTATTTTGTGTACTCAGGAGTTTCTTGTTCGTTTGAGACATGTTTTATGCTAAATCTAAGATCCCCTCAAATATCGTTGAAAAGCTACAAACGACACCACTAATCACAATTATGTTAAAAAACTTATAGTCAATTCACCAACAACAAAAGACATCCCGATATTGTTTTTAAAACTATTTTTTTTTTTCAATAAAATAAAAATGTAAAACATGCAATAGAACATAATTATTTAAATTTTTAACATTTTATTTTTTACAGTTTTTTTTTCTTGCAAAGAAGAAATTCGTGATGGCAAATAATCATTCATGATGTTTGAGACTTAAATTAACTTGACTTGATGCTGAAGATCAAACATTTTTTTACTTAAAAAAAATAAAACAACAATAATAACAAAACCAATATACTAATAACAAATACAATTTTCTTAAACAGCAATTTTGGTCAATGTCATTCAATTGCTCATGCAAACGCTGACTTATTGGACAAAGATTTTATTTGATTTTAAATCATCAGTTTTTACAATGTGCAAAGCTACTTAGTTGTGCATCATTGTTTTGGGCTCTCATTTAAAAAATGTTTAAAAACAAATAAAACCGAAATTGAAACGTGTTGAAACTATAACTTTAAGCTATAAACTAATTCAGAATGTTAAGGTTTTATATTATATTTCCACTTTGACTTTACCGTAGGCATTAACGCCCTTTAAAAATATTATTTTTTAAATTTCATAATTTTGCTGGCGGATAAAAAATATTTATATTAACTTATGCACCTACATACTCACATAATTGCTTATTAATAAGTTTATTTGAAAAACCTTTTGTGTGAAAATTACTAAAAGAGCAGAAGGAGTGTAGCTGTGTCGAATTTTATATACCCTTTACTAACATTTAGGAATGCAATAATTGGTTCTTGGGTTAAATAAAATTTGCTAAATTTTATAAAGGGTGGGTTATCTATCGGTTTAAATTTGCTAAATTTTGTAAAGGGTCGGTCATCTATCGGTTAAAATTTGAACCAGCGGTTATTTCGAATCTGGCAATACTTATGTCATCCTATTCTGTCACATAATTCAGTATATAAGCTCCGCTAAACGAAATTAATCGATTTACGTTTGAACAACGTTAGGATTTATTTAATTTTTTATTTCCAAATCAAAAACAATTAGACAGAAAATGTTGATTTTTCTAATAAGATCATCGGAAAAATTGCCGTAGTTGGGGTTTAAAAAATCCCAACTTGGTCGTACAGACGCTAACGCACCCCTTACAAGAGAGTGTTTGGTGCGGCTTGTAGATCGGAGGTATCTTTGGCCCATGTTTTTTTTGAAAATGAGTACGGCGCAACCATTACGTTCAATGGAGACTCCTATCGCAACATGATAACCGATTTCTTTGTGCCTGCTCTCCATGGTGTTGATGTGAACGATATTTGATTTTAACAGGATGGTGCAACTTGCTACAAATCTAATGCCACAATCGATTTATTCGTACAACGTTTGGTAGCCGTTTATTTAGCCAAATTGATGATGTTAATTGGCCGCCAAGGAGATGCAATTTGACTCCGTAGGATTATTTTCTGTGGGGCGCCGTTAAATACAAGTGTTATGTACATTCGTGATGCCATTGCCGAGATGCAACCCCATACACTCGAAAAAGTGCTAGAAAATTGGTCCGATCGAACGGGGTACTGTGAGGCCAGCCGCGGCAACCATATGAATAAAGTCATATTTCATTTGTAACCGGAATAATTGTACTTCACTACAAAAAAAAATAAAATTTGGCAAAATTTTTATTTTATTGTTGAACTTAAATGTTTTAAAAACGCCCTATTATCCTAATTCTGTCACACTTTCAGATGAAGAATTCAATTTTTTATTTGTGATAATGAAAAAATATACTGGAAAGGTAAGTTTTAATTTCGACACCAGCCAAGTAGAACGCATTTTCAAAACAAGCTACGGTTTCCTCATCAGCACTCTTTGATCGGAATGTCCTAGTGTAGGATGTAAATATCATCTATTTAACTCACAAGTTAATATGAAAATTGATTTTAATTAAAAGAACAACATGAGGGGAAATGCTTAAGTTTGGTAAATTTCGTTCTCACTCACTACAGCAAAACCAAGAATTTGTATGTGAAGTTTAATTTACAAAATTGATTTTCATATAAACTTGTGAGTTAAATAGACGAAAAATGGCAAAATGTTAAACCGTTTTTGTTAATTTTTTTATTTTTAAATTTATACTTTTAAATAGCCCATCCTATTTACTGATTGACTCAGTTTCTGCGTAATTTTCAAAACTCTGGCTAAGAACTTTGAAGTTTTAAAGACGATTAGACGAGATCATTTAACCGACTATCCTTTACTACTCGTGAATTTCTTTACGAAAATGCAGAAATTAAATTTTAATCAGTGCTTAAAGCGAAGTATTTATATTGAGTATTTAATTATTTAATAATTTAAAAGTTAATTAAATTTTCTTTCATTTTTTTGTTACAGTTTATTAGTAGTAAATTTTAATAATTTTAACGTAAAAGTAGCAATAAAAATGTCGCGTAAGTGGTGACCATTACAGACGAATCGAAGATTGTTGTTCCGATGACACTAACTGAAACAGAAGTAAAATCTTCCGCATAATAGATCATAATACTGTTTTACAAATGAAATTATAGAAATTATGGAAGTTATTAGGTGAATGATGGGGATTAATAACGAAACTTCGATTCATGGCTTCAAGATACTACTTAAAGAACGTGTTGAATCGCAGACAGTTTTAAAACACGATAACTTTAACAGGGACACTATGTCGAGCTCGCAATACCTAAGAAATTAAAGGAATTATATTAAAAGGACTGAGTTTTTCACTTTGTCGTTATACTTTCTGAGTTTGGATTACTATTTTAATATGGAAATTTTTTATTCTTTAGAATGCACAACATAAGTACACGCGTACCAAAATTGGCGAGGTTTGGCCTTTAATACACCTCTGTTACAACCTAATATATTCTAAGTGGTGACCATTCATAATTTTACATAATAATTTCAATATATTTCAGTTGGGTATTGTTCACTTTAATATATTTTTTCAAATACCTTGAAAATACGGCGAGTTAATAAAATCTTTGCCTCTTGAAACAATAGGTTTATATCCTTAAGTATATCAAATACATATGGGTGTTTTCTAAGAAGCAAAAAATAAAATGTTTAAATCTTACACTCTGCAATGTGGATATCGTGATAACCACGTTCATATTTAATATTGGCAGTTTTTTATTTTCTAATTTATTTACATTTAGTATGAACGATCTCTTACATTAATCTAATTTTTAAGTGAATAGCTCTGCTATGTAGTTTTAACATAAAAACGCCTTACAATTACCATTCGGTTTGTATTCAATTTGGTATATACTTAAGTCGAATGTTATCGTGCCGCTTCCAACAATACACGAATTAACCCTGTTTTGTGTAGCTTGAGAGATATCACACTCTCGGCTTGCGACTCGAGTGTCACCTCGCACAATATTTCCTGAACAGACTCAAGGTATATATATTCATCAGGTAATTGCAGTTCGGAGAGAATTTTTGGTTTATAGTTTTTATAAATGAAGTTTGACACTCGAAATAAATTCGAAAAGAGAGAAAATTTGTTTTTATTTATGCATTTTGACAGCTGAAATTTGAAATAAGTGATAAAAAAAATAATCAGCTGACGAATCAAGACTACCTGAGTCTTAAGGCAGAATTATTTTGTACGTTCTGTGTTGTTATGAATCAGCTGTTTTGTTTCTGTTCAATTGAAAATCTGTATGTGTGGCTTGTTATTCCTTTTTCGTTCTGTTCTGTTCGGGAAAAAATCTGTTGAAAATAGAATTCAACAAGAATATTAATCCACTAAACGGTCATCTTATCCCCGAGCCTCCGTCAATAAGTATAGTTTTACTGTTACCCACAGAAAGTGTAAAAAATTTATAATTTTATCAACGGTTCGTGATTCCAAAACTCTGTTATAACTTTATAAAATGAATACACGCTTTACTTTACTTTACACTTGAATAGAGGGTGGACTAAATTTAATACTCTTGACTGCGTCAAATAAATATTACAAGTTATAATGCATCTAGTTCCAGATATCTTTTGAAGAAAGTTTTCCGATATATTTACCTTAATGTAATAGATAAAATATTGTGCTAACAAACAGATAACAGTTATAGATTCAACTTATTAGCTTCTGCAGAAGATCGAAAGATAAACATCTCAAATGCTCCATAACAGATGTAAATGGAAAAACCAAGGTGTCTATTTTAAGATGTGATTATTCAGGAAAAGCTACTTTAACGCAAAACTATTTGTGTAATATTTGAAGACATCACCCCACCCTCTTATAGAACACAACATATTAAAATGTAGCGAACAAATTTTGCATTCTAGCGTAAGCAGCAATTCATTAGTTACCTAATGATCTTAAATATATTTTCTTATTCATACTAGATGACAAGAAATTTGCTAAACGTGTTTAATATTGCTAATAAATTTGAAACGGTATTTTCCGGCATCTTCTATCAAATCAAACATAACTCTCTGTTAGTTGAGCTTGTTAATATTTTTTTTTTTCAAAAGTTTTACCAACACAAAACATTTTCCAATAAATAAAGCACAAGTTTAAATTGAGGTTCTTTTGCAAAACTTAAATTTGATCAGTAATTTGCTTTTGCAACAGTATGTTGGTAGTAATTTACTTTAAATAAAAAAAACAATTAATGGATTCAAAGTTTATTTTTATTTGTGATCAAACAATAATTATTGTTTCATAAAAAATTCATTTCAAACGGTCATAATTAGGTTTCATTAAAGTTTATGATGAAATGATTTGCAAAATTTGACTAATTTCGTTTTGAAATAAAGAAACGCCCAGTACTTGATGATTGTTTTATAATTTTAACACTTTATTTTTGTAAATAACTTTTTAAATTGTTTTAACGGACAAAAAGTGTTGAAACTTCTGTATTAATAGAAAATTATTAAAGCAAATTGAAAAGTTTATCTGTTTTAAACTTTTAGTTATATTTTGAATTAATTGAAGTTATTGATAAATTTATCGTACGGATTTTGGACGAAGAGAAGCACCGTCAGCTCCGTATGTTCGTTTTCTTGTGGAAAAAGTGAAAGAAACTGGTATCCTCACCGATAAACAAAAGCATGAAAAGCCGAAAATAGTGCGTACACCCAAGACTATTGCTGCTGTGGCAGAAGGTGTGCGTGAAGCGCCATCAACATCAATTCATCAATTTTCTTCCAAAATCCGTACGCAATTTTCGCACACATTCTGCAACATTACCATGATTTTCAAAGTAATGTCGCAATATTTCCCAGCGTTGTTCAAGCGTATACAGAACCATATTCGTTCAGCGGAAGGATAAAACTAATTATTATCTGTCAAATCAGACATGAGCTAAATGTTACCACTCACGATATAAGCACTAGTTGAAAAAAAAACGTTAGATGGCGGACCCTTTATGCTTGAAAAACAAAAAAATTTTATCATTCAACCTGTTAAAATAAAAAAACAGAGATCAATGAGAAAGTTCCGATAAGTGCTATATCTGTGGCAAAAAGGAATAACTGCTTAAGTCGATATAAGCTAAAATTATGATATAAACACAATTGCAGTCCCGCAATTCGAAACTACCCTCTAGCCAATTTTCAATTATTTTGGACAACATAATAGGAAGAAATAGCGTAAAGACTTATTGCTTATATTTCTTTAACGAACTATATCATTTAGACGTTTCTGTAATCGCTTAAATTTAAGAAGATTGACTGAGTACCGCTGGGCCGGCTAAATGCAGTTGAGTTTCAGCGACTAAATGTCATCGGATTGTCGCCTAGCTTCCAGAGACGCATTGGTATTAGCATGCAATCTGGGTACTCAGTACTGTACGCCTTCTCACTTTAGCTGCCATCAGACGTGACCCTAAATGACATTACCGGGGAAAACTTGGTCTTAGACCGGAAATTGTGAGATGCTTGAAAATTTCGGACAGAGGAATCGCTTCTTGCTACCCCCAGGAGGATACCATGTTTGATTATATGCCATTGGAAATCATGTATTTATAAGAACTAGCCAAACTATACCGCTTTGCTGGTCTCACCGAAGTCACTAGACCAGTTTGTAATTTATACATAATTGATTTTCGGCCCCATAAGGTACATATATTCTGAATGCTTATGAATAGGGGAATCTATTAAACAATGTCGTTCTGACCGTGTGTTAGTGGAAATCAACGGCAACAGTCTAAAACATTTTTTTCTTCAAAATCTTGAAACGAGTTAATTTTTTCAAATTAACAATTTAACCGGGGGGTCACTGCACCCCTTAGAATGGTCTAGTTACGTCTGTGCTTAGTAAAATTCTACCATAAGTTTCTGAGATATGAGCAAATAAACACGACTGCCTCTAATTATTCCACATTTTTACCGCAAAAATTAATATTTGCCAACTAAAGTATGTTATTTGAAGACACGTTTGTTACAACTTATAGGTACAACATGTTGCAGGGACATTTGTGAAAAAATGACAATAAATATCGAGCTTTGAAAATTATTCCTAAGAAAAACCAGAAACTAACTGCAATTCAGGCACCGAACTAATTTACAAACGAAAATCATTTTATTTTTCAACTTTTAGACAAACGATTTTGTACTCAAACCATGTTTGAATATTTAACACATTTTTCCCTGTTACATTTATTTGATTGTGGTAATCATTTTTTGTTATTAGTTAAGGTTGTTATTATTTTTGTTTCGGAAGACAGTTTATTCATTTAGTTTATTTAGTATAGAATAAGAAACTACGTAGTTGAATAAAAACCCCGAACGTGTTCAAATTGCTTTTGAGAGCATTCATGCAGACGTCTAATATATTTATACCCTTTGTTCACCACACGTGAAGGGTATAAAAAGAAAATTTGATTGATTTTAGGAAAGAAGAGCTTGTGCTTGATGGGGATTCTAAAATTGGATTTTGATGAGAAAATAATAATAAACTATATTAATTTCAATAAATTGTTCTGATTGGTTTAAAAAAAACAAGTAAGAGCACTATATTCGGCTGTGCCGAATCTTTTATACCCACCACCAATTTTGTGTACATATAAAGCACAATATTTATTATTTTGTTAATCGCTATGGAATAATCTCTTTATAATAAAATATGTATCACTTTCTTTGTAGAGGGTGGTTAAATTTTAAGGGCCCATGTTGAAGATGAACTACACCTAGTCTTTAAATTTGTTTTCTGCATTTCATTTGACATTTCTCAATCTCAAACTTACTCAATTTGATCCGTTGAAAGATATGCAAATGAGCAACGCTTTAAAGTTATTCAGGTTTTTTATAAAAATGGGCGTTCAAATCAAAATGCATTTTGTGCACTTCGTGATTCTTTTGGTCAACATAATCGTTCGAATTCGTCCACAATCGTGAGAATTGTAAAAAATATTTAAATGTCTGCAAAGCAGGTCTGTATGAAATGTGACAACATCTGTGAATGCCATCTTAGTTCGTTGAAAACGAAACATTGCTGTTTTTCACGATAACGTGACAAAAGAGCAAGCAACCTCGACTCATCATCGTGCCCAACAATCGAGCATCAACAGTGTCATTGAAAATTTGGACTATCGGATCGTGGTGTGCCGCCTAGGTTGGGGGGCCATTTGGCCGATATTTTGTTCCAT
The DNA here is from genome assembly GCA_941918925.1 of Phyto melanocephala. Taxonomy (NCBI): domain Eukaryota; kingdom Metazoa; phylum Arthropoda; class Insecta; order Diptera; family Rhinophoridae; genus Phyto; species Phyto melanocephala. The sequence continues at coordinate 48,095,636 of OW799233.1, read as the reverse complement.
ACATAATTGAAGCATACAAATATTATCATTATAAAAATAAATGATAATAATTTCATAATAATTTTATTCAAAATCAACATAGTCCCTTAAAATAAAGCCACCCATTATAATTTCGGTATGCTAGTAAAATTTTTTCGTAAATTTAGTCTTTCAATGAAAGTGGTCGTTAAAATACGCGTGTCAATAAAGTTTCTGCTAATAAACATAACTTAGATATAGTCCTTTAGTATTCCAAAATCTTTATTCATAGAGAATTTACATGAATTTAAGAGGAAGAAAGTGAATTTAAGGTTAAATTTTAAGGGCCACAGGGTGATTTAAAATATACATTCTCAGAATTTTTCTAAAACGGGAAATTTATTAGTAAGATTTTGATTTTTAAACTTCTATAACATTTTGCTTTTAAAAGATTTTCAAACGAAATAAGTTTTGTATAATTTTAAAATTTGTTAGCCATTAGTACATGAAAATAAATTGTTTATAATGTTAAGAGACAATTTTTTTTTACTTAGGTCAAAATTTTCCTAAATTCACATTTTTAATAGAGCATAATTTCAGGAGAACATAAGCATAAGTTGTTAGCATGCCATCTAGTAGTTGCTAGTAGAGTCATCTATCTTATCATATATTTATATTTATATTTAGCTACAGTACAATAAATGGCGCAGTGTAAGATGAATAAATGCTAATATATATGACTAATATATTTTTACAAAAATTTAAAGAAAAAAGTGTGCGTGGCACATCTATTTTCCTTTATAACGAAGACTTTGACCAAAAAGCCATGTTTGCTAAATTTCAGGATCGTACATATAGTTTTGTCAGTTTTATTACGTTTTAAATTTGAAAAATACACTGTGCGGTAGAAATTTTCGTACATTTTTATCTATAATTCTTTTTCTAATTCATAGATTTAAGCGATTTTCAGGGAAAAATATTCTTTTGACTCGATAAATATATATTCGAAGTTTTATGACTCTACGTTTATGCGTGTGGACACAATTCAAAAGTAAAAGTGGGCGTTATAGTAGGCGTGTCAAAGTTGTTTTTGCTAATGAGTACAACTTAGGTGTTTCAATATAGGCCTTTATTATTCCAAAATCTTTATTAATAGAGAAATTTTATGAATTTTAGGTAAAACGTTATATGGGAGGTGGGCGTAAAAGTGGGCGTGGCACCTTAATTTTTTGGCATAGTAATGAAATTGCCTTGGGGGATAAACGTAGCAAAATTTATCATCATACCTCTAATTTTAGCGGTTTTATGAGCTTTTAAATTTCATTAACGGTAGATAACGTGAAAAATGGGCGTTATAGTAGGCGTGTCAAAGTTATTTTTGCGAATGGGTACAACTGAGGTGTTTCAATATAGGCCTTTATTATTCCAAAATCTTTATTAATAGAGAAACAAGTAAGAGTGCTATATTCGGCCGTGCCGAATCTTATATACCCTTCACAACGTGTAGTCATGCAATAACAGTAGTTTGTGTCACCATTCATCCCATATGAAATACGTACATACATATAAAAACATACATATATAAAAACATACATATATAATTGTAAAATTGTAAAATTATAAATTCACGTATGTATGTTAAAAAAACAAAAAAAAAAAAATTAAAAAAAAAAATTAAAAAAAAAATTTAAAAAAAAAATTTTTTTAAAAAATTTAAAAAAAAAATTTTTTTAAAAAATTATTATATATATAATATATATAAAACAAAAAAAAATAAAAAAAAAATTAAAAAAAAAAAAAATTTTAAAAAAAAATAATAAAAATATATATAATATATTGAATAAAAAATAAAAAAATAATAAAAAAAAAAATTTTAAAAAAATTTTTAAAAAAATTGAAAAAAAATTTTTTTTTGGCTCAGCTGGGATTCGATGCCACGTTTTCTCTAACCAGTATACACGTTTGTATGTATGTATGTTGTTGTTGTAATGTTGTTTTTGTGAAAAAAAAACGAGGTGGTCGTGGGTTTTTGCTCATGTCTCAGTTGTTTATGTACCGATGTTTCTGATTTTCAATACCGATCTACTCCCGAATATTTCTGATATTTTAATACCTTACCCGGGTCCAACCTATGTCGGGGGGCTTCAAAAAGTTGATTTCAACATACACACGGACAGACGGTCAGACGGACAGACTGACAGAGCTTAATCGACTCCCCTATTCATAAGCTTTCAGAAAATATATACTTTATGGGGTCGGAAATCAAAATTGTAGAAATTTCACACGGAATGACAAACCTATATATACCCTTTTTCACTGTGTGAAGGGTATAATTATATGAATTTTAGTTAAAACGTTATATGGGAGGTGGGCGTAAAAGTGGGCGTGGCACATTGATTTGCCGTTACAAGAAAGCGCGTCACCATAAAGCAAAGTGTGCAAAATTTCAGAGTCGTACATCCAATTTTGTTGCTTTTATGACGTTTTTGTTTTTAAATATACCGAAAAATACACTGTGCGGTATAAATTTTCGTACATTTTGATCGATAACTTCTCTCCTAATAGACAATTTAGACAATTTTCGGGGAAAAATATTGTCTTTACCAAGGAAATATTTATTCGAAGTTTCATGAGTCTACGTTAAGGCGTTTGGACACAATTCCATTTTATTCGATGTTTGAAGGACACGGTTTTTTCGACCTACTCTTGCTTTTCGAGCTATAACTCTCTTCCTAATATTCCGATTTAGCCCATTTTCAATACCAAACAAACCTTGTCTATGAGAAAGATTCTGGCAAAATTTGAGCCCCCTAGCTTTTTCGGTGCGACCTCTATCGTGCTTTCAACAGACGGATAGACAGACAGACGGACGGACATAGCTAGATCGTCATAAAATCAAACCCCGATTCAGAATATATATACTTTATGGGGTCTAAAATGGATATTTCGATGTGTTACAAACGGAATGACAAAATGAATATACCCCCACCATTTTTTTGGTGGCGGGTATAAAAAGAAAACTTTTAAAGCTGCCAAATAAATAACATTGATATTGTCAACCCTTTGCAAGTTTTAATACATTAAGGATTAAGTCAATTTTAATTTAAGTTTGCCATAACCTGAACTGTATAAAATTTGATACAAAAAATACAATTGGCCTTTAGTAGCAAGATTTTAAGAGTGAAATATTTATTGAGTGCCAAAATTGACTCCAACATCTGAAATCCTTGAATTCGATAATGTTTTTGTTTAAAAGTACCAATGATGATTTTGCTTCTCTTACTAGTTGTGAAGAAACTTCGCACCAATATGAGGAAAGGATAAAACTCACCTGGCAATATCGATGTAAACTCACTTCAATGCATCTTGTTAGGTACTATCTCCCGTCTGCAACGTTCTGCTTCAGGAAATCAAGTACCGTTCAAAACAATAGCATCAGTTACAATTAAGAATATAATTAGGAGAACATATTAAGGTTAAAGACTAACTTTTTTTAAAAAATGTAAATACAATTACATAGTTTTTGTTGTATAAGACCGTGATAAATTTTTGTAAAATTTCATTATTGACTGTTAGTTATGATAAATTATATATCTACATATTAAACTTTTGGTGATCAATATAATAACACCAGTTAGATTATCTTTAATTTATTATCTTAGATGTTGCAAAACTAGAAATAAACAACGAATAGTTTTAAATTATCGATTTACCTTTGTAATATACACAAAAGTTTTTAATTAAAAAATATACAATGTGGACGCAAAAAACACTGCTCGTAAACAAAAAAGCGACCTAATTAAAAAATTTCTATTGCAATGTAGGCCGTATTACAAAATATTAATTTTTATAATATTTTTTTCAAGTTTTCGAGCCTAAGATCATGCAACAATTTTATTTAAAATTGTTAACAAGCAAAAAGTTAAAACAATATTTTATTCAATGTTTCGCTATTCCTTCGTGTAGCATCTTCAGGAAATACAAAAATGATCGATTAATTAAATAAATATTATAAGAATTAAAAAGAAGATCAAATTAAATATAAAAAATTATTGAAATATAAATTTTCTTATATGATCCAATAAAATTATCACAATGTATTGAGATATGAGACTAGAGTGGAATCAATGCAGGAACTTTATATGAATATGTGTTCTAATATCGAATTAAAGCCGCAGACTATAGCAAAAATTATAAAACATTTTGGTTGGTTTCTTTTTTGAAAATGCTTCGGCTGTGTGGCATGTAGCGCCGTCCTGTTGAAACCAAATGTTGCCAACATCCTCCTCTTCAATTTTTGTGAACAAAAATTCGTTCAACATGGCCCGATAACGATCGCCATTGACTACGGCCACTCCTTGCTAATGGCCCAATTATGCCTCTGGACTAAAATCCGCACCAAACAGTAACGTTTTGGGTGTATCGGCTTTTTAATGTATGCGTGCGGGTTTTCTGTGCCCCGAATGCGACAATTTTGCTTGTTTACATACCCGCCAAGATCAAAATGAGCTTCATCTGAAAAGATGATTTTTTTTTTGGCAAAATCGGCCAAAGTAATGTCGCAATATTTCCCAGCGTTGTTCAAGCGTATACACAACCATTTTCGTTCACCGGAAGGATAAAACTAATTATCTGTCAAATCAGACATAAGCGAAGTGTTACCATTCACGAAATAAGAACTAGTTGAAAAAAGAACGTTAGATGGCGGACCCTTTTGTAATGTTATTGGGGTGTTTTTCATATCAAGATGTGGGCTTCATATACTACATTAAAATAGCTATGGATGCAGCCGTATATGTAGAAATCCTAAAAGGTGTTATGTAAACATATGCCTCCGATGTAAATGAAGTGGATCTTTCTTTCAACAAGACAATTACTCCAATCCACTAGCGAAACAACAAACAAGTGGCTCGTTAATAATTAAATCAATGCAATGGTGTTGCCTGCACACTAGGTCGGGTTTGAACGCCATTGAAAATCTAAAGGCAGACGTGAATACGGCAGCATCTGTGATAAAATCAAAAAATACAGATGGCTTTGGAAAAGTGTTAATTAAATAATTAGAATGATATCAAACAAAGATGTAAATTTAGCGGTAGAGCGTTGTGCGGCTGCAAATGCAAGTAAAAGACATGCAACAAAGTATTACAAATTCACTTATATTTTTTGGAAAACACAAGAATTGTTTTAATTTTGCTTATTGTTTTAAGAATAACCGGTTTTTTATAGAAGATGAAACCGGCAAAAAAAAATCATGACAAAAAATTTATATTGCAGGGCTTCAGCTTTTAAATTCTAATGAAAACTCTAATGATTTAAAAATTAACGTGTCATTGGAGATTATATGTTTTTATGTACATATTAATGAACTGCACTTCATTCTAATAAGTGCATAGATCTCATGCATATTTGGCGAGAGGCATCCGATTTTTAATTTTGTTTGTTTGCATGAATTGTTTAAGAATTGTTGCACGATGTTGCAACTATTCATTTTTAGGCACATCGTTTATGACAAATTATTTCGCATCTAGGCTCTCATTTAAAATAAATGCTTTTACACTTTAGATTTTAAAGACTTGAAAATGTAATCACTTAGCACTACTTCCCATTTTATTTTTATTTTTTATTTTTTGCTGGGAACTATTGATTTTTAAAGTTTTCCAATGATCGAATTGCCATTTTTAAGTTCTTGAAATAAAAATATATTTTCTGTTATTAAAATAAACTCACAGGATTTTAAATTGCGTTCCGAGTGAAATAAAAACGGAATTTTTTAAGATGAAAATAGATTTATTAACATTTGTAAACTGCTGCTATTATTTTTAGCGCAGCTGATAAAAATTTTTTCAACCAAACATTATTAAAGTGCGAAAAATATAAGAAATTTAAAAATCATCACAATAATCAACTACTTTTTTTCTATTATTCACAAACAATGGGCATTCTTTGACATTTTCTGTGACAGCAAAGAACAAAAAATACTGGTAAAATAAATGCAAGATTCAGCTGAGACTATATCTTTAAGCAAAAAAAATATATAAATTGAAACTTAAACAATACAATATTCACACTATAATTACAAAAAAAAATGTATAATTCTTTGTTCTTTTAAATGCCTCTCTTAACCAGCGACTAATGCAAAAGACAGAAATTAAAAATTTTATTTAAAAATAATTAAAAATAAAACAAGACAAACAATGTTTTACACACATATTCAGTGAATATCAAGCTAGATAACATGAACACATATTTAAAAGACCCAACGAGATAAAAGCGACTTAATGCGACTAATTAAATTGCTACAGTGCGTATATGAATGAAAATGATTTTAAGCTTAATTCTTCAGAAATTAAAAAAAAAAAACTATAACAAATGAAAATAAATTTAATTTAAATTAAAGATTAGAATTTAAGCTGTAAAATATTCATGCAGATTTTTAACTACAAATCTACAATAAAAGATGAACTGCAAACTAAACACCTCAAAAAATTGTTTGATTTAAGGAATTTCAAATTATTTATAGTATATACATATATTGCTGGATATCTAAGTGTAGTACATAAATATACTAACAAATTTAATATATAATTATTTTAATTAAATTAACAAACCATAGAAACAAACACAAAAGAGCGCGCGCACCTTTAACAAATAAATTTGAATTAAAAAAATAAAAAAAATATTTCACAGCCTTTAAAAAAACAAAACAAACACTTTAAAACAGTGGAAATAAAAAACAGCATCATCAGAAACTAACTAAAAAACGACACATTTTTTTTCTATTATATAATTTTAGCAAAAAATAATAGAATTATGCAATTTTTTCTATTTATTTGTCTTGTTTTTGTTTGTGTTGGCTGTACTCTCCTCCACTTGGAATCTTGTTAATTATGCAAATTTTGTTGGTAGTTTCTATTTTTCCCTTTTATTGCCACAACTACAGCAGCCATAACTTCTTAACGATTGTTATTTAAATAATAATTATATACTTAAAGAAACAACAAAAAGCAAATAAAGAAAAACTACTGAAAAAATAAATCAAGAAAAACCAATGAAAATTACTCAAGACAATTATTGCATGAATACGACGATGATACGATAGTTTGTCCAATAATCCAAACGAAACAACAACAAGAACAACAAATTTAGTGAAACAAAAATTACATGCAATAATTGGGGGATATTCCAAAATTTAGTTGTACTCGTATTCTTTGTAACAAAATACAAAAAAACCGAAAAAAAAGATATTAGATTATGGGCCATGTTGTTGTATTTTGAATTGTCGGAGATGCTTCTAAGTTACAGCAATAAAACTAACACCTTTTAAGAATGTTATGCAAACTGCAGTTGTATGGACATAAACATTTAAGGTGACCAGAGCGGAAAAATATGTATTATTGAATAATAATGGGTAGAGAAACTTTTGGGTTAAATAACAAATTTAACTTTTAAATGAAATTTGCTGTAAAAGAGAAAGCAATTTTTTCTGAAAATAACAAAATTGCTTGACTCACAAACTGCTGATTAGGTTACAAACCAATACTTTACGTATATTTTTACTACAAATATATTACAAACAGTTCGAATAGAGGATACTTCACTTTTAGTTAATTTGAATTAATTTCTAAGTTAATAAATCTTCAAGCAATGAAAAATATTACAGTTTCTAGAGTACATTCAAAGAATATTAAAAATAGCTTTAGTAGATATTTGTTAGGGTGATCGACTCGGTTTTACAACCGGTGGAAAACCCGGTTATTTTCTTCTTTCAGCTGGCGGTTTTTTCTAAATGTTGATTTTTCGAATATCGAATACAACGATTTTTTTATCCGAAAAAGCCGGTTTTTTTATTTTTTTAAGTTTATTTTCATATTTCTTTGTAACAAATCGTACCATAGAATATTTAGTAAGCGAAAAGTTTCCAAAAATCAGAAAATAAGTATTCTTCAATAATATTGTAAGAAATTTATTTGTTGTTTAAAAAATAAATTTAAAATAAGAAAAATAATTGAGCTTAAATAATATTTTCTTATAGGATATAAACCTAACGTTAAACGTTAAAACTAATTGAAACATAAACTTAGCTGATCCGTCAATTTTAGGTAAAAAGTGTAGTTACAAAAAAGAAAAACCAATAATATCTCCTTCCATATCCTAATTTTAATTAATGGCATTGAGTGTCTGTCAACTTAAATTTCAATTAAACCATCGAACAAACTAGTTTATGCCTATATTTATATGTTGTCCTTAAATTCAACTAACAAAAACCAAATATGTAAGTCAACTGCATTCATGTCAGTTATTGCGTAATTGTGCAGCCAAACGTATATAAACTGTAAAAACTTCATATTTATATATAAATTGTATTATAATCTTTTTTACAATATTTATTTATTTGTATACCCTTCACACAGTGAAAAAGGGTATATATAGGTTTGTCATTCCGTGTGAAATTTCTAAAATTTTCATTTCCGACCCCATAAAGTATATATTTTCTGAAAGCTTATGAATAGGGGAGTCGATTAAGCTTTGTCAGTCTGTCCGTCTGACCGTCTGTCCGCGTGTATGTTGAAATCAACTTTTTGAAGCCCGCCGACATTGCTTGGACACGGGTGAGGTATTAGAAGATCAGAAATATTCGGGAGTAGTTCGGTATTGAAAATCAGAAACATCGGTACATAAACAACTGAGATATGAGCAAAAACCCACGACCACCTCGATTTTTTTTCACAAAAACAACATTACAACAACAACATACATACATACAAACGTGTATACTGGTTAAGGCTATAATACACGGCATGTTTTTTACATCTGACTTTAAAATTTGTGAGACATATGTTAATCTACATGTCTGTCAAAATTGTACTTTAACGCTGACTGCTTTGCAGCAGCAGAGATTTCTGCCAACGGCTGATGTCACATGTTTTGACAAAAGAAAATAGAGCGCACTCTAATTAAAATTTTGTCAGATGTCTCAACACATGTTTTTTACAGAAGTAATGTTTTAAAGGTAACACACGACATGTTTGTATTAGCAGTGGAGAATTTGACAAGTCAGATGTCAAAAACATGCCGTGTATTAGCTCCTTTAGAGAAAACGTGGCATCGAATCCCAGCTGAGCCAAAAAAAAAATTTTTTTATATTTTTTTTTAATTTTTTTTAATTTTTATTTAATATATTATTTATATTTTTATTATTTTTTTTTAAATTTTTTTTATTTTTTTTTTTAAATTTTTTTTTGTTTTATATTTATTATATATATTTTAATTATTTATTTTCTTTTAAATTTTTTTTTATTATTTTTTTTTTTTAACATACATACGTAAATTTATAATTTTACAATGGGATGTTTTTATTTCTATAAATTTTTTATATGTATGTACGTATTTCATATGGGATTAATGGTAATACAAACCACTGTTATTGCATGACTACACGTTGTGAAGGGTATATATATATTTTCACTTTTTTTATACCCTTCACACAGTGAAAAAGGGTATATATAGGTTTGTCATTCCGTGTGAAATTTCTACAATTTTCATTTCCGACCCCATAAAGTATATATTTTCTGAAAGCTTATGAATAGGGGAGTCGATTAAGCCCTGTCAGTCTGTCCGTCTGTCCGTCTGACCGTCTGTCCGTGTGTATGTTGAAATCAACTTTTTGAAGCCCCCCGACATAGGTTGGACCCGGGTAAGGTATTAAAATATCAGAAATATTCGGGAGTAGATCGGTATTGAAAATCAGAAACATCGGTACATAAACAACTGAGATATGAGCAAAAACCCACGACCACCTCGATTTTTTTTCACAAAAACAACATTACAACAACAACATACATACATACAAACGTGTATACTGGTTAGAGAAAACGTGGCATCGAAAACTGAGGCAAAAAAAATTTTTTTTAATTTTTTAAAAAATTTTTTTTTTAATTTTTTTTTTTTATTTTTTTTTTTTATTTTTTATTTAATATATTATTTATATATTATTATTTTTTTTTTAATTTTTTTATTTTTTTTTTAATTTTTTTTTTAATTTTTTTTTTGTTTTATATATGTATATTATATATATAATAATTTTTTTTTAAAATTTTTTTTTAAATTTTTTTTTTAAATTTTTTTTAATTTTTTTTTTAAATTTTTTTTTTTCGTTTTTTTAACATACATACGTGTACGTATTTCATATGGGATGAATGGTGATACAAGCAACTGTTATTGCATGACTACACGTTGTGAAGGGTATATAAGATTCGGCATGGCCGAATATAGCACTCTTACTTGTTTTTAAACGAAAAGATTAGAAATTTTTGATTTAAAATTTTTCCACCTTATGATATAAAATACATTTCTTCTACAATGCCAACTTCCCTAACATATCTAAACCATTAACAATGTAATGCATTTTAAAATTGCACTATAACCCACTTGCGTTGATGATTATAAACATACAAATTTTATTTTTGATTATGCAAACATATTCCTTTAGTTTAAATTTTATAAATAAAAATAAATATACAATAAAAATAATTTTGCTCTAGGCTACTTTGAAACTTTTACATATAAATGTTTCAATCCAGGTAAAGTACAAGTTATTTGGCAAAACACAACCTTAAGCATTATTTCCATGATGTGATTACGGCACGCCAGCCAAAACATATCTCTAGTTTTTTATAATAAAACACATACATGCACCATTTCTTTTTCCAGTAATTGTTTCAATTGAGCCAAAGCTCATGAATGTGACTTTTTCGCTAAGATTCTATTTTAGCAATCTGTCAAAAATTGCCAGCGCAACTGAAACCTCTATTCCAGCATATACTTTTGACACTGCGTAAAAGAAAGATGCAAGATTTACAAAAAACTCTATGCATTTTTGAAAGTTCGATAATCGGTTGAATTTGTGAAAAATTCAGAAACGATACTCTGAAATATATCAAAAATGTACAGAATGGATTTGGTGCGTAACCAATCACGAACTTCGGCAGATTGTCAATACTAAAGATATATTTTAACATACTTTTATTTTTATGTAAGTTTGAAACTTCAATAACAACCTCTGGTCTTCCTATAATAAATAAAATCAAACCGTACAAAATTTGATATGAGGGAGTGTTTTATTTTGTTTCTTTTGTTTTATTTTTTTTATTTTTCCGAACAAAATAATTTAATAATGAAATGATCACTCAAAATGATCAACAATTGTAAAAAAAATACAACAAAGTTCTTTTGCAAGAAGCTTCAATTGTCTAAAATTTTACAAAATAAACAAATAAAATTAAGCATGAAATTAAAAAAAAATCTATAGTTCTAATCAATTGCTGTTGGTTGTATGCTCTATTGCAAACATTATAATTTTCTATTGTTCCATCCATAAAAAAAAAAAACAAACTTCAAAAGTGTTATGAGCAGCTGCTTAGATTTATATCATTTAAGAATTAACAAATAATTTTTTTTCTCTCCAATTGCAAAATAATTAAAATTAAAATTAATAAACAAAAATAGGACCGACGTCTTAAAATATAGACTAAAAATTACTGGATCAAAAAAAATTCTCATTTTGAAAGTAAATCAAATACAAGTATAATAAAAATAAGATGACGACGCATTCTGCTTATAAAAATTTTTCGCTCTGCGCATGTACTACGTCAACCTAACACTCTCTTTCATGTGTCTAAGAAATATTCTGACCAAATGGTATCCCCTAATTTTTTTTTTTTTGGTTCGAACTTTATCGTGCCTTAAACAGACGAACAGACGGACGTACATAGCTAGATCATCAGAAAATGATACCAGAACTCAGAAAATATATTTTTATGAATACCTCGATGTATTACAAATGAAATGACAAAACGAATATGCCTTCACATAATTTTTTTGGTGGTGGGTATAAAAATCTAGCAATTTTGGTCCGATCAGACCAAAGTGGTATTCCTGCGTATTACTTTGTTTATTTTTTTTTATTGCACACATATGATTTGCATATGTGTTAGTAGCAATTTTAATGGCTTACATTGCGTAAACTGTGTAAAAAAATCAATTTGCCTATGACTATGTAAGATTATTAACTTTATATATTAAGACAAAATTAACAATATTGTCAATCTTGTCGCATTGTGAAGGTTGTGGGTGATTTGCTCCGGGTGTCCTGAATTTTTGGAAACGCATTCCGTTAAGTCTGCATTAAATTTATATCACTGCCTTTTTTAAAGGGCTGTGATTATCTAGGTTTCGTTCAGTTGTGTAACTTCTCGCTGCATTTTTCGCCAACGACTTTTCATAGTATTGCAATACCAACTGGGTGTGTATAGTCCATTAAAATGGTGCAATAACGGTTACAATTGACAGTAATATTCTGTTTTGCCTTTTTTTAAAGAAATATGTATGAATGATTTCATCAGACCTTCGGTTTGCTCAATATCTTCTATATATATAAAAGTGAAACTCTGTGTGTGTGTGTGTTAGCTATAGACTCCGACTCCGAGAAATCCGATCAGACTCAAACTTTGGCAAGTTGTTGTACACATTCCAGGGAGTGCTTATGGGTGGCAAAAAGTGGGCAGGGCCACTCCCATAAAAAATTAGTTATCATTTTTAGCTACTTGCACTTGACCGATTTTCCTGAAACTTTGCACACATATTGAGCTGTCGTGACACTATACTTTCGTGATTAGAAAAGTGGGCGGGGAAACGTCCATAAAAAAAAGTTATAACTTTGAGGTACTGGACTGATTTTTTTGAAACTTTGCACACATATTGAGTTGTCATGACTTTACAATTTCCTGATTAAAAAAGTGAGCAGTGCTACGCCTATAAAAAAAAAGTTATAATTTTCAGCTACTTGAATTTCACCGATTTTTCTGAAACTTTGCACACATATTGAGCTGTCATGACTATACAGTTCCGTGATTAGAAAAGTGGGCAGTGCCACGCCCATTAAAAAAAGTTATAATTTTTAGCTTTTTCACTTGATATTCAACTTAAATTCAGAATGCATTTTTATTCATTAAGGGGCGTAGCAACGCGCGCCGGGCTTTTCTAGTTTCAATTATTTATCAAGTTTTCCTACTTACGTATCCATTGAGCCAGAAATGTGCTTCATGCTCACTGAAAGTTTAACGAACTGCATGAACTGGAATCACACGAAAAACATTTCTTATAGAACAATTTGGAGACGCAGTTGTGTTGTGAAAGTTACGAGGACGACTTGCCAAACAAGACTGAACAAAAGTGACATAGCAGTTTAATATGAGTCAAGAATGATCTGTCAAAAAGAGCATATTGACAATCAAACCTTGTGATGAATTACACGATATATTATAAGATAATGCAGTGTTCGATAATACCGTGACAAAAAGGAAATACTTGTGATACCAAGAAAAACCTTATTACATAAATCACCGAAACTTTAATTTTAGAATCCTTTATCCTAGGATTATTTAGAATTAAGTTACTTCCAAAACTCAATAATACAATGCAAATTATTTATTGGGGTTTCTATTTCACCTACGTTTTAAATTTAAATTAAGTTTTGATAGTATTTTAGGGACAATAATTTCTCCAAAAGCATGGTTATAAAGACCCAGTATACACCTACAATCGCTTTTTTTAGTTAGAATCCTCTCAGATTTGTTCAATTCTTTTATCAACTTACTTTCAATCTCATTTGTAGCTTTACCAATAATTACTACAATTGCTATGAATTTTTGAAGGAATACACTGTGGAGAAACTGTTATCCAATAAATTCCTTTAAACCTAAATTAGTTTTTTTCAGCAATATAAAAGCATATAAGTTAAATTACTTTGTACCATTTTCTACAGCTTGTAGCAATACCATAAAAACTAGTAAAATTATTTTGTTAAAACTTTTGTTCTTAAATGCTTAATTCAATCCAATTGCAATGATCTCTTTTATTGGGGTCAATTTTGTTTATGGGTCAGCTAAAATCCAAAAAAAAAATCTTTTATATTTCACTCAAAATTTCTGGCTTATATGAAATGTAAATTTAATAAGCAAAAACAGTAGCTTTAACAATACCACGATTTATTATAAGTTTTTTGAAACTTTTTTTCAACTTTATTTTTAAATATTTACATATACATTCATATTACATTCAAGTATTTATAATGAAACTTCAAAATAAAGTAATAAAAGTCCGCCATGGAGGAAAGCAAAAACCAAAAAAAAAGCAGCTACAATAACCGAAAAAATTTAGACCGACCGATAGAAATAGAAACAACCACTAAATTGTCTTTGAGGTAATCAATCTGGCTAAACTATAGAAATGCAAAAATAGAAAAAATACAAAAAGGTCCAAGTGAAAAAACCTTTGAAAACCATCCAACAAATCAGTCAAAGAAAATTACTTTAACACAGCACGTTTTAGCGTTTTGCCAGGCAATCATCTATAAGGAAATCAACAATATTAAAAACTATTCATACAGTACACCAACAGCAACAACAACAGCAAATGCAAATACAATAAAAATAAAAACAAATTTGTTTTGTTTTAAAAAGCATAAACAAATCAAGTTAATTGAGCCACCAAAAAGTAAAAAAAAGGTCAAAAATAAATCAAAAGCTTAAATAACCAGAGCTAAACTAACAAGATGAGAAAGTTGGAAGTTGAAAAGGAAACTTGTCAACATTTTTAATTAATTTTTCATTTAAGTAAAACCTTAAAACATGCAGGCATATGCAGATATAAGTGGAAAATATCATCACCATTCGAAGTCCAGCAAAAAGTCTTAGGGCCATTATTACCACTTGCCTCTAGTTAAAGGCAGGATTTTGTCGGACCGATAAATGGCTTTGCATTATAAAGCCCTAATTTATTATTTTTTTATCTATTAAATATTATTATTGTTAACAATACTTTCAATAAAAAATGGAAGTTGTAATAATGCTAAGCTATTTGTCCGGCACAAAAAATCCTACCTTTAACTAAGGGCAAGTTGTAAAATTGGCCCTTAAAGTTATAAAATTCTAAAAAAATTTTTAAATGTTTAATACAAAATAGTGAAAAATATGACAAAAAAATGCCAAACGAATAAAAATGCTATATTGGGACGTGAATAGTTTAATAATAACCTTCACCATTACGAATATGTGCAAAATGATCACATCGTTGAGTAGCCCAGAAAACTTGCTCTAGTATTTCCAACGCCATCTTTTATTTTTAATTTTTTGAAAATCAGCTGTGTTGTACTACTCAATTATTTTCATTTGATATCCATATGGATGGGCTTGAGAACACAATTATCCGATATATTGTTTCAGACGCCATCTTGAATTGACAATTTTTCATAGTTTACTGTATTTAAATTTTCAAGCCCTTTTATTTAGATATCAATATTTATGGGGCACATTTTAAAATATTAGCTTTGACCCATATATAAATTTGTTATTCGAAATTTTGTATTGGCGGCCATCATGAATTCTTATTTTGTAAAAAGGGTATATAAAGGTTTGTCATTCCGCGTGAAATTTCTGCAATTTTCATTTCCGATCCCATAGTGTATATATTTTCTGAAAGCTTCTGAATATAGGAGTTGATTGTGCTCTATCCATCTGTGTGTGTGTTTGTTGAAATCTTTAAAAGCCCTCTGTCATCGCCTGGACCTGCGTGAGATATTAAAATATTAGAAATATTTGGGAGCAGAACGGTATTGAAAAATCGGTATATAAACAACTGAGATATGAGGAAAAAACCACAAGCATCTCGTTTTTTTCACAACAACAACATACAACACATACATAAAATATCATCTAAAATGTACATATAAAAAATAATTGATTGCAATTTTATAGAAAAAAAAGTGCAAAAAATCCGGATTATTATTAAAAAGTGCTAAATTAGCCCTTAGCATTTTTTTAAATCTTTTGTGCTTACTTAAAAAACAAATGCTAAATCAACATAAAAAGTGCTAAAATGGCAAGCCTGATGGCGAAACATGTTTGTTGAAGCACGATTGGGAAGCGAACATTGAATGAGAGAGCGAACCTGGCTGTCTGTATGAACATAGTATTACTTGTTGTTGTCGACACTCATTTTCAAAACTGTAAAGGTGAATTCACCCATTTGTTCTGAACAAAATTTTTTCCGGAGAATAACATTTTTTACTGAGAGTTTTCTGCAGAACGATTCACCCATTTAAGAAAATTTGTCCGAAAAAACAAAGCTGCCATATAATATAAAAATGCAAAAAGTTGTACAAAGTGGCAGCACCGCTAGCAAACTATGTAAATAAATACAAACGTAAATTATTTCATTAAAATATATGTGAAGAAAATGTCGGATAGAAGAAAACTAAAATTATTATTTTTAATTGAAGTGCATAAAGTCAATTTGTTTGCAAAAGAAATTTATAAAAAATCGTTTCCTACAACAATTATAAATAAATATAAATTGTATTATTGCGACCGAATATGACCCTATGACTAGGTTTTTGTAAATAAATGAATGTATAAATAAACTAAAATGTACTTACGACCGATTCCAGTGGCGGCTCCTATTTCATTCCATAAACCCTGTTTTAAATAATTATTTTTGTATGCACTATTGCTCATGTCATACAAACATTCTCTTCCTGGTTTTTTTAATTTTTAAGCAATATTTTCATTAAATTCCATTTTAATTGTTAATTTTCGACAAAAACAATTTTTGTATAATAAATGTACTGACACTGTGTGATGTGGCAACCAAATTCAATTTTCATGTAAATATTGAAAAAAAGTGGCATCCCAATTTAGTTTCTTCTGAACAAGAATTAAAATTAAACCAATTCAAGAAAAAACGTTCTGAACAAAATAATCTCTCTCTCTCTCTCTCTCAAAAGTAAAACGTCAAACTCAATATAAAAAAAATTTGTTCTGAACTAAAATTTTATGGGTGAATCCAGCTTAAGGGTTTCGTTTTGAAAGAAGTTGTTTTTACTTACTGTAAAGCAACGTACTTATGTTTAGGAATACACCCTCTGTCAATATAATTGTGCGACATCAGAGAATGATTTTTAAAACATTTATTTATTAAGGCGTAGCTACCCTCCATGATCAACGAATGCACCATATTGATGAGGTTACTTTTATAATTTTGACGTACAGTCTTTGGAATAAATTTGGTAATTTTTACATTTTACTGACACTAGTATGTTAAAAATAGTATTGAAAATAGTCAATTAACAAGGCATCACATTCATAAAACTAGTCATAAATATAAATAAACACTTAAAGCGCCACACTCCATTGACACTTCATTGACACTCATAACAAATAAACACAGTAAGAGACCTATGCCACTTCAATTTAATTTAACGAATCGATCAATTTTTGTTTTTTTTTTTTAATTTACTACTTTGTAAATCTAAGTATGTTAAAATTTCTTCACAGCGCCAGAAAACAACACAATACCCCACATTTGAAATCTTTCATTTTTTAAACTCGCAATCAGAAAACGTGACTTTTTAGTGTGCCAATGATGATATATTACGATTATCTTATAAAGCATTATATGAAAAAACAACTCAAATCACAACAAATCAATAGAGAATTGGAAATAAATAGTGTAAAAGTATACGTACGTATATTTGAATTTAACATTGATTTCTGTTTTGGGCATTTTATTTTAGTAACCCATTTCGAGCCTAAATTCAATTTTTATTTATTAAAAACAATTTTGCTTTTAGGGTAATTAGAAACCACTGATTTTAAAAATCTGGTCAAAAAAAGGTCCTATTTTTCTAGAAAAAAAATTTATTTTAGTTCGAACAATCGTGCTTATTCTATACATTCAGAAAACAGATAATCACCTTCATTGCCAATCGAATGGTTCAGTTCCTGCAATCGAACTTTATATTTTTAATTATAAAATTTCTATTGCAAAAATCATAATTTCTTAGTGCTGACCAAGGCATATTTATTCATTAGGTACTCTTGATTCGACAGCTGATTATTTTTATTCAACACTATTTTTAAATTTCAGCTGTCAAAATGCATAAATAAAAAACAATTTTCTCTCTTTTCTAATTTATTTCAAATGTCAAATTTCATATATAAAAAATATAAACAAAAAATTCTCTCCGAACTGCAATTACCTGATGAATAAATATGCCTTGGTGCTGACTACGTATTTATATTCCGAAACGAAATTTTGTAGATATAACTGTAAAATTCTATTATCACGACTAAACTATGCGATTGTTAACAAATGCGGTACTCACAGCTTCGTATACAAGTGAAACGTTTGGATTTATTTGCTGTTTTATTGAATTATTTTATTAGCTTCGAATCAAATGCTACGAAAGTGATTAAATGAGATGAGAAAATAATATTTAGTTAAATTTTTATTGTTATTTTTTAAACAAAAATCGTTAAATTAAAAAAAAGAACCGGAACAAGAATCGTTAAAAAGAGGCATTATTTATGTTTTTGCTTAAAAACAATTTGTGTACACATACACACAATATGAAATGGAATGTCCAAATGATATTCCTTTTCTTCAGTTTCAATTTGAACAAAAGCAGCAACCTCGATCAGATCTGCACTCAAGGCTATTTCATTGTCATTAATTGTTTCTTCATCTGAAAATTCTTCGACTCGATCAGAAGGAAGTGTAATCATAAAATCAATATCACCGTCATCATTTCTTCAATTCGCTATTACTTCATACAACTCCTTCAAAAGCAAAGCCTTTTTACGTGTACTTATACTTACCAATGTAAGGCACAAATGAATATGAAAAACTACATTTAACCCACAACAAGCTGAAAGTTCTCTTAAATTTATAAAATATTTTACTTTTCTCACTAAAAATGTATTATAAAATGATAAAATACTCAAAAAGAATATGTGTAACCAAGAAGCGTCTGTTTACATCTAAGGCGCGTCAACCATTACAAATAATTAAAAATGTCAGTCAAGTAACATTATCAGTCAGTAGCTATAGGATAAGTGCCAGCGTTCGAAATTTCCATCAGTCAAACTTACACATAAATGGAATCAAACATGCCAATGCAACACATATGTTTTAGGTTTTATAAAATACTTATATGTATATAGTTGCAATAATATATCATCCTTGTTATACCCTTCACACAGTGAAAAAGGGTATATTTATATAGGTTTGTCATTTCGTGTGAAATTTCTACAATTTTCATTTCCGACCCCATAAAGTATATATTTTCTGAAAGCTTATGAATAAGGGAGTCGATTAAGCTCTGTCAGTCTGTCCGTCTGACCGTCTGTCCGTGTGTATGTTGAAATCAACTTTTTGAAGCCCCCCGACATCGCTTGGACCCGGGTGAAGTATTAAAATATCAGAAATATTCGGGAGTAGATCGGTATTGAAAATCAGAAACATAGGTACATAAACAACTGAGATATGAGCAAAAACCCACGACCACCTCAATTTTTTTTTCACAAAAACAACATTACAACAACAACATACATACATACAAACTTGTATACGGTTAGAGAAAACGTGGCATCGAATACCAGCTGAGTCAAAAAAATATTTTTTTTATTTTTTTTTATATTTTTTTTAAATTTTTTTTTTATTTTTTTTTTATTTAAAATATTATTTATATATTTTTTTTTTAATTTTTTTTTAATTATTTTTTTTTTATTATTTTTTATTTTTATTTTTTTTTGTTTTATATTTTTTATATATGTTTTAATTATTTTTTTTTTAATTTTTTTTTTATTTTTTTTTTTTAACATACATACGTAAAGTTATAATTTTACAATGGGTTGCTTTTATATATGTATGTTTTTTATATGAATGTACGTATTTCATATGGGATGAATGGTGATACAAACTATTGTTATTGCATGACTACACATTGTGAAGGGTATATAAGATTCGGCACGGCCGAATATAGCGCTCTTACTTGTTTTAATTTATATTTGTTTTATTATTCTTAAAAACTAAATAAAAATAAGTGATCAAAAATATGGGTTGCCTTAAATTAGCCCTAGCATCGAGGGGAGGGGGTGGTCAGAGATCACTCTTAATATTACTACCAAGATTTAAATAAATAGTTTTTTGAAAAAAGTTGATTTTTACTATTCGAAAGATCGAGCAGCGGAGCTAAATGGGTTAAAAAAGAAAAAGATAAAGCAAACTTGTAAATTTAAATTAATACTCATACGAGTAGCAAATTTAATCAAACATAAAATATTGTATAATACAACTAATAAATATCAAACTTCATAACGCACATCTCAATAGAGATGTTGTTGTTGTTTTTATTTTCTTTTCTATTTTGTTTACATTTCCACTACATTTGCATTACATTTCCGCACTACATCCTCAAATGTCATTGTTTAATAATTAATTAAAAACTAATTATAATATATACCAGCGTGATTTTAGGAAATATTTGTTTATACCATAAAACCAGATGTTCCCTTTGAATAAAAAGTTACCCTTGAAACATGTAAGATGGATCCGCACTTAATAAAATGTCTCTAAGAAAAAACATTTTGCTATTAACTTTTCAGACACCGGCAGACTGTGACATGTAGAAAATATCTAAAAATTCCATCTACATATATACACATGCATATAAAAAATTAATGTTTGTCCTCTATGCACTCCAAAGCGACTAATCAGATTGTGATGAAACTTTTGTTGGTTGTTCTGAATATTTCCGGAAGAGTACCATGCCTATAAAAATTTATTTTAAATACTTAACTGAAAACTCTTACATGGAGTTGATGTGACAAAAAAAAAATTTATTAGAAAAGTAAGTAGTGTCATGTCTATACAAAGTAAATATTCCTTTTTAACTGATTTTACAAGACTTTGTACACACATTGAGTTGGGGTGCCCCTAATAGTCCTCAATAGTTTTAACTAGAGTAGCTTTGAAAACTTTGTAAGATACAAATATTTAAAAAGGTAAATAATTCTTTTAATTTAGTTTTTTAAAAAAAGATTGACAACTAATTTTGTTTAATTTATGAGCCATGTCAAAAAGCTAAAATTTCAAAACACGTGAAATCCCCAATAGGAGTTTTTAGAATTATGTCAAAATGCTCTTCTGGAGTTCATAATGATTTAAAAGGATCTTTTTTCCAAGTCAAAACTTATTTCTTTATCTTATCTTACGTTTATAGATAGATTCCCTCGCTAGTTTGAAGCAATGCCAATAGAAAATATAATGGTAGAAACTATATGTGATGCATTTTACAATGGTTAGATTTGGAGATATAGTTGTCCAATCAAAAAAGTTTTAGGTCTTAGACGACAATTTACATTCAGTATTATTACAGAATTGGCTCACTTTATAGGGGCTCATTACAGTACACCAACTTCCTATCATCCATCTAGTGGAAAGAATGCATCGCACATCATAGACAAAAATTTTACCGACAATACTTCTCCAAATGAGAATTGCATACACAGAAGATTAAAAAGCTATAGTAACTAAATCTCTCTACGGATAAAATTTAAAACTTCCTGGACAAATTATTCTCTGGCATTAATAAAGACACAAATACGAACATAATTAAAATATATCCTGTAGCATCTTATGAAATGCTATAGTGATTTAGAAAAAAGATAAAATAATTCACCATTAGGAACAACCAAGTAATTGAATGAATTATATCTAATGATTGAATCTTCTATCAAATAGTCCCCTCTTGGAGTCCACTAGTCTACATACCTCGGCATATTAGTTATATTTTCCATGATTATTATATATCTGTGCATCATACAGATCGTCGTGCGTAGAGGCACCTGCTTGGCCATAAGATCCGCAGGTAACGATTTATGTATGTCAAGGGGTGTCTTTGAGGATGTCGTGCAAAGAACGCCTGCGTTAAACAATGATGTGTTGGATTAGCGAAGAGTCTACTGCTTGTTGAACCGATGAAGGCATTCTACCATAGCAGAATTCCGTTCATAAAAATTTGTTTTGCAATAATGTCAATCCGTCCGGTAGTGTTCTTAAGTTTTTTGGCACAGTATTTCCAATGACCTTTCTGCATAAGTATAGACATACACAGATGCCTTCAACACTCTTGATTGTGTGTTTTAAAACCAGAAGAGTTTTTCATCCACTATCGTTCGCAGATAACACGCACTATCCACTAAGACCGTATTTAGACTATGCAATTAACGCCGCAACTTTTGCGTGCAACATTTTGTTTGTTAGCAAGAGAACACAGAAAAGCATAAACCGAAAACTGTCAAAATAATTGCTCGAGAAAAAAATTGTAATGTAAATGTGAAAAGATTTTCGAAGCAACTTTAAAAGAGAATAACGAAAAAAACTCGGCGTTAATTGCATAGTCTAAATGCGGTCTAAGACAAAAATGGACGTTCTGGTACCTTTCATCGACTAAGTTTAAAGGCTCCCTTCATACCCAGTATGTTAATTCAATGATATAATATTTTTAATGCAAAAAAAAAAAAACAACAAGGAAGTCTCAATAATCACGTGATAGAGTAGTGAAATTATCTTTAAAATTAAATCTCCCCAATTTATTTCTTAATAAAACTTCACAGAAAATATTATCAAAACGTTTTATGTTCGTACCATTTTTCTACAGGTGACATTCGCTAAGACTACGAACATTTTATTTATTTATTTTGTTGTTGTTGTTATTTTGATAAATTAAATTTAATTAATTAACAATTTTTACAAGTACTTCTGCATGTTCATACATACATGTTTACGTACATACATTTAAATATTTACGACAAAAAAGTAGCAATTTAATTTACAATTTTTTTTTTTTGTTTCAACCCAGACAAACTTTAGTGATGTTGCATCTTCAGACGTACAAAAAAAAAACGTGTAAAACTATATGTCAAGTGTTTAAATTAAATCTCATATTTGTTGAAAATAAAACGTGAACAAATATTTAATTTAATTTATTTGAGATCTTAACAATTTGATTTGCACAACAGCTTCTAAAACATGTTAAGATTTTAGCAGGAGTACACTAAAAGAAAATACATTCTATCGAACCTAATTACAAAGTGAATATTTTGCTTTTCGATTTAAGTTCTTTTGCGTAAAAAATTACACTATTTTTGCTATATTTAAAAATAAATCTGAATAATCCTGCCAGTATTAAAATAATTATTTTCCTAATAAAATATCTGGATCGAAAAATTCTTTTGACCATAGTTTTATATAAGCAAGCACTCCACTCGCTTTGTTAATGATCATGGTTATATGCTTGCGGAAATCTAATTTAGGATCAAGTAAAATTCCAAGATCCATAAATTCATCAACCGATTCCAGGTAAACTCTATTTAATGTTTAATTAACTGAAGAAGAGCAACTGCGTTAGAAGCACATATATTAGCATTTTTTTTATATATAATTAAATCAGGTTAATTTTGCAATACTTATAGAAGCGATCCAAAACTTGTTGTAGGTAAACTAGATCATCAGATGCCTTATAGCTTACAAAAATTTTTACATCGTCAGCATACAAAAGGATATTACAAAATCTTATTACACCTGGTAGATCATTTATAAACATGGTAAAGCAGAGTGGGCCTAGGTGACTCCCTTGCGGAACTCTAGAATTAACTATAATTTTCTTGGGCATAGTATTCTTAAAACATACGTTTTGTGTTCTACCAGAGAGATACATTTTAATCCAATTGCAAGTACGTTCAGTAAAACCCATTGATTTAAGCTTAAAAGGAAGGAGGTCATTGTTGACTTTGTCGAATGCTTTGGTAAAATCAGTACGTTGAGCACTAGTAAATCCTCTACCTATGAAAGTAGTTAATTGCAAAATGTTTGTCAACTTTTCCTGAAACCGTGCGGAGTCGGAGACAACAATGATGACCCTCATAAGAAAGGAAATTAGATAAACATTTTTCAAAGAGTTTAGGTATGACACTTAATTTTATAATCAATGTTGACCCTTAATACAAAAACATATTACCTTTTACCTAAAAAGTAAGTAGTTCTGTGTTCCGAGTGGAATTAAATTATTCAGAATTACCTCTGTTTTATTGTTTTAAACAACAATACTGCAAAAACAATTTCCCACAATTTAATTCCTCTCAAAGTACAGAACCGTCATGATTATTAATACGTTATAGGTAATAGGTAAAAGGTAATATGTTTTTGTATTCAAATTACCCCGGCTATTATTCAGATCATTCTGAACCTAATCACAGAAAGATTAAATACCTTCAGTGTTATATAAATTTATATATATAAGGCGAATATCGGAGGAGGCCACTACTATTTCAGGTCACTTTTCGACCTGATTTTAAATACCAATGGCATTCCTTTCTTCACTGAGTCTCGCACAGTTACAGGCGTTTTCTTTGGACTAGAAAACGATTTTGCATTGCCGACTGATGATTGGCTGTAGTCCATCGTAACAGCATCTATGTTGGACTAAATTCCTCCATATAATTTACACTTAATGTGTGCCTACCTGTGATCTTTAGTCTTCCTCTATCTGAGTCTCTCTAACTTTTTTTTATTTCGAAGTCCAGGATTGTCATATGCCACATTACTAAAGATACTAATGCTACTAATCATGTACTCACTGTGCATGGATCAATCTATTAGGAGCATCAATGCAGCCCCTGGACCACATCCTCTCAACCCATGCCCTCCATCCGCATCTGAGTTTCCCTAAACTCTTTATGTTCGATGTGCAGGCTACTCCTTTTCCTCATCAGTAAAGACGTTGATGTCATTATTCATGCCCTCTTTGTGCATGCATCCATTCGCTATAAGCAAATAATGCCTTGCAACGGCATTTGAATATCCCTTATGTTTTTATTTGCGAAGTTCAAGATTCGCCTATGCCCCAACTAGCGGTGTTGTTAACATCTCTATACCTTTAACTTGCAATAACACCAAGGCGAAAAACTTTGCTTTGGGGACTCTAAGTGTTAAAGTTGTAGAAGTATGTGTTTAAAACGGCTTATATTGTATAAAAAGTACCACGTCTACACCAAATTAAAAAAAAATATAAGAGTTTGTAAGTATTTTGAAAAAATTACTTTAAAACTTGAAACTGGTTTGAAATTTATGCCGTAAGCAATACAGTATTTCCTGTACATTAAAACGTTTTGGGAATTTAAAACAATAAAACATTTAACACGTCTTGTGAATTCGCTAAATATATTTCAGTATTTAAATCTAAAATATTAAGTCAAACATTATACTGACATCGCTCGAGTAACCATGTGCAAACATCGACACTGCAGCATTTCGTGGCAGTTATTTACACAGTGTATTTCAGCATTAAACAGTAATGCATATATTGGAACAATTGATTCAAAAAAAACCGATCCGATATCTTATAATGTTATAAAAAACCAAAATATTCTACTTCAAATTTGAAAAACATTTAAAGTGCTTTTCAATTTATGTACAAAATTAAAAAAAAAATATTGTCAATTACAAATCAAAACATATATTTATGTAGTATTTATTTTACAATCAGCCCACTGTGCTGTGACATCAACGTCTGTCTGCTGGTTGGTATTCAATATATTTATTTTACCATCATTTCTAGTCGTACGTAGTTGCATTGTAAATTGGAACTCTAAACATAAATGATTTGCGTGGGTGTCAAAACTGGTGTCAATTCAATCAACACTTTTCAACAAAAGACAACAATGACAATACGTTACAAAGGTGTTCCCTTTTTCATATCGTTGTGAACTCACCGCACTTGTTGCAGTTTTGCAGGCAATAAGAAGGAAGCTTGAATTTCTGAAACTGTAGATGGCAAAAGAAACGTGACATTAAAAATAAAATGAAAATTTCCTTGTTAACAGTGATGTATGTGGTAGTGTTATTTCTATCATTAGACTCTGTGTCTGCTTTGTCGTCTGTCCGTCCAATCTATCGCCTTTTAGTCTGGGTTATGAGATGTTAAACACAATTTATTTGCCAATAATTATAAAACAGTAGTCGATTTAATAGTAAAACCTGTATGTAGGTGTATATTTTTTTTTTATTAAAATTAAATAGAAATAGAAATCACTTATATTTGCATATAACAAGTAACAATTATTATCAATTGAAATATGTTTTGAAATTAAGAAAAAGAAAACTCCTTTAAAAATGTGTTGTATTATTGCAAACTTTGTTGTCATTATTGAACTCAATTTTTAAATCAAAAACAAAATGTGAATATATTTGAAAACGTAATGTTCTTTTATGGTTGCTTTTTTATAACCATCACCGCATGGTACAAGAGAGGATTTACTTTGTAAGCCACTATAACAGAATTAAAATTTCTCATATTTTTGAAATCAACACTAAATAGTTTTCATTGCCTAATTATCAATTTTATACATGTAACGATTGCTAGAATTTTGTAAGGTATCACTATAGGAACAAGACTATTATTCGGCCGAGCTCCTCGGTGGGGAGGGTTAAGTGTAAGTCTTTGAACGATATTAACTAAAAAATATTTTAAACAGCAGAACCAGGAGCCGATTTGCTGCCTTCAACAAAGTGCTGGCATTGTATTCATTAGAAGATATACAATAGTTAAAAATATTTACAATAGTCATAAATATTTAGTATTTTATTGTTATTGTTCTTTATCAACATTTTTGGTTCTAACTAGGAAATTATTATCAAAACTAGTTCGTACTTAGTTTACATCAAACAGAGATTACGTTTTCCAAAAATTACAGTCTAGAAAAAAACTATACATACACCCCCTTATTTTGTGTTTTTAAGATATTTGTAACGCGAATAAATAAAGCGTTTAAACTAGTATTTTTAAATTTTTAATCAGGCTTGAGTTCATATATAATATTCTTTATTCTTACAAAGAATTTTTTTAAACTGTGATAAATGAAAGAATAAATCTTGAAAAATTATATTTTTACCGACACTAGCCGAGTGGAATGCATTTTCGAAACCAGCAACGATTTCATCATCAGCACTCTCTGATCGGTGGTTACATGTTGGTTGTAAATATCATCTATTTAACTCGCGGGACCTATGTTAATTGAATTCGGTTTACATTAATATTTAAAGTACCAAAAACTAAATTTATTTACAAAATAAAAAGCTAATTCAAAAGGATAACAATAACAGAAATAACAAAAAAACAAAAATTGATGAGAAAAAAGTCTAGAATATTTAATTTCTTTTAAATAAATAAAAGAAAACAATATATTTTTAATATTTTGTAGGACCACCTTGGGATTCAATAATTGCTTGAAGACGACGTGGCATAGACATTACCAAATTCTCCGTAATATTAAGCGCAATTTCCGACCACGCCCAAGTTAGGGCACTTTTCAGGGTTTCATGATTTCTGATATCGTATTTACCCACAGATTTTTCCAAAACGTTCCAAATATGCTCAATTGGTTTGAGGTCTGGTGACTGAGGAGGTGTATTGAGCTGTCTTGGTGCATGATAAAGAAGTCAGTCTCGAACAATATGCACAGTATGCTTGGAATCGTTGTCTTGTTGGAAAATCCATTGGTTTCCCAGACCCAAGCTTTCCACAGATGTCTTCAGACTTTGTTCCAATATTGTCTTATAGTGATATCTGCCCATAACGCCTTCAACAAAAACCAATCGACCAACTCCAGATGCCGCCATAGCTCCCCACACTATAACACTGCCCCCACCATCTTTCACAGTTGCTATAATATTTTTGGGATCAAGTGCAGTATTCGGTTTTCGCCAAACCTTGTTTCGGCTATCATTCCCGAAAATATTATACTTACTTTCATCGGTAAATAAAACTTTGTTCCAAAAATCCTTTCCTTTCTGTAAATGTGCCTTAGCAAAGTCAAAGCGAAGTTGACGATTCTTGGCTGAAGTTAATGGCTTTTTGCGTGCTGTTCTACTTTTAAAGCCGCTATCATGCAAAACGTTTATTACTGTTCTTGATGAAACAGTAACATTTGAACATCTTGCAAGGTATTCGGCTAATTTTGGGGAACTTATTTTTGGATCTTTATGGACTTCTTTAAGGACACTACTTATATCGCGTCTCGAAAGCTTCTTCGGTCTTCCAAATCATGGCTTGTTTTCAGAACTGTTGGTGTTTTGATAATTTTTGACAATAGTGTGCACTGTTGAGCGACTTAATTTTACTATTTTAGCAATTTCTCCATAAGATTTGTTTTCTTTTCGAAGGTTAACCACCAAATTTCGAACTGATTGCTGTATTTCTCCTCTGTTTACCATTTTCAAAGTTAAAACGTGTTTCACAAATTGCTTTCTGAATTTAAATGATTGTAGTATTTGAGAAATAAAGCAATTCAAGAAAACTAACGGTTTTTTTCTATTTCTCTTCTTCATTTTCTTATTAATTTTAAGAGATGCCAATGCTGTATGTAGACTTTTTCCCACCGATTTCTATGTTTATCATTAATAGTTTTTAAATTATCATAATATCTAAACCTTTTTTCCTTCCACCATTCTTAACTATTAATGTCGTAAGCGTTGATATCAAAATTATGTTTTATATTATCACTAGTTCTGTAAAAGTTCAAAAAAGTAGAGTGTATGTAGAGTTTTTTCCTAGACTGTATATCAAATTTATTTTTGTTTTTGGAATGGGAGGTAGATGCCACATTCACATCAGTTTTTAGAAAATTTTTTCTTAAAAAAACATTATTGAGCTTGATGGATTATTATGAAAAAAATAAGACAATTTGATTTAGCCGTTCTCCGATTTTAAATAAATTACAATATGGAGCTTAAAGGTGGGCGTAAAAATCCAAGTTGGATTATGATAAGCTTTTAAAGAAAAAAATTAGAGGCAATGAGATAATAAGAAGCATTTGTCAACATATCTGTAATAAAGATAGAAAAAATGCATGCTCAAAGATCCGAACTTCATAATACGATTTTTTGTTCAAATAATACTAGAGAAATAAATCTCCCATTCATCAGATAGCAGAT
Source organism: Phyto melanocephala (assembly GCA_941918925.1). Classification (NCBI taxonomy): domain Eukaryota; kingdom Metazoa; phylum Arthropoda; class Insecta; order Diptera; family Rhinophoridae; genus Phyto; species Phyto melanocephala. Next base: position 48,066,785 of record OW799233.1, on the reverse strand, counting down.
ACTGTGAGGCGTTGAAACATTTGGTCGTTATCGATGCGGACTTGGCAAATCCACCATTAACCAGATGTTTGCACTACTTCAAATTTTGGAGAAATCACATGAGACACAGATCATGGTCCTTTTGTATGAATGCTGCATACCGGAAAATTTAATCTTCAGAAAAAACAACAGCCTTTCATGCGATATTTTTAATACTCTACTGAAGAGAGTTGTACGTGACGTAGCAAACTCTTCACCTCAATCCATATGCTGCTCGCGATGGCATCGAGATCATGAGAAAAACATTAAGATATATTGCTGCCGTCCATAATAATATAAAGAAATAATCAGCAAAAATGGGCTTTGGCATTAAATGAGAACAATGATAATTCATATGCCTCGATAGAACCATTAATAAAACGAATGACATCAGTTATGAAATTATGCGAAGAATAATTTTTATTTATTTAATTTAGTCAATAAATAAAATCCTTACAGACCATCACCTTAACTTTCAAACATAGATATTCAAAATATTTATGAATTTAGAAAACCAATAATATTAAGTACTTTTAGTTGCACAAAAAAAAATCAACAAATTTATATAAATGTTTAAATTGTCAATATAAGCGAGTAAGGGGATCAGTAGCATAACATTATACCTGCTGATATTAAATGCTACGTTGGGCTAAGAAATAATTTAAGAACAGGGCTCTTTCTGAGCAGACAAAGATTAGCCATGTTTTTGTACGGCGCAGAGGCTTGGATACTTTCTCAACCATATAAAGTTATTCTTGCCGTGCATAAGAGAAAATCCTTTGCAAGCTACATGGCTAAATCTGCGTAGGTGCAGACTATTAGTATCGTCTGAACCGAATGCTGTATAAACTAAAGGGTTTTGAAAATGCTATAAAAAAGTGTAGCTTCGGCTGTTTGGGACGTAGAGCCGTGCTGTTGAAACCATGTGTTGCCAATATCCTCCTCTTCCATTTTTGTGAACAAAAAATAGTTCAACATGACCCGATAACGATCGTCATTGACTACAGCCACTCTTTGCTCACTTTCTAAGAAAAATGACTCAATTATGTCTCTGGACAAAAATCCGCACCAAACAGTGACTCATTTTGGGTGTATCGGCTTTTCCATGTGTGCGTGCGGTTTTTCTGTGCCCCAATTGCGACAATTTAGCTTGTTTACATATTCGCCAAGATCAAAATGAGCTTCATCTGAAAAGATGATTTTTTTTGGCAAAATCGGCCCAAGTAATGTCGCAATATTTCCCAATGTTGTTCAAGCTCCATATTCGTTCAGCGGAAGGATAAAACTAATTATCTGTCAAATCAGACATGAACTAAGTGTTACCATTCACGAAATAAGAACTAGTTGAAAATAAAAACGTTAGATGGCGGACCCTTTATAAGCCGGCATCGATGTCGTGAAATACGTAAAAATCCAAAGATTGTGCTAACTTGGACTCAATGTGCGAATGAGTGATAACGCTCTAGAGGAAAATGCGTTTAAATGTTATTTCATGGGAAGATGCAAAAGATACGACTACAACTCTAATGGAAATATCAAGTCCAGACAAATCTATCCAACCTCAACGTAAGAAGTTGTGGAAAAAGGGCAGGAAACCGAAGTGGTTGTAAATAGATTAGGTAAATTAGTTAATAGACCTAAAAAACTAAACTAAATTAAAAGTAAAAAAAAAACTATTTTCTTTATTCACAAGAAGCCCTGATCCGCGATACAACCACATACACACTCAAAAACGTGCTAGAAAATTGGTGCGATAGACTGGGGTACTGGGGTCAGGCCAACCGTGGCAGCGTTATGAAATAATATTTTACTCTGTAATGCAGTACTCTATTACGAATACTTGATAAAATATAGAATATACACACAAAGTGGTGACCGACCATAGCGTATGTTAGCTAATCAGCTAAAGTCTTTTTATTGATGATTTAAAATTAATAGTATTCAGCGAATTCATTAGGGAACCACCAATAAAACGCTTCGGTTATAACCACTAAAATGACGTACAAAAACACTATGACATCTAGCCAAATACAGAACTATTTATAAATAAAAAAAGTATTTATTAGCTCACCACATCTGACGCTACAGTAACTAAATAAAATGTTTTTGACTTTAAACAAGTTTGTTTCTTCAGTCTTTTGTTTTAAATATCTTAAGAAAAAAATACTAATTAAGAAGTGTTGTGTAACACGCATTTCTTGATTTTAAGTAGAATTACTATAATTAATAAAAATAAATGGATTTTTTCCTCCTTTCGATTTCAATTATAATTATAATATATTACCCTTAAAATAAAGAAATGATTAATAGTATTGGAATTTGGTCAATTTGGCAGTTATTTCCAAGTTATTACCTAATTTTTTGTTTGACGTTATACTTATTTATAGAAAAAAAAAAAGAAACTAAAAGAATATAGTTAGAAGATGTTTCTTCTATACTAATCTATAAATAAGCTAGTAGGCTAATAAGCATTTAATCATTATTGTTTTGCATAAATTTTAATTTTTTAAAAACACATTTACGGATGGTTTGATAAAATTGTTATTTTTTGTTAGTGATTAGCCGTGTATAATAATATTTACCACATAACGCTTCAACACTTAAGTTTTGATTATAAATTATTGTGTTACGTCTTTTGCTTTTTGTGTTCTAATTATAATTAATTTATTTGTTTTTCTTATGCTTTATTTTAAACTGCTTTGACAGTGACATACATATTTATGTTTTACATATTTAAGATATTTTATTTTGTAAGCAAGCAAAGAAGCACTCTATATGATATATTTTAAAATATAGAATTGTTTTTATATTAATATTCTACAATTTTACAAAAAAAACAATGTATGAACTTTAGTAAATATTTTTAAAATTATTTCACATTTCACTAACCTTCGCCCGCTACTGCATTTATGCACTAATAATTGTAAATTAATTATTGCAAAAAAGTTCAAGTTTGTTATTCATACACGCAAAGAAAAGACATGCTTGTGGTAACCATGAATTGAATTGAACATATTCCTATATATCTGATAGATATCAGTATGCTGACACTACTACTTCTGTATCAAAGTATTGTCAGTAAATCGATGTCTCCCACAAGGTTTTAGATATACTTAGATTATACTTAGATTTAGATATACGTTATCTATATATATAAAAGTGAAACTCTGTGTGTGTGTGTGTGTGTGTGTGTTGGCTATAGACTCCGAAACTGTAAAACCAATCGGGCTCAAACTTTATAAAGTTGTTGCACACATACCAGGGAGTGTTTATGGGTGAAAAAAGGTGGGCGGGGCCACGCCCATAAAAAATTAGTTATCAGTTTTAGCTACTTGCACTTGACCGATTTTTCTGAAACTTTGCACACATATCGAGCTGTCATGACTAAATAATTTCGTGATAAGAAAAGTGGGCGGTGCCACGCCCCTTAAAAAGTTTTAATATTGAGGTACTTGCACTGGACCGATTTTTCTGAAACTTTGCACACATATTAAGCTGTCATGACTTTATAATTTCGTGATTTAAAAAGTGGGCGGGGCTACGCCCATAAAAAATTAGTTATCAGTTTTAGCTACTTGCACTGGACCGAATTTTCTGAAAGTTTGCAAACATACTGAGTTGTCATGACTTTACACTTTCGTCATTAGAAAAGTGGGCAGTGCCAAGCTTATAAAAAAAGGTATCATTTTGAGGTACTTGCACTGGACCGATTTTTCTGAAACTTTGCACACATATTGAGCTGTCATGACCTTATGATTACGTTGTTAGAAAAGTGGGCAGTGCCACGCCTATAAAAAAAGGTATCATTTTGAAGTACTTGCACTGGACCGATTTTTCTGAAACTTTGCACACATATTGACTTACAATTTCGTGATTAGAAAAGTGGGCAGGGCCACGCCCATTTAAAAATTTAATTTTTAGGTTTTTTCACTTGATATTCAATTAAAATTAAGAATGCATTTTGATTCATTAAGGGGCGTAGCAATGCGCGCCGGGTTTGGCTAGTACTTAAATAATCTTCAAAACAAGCTTAAAGGCTGTAAGGTTAGAATATATGCTGATGACGTTCAGGTCTACATAACTGTAATGCTGGTTTAATTCAGCAATGTGTCAGAACCCTTAATAAAGAGCTGCCGCTTGTTTATGAGTTGTCAACTGCAAATGCAATCACAATTATTCCAATTAAATTGAAATGTATTATTATCAAATATTTTGTTCAGCAATATTGTCAAATTTGTCTATAGTATAAAAAGCTTGTATTATGTTTCATTAGTTTCAAACAGTTTTTTCTTTTGATAATTTGTTAAAAAATACGTACACAAAAAAATAAACCAACTGATTCCTTAATTATTTTAAACAAATTAATTACCAATATTGTTTTAGTTATTGTACTTTCTTACTTACTTTTAAAGTTTGTATATTTTGTATTACCCCAGAAAAAACTAGGTAACGACTTGCTCTTACTAAACAACATACTTCTCAATAACTATTACATATCGTCTGTCTTACTAATATCATGTTTCCACGACAACGATATTCGTAATTCGTGTCTTATTTATAATTCAAAGGCTAATTAGAACCAAATTACATAAATTTCCCATGCAAAATTTTCAAATCAAATTACTATTTTTGTGGGTAATTCATTTATAATATAATCAGTGTCTTCTCTAATTTTTATCGGTAGTTTAACATCTCCAGCTGTAAAAAATATCAAAGCAAAGCGAAAAGGAAAAAGAAAAAAATTCAATTTAATATATAAAAAATAAAATGGAAACAAAAAAGAAATTTTTAAAGAAAGTTGTTATGTCTAGAAAACTATTGGCTACATGAAATTATTAGATGAGACGAAATTGTGTTTAGAAGGTTTGCTGGCTGCACTGGTCCTATTTTCTTACACTTATTCTATTTTCTGGAAATTAAAAAAATTATAATATTATTGTAACAATAATATTGTTACTTACTTTTTGCCTCCATTGATAAAACAATTATAATTTTCTACATAAAATTTTATATTTCTTACGGTTCACCGCCAAAAAACAAAACGATAATTTTAATTAAAAAGCACGAAGAAGAATTGTCAAATCAAATTAACAATATGGCGTGGAAACAGGGTAATTCACTTACTTAAGTAATCTAAAGAGCGAATCAAGCAATTGAATGTGCCGTGGAAACATGCTATAAGAAGTGTTTTAGTAATGACTTGATTTATATTGAGATAAATAAGGGCTTATTTTCGGACATTTGCTTATATACACACAATATAATTTCTTATTGGAAATTTGTTAGAAGCCATTCAAATACATAACGTTTTTTGAATTCTAATTTAGTTTAACACACTTAGAGTGTAAAGGCCATGACTGACTATCAGATTTAGTCGTTCGATATGTCAAAAATTGTATGTGCGTTCAGAAAGTGTGATAGTGTGGACACAAAGTGCACATGTGTGACAGATTTTTTGACATGTGTGTCCGATTTGATAATCTTTTGAAAATTTTCATAAAATAATAGAGTCTGTGCGATCAGAGTTGCTTTTTCTAAGCAAGTATGACAGTGTGGCATCCAATAACACATTTTGTTGCGATTTTTTCATGTAGGACAGAAAACTATCAGATTTTTATTTGACATAATCGCACGACTTTGTAGGATAGTCAGTCATGGCCTTAAGTAATGATGTTTTAACAAAGCGGTTTATAAGCAAAGCAGTCAATAAGCAAACTAATGACTTATAGATTTTCACTGATTTTTAAATTCCAAAATAACATTGCACACTAATCAAACCTAATTTCCTAACGACTTCCATAAGCCCATATTATTATTATCCAAATCAAGTACTTATTTATTGCTAAAAAAAAGTAAGTACTTATTTAAGTTCCAATTGATAAGCGGGCATTATAAGTACTTATTCGAGTCCCTGTTTGTATGCGAGAGTAGTAAGTACTGTGACTTTTTTTAAGAAAGTAGTACTTTCAACTCATTATTTTGTAATCTGTTATTTTCCTGGGACTTTTGTGTCATATTGCTGTCCCCTAATCTAATTATAAGACTTTGTCTTGTTGTACAATAGACTGGTTCACCTGCCATACAAAAAAAGATAAAATTGTGTCAGTCACCCCCTAGGATTAAATTACAAAAATAATTTTTTTGCCACGCCCACAAATACCGCTTACACTGCGTCGTCATTTTTACTCCGATCATATCATTTTGTATGCCGGTGTTTATGGGCTCTGTAAGGGCTACAATTCTTATTTGATAGTTTTTTACTACCATGCCAAATTCTGGTTATGACATTAAAAAACTCGGTTCATTTTCATTCAAAAATATTCAGCATTAGGATCAGTACGAATAAATACCACTCGAAATACAGCGCAGACACGATAATTTAATGTTGTGGTTAAACCCAATTTATTCATTGTTATTTATTTAATACTAGCCAAGCCCGGCGCGCGTTGCTACGCCGCTTAATGAATCAAAATGCATTCTTAATTTTAATTGAATATCAAGTGCAAGAAGATAAAAATAATAACTTTTTTTATGAGCGTAGCACTGCCCACTTTTCCAATTTCGAAACTGTATAGTCATGACAGCTCAATATGTGTGCAAAGTTTCAGAAAAATCGATCCAGTGCAAGTATCTCGAAACTATAAATTTTTGTATGGGCGTAGCCCTGCCCACTTTTCTAATCACGCAATTATATAGTCATGACAGCTCAATATGTGTGCAAAGTTTCAGATATGTCGATCTAGTCTATGTAGCTAAAAATGATAACTTATTTTTTATGGGCGTGGCACTGCCCACTTTTCTAATCTCGAAATTGTATATTCATGAGAGTTAAATATGTGTACAAAGTTTCAGAAAAATCGTTCAAGTGCAAGTGGCTAAAAATTATAACTTATTTTTTGTGGGCGTAGCCCTGCCTACTTTTTATACCCTTCACACAGTGAAAAAGGGTATATATGGCTTGTCATTCCGTGTGAAATTTCTACAATTTTCATTTCCGACCCCATAAAGTATATATTTTCTGAAAGCTTATGAATATGGGAGTCGATTAAGTTATGTCAGTCTGTCCGTCTGACCGTTTGTCCGTGTGTATGTTAAATCAACAAAGTTTCAGAAAAATCGTTCAAGTGCAAGTGGCTAAAAATTATAACTTATTTTTTGTGGGCGTAGCCCTGCCTACTTTTTATACCCTTCACACAGTGAAAAAGGGTATATATAGGCTTGTCATTCCGTGTGAAATTTCTACAATTTTCATTTCCGACCCCATAAAGTATATATTTTCTGAAAGCTTATGAATATGGGAGTCGATTAAGTTATGTCAGTCTGTCCGTCTGACCGTTTGTCCGTGTGTATGTTAAATCAACTTTTTGAGGCCCCCCGACATTGCTTGGACCCGAGTGGGGTATTAAAATATGAGAAATATTCGGGAGTAGATCCGTATTGAAAATCAGAAACATCGGTACATAAACAACTGAGATATGAGCAGAAACCCACGACCACCTCGATTTTTTTTCACAAAAACAATATTACCACAAGAACCTATGTATGTACATACATACAAACGTGTATATTGGCTAGAGTAAACGTGACATCGAATCCCAGCTGAGTCAAAAAAATTTTGTTTATTTTTTTTATATTTTATTTTTAATTTTTTTTTTTTTTTTTTTATTTAATATTATTAATATTTCTATTTTTTTTTTAATTGTTTGTTGTTTTATATTTTTTATTTATATTTTAATTAGTTTTTCTTAATTTTTTTTTTTTAATTTTTTTATTTTTAATTTTTGATTTATATATTATTTATATTTTTATTATTTTTTTTGGATAAAACTTGTAATAATTTTAAACTTTTTAATAAATTTTATAGTTTAAAGGTCTACTGATGATCTGGCATAAGCACCAGTGAAATGCATATAGACCAGCTTAAACACAATAACCAATAAAACTAATATTTTTATTATTATTTATTTTTTAATTTTTTTTAAATATTTTTTTTTAATTTTTTTTGGTTTATATTTATTATTTATATTTGAATTAATTTTTTTTAAATTTTTTTTTTAATTTTTTTTTAATTTTTTTTTTATTTTTTTTTAACATACATAAGTACGTAAATTTATAATTTTACATTGGGATGTTTTAACTTATGTATGTTTTTTATATGTATGTACGTATTTCATATGGAATGAATGGTGATACAAGCAATTGTCATTGCATGACTACACGTTGTGAAGGGTATATAAGATTCGGCTCGGCCGAATATATCACTTTTACTTGTTTAATCACGAAAAAGTCATGACAGCTCAATATGTATGCAAGGTTTTAGATAAATCGATCTAGTGCAAGTAGCCAACAAATTATAACTTATTTTTGATGGGCGTGGCACTGCCCACTTTTCTAGTCTCGAAATTGTATATTCATGAGAGCTCAATATGTGTGCAAAGTTTCAGAAAAATCGGTCAAGTGCAAGTAGCTAAAAATTATAACTAATTTCTCATGGGCGTAGCCCCGCTCACTTTTATCACCCATGAACACTCCCTGGTGTGTGTACAATAACTTGCCAAAGTTTGAGTCCGATCGGTTTTACAGTTTCGGAGTCTATAGCTAACACACACACAGAGTTTCACTTTTATATATATAGATATTTTATTCACATATGTATGTGTATTCGTATATGTATTTGCATTTCCTCATTGAATTTATGTTAAGTCGTTTCTATCCGCAGATATCAAAACAAAATATTTTATAATCTAATGTGCGAAAATTCATTGAAATAAAATTTTTATCTATAGTTTTTGCTTTGTTCGTAGAACTACTTACTAAGTTATAAGATGCCATTTGCCTAATGTAACGTGGGTGAATTGAAAATAAAAAATTAACTGATTTATCTTTAAATGATTGCCTCAAAAGTTATTTTTAAATAATATAGATTTATGTTTTTTTCATTTGAACTAAATCAAAATTATTTACTTGGTTGATTGGGATTATGCTGATTTATATGCATTTTACTGGTCATTAAGCCTGATATTCTGTTCAATATATGTATCATGCAAACTATTGTCAAACTCCATATAAAAAAAATCGTTAGAAATAGTTATGGTATAATGTTGCCTCATCAGTATTCTTTTTATAACATAAAAAACATAAGAAATGTTTCTGCCAATATGCAATCAACATTTCTTTTTCGTAGGAAATAATATGAAAAATATCTTATTTTGTCCGAAACTCAAAGCAAGAGCCGATCAATTCTTTTTTTGTTTACTAAATTTAGAAATTATTGTTGTTCGTCAATTTCTTCGTGTAAAATACCAAAGTGGCTTAACATATTTAGCAAATTGAAATAGAGTAGCAGACTGTATGCCAAAACATGAGAAAATCCTTAATCCGATTTTTCTATTCTCATTAACCGAAAGGGAATTCTAAATAAAAACAAAAACCCAACAAAACGTTTTTTTTTCTTAATTTTAATTTATTTCATTTTTCTAATCCCTTTAACTTTAGGCTAACCATTGGTCATCAGTAAATGTTTACAAGGGAAACCGATTAATAAAACCAGCTAAAACCCAACAACCAAATAAATCATGTTGAAAAATTATGGCAGCATATGAGTGAGTGATCTAGTAAATTATCTAAATCAAAATTTTAATCAAATATTTAAAAGTAAATCTTCTTTAGGACCAAATAAAAGTATGTATACTAGCATCACGTATAACATCTTTAAGGTTTTTTAAACTAATTATAAATAGAGCTAACTACACATACCCATAAAAGTAAGCCTTCTCTATTTCCAGTAGTTTATGTTTGTGTATACAGTGTATTTTATTTATACACACTTAGTTATTAAATATGCGTCTTATGCATAACAATAATGCATATAATTTGAGGTTTATCTTGATCCCTATACAGCACTAGTTAAACCTAAATATGTCAGTGTTTAAATCTGACATATGTACGTAATACGTACATACATATATATTTTGTCTCTACTTCATTCGTACATGTAAAGTTATTATCAACTAACCACAAATTATTTACAAAATTTACAAGTTTTACTCATGCTTTTGATGTTACACATTTCTTATCATAGACTACCACAAGACTTGTACATTAACTTTTTATTTGTTAACTACAACAAAAAAGATTATTCCTTTCTAATAAGGTTTTGTGGATTTGGTATTGCGTAGACGTATGTACCACGGTGGGACTAGCAGCAGGAAAATTAGGTAAACTAAGACTTATACAGTATCGTGTATTTTAATGGCGTTGGATGTCTTCAAGGATGGGGCGCCCTATTAGACTAAGAACTTAAAAGAATTGTGCAGAAACAGTACTTTAAAAAGAAACAATTATTTTAAAAATTTACAAGTGCTTTAATATTAACAACAATATAATCGGACGCTATATTTATTTTAGCGCAGTGTTACAGCGCCGTCTAATGTTTTATATGCGTAAATTTGCAGTCGCCAAAAATTGTCACCAAACCTGACCATTGTAATAAATACATATTAGAAGTGGGATTAAGCACCAAAACAAAATGTTTTATAAGCCATCGTCTCTCATTTTAACTTCCGCCTTTCACATTCTCTTTCATTTAAAACAAATACTTATGAGACAAAAAAATTTGATGTACTCTCAAACAACAGCATATAAGAACACAGCTAAAATAGAAGATGGATAAAGCAGAAACAAAGCAAAGTATAACAAAACAGAAGTAGAACATCAAACAAGTAAGAGTGCTATATTCGGCCGTGCCGAATCTTATATACCCTTCACAAGATGTAGTCATGCAATAACAGCAGTTTGTATCACCATTCATCTCATATGAAATACGTACATACATATATAAAAAACATACATATAAAAAAACATCCCATTCCAAAATTAAAAATTAACGTATGAATGTTAAAAAAAAAAAAATAAAAAAAAAATTATATAAAAAAAAATTTTAAAAAAAAATTTAAAAAAAAAATTTTAAAAAAAAATTGAAAAAAAATTTTTTAAAAAATATTTAAAAAATATTTAAAAAAAAAAAATAAAAAAAAAATTTAAAAAAAATTAAAAAAAAAATTTAAAAAAATATAATAAAAATATAAATAATATATTAAATAAAAACTAAAAAAAAAATTTAAAAAAAAAATATATAAAAAATATAAGAAAAAAATTTGTTTTGGCTCAGCTGGGATTCGATCCCACGTTTACTCTAACCAATATACAAGTTTTTATGTATGTATGTTGTTGTTGTAATGTTGTTTTTGTGAAAAAAAATCGAGCTGGTCGTGGGTTTTTGCTCATATCTCAGTTGTTTATGTACCGATGTTTCTGATTTTCAATACAGATCTACTCCCGAATATTTCTGATATTTTAATACCTCACCCGGGTCCAAGGGATTTCGGGGGGCTTCAAAAAGTTGATTTCAACATACACACGGACAGA